>CM051009.1:26401039-26426039 GCA_027704905.1 Muraenolepis orangiensis
CTCACACACACACACACACACACACACACACACAAAGTGAGTGTAATATGAAATATAATTTTTCATAAGCTAGTCAAGTCAAGTCAAGTCAAGTTTATTGTCACTTCACAGTTTACAGTTTAGTATAAAGCAGTGATGTGAAATTCTTGTGTGCAATACCCGACGACAGACAGCAGTTATAGAATAAGATAAAATAAAAATAGATAAAAATAGATAAAAATAGAATAAAAAATAGAATAAAAAATAGAAGGAATATAAAATAAAAATAAAAAAATGCAATTTATAAAATGCAAAAATCAGCACAGAAAAGAGCAATATATATATATAAATCAATGTAATAAAATATACATTGTTATATGTTATACGCCCTTGTTCAGCAGCCTGATGGCCTGACTGTGGAAGCTATCTCTAAGCCTATTTGTACGACACTTGATACTGCGGTATCGCCTGCCTGACGGTAATAGTGAGTAAAGTTCGTGGCTGGGGTGGGCAATGTCTTTTATAAGCGGTATTTTCTGCCTTTTTGTTGATAAGCAATGCTACGTTGTTGTCTCCAGCTCTAGGCCTACAGGACTGTGGATGTATTTTGTCTTCTGAATAAATCTTGATGTTGGCAGAGACATTAACACCAGTGCTCTTGTTTATAAACTACACAAAACGGGGGGCCTGAAAGTTGGGCGCACCACTTCCCACGCAAAACGTGTGAATTCTAAAAACAGCTCTGACCCATTCCTACGATCATTTGGGAGGCAGAGAGAAAATTGGCCACACAGATGGTGAGGTGGTGATTGGGCGGATCGATACCAAAAAATAGATACTTTTCTCTCCTCCACCGCTGTCCTCCTTGCACAAACGCACCCACGTACATGCACCTTCTGTTGCTTCTTTACCAACTGTTCATAAAAGTCATGTTGTAAAACATTCATTGTTCTCCGTACATAATTGTGTGCAATTGTGTGCGGTGAGCAGCTTTTTTTTTAGCATACTATTATAAATCAGATTTATAATGAAAATATAATCGGATATAGCCTATTTATGATGTATTCAGCTCAAAAAAAATCTCTCCAACATGAAAGCACATGTTGAATTTAAAAAAGTAAGTCGGGCCCTGGAAATACTGTTAATTTCACTCAATATCAATCGTTAGTTATACATCGACGTTATCATAAACATTCAAACCAGACGTGTTATTTGTACAGCGCACAGTAGTCCTAGGTATACGTAAACATGACCATGATCATCAGTATATATTATTAAGTACATATTTCATTAGCTCTGTCTTACCGTCACAATCCTTATCTCCGTGCAGAGGGGGAACATTAGTTTCACTACAAGCCAGCGGTCACTGGACGTGATCATGTTTTGTGAGGAGAATACAAATACTAAACCTTCACTGGAATTCATAAATGACTATATTTATCAAAAACTCGACGGGTACAACACCAGCCCTGCCGAGTAATGCATGCACTTGTAACAGTGAGTGAGTGTCCCGCACCGGGATCGAACTTACGACCTCCGGAATGAGAGGCAGACGCTCTAACGCGGGAAGCTAAAACCTACAGGCCCCAGCGCCTCATCGCTATAGCGTGCTTTAGGTGTCGGGGAGTGAGGTTTACACAGCCCGACCGGCTGGCTTCCGTTACACACCTTTAATTGAGTCTTTATTGGGGTCCCCTGCATGTATATTTGTGTCTGTATATTTCCACAGAACGCTGTGGATGTGGGTAGCGTGAAGGGGGCATGGCTTGGCATGTTTTTTGCTCTCACCCCAATTGAGACCGGACATAACACTCACAGAGGAGGCGATGGCATCTGGGTCCCTCCCACTACCCATTAAGATACAATGTATTGGACTATATTGGATTGATTATCGATTGTACTTTGCATGGAGAACTGTGTCGTATTTTGTAAAAATCCCGAAAGACTCAATCCCCCGGCCCCGGTGTGTTACGTTCTGTTTGATCCAGAGTACCATAGCAGGAATACACTGCAACAACGCGCTAGTTTTGGTTTGATATTGACGATCGTCATTGATAAATAACCGTATTGGTTAGTACTAACCCTAGCCCTAACCCTAACCTTGTCTTCTCTTCTCAAAATATAGCGTCCAGTAACTGCTTTCTTGTAGTTAATGTTAATGTTCCGCTGTGTGCTTGAAGAACTTGGCAGAACACCGGTGTAGCGGTCACCACTGCTTCCTGCTACTGAAGTAGCTTTTTTAGGCTCCACCCAACAACTAAGAGACACAGGGGGATGATGAGTGAACCTGGTTACTGCATGGCTTGAGACTGTTTGAACAAGCACAGCAAGTCCAACTAGCTGTAGTTTTTCTCAAAAAGCCTCATGTGTAATGAGGGTGCTGTAGCCTTTCTGAGATGAAAAACAACCTAACACCCCCCTCCCCCCCCCCCCCCCCCCCCACACACACACACACACACACACACACACACACACACACACACACACACACACACACACACACACACACACACACACATACACACACACACATACACACACACAGTTACCTCCTCAAAACTGCTTTTTCAAAGGCAATTGCGCGTTTAGCACATTGTAGTGTGTTAATGCATCAGAGGTAGGAAAGGGAAGGGTAGGCGACAGAAAAGACTGAAGGATTGCATTATGCCAAACGGTCCATTATGAGCACACCGTGGACCATAAACAAAAGCTGTAACGATCGCTAAAGTAGGTACTCCCATCCAGATACACTTAACACTGTAGTTAACATTCCCCCGCCCTCTCACTCACACACACACACACCCACACACACACACACACACACACACACACACACACACACACACACACACACACACACACACACACACACACACACACACACACACACACACACACACACACACACACACACACACACAAGCTCTCAAGGGAAGCAGGTCAGTCCATAAGGGTGGACAAGGGTCTTTAATTACAGTTTTGAACTCATTTTACACATACTTTACACATGTAAACCTCTCTGTGGAGTGTGTGTGGGTGGTGGCCGGTTCAAGCAGCCTCACCTCACCTCACGCCTACACATCTCATGTTTGACAAGACACAACAAGACTCTTGATCACTGCTATACCACTAAGCACTAATACCATTAAGCACGCTTATGGCGCTGTTTCACGGCCGATCATCAAACAGAAATTGAAGACCACGGCCACAACTGTGAGGAATGAGTATCGCTGGACAGACCACGCCGTGCTTCATCTGAAGGGTGGGCTGGAAATTACGGACTGGAGTGTATTCAAGTCCACCGACCTGGATGTGTTTGCAGATCATGTCACAGCAACATTAAAAGGCCAGTGGAGGAATGCATCCCGACCAGGTCTGTTTGGTCATTCCCAAATGGCAAACCATGGATGAATGCTGACATATGGAACTAACTAAGGGAACGGAGTACAGAAGAAGGCCAAGCATGAACAAGCATTGGATTACAAAAACAAACTGGACTAACTCTTATTTGTGGGCTCTGACACCAGATGTATGTGGCAACGTCTGAGGGTCACCAACAACGACCCAAACCTACCAGACAAGCTTAACAAATTGTATGCTCGCTTTGAAAGGGGGAAATCTGAGGAGACCATCATATTGAACATGCACCCAGAGGACTACGGAGGGAGTTGCAGTAGTCCAGCTGGGAGATAAGAAGAGCCTGGATGAGCACCTGCGCTGCCTTTTCAGTGAGAAAAGGCCGAATCCTCCTGATGTAGAGGAGGAATCTGCAGGAGCGTTTCACCGATGCAATGTTTGCAGAGAACGACAGTTGGTCGTCCAGGGTCACACCCAGATTCCTTGCGGTCCGAGTAGGTGTCACCACAGCATCATCCATGGTGACAGCCAGGTCTCGGTGCGGACAGCCCTTTGCCGGGAAGAACACTAGCTCAGTCTTGTCCAGGTTGAGCTTTAGGTGGTGCATCAACATCCACTTTGAGATGTCTGCTAAGCACGTGGCAATGCGTGTTTCCAGGGAGGAAAAAGTTTATTAGGGTTAGATGCTGCGCTTTGAATTTTGGAACAGTAAAATGCAGCTTCAAGACCTGCACTGACCAGCTGGCTCCTGTGTTCACAGACATCTACAACGCATCACTGCAACAGTATGTCATCCCAGTGTGCTTCAAAGAGACAACCATTGTGTCGTTACCCAAAAAGACCAAGGTACCACGCCTCAATGATTATCGTCGAGTGGCCTAAACACCCATAGCCATGAAGTGCCTGGAGAAACGTGTCATGTCCCATATTAACTTTTTCATCCCTGAGTCCCTAGTCCCACTGCAGTTTGCATACAGAACAAACAGGTCTGTAGATGACGCCATCTCCCTGGCTCACTACACACGGCCCTGCAGCACCTAGACAGGAAGGACACCTACGTTAGACTGCTGTTCATTGACTACAGATCGGTGTAGTACACCATTGTTCCCTCCAAGCTGGCGCCCCCATCTGTAACTGGATTATGGACTTCCTGACGAGCTCCTGACAAGTGGTGAAGATTGGGAACAACATCTCATTCAGTTTGTTCCTCAAAACCGGAGCACCCCAAGGCTGCTGCCTCGGTCCCCGGCTGTTCTGGCTGACGTGATGGTGCAAGGACAACAGCCTTGCACTGAATGTCAGCAAGACTAAGGAGCTCATTGTGGACTTCAGGAGCCCTCCTCTTAATGGCTGGTGGCAGCGGCGTCAGCTACACGCTTACACACACTACTGAGCACCTCACACATACACTCTGGAAACCTCTCATATTCACTGCTGAAACTCTCTCATATACACTACTAAAATGAAACCTCTCACACATACTACTGAAAACCACTCACAGTACTGAAAGAAGAAGCTCTCACACACTACTACATAGTTTTTTGTCTTCTAGAAAAATACACCTACAAGCTTGACATCTGCAGACTCAAACTTTCAGTAGTGTATATACGTGTTGTTGAATCTCGATTGTGTAGAGCTGAATTTTCTTTATGATAATATCTAATCTAATCACACAAGGCAATATCAGGACTGTAGATTTATGTGTTTGTGTCCTATCACGCTACCTGTAGTTATGTTTAGACTGCCTTTCGGGTCATTCTATAAGCACCAAGTTGAAAAATTAAACTGTTCAGGGAAAACTGCTGTTAATGCTCTCAAAGTTGGCACAACAAACATTCATGGTGTTATTCTGGAGATATTACAATACATTTGTCAATGATAGCAATGCTTTTTGACTTTAAAAGCAGCGTACATGGCTAAGTTGGGGCATATTTTGCGTTCTGGTAGTTTTTGGGTCGGTTTTATTGGACCATGGGCTGGTTTTGTCACAGATCTGTTAACCCTGACTCCCACGGCAGCATAGCTACACACGAAGAAATGTCAAGCTGCCGCATTAATAAATAGTATATTGGCATCCCTGAACCCATTACAGAATATTGCTGCCTCTGCAGCTGCTCAACCAGCCGTGACTGCCTCGCATGTTTGGGCAGAAGGCTTTGAGGGTGTGCCGCTCACGTTATTTTGATTGTGTTCGATCGCCATAATAAACCACGTGTCACCGGGTAGAACCAACATGTGCGGAATGTTCTACTCAAGTTGCATTCAAGGCACATAATACGGACACTGCTCTTGCTTTGGGAGTACAGAGATTGGATGGCCCTCAGTTGTGACCCCTCTCACCCCAATCACCCCCCCCCAGAGTACTAGATGGGCATACTCCCAGGCTCAATCCAAGATCCTTGTGAGAGCGAATAGCTGGTCCATACCAGGACGGAAACCGCATTGTTCCTCTTCAATCTGAGGACCAAACCCTCCTTTCCAGCACCTTGGAGTGGACTTTCCCAGGGAGGCTGAGGCTCTGTCTGTAACTCCCGAGGCACTGTTCTGCACGGATCTCATCAATCCCTGGAAATTTTCAACGGTGGAGCTGTTTGTCTACCCCAGTGACCCCCAGAGAGACTGCAGGTGACCCCTGCTAGACCCGCTGGGACTTGACCGGGGATTGCCTCTTTGTTTTTCAGGTTTGTTTTTAAAACAAACCTTGAGGGGAGAACGTACGCACCTAATGACTCATGCGTGCTCACATTGCGGAGAGACGGGGGGGAAATCCGCCCACACAGATAGTGAGATCAGGAGGTCAATCGGAGCCGGATTGTATCATAATGATGATGCATCTCACACATACAATTTCACTTTCACAATATCATAAACCCATAACAATAGCTCCGTCATCGTACACATCCAAACCAGAAGGGTGTCTTTTTGGTCTTCACGATACTAATGAACTTTCAAATAATATATAATACAGTATCAGTACCATTTAGTTTCAGTTGGGACCATATTTTCAGTCTGTATATCCTGTATTTCTCTTTGCTGGTTGGGGTTTCTGACTCTCCCGCTCTGACTTGGGTTCTGGCTCATTATGCATTATGAAGTGAGCCCATCAAGCTCAGTCGCATTGTCCCATTCAGATTCGGATTTGGTTTATTTGTAAAAATGTACAATAAGGTACAGTGTACAGTGTACAATGAAATGTTACCACCAGCTTTGAAGATGTGCAAAATTTACTTTTACAGAAATGCAAAAAAAAACACACACATGTAAATATTTCCATAATAGCGGATCGCATGGATATAACACTATAAACAGTAGCTAAAAGCATTTAAAGAGCATTTTAAAGTGCCAGTAGTGCAGCAGCATCATAAATACAGTGCAGAACAGTACGGTAACTGTAATGAGTCCAGAAAATCCAGCAAAAGTATGACGGTATATGATAGTGTGTGTGTTAATGTTATATGGATGACAATGTTATGATCGTACTGCTAGCAGTTCAGTAGGCGCACTGCAAGTATTCAGTTAAAAGTGTAAAGTGTAATGCAGATAGTCCAGTTGTGGTGGTGTTAGGGGTTGGTGGTGGTGGTGGTGATGGTGGAAGGGTGTGGTGTTAGGGGTTGGTGGTGGTGGTGGAAGGGGGTGGTGGTGGTGGTGGTGGTGGTGGTGGAAGGGGGTGGTGGTGATGGTGATGGTGGTGGAAGGGGGTGGTGGTGGTGGTGGAAGGGGGTGGTGGTGGTGGTGGTGGTGGTGGAAGGGGGTGGTGGTGGTGGTGGAAGGGGGTGGTGGTGGTGGTGGTGGTGGTGGTGGTGGTGGTGGAAGGGGGTGGTGGTGGTGGGGGGGGGGGGTCCTTACTGGTCCAGACCAGAGCCTGCGTTGGGAAGCGGGCCGGCATTGACGCATTCCACTTCCGAGCACGTCACTGAGCAGGTAAACCACTCACCTGGTCACCACCTTCTTAATGACATTAGTGTCATCCTCGTCGCCTAAATGTTGTATTCTACACTTATGGAAATAAGGTAATAACCGGAAAGAGATTCATAGTCTTTCACTGTAACAACGGTACACAACAGATCTCGTCTCCCTGATGTCTCCACTGTGGAAGGTCAAATTTGAATTTCAGTTCCTGTTTGTCAGTCTGCCTGTAATGTTTTATGTGACGCCTCATTCATCTGTTTATTATTCTCACCTCTTATTTTAGTTGTGGTTATTGGATTCTCCCCTACCCATTTTTGTATTTATTTGGGTGAAATATAACCCCCTTTTTCTAGTAAGTCTACTGGTGTTTTGCCCCAAGGAATTATCTTGTTTACCTAATTTCAAGCTGCATGATGAAGACGCTTCCAAAACACACACGCACGCACGCACACACACACACACACACACACACGTACACGCACGCACGCACGCACGCACACACACACATCATTTATGAAGAATATACAAAGTGTGTTGACACATATTTACATTTGAGGAAAAGCAATAGAAATAGCAGGTGATAAATATTGATGAGAGGTTGAGACTAGTTAAGTGATCATACTTTTTCCTATGTATTCTATTTACAGTTTTGACCCATTGCTTACACACTAAAAGTGTAGCCTTGAATACAAAAATCCAAACCCTAAACCCATTGTAGCCATTCCTCCAAAGCGTTTTGTATAAAGTTCAATCAGTGTGTTGTTGTTGCTGCTTTGGAAGATTCATTGAAATGGGAAATGTGCGTATAATTTTGTTGCAAAAAAAACATTTGGAAAAGGGATTGATATATAAAAGATGTCTTTGATAGCAAAGTTACATTTTGACATGAGATGCCCCGCTCCAACTTAGATTATATTAGATTACATTCAAATGTATTGTCATTGCACAGCACAAGTACAGTACAGCGAAAATAATTTGGCATCTAACCAAATTGCAAATGTTGCAGGATAGTGCATCATTTACAGTGGTTAAATAAGATAAGTACAGTCTACTAGGTATAAAAACGATATAAAATAACTTTTAGAGTATGTATAAGATATGTGCATAATTATAGGTATATATATATATATATATATATATATTTCAGAAGGTTCAAGAAAACAGAGAAACCACATAAAAACACGGAATCACCACAATAATTTATAAAATATTAATTAAGAAATCTCAGCCGGGCGGGCATCGACGGCCGTCAACTTAACAAACATCTGCTATTAAAGTGTGCCACCTTGTGGTGTCCATCATGTTGCTGAACTGCATTGTGGGTCGACAATAAAAAAAATGTCCTCACGCAGCCCATCTGGGCAATAATCTCTATTAGCTTTTTGGTTAGCGCATGTCGTTCCCAGTAATCTCAATTTGCTTTTGGTTAGCGCGTGTTGTTCCCAATTAATTCAGAATGCAGGAGGGAATGGGGAGAAAGCATTCCATTTTAACTTGTTGCACAGGGCAAATAAAAACAGGTTAAATCTCGAATCTTGAATCATCTCAATTAGCTTTTGGTTAGCATTTGCTGTTCCTCGGTGCCGTTGACAGCAAATCAAAACATACATGAGCCTCCTGAAGACCGAAGACCTGTAGAAGATAGATGTGCGGACCAGAGAGTGAGTAGAGACTTGATAAGAAAGCTGAAAAAAAACTACAAAACGATAATCAGAAAACAACGATTAAATGATCATCAGATTTTCTAATTTGTACGGGATCACGTCATGTTCTCTGCTGCCGATTCAGGACCATGGACAGCAGTACTGCCGATTCAGGACCATGGACAGCAGTACTGCCGATTCAGAACCATGGACAGCAGTACTGCCGATTCAGAACCATGGACAGCAGTACTGCCGATTCAGAACCATGGACAGCAGTACTGCCGATTCAGAACCATGGACAGCAGTACTGCCGATTCAGGACCATGGACAGCAGTACTGCCGATTCAGAACCATGGACAGCAGTACTGCAGAGACTCTACAAAGCAATTGTTTAAAAACAGTAACAGCAATCCAAAGAAAGTTCTTGACTTATCCTCAATAAGTGAAACAAGCCCAGTTTAGACGTTAAACTAAATATAACGAAGAGATACGTCTCACAATTTCTTCCCGTTGTTTACACAATGTGTCAAAACTCTACACACAAGCCACATAAAACACAACACTTGGAACTCAGTGTCTCACTTCTACATCAAAATGAAACTCTTCAATCAAAACCAAACAATCAACATTTTTTAATGGTATTTTTTGCAACGACATGATACACACATACGTGCACCATTTCAAGTACTCTTTCAAAGCAGCAACACCACACGGATGTACTTTATACAAAACAATCAGGCCTCTCGGATTCTGTGAAACATTGTTCCAGTGCAGTACAGCCACTCAACATTTCAAAGTATACAAATACTTAAATAAATATTAAACTTATATTTAAATTTAAATATATCTATACTATATCTATACACAGGCTTTTTTTACCATTACAGTTTTTACAACAATATTATTGTACACTACAATACACTCACAAACATGGCTCCGACTGGCCTTAATGAACAGGATATAATAAAAGGCCCAAGAGAGGAGGTGGAAGGTTGGGCCAGCCATGGCCTCCATAGCCGTAGCTGAACAGAACGCTAAAGAACAGGCTAATTGTTAGGTCATTTTGTGCTATCCTGACCGTTAACAGTAGAGCAGAGAGACTCATGGAGCAGAGAACCATGCTGGTCTACGAGTCTCCAGGGGGGACCATTCAAGTTTGGATGGCTTAGGTTAAGGTTAAGGTTAAAATAACACTGTTTTAGTACATCGGTGTTTCTCTTCATGTCGGCCGCCAAATGGTCCAAGAGTCGTGAAGAGGCGTGTGCGTGTGTGTGTGTGTGTGTGAGATACAGCTGGCCACATAAAAAGATCAATAATATAAGACATATAAGACAACATAAAGTCATTATTTTATATTAGTTTATTATTTATTAGTGCGACAGGGGATCACATTTTAATTGGTGCAATGCAGGTGCAATGCTTATTTATGAATCTGCTAACAAAAGCTATTTAAGATTCCACAGTAGTGTGTGTGTGTGTGTGTGTCTGTGTGTGTGTGTGTGTGTGTGTGTGTGTGTGTGTGTGTGTGTGTGTGTGTGTGTGTGTGTGTGTGTGTGTGTGTGTGTGTGTGTGTGTGTGTGTGTGTGTGTGTGTGTGTGTGTGTGTGTGTGTGTGTGTGTGTGTGTGTGTGTGTGTGTGTGTGTGTGTGTGTGTGTGTGTGTGTATATACTGTATACATATATATATACATATATATAAATAAATGTTTATATATATATAAATGTATGTAAAACAGTATTATAGTAGTATAGATATATATAAATGTATATATGTATTTTTGTATATAAACACACACAGGACAAAAAAGTGTAATGATCATTTTTGGTTTACCGATTTTTCTATTTATTTATTTGATACTCTCCAAATGATTACTAGTCTTTCTTTAGCACATTTTCCTCTTGGATGTGTTCTTTATCAAACTAGCCACAGCATGGCAGAACAGCCTCACTGAATTATTTTAACACGTGATGTGTGGTTTGTTTTTAAGTTACACAACTTTTTAAGTTAAGGGGTCATTATCCAGTTGGGTTGCAGTGAGTCGGAGTATGAAATGGATTCAATTGTTTCTGTTGTTTTCCCATATTTCGAAAAACAGGCAGGGGGCCTCATTTGCATTTGTTGGTTGGCTGTTGTGTTACGAATAAAACATACGGAACATTATTATTGATATTGTATTGTATATTTTATATTTAGATTTAGTTTTACTTTTTTATTTATTTTTAAACATCTCAGAGCGCTACAAAGTTAAAATCTTAGCAAACAAACTCAATAAAATTGCTAAGAATAATGAACACTACTAAAATGAACATAACGTGCTGGAGGCCCTGAGGAGCTGCAGATCTGAGGGTGGGGGGGGGCGGTTTGTGGAGTAACCAGTTATTATAGATAGGGAGGTGCAGATCTGAGGGTGGGGGGGGGGGGGTTTGTGGAGTAACCAGTTATTGTAGATAGGGAGGTGCAGATCTGAGGGTGGGGGGGGGGGGTTTGTGGAGTAACCAGTTATTATAGATAGGGAGGTGCAGATCTGAGGGTGGGGGGGGGGGGGTTTGTGGAGTAACCAGTTATTGTAGATAGGGAGGTGCAGATCTGAGGGTGGGGGGGGGGGCGGTTTGTGGAGTAACCAGTTATTGTAGATAGGGAGGTGCAGATCTGAGGGTGGGGGGGGGGGGGGGGGCGGTGGTTTGTGGAGTAACCAGTTATTGTAGATAGGGAGGTGCAGATCTGAGGGTGGGGGGGGGGGGGGGGGGTTTGTGGAGTAACCAGTTATTGTAGATAGGGAGGTGCAGATCTGAGGGTGGGGGGGGGGGGGCGGTGGTTTGTGGAGTAACCCGTTACTGTAGATAGGGAGGTGCAGAAACGTTTATGCAGGAACTGGATTGGTGTTATATGTTCATGTTTACGAATTCTGATCAGGATCCTGGCAGCATTGTTTTGAATGTACAGCATCATCCGGATGCTCTTTCTAATGGATCCCAATAAAAAGTGCATTGCAGTTGTCTAGCCTAGAAGGAATAAAGGCATGAACAAGCCTCTCTGAGTCTGACAGGGTTAAAGAAGGACGATGTTTAGGAAATGTTTTTGAGATGATAGAAGGAGGTTTTACACAGAAGTTTGATATGGTCACTAAAAGTCAGGTGTGTCAGGTAAAACCTGACCAAATGAGTGACTGACGAGGAGAGGGAGCTATACCATTAGCATCTGCCACTAATCTTCACCGCGTATGCAGTGCTCACCGCCGCAGCATGTCAATGTAGCAAGTACTGCCTTTGTTAGCTTTTACCGCTGTGTAATGTCGGCTCTTTCTGTTTTCTAGATTACATTCCTGTGTGGATGTCATAACACACGTCGAGCTAGCTGCAAGTGTACAATTTGTACACTTGTGAATTTAGTGTGTGACTTTAGTGAAAATAAAGCGTTTTTTTCTCATTAGCTGAGTGTTGCTAGGCAGCACTCATTTGATGTTCATTTCAGGCTTTGTTTTTCCTTTATATTTCTCAACAAACTTTGGAAAATGAACTCCTCCCACAATTCTTCAACTAGAGACTCCGTTAAAATGTTTAAATCTTAATCTTGGCACGGAATTGTGCACTATTACTAACCTTTGACTTGTTTTTATTAAAATATTGTATACTACTTGTATACTTACTTTGTAATAATAAACTTTTAGAATATATAATATTTTAATAATACTTTAAAATGGAAGCCAATGTCTCCATTTCGTTATGAAAACAACCACACCACTGGATAGAAGTAGGAAAGCAAAATAATTGATCTAATCTCAGCGTGATAAGGCCTTTTGGAATACACTCACTAACCCTCCCACCCAGACAGACTGCAAACCCGCCAACTCTCCCTCTGTAGCAGTGACCATTGACCTGCATCGAGGGTCTTGTCACAGCGTTCGTAATTAGATCCAATCCAAGACTTGCTCCTCAACACCTTTTTTTTTTTTTAAACCTTCAAGGTCAACTTCACTTCCTTAAATTAACTTTGCATGCTTTTCAGAGCTTTCATGTGACGTCCCAGTCCTCATAGGAACCAACCTGGAGGGACGAACATGGCTTTGTTCTGCTGCCTGCCAGCTTTTCAGTAGCTTTTTCATTGAGATATTTAAACCAGGTTTAGCCAAAATGCCCGACTGTTGTTATGCAATCGGATGCACTCACCAACGAAGAGACACGCCTGAGTTGTGTTTCTTTAGAAACCCGTCCCAGAAACAAGAGCCAGAGAGGAGTAGATTGTGGATTTGTGTCAACAAATGTACACCTTGTAAGTCGCTTTGGATAAAAGCGTCTGCCAAATGCCCTAAATGTAAATGTAAATCTGTTTAACGTGCCCCCGTCCCCAGGGAGGGAAAACAATGGAAACCATCTAAGTGATCATGTCTTTGCAGTGATTTAATCAAAGGTTTGCTCAACACTATATATATATTTATATATTTTAATTGTATCTTTTGTTTTTCTTCTTTAGAGAGGTCAACTAAATAATCGAGGCTTGAAATGGGTGGGACATTGACAGGCCTGTGCAATGTTTTGCCAGTCATGTGACTGAAAGCTATGAATTGTCTCAGGAGGGAGCGAGTATGCTTTTAATTGAGTGTGTAAGGGTTGGGAAAAGGTGTTAAACTCAAAATAGAGCCGATGAACTTGAAAGATAACTTTGTAGAAAACTAACTAAAATGATATTGGTATTTTGTAATTGTACTGTATGATCAATCACAACATATATTGAGACATTTAAGATACGCTTTTATCCAAAGTGAATGAATTCAGATTCATGTCACCAGGATGCCAATATCCGCCTCATTAAACAGTTCACTGTAAGGGGGGCAGCAAAACTCACAAAATGATCCTATCACGTAGTTGCTCTTTAATAACAACAACAAATAATAATAATAATAATAATGATCTGATCTGTCTCTCACATGTCTAACTTGGGAACAAATGAAGGGGCTAAAGAATTGTTTACGCTCGCCCGCTACAGCGTAATTAGCGGAGGAGAGGAGAACAAGAGGCATCAGGGTCCTGTCATCAATCCATTTCTTCTTTTTCTGCTGTTAACAAACCCGTCAGCAGAGATTAGTTGATTACCATCTTTGCTGAGCAAGAGTTTTTTGTGAGAAAAGGAGTTAAAGGCCTCTAGCCATGTACTCGGGTCAAATTACTCTTGCTGAAGAAGGCACACCAGCAACCTCTACGCCTTACGGTGTCTCAGGAGAAGCCGCATAAGCACACGTTGGCTTGTGAACTTCTATCGCTCTGTAGAGAGCGTCTTAATGATATTGGGTGTACTCTTCCATGCATCGAGAATATATGTATAATATATATATATATAATATATGGGTCGGAATAGGGCCACCTCCTTCATATAGTCGCATTGTCACCAATATCACACCGTCATACTTCTTTACTGGGATTACTGGACTCATTAGAGCTGTTGCACTGTTCTGCACTGTACTGCACTGTATTAGTGATGCTGCTATCAGTCTGTCACTTTTAAAAGCTTTTGCACCATTCCCTATATGTATATATCATCCATAAGACACTTTATTGTTCTAATTGTTATTTTATTGTGTACTGTTCAAATATCGTGTTTTTTATAGTATATAGTAAAGTATATAGTAGATAGTATATAGTGTTGTTTATAGTATAGTATTGTATAGTATAGTATAGTATTGTTGTTGAAATTCATACTGCGGGAGAAAAAATAAACTGTAGTTTCTCTGTACGTTACCATGTATTTACCGGGTAAATACATGGTAACGTACAGAGAAACGACCAAGTATTTACCCGGTAAATACATGGTAACTACATTCAGTTAAGAGTAATTAAAGATTATTTTTTTTTATTTAAAGTAGGACATTTCATTAAACTAGGATGGATGGATGGATGGATGGATTCTGAGCCACGGTTGCCACCCTTCCTGATGGCAGTGTGTCATGAACTGAAGGCATCTTCTTTTGCGGGTGGGGGGGGCCATCTTGGTAGAAACTGAGAGATGGAGATGGGAAATGAGAAACATGCGTGAACACTTTCAGCGTATCCAAAGGTCAGTGAAGTTCATTATGTGTGCCGTGCATCCTGAGAGAGCTGGGGAATAAGAGAGACTGCAACCCAGCTTTATATGCTTCCTTCACATATGCTGCATTGCATTGTCAAACACGATGACGTCCTAAGTGGCAGCTTCATCCTTCTCTAGGGAGTGAGGATGTTCAGTACACATCTCCCCTCTAGATCTGGAGTCGCTTCAGCTATAATAGCAATCGCATGGTGGTTTATACAACACTAGCCTTACCAACCATACAAATCAAAAGGGATGCTTTACAGATTTTTTTTATCGGCTTTGAATTCTTACAACGTGGGTTGTATATGCAAAATAACAATGTTTAACTTTCCTTTGTGTTGCCGATCGAATAACCAACTTAACATTTAAATAACGGTAATCATTTTACTGTTAAATCGAGAAAACAGCCAACGAGCCTGCAGAAATCACCTGGCTGACACATTTGAGGTCAAATTGTAGTGAATTATTGTAATCATAACATCCTTGAGGGACTAGGTCGTTTTTTGAGACTCCCTGCCGTGGTCTGTTCACAATTACAATTTTCAATTCATTTGAATTTCATTTTGTAAACAGGGAATCATTTGTCGCCAATCAGATTAGCTTTAACTAGTAATCCTATTTATATGTGTAAGTAGTTTACCAGCAGAGAAGATGGTACACGCTTGTGCTCCTCGTGAGTGTGTGTGGTGGTGGCTGGTTACACCTGTTAGACCTTGATCAACCAAGGACCCACAGGTGTGCAGCCTCAACAACCCCAGAGTCTAATCAGTCTAACTTGATACAGGTGTGTCTGCTTCAACCAGCCACCGACCACACACACTCCACATACCCCAACGCCAAATGGAGGCTGAGGAGAACCCTGACCCTTGAGCCACAGAAGGCTTTGCTGGCGAACCAATTAGCAAATCTGAATGCTGGTAAAATGGAGGGGAATTGATCATTGTTCATTAACATTATACTTCCCACATTGTGTTGGTACTAACCTGGTTTAAAACAGGCAAAGTATTCCTTATTTTGGTTTAAGTGGTTGCCCATTGCATATTTTCATGATGCCAACCACTTTGATGGTACCTTCCATTTCCACTATGGTTAGCCCTAGGGGGGTTTTAACCCCAAACCCTTCTGCTAGTTCTCTCCAATGCTGATCCAACTATGAACACCATTTCATGCAACAACATGTGCACCATCATGGTTCAATGGAAAACATAATAACTGACATACGGAAATACTGCTGTACAGTCCCAATCTCATTATCTGATATATTCTTCATTGCTCTCATTATAGAACTCATCTCTGCCCTCACAATCTGATACCATTGGTTCAGACCTTGATGTGCTGGCATCATTGGTGAAAACTGATCAGCCTAATCTCCTTCATACAACCTGGCCCCATAGATAGAGAACCAGTCAATAATTTCCCTTACCCTGTTAATTAGTTCCATGCGTACCACATGATCTGGGATAAAACGCACTAATCTACACACTAATTTGTCTCTGTTCTCGGAAAAGTCTGTCAGGAGGTTTTAATACGACTATATTTATTAAATCCGAGCGTCAGCCATTCTCCATGTTGGAATATCGTGTGTGTGTGTGTGTGTGTGCGTGTGCGTGCGTGCGTGTGTGTGTGTTTAATGTTAAACCCTAGAAGCGTTGAACAGTGTGCATAAAAGCATTCATTATATTTTAAGAGGAGCCTGGGTTGTGTTTTCCCTTTGGAACGAGAACAAGGGGGGGGAACACAAGTGGCCCTTTGGTTCTTGTCTTAAGTCAGAGTGATGAAGCCAGTGGTCTAAGAAGCACTGATCCCACCATCTGCTTTCTTATGAGGATCATTTGTCCAAAAAATAAATAAATAAAGTCAGAGCCGTCCCGCCGGCTGCTCCGACTTTATTATACTTAAATCCTTGCCAGGGTTTTGATCCCACAAAAACATCAGCTTAATAAACATCACATTATCGCCCTTACATCACATGTAAATATCACCCGTCACTATATTGTTATTTTTATGTTCATTTTTATTGTATGTAGTATTTTTTTATAGTATTGTTTAAATAATGCATACTGCGGGAGGGAATGGGGAGTAAGCGTTCCATTGCACTGGTTACAAATGGCCAATAAAGCATCTTGTATCTTGTATCTCGTATTAATTGGCGAGTGTACAGTCTGGCACATATAATATATTTTTTATTCTTTCAGTATATTATTCTCTGTATATTCTGTAATGCCAGTCATGACTTAACACATAATTCAGTATAAATCAATGAAGTACTTAATTACTTCATTAGTACATTGGTAATTGTTGTTGAATAAATTAAACAATCAAAGCTCATTCAATTATTTTGTTCATTAATGAATATCTTAATACAATGTGTTTTCAATGCGCTTAAAGACTCAATGTTACCTTGTTAAAACAAAATATGGATAAAATGCATTTTCTATGACAACAGTATTTACAATTGAGTTGGATAAATATAATAAATGGTAACATATAAATATGTGCGTATGCTATATAGTGTGTGTGTGTGTGTGTGTGTGTGTGTGGTGTGTGTGTGTGTGTGTGTGTGTGTGTGTGTGTGTGTGTGTGTGTGTGTGTGTGTGTGTGTGTGTGTGTGTGTGTGTGTGTGTGTGTGTGTGTGTGTGTGTGTGTGTGGTTGGTGGCTGGTTGAAGCAGCCTTACCTGGCCTGAGTTAGACTGATTACTCTGGTGAGGCTGCACACCTGTGGGTCCTTGTTAATCAAGGCCCACAGGTTAAAGCAGCCACCACCACACACACACTCAAAGAGAAGATCTTTAGCATGTTCCATCTGCTCTGTTCACACATTACCAGTCAAACTCTGCAATAAACCGGACTCCTCGGACTCGGGCTTGTGGCAGTGGTGTCGGCTGCTATAACCATATTATTGCCATATTTGTGTTTTTGGGTGTGTTTCAAGTCATCCGCAGAGCGCCTGAAGGCACGAGCTATGGTTCTTTACTTTACCATATGTTTCTTCATTTATTATACCTGTCCTCCAGGCCTCTCTAAAAAAAAAGTACTGTCATTTGTTTCCTTTTTCTACTTTATTTTATGGAGCTAACTTTCATTATGCAGATTTTTAGCCAACACAACACATACTTACACCTCTTTAAACTTTAAAAGTGTGTTCCATGGAATGAGACACAATAGAAGGTAGGTCGTATTACGAATGGGCCAAGCACTTGTTTTCCTATATCTGTGTTTTTGTCAGAGAAAAGCAAGAGACGCCTCTTCCTGAAAACGGACAAACGAGGCTTAGCCCATGGGAAGTGACGGCTAGGGGTCAGGCACGGAGCCAGCTAGGTGGTCTTTGGGTCTTTTGTGGTAAGTTATAAGTCACCTGAAGATGTTGTCTAATTCAGGTGATGTAGATACTGATAGCTCTGGTAGTCATAGGCAGGGCACCAGGGGATGCTGAGGGAAGGGTTAAGGAGTTACTTGTGGAAATAAAGACTTGCGGTTATGAATACAGTTGGGACTCTCTCTATTTATTAACTAACATAACAATAGTTTGCTGTGCACTTCTGTTATTCTTTCCATAAGCTTTTCCTGTTGTTGTTTTTAATGTGCCTTGCAGAGTAAGATATAATCTCCCCCGGACAACCACCTATCACGTCTCAAAAAGTATTGATGGAGATATGAGGTCAGAGTCATTTGATACAAGGAAGTCATCAATAAGTTAAAATGGTTTCATAACCATTTCATAGCTATCATCACTTAACTGAGTGCAATTCCATCTCCAAGGGCTAGTAACAATGGAGCATGATCAAATATCACAATAGCATTCTGTGCCATTTACAACTGAGAGAAATGATCAATCAATAAAAAAGTTAGCAATTCTACAAAAGGTTTTTCGGCCTTGAGAGTAAAAGGGTATCATGGAAAAGGAAAGGCCATGGGTCAATTCTTCCTGCTTGATTCATTAATTATGTAATTAAGTAAAGACCAACAGTGATATTACTGAGACAACCTGAAACTAGAATAAAGCGGCCTTGAGAGTTAGCTATGACACTCGTTGGGCTAAATTGTACATTTGTATCTATTACAATTTAGAGTGTTTAGAGTTTAGAATTTTAAATTAGAGTGAAAGGTTTCGTCAACCATAAAGCCTTTTACCTATGATGATCCTTGGTGGTCTGGCAATTTCTAATGTTTTAGGTGGGAGAAATGTATACCTCTCTTAACTGGGTCATTGATCCCTTTAACATTCCAAGACACAAATCTCAGACATGCTCACCCATTCCTTAGCCATTATCAAACGTTAAGGTGTAGGTGGAAAGTGATATCAAATGATGCCTTGCTGAGGGAAGGAGACGGAAGGAGGGGAACATTTTAAAAATAAACAAATAACCACAAACACACAAACACACATAAGAGGGCCTAGCGCCCAAGCAGAGAGCTCCAAGAACAGAGAACCAATATTTACACCTAACCATTCCTAAGCTTGTTCTTAAAACTAGAACTAGCAGCAGGGACCTCACAAACTGTGTCACTTCCATATGACACAAACATAAAACCCTTCTTACACTCCTGACCTGGCAGGGCTCCTGCATCTGCACATACTGTGTGTCTTTAATATAATACAGTATGAATATAAAACAGTGCAGCTCAAAAACAAAGAGAAAAGGAGGCAGGCAGCAACCTATTCATCGTTCAAATAAACATTATATATGGTGGACTTTGATAACCATGCAATGACCATATTCAACAAAACAATTTAAATAATGGTGGCATAGTAGCTTAAGGAAAAAGAGGGCATTGTGTTGCAGCTGGCTGGAAAATGTGTGCATCCATTATAGATGTTTATAGAAGTCATTATTTTCCAGAACTGTGCATTATGAATGTCCACCGGCGTCGAGGCCTCCCTTTAAGAAGTGGGTGGGAGCGACACGCTAGTGGTAGAAGGCCTGGGATTTTTGCGGATAGTCAAAGTGATAGTTGTGCATTTTGGAAGGAGACCTGGAGGAGACAGACAGAATGCAACAGAAATAATTGTATTACCTTTCAACGGGATTAGACGCTGCTTGTTTCTAAGCCAAAGGGTGTGTTGATGATGTCTGGGAGCTGCGGTAAACCAGTTTCTGCTGCCGGACTTTCTCCTTGTTCTGGATGTGAAGTGAATTTGACAATAAAATACATTTGAATACAATGGTTCTGTTGATTGTTGTAAATTCTGTTGATCTGGTTGCACCAGATTTGTATTGTCACAACTTGTAACGTGCCAGTCAACCGTCCAATCAGATATTAATGTGTTACAATGTTTTAATGTACACTAAAAGTCCTACATCCTACAGCGGTTGATATTGATGGACCGTCTTAACATAATTTAACAAAATACATTATTCCTCTCATCATGTGACTTCAAAACGGCCGACCTGACCAGACTGGACATCATCTTCGTGGCTCAGGGCTGTTTCCACGTGTGAAGTTACAGATTTGTTCAAACATTACGCAGAAAAGCTAGGTCTTGTCGTGCTCATGGTTCTCAAAAGCTTTTTTTCCGAGGCCAAGAGTGAACTTCAACACTCACACACACATGCTGACATGGTGAAGGGCTGAAAAACTATTTAAATGCAGAATTTTGTGTAAGCAAAATCACAAATTATTCCGCGGCGCAAACAGGGAACATGTTTAAATGCAAAAAATCTTCCCTTGAGAGAAAACACAGCTTGTATAACGGCTCATTCAGAGCCTGTAAAGATTAAAGGCAAGAAAAAATGCCTCTCAAATCACATTTCATCTCAGCCGTCTACATGGGTAAACAGCCACATCAATCCTGTGAAGCGCACTTGAGTGGCTGTGAGTGCATGAGAAAGAGGGGGGGGGGAAAACAAGAACGAATGCTCTATGGTTTTATGATAAACAACGGTTGGCATGGTAACGGAGCATCTGTAGTGACACTGCACCAGCCTCAGCAATTTCTCATTTTTCTTCCTCACACAAACTTTTTGATTGCTTTGCTCCGACTCTTCACTCTAACTCTCGTTTGGTTTCAGAATCAGAGGGACTTTCTAAATTGGTTGAATATATGTCTTGTCCTTGTGGAGAGTGTGTGGTTGGTGGCTGGTTTACACACTGGAGAAGAGCTCTAAGCCTGTACCATCTGCTCTGTTTACCATTATTCAAACTCGCGGCAAAACAATAAAAAAAAAAAACAGATTCCTCATCACACTGTGTCCTCGTCCTGGTCGGCGAGGTCCCTGTTCAGGCTCCAGTGTAGCGGACGACGCTGCCACCAGCCATTCAAATGGCTTCTTGTGGGCTCCTCCCGAAGACAAAGACCCAGGGTGATGAGGAATCCTCCCAGAGACAAAGACCCAGGGTGATGAGGAATCCTCCCAGAGACAAAGACCCAGGGTGATGAGGAATCCTCCCAGAGACAAAGACCCAGGGTGATGAGGAATCCTCCCAGAGACAAAGACCCAGGGTGATGAGGAATCCTCCCAGAGACAAAGACCCAGGGTGATGAGGAATCCTCCCAGAGACAAAGACCCAGGGTGATGAGGAATCCTCCCAGAGACAAAGACCCAGGGTGATGAGGAATCCTCCCAGAGACAAAGACCCAGGGTGATGAGGAATCCTCCCAGAGACAAAGACCCAGGGTGATGAGGAATCCTCCCAGAGACAAAGACCCAGGGTGATGAGGAATCCTCCCAGAGACAAAGACCCAGGGTGATGAGGAATCCTCCCAGAGACAAAGACCCAGGGTGATGAGGAATCCTCCCAGAGACAAAGACCCAGGGTGATGAGGAATCCTCCCAGAGACAAAGACCCAGGGTGATGAGGAATCCTCCCAGAGACAAAGACCCAGGGTGATGAGGAATCGGGTTAATTGTAAGAGTTTGAATCCTGGTGAACAGAGCAGATGGAACATGCTAGAGCTCTCCCTCCTCCTGAGTGTGTGGTGGTGGAGGCTGTTTTAACCTGTGGGCCCTTGATTAACAAGGACCCACAGGTGTGCAGCCTCACCAGCCAATCAGCCTAACTCAGGCCAGGTGAGGCTGCTTAAACCAGACACCAACCACACACACACTCCAGTCATCCTTAGGGGAGAATATTGCGATTTGGTGAAGCCAACAAACATTCAACAACAAAAGAAAAAAATGTAACGGCTTTTCTGTAACTCAAAGTCCATGTTGTCCATATGAAACAAACCAAAAATCACAGTCTTTTGTATATATTGGTCTGTATTGATAAAGATATGCTTATTTGAATAGGTAAACACAAGAGCCGGTTGAATAAAGTACAACTTTAAAAAAAATTAGGACCCTGATAATATCCACGAACAATTAAGTGGGAAGGCACATTTTGTGTGTTTGACGTGCCGGCGAATCACTGGTGTTCACCGATCATGGCGTGAGAGAGATTAGTGTGGAAGAAGAGAGAGAGAGAGAGAGAGAGAGAGAGAGAGAGAGAGAGAGAGCACTGCAAATTATTTGGTTCTTACCAAGAAAAAAAACCTTACATTTAGAAGTGTTAGATATTTTTTCTTGTTTAAGAATTAATTTCTTATTTTAAGTCTTCAACTAAACAGTATAATCTTATATCAAGCAAAACTTTACTTTTTTGTCTCAAACAGGCAGGGAATCCTAAAATGAGACAATTAACACTTAAAATAAGATGTATTACGTTTCTCCTCCAAAGTCTCATCAAAATAAATCTTGTTTTAAGATTCAATAACAAACTCAACATGCTTGATTCAAGAGTCACACAAAAAATATCTGAAAACACACTTTATTCCTTGGATTTTAAGCATATGACAAATGTTTGTTCACAAAACTGCACAGGGAGCACGAAACAGACAAGTTGGGAACCTTATAGGCCAACATATAGGCCTTGTTTTTTGTATAAAATACACAAAAACAAAAGAAACATACAATATTATTGTTCCTCCATATTACTGTCTGTGGGCAATAACATCACAAAGACTATATTTTATTGGTACAAAGGTACTGTCTTTGAAACTAACTGAAAATAGGAGAGGCAGTCTATTAGATCTTTAACAAATTCTGTGGCCTGGGCAGCATTGGGAACTGCCACTTCATATGCCAGCAACTCTGGACTCAGATTCAGTGTTTCATAACGCTGGAACTCAAAAGCAATAAAAGAAGAATCTATCAAAAAGATGTCTTTTTATCAGTCCAAATACTGGGAAAGCATCATCTACATTTACGATAATCATAGATTTCCCACTAATGTACTTATTGCCATTAAGGATGTACCACTTTACAGAGACAACAGATTGCATGACCTCTATGCCTAAAAAAATCTCTGACTTTTCTCTTAACATAATCAACATTTTTAACAGCAGAGACAGGCCCTGATTCTCTCTCAGTAGCAAAAATTGGATGCTCAATGCCTATTTCATTGCAACATTCAAGGAACTGATTATGGTTTGCAAGTGATTTACAAACATTCTTGAAATTTAATTTGGAAGCCCATTGCTTAAAATAGCTATGGCTTAGCTTCAAATCTCATACACATACTTCTTACTAAAGGACCAAGAGATATGATCTGGCTTGGTAGATGTAGCATGCACTGTAAAACCGAACAGTGAAAGTCTGTCAAATAATATGAGTTGTATGACCTCAAAAATGCATAAACATTATTTCACCACAAACGGTATGAGTTATCTGAGCACATTTCAAACTTTAAGTGAACAATACTTAACTTCTTAATGAATATCAATGAATATCAGTACATTGTACTCAAATTATTTGACAGCAGCCTCGCGTGACGTCACGTACGTGCTGACGTCACGTACGTAATCTTCTCTTTCCAAAGTGAAGATCCGCCATTGCTTTTCCACCGCACTAACCCATGCTGCTGGGGAACAGAATATCGTACCGAAACCGGTAAGTTATTCTTTGATTTAGAACCTTATTTTGTCATTGTGTTTACCTTACTCATTAAATGCGTTTAGTGTTTCAGTTGTTGTTGTTTTAGTGTTAGTTTATGCATTTGTAGATTCAGCCAAAGCGACGCTACAGTCGTAATTCAAAGTAGCAACGGTAACTAAATAAAGGTAAAGGCTGCTGCCCAGTGTGCCCTAACCCTAACCTAAAGCACACATCTATTCGTGTCGTAGGAGTAACATTAAATGTTGTGTAGGCTATATATGCTGTGGAGGCTATATATGCTGTGTAGGCTATATATGTTTGTGGAGGCTATACTGTGGAGGCTATATATGCTGTGGAGGCTATATATGTTGTGGAGGCTATATATGTTGTGGAGGCTATATATGCTGTGGAGGCTATATATGCTGTGGAGGCTATATATGCTGTGGAGGCTATATATGCCATTTAATGTTCTCCTCCGACACGATTAGATGTGTGCTTTGTTAGGGTTAGGGCACACTGGGCAGCCTTTACCTTTATTTAGTTACCGTTGCTACTTTGAATTACGACTGTAGGCTACTTTATTATGTTCATGTTGTGTTTCTACAGTTCAATAAAACGTACTACTTACGTACTTCTAAACGTACGTCTCTTTATTTAACAAGCGTAATGACGTGCTGCTCACTGCGTCGCTCTGGGGCACCGCAGCGCTCTGTTCTGATACAGAGTTTCTTTTTCTTGGCATCATCCATTTTATCTGTACTACTAAATAACTTTCGCTAAATTGCATGTTTTTATTTTTATTATTATTATTAGGCCTACTTTTTTTGGTGTTTTACCATGATCTTTGAAATGCGGGACATTGTTCAGTTCACGCGGGATGCGGGACAAACATTCAATTTTCGGGACTGGTCACCAGTGGCGGCTGGTGCATTTTTCACCAGGGGGGGGGCTATACCATTTTACCAGCTATACCCCCCCCCCGTTGGTACTTCACGGATCGCGACGACCCCCCCCGTTGGACTTAACGATCGCGACACCCCTCCCCCCCCCACCTCCGTTGGACTTCCCGATCGCGACACCCCTCCCCCCCCCTCCGTTGGACTTCACGATCCCCCTCCGTTGGACTTCACGATCGCGATCCCCCCCCTTGGACTTCACGATCGCGACGTGTGTGTGGTGTGTGTGTGTGTGAC
>CM051009.1:26432574-26467137 GCA_027704905.1 Muraenolepis orangiensis
TAATTCGCTGGGTTAACAGGAGAGACATACGGCTCGGGGGAAATAAAGTCACGGTGCCTTGGTGAATTTTGTCGGGGCAAGGTGGATTTGCAGGGCTGTTGTGTGGTTTGTTATTTGTTGTTGTAACTTTTAAAAAGTGCGTCCAGAACCTTTTCTGGTCTGTGATATGAGATATGCATATTTAAACGTCATACATTGTTGTGTGTCTACTTGCGCTCACACATCGTTTTAAGCACATCAGATCAGATGGCTTCTCGGCCGCTAGGTTAAGACAGGGATCACCTCTACCACTCATCTGTTATACCACCGCCTGTTCATTAGTGTTACCCACTAGGAGGATATTTTACTCGTTTTTTGGGGGGCGGCGTCTGTTGGGATTGGGCTTGGGAACCTGAAGGTCACTGGTTCAAGTCCCTGGAACCCCAGTGCACTGGCCAAGGTGCCCTTGAGCAAGGCACCAGATCCCTTTCACTGCTCCCCGGGGGGCAGCTGTATATATACAATAGCTGATACCCACGGCTCCTAATACTAGGATGGGTTAAATGCAGAGAAACTCATTTCACTGTGTGTGTGTGTTTACATGTATGTGACCAATAGAGAGGATTCAATCCTCCAGCTTTAGATTAACATACGCCCTTAATATCAATGTCTCCGTGAATGTCAAAACAAAACAAAGTCATTAGAATGGCTCGCTAATCAATCAGGCAGAACACGTTTATGGACAAACGTAGCCGAGGTAGAGGGGACATTTATTGTGTGTATTTTTGTTGTTAATAGTGAACTGCATTCATATAACCTGCAGGCCACTCACTTTACAATTTATTGCCACACATTCACACCTTCATACACACATTGTGTACGAAGGTGTATGATTCCTAGCTAAACCTGTCGAGGTGTCCTTGAGCAAGATACCCTAACCCTAACTGCTCCTAACGTGCTGGCTGTCTCCTTGCATGGCTGACTCCGCCGTTGGTGGTTGAATGTGTGTATGAATGGGTGAATGTGAGACTTGACTTGTAAAGCGCTTTGAGTAACCATTGGTTAGAAAAGCGCTATATAAATGTCCATATACCATTGTGTCAGCCATGCAAGGCCGGTCGAAGAGCAGCTAGGGTCAGCTTTCTTGTTCAGGGACACTTCAACACTCAACACGGCCGGTCCAACACTCTGGAGGAGCCAGGGATCTAACCGCCACCTAAACCTCCCACCTAAACCTTACAACCACCGTTAACGTCAGGAACTCTGTCGAGCCATCGCTCAGCGTCGGGCAGCGTGTAGATATCCAATCAAATACATATTTTCACGTGTTGGCCGAAAATAGAAGGTCTCCGGTGCTTGATTTAATACATGAAATGATCGGAATGGGATCGTGCTGTGATCTCGTGTCACACAATGGTCCATAATAATGAAATGCACACAATGTCTGCAAAACGACAGTAATGACAACTCTTTAAAGAGTGAATGGTTAACAGTGGTGGTGATGATTGATGTATTTATAGTACGGGCTAATGACCCCGGCAACCGATTGTGAACGCACGCATTTTTATAAAACTTCACTACTTCCCTGCATTAAAGGAATGAAGTATAAAAGTTGACTTGCAGACACAAACACAAGAGGTTAGTAAAGAGGCCGTTCATAAGTGCAATGCAGTTGCCTTCATAAAGGACTAACAGTTCAAATGACCTTCTGCCTGGGGCAGCAATGAGGAGCAGGTGTCTGGTGGCAGTCCACCTGCCGCTGATCCCTGGAGGTGGTGCAGAGCAGCGTGTCGCCAGATCTTTTCCAGGGCAGATGGAACGGCGACTTTTGCTCAGGGAACAAACTGCAACCACCCTGGGCTCCATCTCTTCTCCCAACCCTTCCGTCCGGTCGCCGATTACGCAGCATCCGTACAGCCAGGACTACCGGTTCAAGGACAGTTTTTATCCACAGGCAGTGACCTACTGAACAGCTAGGAGTACTGCTACTATCACTATCATAACGATTTAATTAACATTACACTGTCATACTTTCCTGGACTTTCTGGACTCATCACAGTTACTGCACTGTATTCATGATGCTGCTGCACTACTGGCACTTTAAAATGCTTTAAATGCTTTTTGTATATTATCCATCAATCAATGTATTGTTCATTTTATGTAAATGTTGTATTCTTTTTTGTGTATTGTATTTTAATATAATATAATTTATATAATCTAGAATTTCATACTACGGGAGGGAATATGGAGTATGCATTCAATTGTGCTTGTTGCTAATGGCAAATACAATTCTTGAATCTTAAATCTCTTGAAAAGGTGGCTGGTATTCCAGGGAGCCCTAGGACGTGTGTGTGTGTGTGTGTGTGTGTGTGTGTGTGTGTGTGTGTGTGTGTGTGTGTGCGTGTGCGTGTGCGTGTGCGTGTGTGTGTGTGTGTGTGTGTGTGTGTGTGTGTGTGTACTAGGGCTTGGTGATATGGACAAAATAAAATATAGATATTTTTGACCAGATACCTCGATTTTGATATTGTGACAATATTGTAGGGATTGGTGCTTTCACAAACTAGTTACACAACGAGATGTGGGACTGGCAATGGTTGCAGAAGACTGGATTAGGTGGAGGGACTGATTGAGCCCACAGACGGAACAGACAGAGACGAATGACTGGGTGTCCACCCCCATGGAAGGCCACCAGCATCACAGACGCAGGGTGCCCGTTTACTCCAGGGTGACAAGACAAGTCTGATGAATGACCCCACTTTGAGGACTCCGGTGGAGCGCACCGGACCCAGCATGAACAGGTGGTTGGTAGGTCCTCCCACCGGGATCAGGCTGTCGCTGCTGGGCCTCGCACACGGTCCTCAGGCTTCTCCAGGCGACTGCAACAATCAGGCATTAGGCTGAACCAAGGTGCTGTAGTCCTCTATGAATCTGCGGTTAGCAAACCCAAGGAACCACTGCAACTCCTTCAGAGGGGTCGCTTCAGGCCGGTGAACCACCACCTTCACCTCGGATGGATCCCTGCTGATGCCGCGTGGGGAGACAACTAAGTCCAGAAGAGAGATCATAGACACATAGAACTCACACCTCTCAGCTTAACAAGCAGCTTATTTTAGAGAACCTGGTGATCGTGTCTAACGATCTTGTTCGAAATTGTGGTCATCAAGGTACACAAAGACAAACTTATTTGTCTCTTACGTAATACATCGTAAATGAATGCCTGAAAAAACACAGGGGGAAATAGTGAGGCTGAATGGCATTACCAGATACTCGTAATGTCCACTAGGGATGTTGAAGGCCGTCTTGCACTCATCTCCTTTCTGAATGCGGGAAGGAGATGGCGTTCCACAAATCAAGTTTTGTGAAAACCGTTGGCGCCCTTCAGGAGTTCAAAAGCAGTGGAGATGAGTTGCAGCGAGAAACGGTTGTTGACCATGATCACCATCATTCAAGCCCTCATAGTCCATACATCAGACGTGAGGGACCTTGATATAGGGTGGAGGCAATAGCGGCTCTCTGGAAGATTTGAGCATCACTGGGGTTTCAGCCCAGATGGGTAGCGGGGCTAGGAGAACTTCAGAGGTCCTGAAGTTGAGTCATGAGGTTCTGGCGGTTCTGGTCCTGTCACCTGTCATTCTGCCGACTCCCAAATTACGTCTTTGAGGAGACAGATCTGTTAGTTATGTCTCCCTAGTAAAACATTGTATATAAGATGGAAATGTGAGACCCAAACAACCATTTGCAGCTGACATTATTTTGTGGTGCTTACCCGTTAAAGAGCCGGTAGAAGGTTAGGGGTATCTTGCACTAGGATGCCTACAGGTAGACAGAAACATGTGGTTTAACCAGGTTTGGCTGGGATTCAAATGCCTTCACCATAAGAGAGTAAATATAATGATAAGGTAAACAGAACACATGTCCACCAAATATACACATGATCTACCAACCTAGAATAAAGTCTCATTTAGGGAGTGAGGTAGGCCTGGCTGATGAGTGTGGCCTAATTTTTTCCTTGCTCTTTTCTCAGAGATCTGTCTCAATGTACCCTGTCTCTAGCACCTATCTGTGTGTTCTCTCTGGGGATCTGGATAATTAGCCTGGGCTTTCTATGCTAGTAATTTGCCAGTACTATTAGCATTAGCAAGAGCTTTATATGCTGGATAATATAGAAATATGAAATTTTGTGTATACATATATATATATATATATATACGTATATATATATACAGTATATTATATGTAAATTGTATATTAATATAGTTAACACTATGTGAATGGATTGAGTTTACAATAGAAGGGACTTGTTAAATACCCCATACAGTGCTCAAATATATTATTTATATTTTTGTATACAGTATATATTGTTTTCAACCCGAATAATTCCCCACATTAATGAATTGATACTTTTACCAAAGCTTTAAAGCTTAGCATTCATACTTCCTAAATTAGATTAGCTGGGTATTAATTTCTCTCCCTCCAGTGAGCTATATAATGGCTTGTATATTTCTCCTATTTGTGACACTCTTATGAAACACCACGAGAAAAACTTTGTTTGTTCGTTTTTTTATCCTCAATATTTATCCTCAAGCTTCCAACAGATGGAATGTTTCAACTGAACAGTGAACTCTGGACCTCCTGCCGAGCGACTGATACCGTAAACATTTCTACTAATTAAAACCGCTACCAAGAGTTACAATACAAGTTATTCTAAAGACTTTATTCAGTGGAAGAACCGGATCAAATAGACTTGTGCCTTCAGAGCGTTGTGTGCGTGGAATGATATGTTCCAGGCAACAATGTCAAAAATAAATAATAATAATAATAATGAAATAAAGGTTTCATGCAAACCTCCACTTCTCCACTTCTAACCCTAACCCTTTGTTTAGGGAGTAATTATGTTATTCATATTGCAGTTGCTAGGCAACTGACGAACTAGCCAAGATGAGGTAAAGGCAAACTTAGAGGAATGTTAAGAAAGAGACTTGTTCACCGTGCCACAGCTTCCTGAAATCAAGCGGGATTGTCGCAGTTAATCTTAGAATTTGTCGAGGTTCTTCGCAGCCACTTTTTACAAATTATAAACACTAAATAAATACAACAATTTTGCTCTAGAGTCTACAACAAAAATATATACCAAAAATATATACACAATATGGAGTGAAATGAATTGAGTAAATATAAACATTGACAGTTGCATTGCACTATTGCATTTGGCCTTATTTACAGTGTGATCAAGGTCTAAAAGTCTGGCATTTTGTAGGCTTATTAATATATGCCGAATACATATAGGATAGGGGAGAAATTGTGCTGACGTCTAATGGCATGTTATATACGTATATCCATTGAATACAAACACACAACACAGCAAATATTGATTCCAATGCGGAAAGATGCGAGTGAATCAATTAGTATAATTAACGTATACAGTCAAACCGCTGTTCTTTGTGTGTGTGTGTGTGTGTGTGTGTGTGTATGAGAGAGAGGAAGAGGATACTTGGAGGGGAAACTGATTGGCTGGCGAGGCTGCACCCCTGTGGGTCGTTGTTAATCAAGGCCCACAGGTGAAAGCAGCCACCATCACACACACGAGGAGAGAGCTCTAGCATGTTCCATCTGCTTTGTTCACAATTATTTGCTTGCAATAAAAACAGATTCTTCATTACCCTTCATTAGTGTCCTTGTCTTCGAGAGGAGCCCTCAAGTAGCCATTTTAATGGCTGGTGGCAACATCGTCTGCTACTCTGGGGCCTGAACAGGGACCTCGTCGACCAGGACAAGGCACAGCCACCTCCCAGCGCCAACCCTTTCCCGCCGGCCGCCACGGCCACTGGTGGCGCCCAGCTGAGGACAGGGTGGTGGCGCAGCAACAGCTGGGAGCACCAGCCTGCGGCTAACCATGCCTGGGTCCAGCCCACAACAGCCCAGATCCTGCGGTAACTCCACCATCCAGCGCAGCAGCCCAAGGCCCCATGCTCCAGGTAGGAGGTGGGGGGGGGAAGATTCCTCGTCGCCCTGGTGGAGGGTAGCCTTACCGGGGTCTGTTTGCGGGCCCTTGAAGGAGCTACCACCGTGGCCTAGCTGTCCGGTCTCCGAGCCTGTCTGGAAGGTTTGGGAGACTGGACAGCTAGGACACGGTGCTTTGGGAGGAGCCCTCAAGTAGCCATTTGAATGTCTGGTGGCAGCGTCGTCTCCTACAGCGTTATACTTGACACAGTGTAGTGTGATACAAAGAGATATGTCAATGTGTAATATTAGATTTGTTACAGTTTGATACGCAGAGATTCGTCAATATGTTATGTTTGATACAGTATAGTTTGATACACAGAAATATGCCAATGTGTTATATTTGATACAGTATAGTTTGATACACAGAGATATGTGAATGTGTTATATGATTTGTAACAGTTGGACACACAGAGATATGTCAATATGTTATATTTGATATTTAAAGTGTAGTTTGATACACAGATATATTACAATGTGTTATATTTCATATGGTATAGTTTGATACACAGATTGTCAATGTGTCAATCATCCTACAGGGCTCAATAATAACTATTCTTTATTGCCAAGTAAAATGCCATGTCGGACAAGTAAACCTAACAATGCAAAAACAACTCAAAAAAACTTACAAAAATAAAGCCTTTGTTGTTATTTGATAATCACTAAAAACTATTTGTATTTGGGCAAGTCAAAATGTACGTTGGGCAAGTCAATTTTGGACCCAAAAATGTACCTTAACGTTGAGGTCTGGGTCCTATTTTGAAGACTTTTCAACTGAACTCAAGTCCTTTTCAGGGCTGAGATCCCCCTGGCTCTCCAGTAATTTTCACCCTGCTTGCATGCACACACAGTCAAACCCTGTGTGTGTGTGTGTGTGTGTGTGTGTGTGTGTGTGTGTGTGTGTGTGTGTGTGTGTGTGTGTGTGTGTGTGTGTGTGTGTGTGTGTGTGTGTGTGTGTGTGTGTGTGTGTGTGTGTGTGTGTGTGTGTGTGTGTGTGTGTGTGTGTGTGTGTGTGTGTGTGTGTGTGTGTGTGTGTGTGTGCGCGTGTGCGTGTGCGTGTCTCAGGGAAAACATCATGGTAGGGAACTCGACTGCAGTGGTTATCTTTGGAACCGTGAAAGCAATCACTAGTTTATTTCCTTGCTTATGAAATATGAAAACCTTTCCCTTGCTGGTGGAAAAAAAAGAAGAAACTAAAAAAAGCAACACTCTGTCACACTATGTGAACCAATTATCCTTACGTTTCCAAGTGCATATACATACATATAAAGTAAAGTATATCATTATCACATTAGGGTAGAACATTTCCATTGGCTGCACCTGTTGATACACTGTGTGTGTGTCTGTGTGTATGTGTTTGTCTGTGTGTGTGTGTGTGTGTGTGTCTTTTTTCTCTTTTTATATTAGCATCATAATATTACCATCATATCCCAGTATTTGAAAGGCTCAGCGGCGCGTCTACACTTGGTTTTACCAGATTTGAAGCTCACCTGTTCTTGTTTGGAGCCAAACTGAAGAGACGAGTTGAGGGAATCGACGGGTCTGTAAGGTGGCATCATCTATTGGGTCATGAGCCAGATAACACGACTTCACACCGTTGCTGTTTTTTTGACACAATGCCAAAGGAGGAGGCGATTTGTCTCGACCGCTCAATAAATGTCACAGAATTTCCGAAAAAACGAAAAGTATAAAAAAAGTAAATAGTCTTTTTCCAAGGAGAAACCTGTATTTGTTTTTACCTGTATGGCACTGCAATACACATAAGACTGTAGCTAGCTCAGGGGACAGAAGGCCATACACGCACTCCTGATGAAATGTCTCTCTCTCTTTCAGTCATTGTTATGACGATGGCTTGCACCCCCCCTCCCCTCACCCCCCCCCCCCTCCCCTCTCACACCCCCCCCCCAAAAAAAGCTGGTGGATTGGTCCAATTAACTGGCATTCAGACATTTATGCGGCTCTTCAAAGCCTCATTGCGTCCATGTTTATAAGCGAGTAGCAACCGTTAGCGTCCACACAAAAGAACACGGGCCAAACATTAGACAGACACTCACCAACAATATTACTATCTCCTATATATTCTTTTCAGATGAGCTCCAAAGGGCTATGTTCCTATTCAGTCTGTTCCCTTTTATCTTTTTGTTTTTATAAAGCTCAGAGTAACGGCGGTGAGAGCACTTTGCTCAGCAGGAATGATCTTTCCGGCCGATTGAAAGTTATGCTCGCTAGCAGCAAACCTCTACTTTATACTTTACGTTGTATTTCTCTGGGAACACTTTTAGAGAAGCAGCAACGACAACGGTTTGCGGCCCAAATAGCAATGAATGGCGTCAATAAAGCTAAAAAATTGGACCAAATATCGAGTTTGAGCCTTTTGCCTTTGCACGGCAGCATAGCACCTTCCACCATAGCACCCTCCAGTCACTCACCATCAGATATAAAAGGAATGCTGCATTTTTTACAATATCACTTCTCCAAGTCGTATTAGTCGTAATATGGTATGTATCCAAGTAAAATGCCATTTGTTTTAGAAACCACTGCTTTCTTGAGAAGGGAATTGGAGACCTTTCCATGGCAGATATATAGAACAACAAGTCCTAGATGAAAGGTGACTTTTAACTGCGGTATTTTATAAATGCGGTGTGGGTTGTTTTAAATGAACACTAGACTATACCATAAAGCCCTTTGGCATACAGTCATTTCTTACTATATATAAACCAGAGGTAGGCCTCAATAAAGGCCAGAAAGGGCCAAAGTGGTGCATGCTTGTTTCCCAACCAAGCCAGGGTTACCCACCCTGGTTAGAAAGCAATGCTGTTGTTTTATCGGTATTTTGTTTGTCTACGATGAGTGATGAGTCCACCCATCCAGTGATGGGTGTCAAACAGGAGTGCTGCCATGCCAATGACATCATCACCATACAGACTTTTCTATAGAAAAGAGAAGATGTCAGTCATGATGGTGCAGTGTGGCTGGTGTTACCATTAGAGCCCAGTGAGTGACCGACCAATAGAAACACGGCCAGACAATGTCGATGTGGAGTGTGTGTTTGGTTGGTGTCTGGTTTAAGCAGCCTCACCTGGTCTGAGTTAGACTGATTGGCTGGTGAGCCTGCACACCTGTGGGTCCTTGTTAATCAAGGCCCACAGGTTAAAGCAGTCTCCACCACACACACTAGAGGAAGAGCTCTAGCGTGTTCCATCTGCTCTGTTCACAATGATTCAAACTCTTGCAATAAACCAGATTCCTCATCACCCTGGGTCCTTGTCTTCAGGAGGAGCCCTCAAGTAGTCATTTTAATGGCTGGTGGCATGGTCATCTGCTACAGACGGATACTGGCGTAGAGTTTTCTCTGGCTCGGGACGGCGACACTCGTTATACTGTTATAAAAAAGGTTGACAGCCCGTACTGTCGCCCCCCCCCCCCCCCCCCCCTCCTTCCAATCCAGGAACAGATTTTTCTCTTTTCTTCTTTTTTTTTTCTCCATAAAAAAACATTGCCACGATCAACACAAGAGAAACCATTTTATTGCGAATCCACTGTTTTGAAACCAGCCTGGCTGCGTTATTTCCTGTGATAAACTGTTCCCATTACGTCTCTTGAATGGCAGAATGACAGCCGGCAAATCTTTCGGCTGGCGGTCGCCTCCACTAGAAAATTGCAGCGTGACAACAGAACGCCTGCAGATGGTACCGCCTGGCCGGTCTGAACCGGTTCATCTCCATGGCACAGTGTGACATGGAATCATCGTACACAACTGAATCCGTCGTCTGTGGCGGCTTTAACGTGTAGACGTGAGGAGGTCCGTTCATATGTGGAGTGTTTGTCAAGTGTGAAGTGCGATTGCGGAAGAAAATTCTGTTCTATAACAATAAAGGCTTCGCACCGCATGGGGGGTCCTTGTTAGGCGAGGAGGGTGACATACTGCTCAGCTTCAAAGGAAGCATCAATAAACAGGGCGATTAAAACATATATATTTGTATCCACAGGCAGACTCTCTCTCTCTCTCTCTCCTGAACTCCTAGAAGTGCTGCTACTATCATTACATTGTCATCCATATGACATTACATTACCATATCATACTTCTGCTGTACTTTCTGGACTCATTACAGACACTGCACTGTACTGCACTGTATTCATGATGCTGCTGCACTACTGGCACTTTTAATGCTTTCTGCACAATTCAAAACATGTATATATCATCCATCAGTCACTTTATTGTTATTTTTATTGTTATTTTATTGTAAACAGTATTTTTATTTTTATATTATAGTGTTTTAGAAAAGTTATACTGCCAGAGGGAATGGGGGAGTAAGCATTCCATTGTACTTGTTGCATATGGCAAATCAAAAATCTTGAATCTTAAATCTTTGGCCGATTGGGTGACGCCCAACCAAAGGGAGAATAGAGAGGGAATTGTTCTAGCACATTCTACGACAGTGTCATGGTAGTTGTGACTTTTATACAGTTTGTCTCTACATATCATCATCCAATCAGCGCCTAGTTGTGTGTCCATGGAGTAACAGTCTGATTTCAGTCTGACGGAGAAACACCCCCGAGATTCTCATGTTAAAACTGTTTTTGTTTTTAAAACTGCAGGCGCTGTCACATACAATGTCAACATGGCTACCATTAACGTGACCTCAACTCGGAGCAACAGTATTAGTGTATAGTATCATTGAAATAAATACCATTCAGTCATCGTATTAATCTGGATCAATTGTCAACTACAGAATTAGGACCACCCGGAGCAAATTTAAACATAAAACAAGTGTCGACAAAGGTGGGAAATCAAGTCAACTGAGGATTTTCGCGGTGCTTGTATGAGCGTAAAATGTGTAAGCAGCTAACGCTTTCCTTTGCTTTGGGATGAAGGTAAACCGTTGTTAGTATTAAGCCTGAGCTAATACATGAAATACACCGCTAGACTGGTGCGTTGGGGCTTGATGAAGGATCTCAAAGTGAAGTGTAGTGTTGTATCAAATAGTACAACAAATGGAACAAATTGCAACACTTTACTATAAAAAAATACTGTACACAATAAAATGACAATAAAGTGAGTTGATGGATTATATATACATGTGTTGAATTGTGCAAAAAGCATTTACAAACATTTTAAAGTGCCAGTAGTGCAGCAGCATCATGAATACAGTGCAGTGCAGTGCAGAACAGTGCAGTGGCTGTAATGAGTCCAGAAACTCCAGCAAAGTATATGGATGACAATGTTATGACATCAATATTCTCATCACAGGGCTTCAACTTAGACAAAGGTATGCTTCTGTGAACACAAAGAGTGGGTCATCTCCATATTATTCAATTCCCTGAGTTTGGGGGTCACAGTTCAACCATTGAATAGTGATGTCCAATGATATGCTTAAAACAAGGCCTTAATTGTACACATGTAAAGAATGGTGTTGAATTCCGCTCTTATTTGCTCAAAGGGTATATCAATTCAGCCCTGGATAGAACAAAGAGATGACGTATTCTGATCACTTAAATCTGCACAACCTAAGCTTTCCCATGTGCAGCCTCTAGCGGCTTGTAGCTGTAACTGCTGTCTGAATATGTTGATGCTTCTGCACGATGTGAAGAATACAATGAAGAATGCAATGAAGAAACCCTCTTCACCACTTCCTCTCTACCGCCCTTCATCAATTTCTCTCTCTCTCTCTCTCTCTCTCTCTCTCTCTCTCTCTCTCCTCATCTCTCTCCTCTCTCTCTATCTCTCTCTCTCTCTCTCTCTCTCTCTCTCTCTCTCTCTCTCTCTCTCTCTCTCTCTCTCTCTCTCTCTCTCTCTCTCTCTCTCTCTCTCTCTCTCTCTCTCTCTCTCTCTCTCTCTCTCTCTCTCTCTCTCAGGGGTGTCAAGAGGCCCGATGGAGGCTTTGGACAAGAGGTTGTTGTAGGACCGAGGGGGGTGGTGGGGGGGTGTGTGGTGGTGGGGTCTCTCGGAGATGGGAAGGAGCATGTCTATGAATACATTGTTCAGGGTAGGATGTGGTAGATTTGATTTAAAGTCTGGCATCCCTTCTCTCGACACGACACAAGGGGAGCAGAGGAATAGACCCTCCACCCCCCCACCCCCCATGGGTGTTACAGGGGGGGGGGGGGGGGTCTGTCTGTCTCTATGATTACATCACACAGCCCTTTTATTATGGACTTATTGGTTGAATGCAGAAAAATATATATTTGGTATGATTTATCAAATACTTTGGTAGATTATTGTTTGACATGTAATGTTTATTAATGAATGTTCATATTGACTTTGTGTGTGTGTGTGTGTGTGTGTGTGTGTGTGTGTGTGTGTGTGTGTGTGTGTGTGTGTGTGTGTGTGTGTGTGTGTGTGTGTGTGTGTGTGTGTGTGTGTGTGTGTGTGTGTGTGTGTGTGTGTGTGTGTGTGTGTGTGTGTGTGTGTGTGTGTGTGTGTGTGTGTGTGTGTGTGTGTGTGTGTGTGAGAGAGACATGCAGTGAGCCAGACAGTGGGGCAAAGAAGCTCGAGGAAAGCACAACGCCTGTACAAGTGTTTGCAGCACTGACATAATAATAATAGACACAGCCTGCCCACAAACTAGTAACGGAAGTACATGCCTGAAGATCTTTTTATTGACTGCAACATTCTTTCTTGCTGGGTAATGTGCTTATCCAATCAGATATGTATTTGTTTGTGATGTCTAATGTCACTAGTTGAATTTAGTGTTCTCTTATCTTGAAACCTATAAAAACAGATGTCTGTATGTGAGTACCAAAGACACTGCCTTGATACTGGTACTTAGTTTGAATGGGCATGTGGCGGCTGACAGTGGATAAAAATGACTGATATAAATGTTCAAACAAATCCCTTACTTTGTGTCCAATACAAGCAATGAACCGATTCATCATAGCCTATTTCAGACTCTTATGATTCCATCAGAGAGGATCCTGTGTATCCCCACACAGGATCAGCCTAGTGACAGTGGAGGTACACTGATGGGACCCTCTCTGCTCCACACAGAGAGACACCCATTACAAGGTGATCATGGAGACACCAGTCACAAAGGTTACTTGTCAATAATCTATACATAAACAAAGCCAAATACAGCACATATTTCGGCCCAGCCAAGTACCCAATTTCAAATTTAATATATTTGACCAAAATCTCTCTGTTGGCCTCCAACCTGGTTGGTGGTTTGCCTGCACGCTTCTCCACTCCCACGTCTCAGGCCTCAAATGCATAAAATATCAGCATTTAAAGACTTATTTTTCTTCTTCTTCTTTCGTGAAAAGTGTGCTTGATTTAGCCTTACACTGCTGCTCTTACATTGACAAATTGTGGAGATGCAATGTTTCTGCCCGACAGCGATGACAATAAGAACATGCAGTTACAGGTTGTGGAGTCAAATTAAATCAGTTGTATTAGTTTAACCTCTCATCCCAGTTATAGTCTCAAAGGGCTTCGTAGGCCTCAGTTTATGTCACCCCTTAACCCTCCAAAGAGGAAGGAAAGACTCGGAAAAAACTATAATTATCACGGAAAAAAACAAAAAACAATAATTATCACTGTAAAAAACCTTGAGATGTAGGACAGCGTGAGGGATCCCTCCCTCCAGGGATGCTGCCATAATAGACTGGCATATGACAGCATGCCAAGCAAGAAGTGTAGTTGGAAAACCGAAGATGTAATTTGGTGGTGAAGCGGTGTTGGCTAGTGAGCAGAAGGGTAGCCGGTAGCCGGTGAGGCGAGCAGGCATCCAGTGACGCTCACGACGACTAAAACAATCTACAATGCACACTGTAACACAAAGTAATACACTGAAATCCAAGTACAAGCCAAGTATTAAGTGAAGTTCCACCAGGAGAGCCACTTTATTATGAACTCGTAGTGTCCGTCAAAGCAGTTGAAATGTACCCACAAACCAAGTTTGGCTAATACTACACGAGTATACTGAAAATCTGTAGTTTATTTACCAATGCTGGGAGCGTTCCCGAGAGGCTAGTATAAGCTTGGGTATTTAGTTTAGAGGTTTATATTTAATATACTTTAAATCCACTTTGTGGATAGCATCATGCCATCTCATTGTTTCCGTGCTTGGTTTCACATTGTATCAAGTTGCTAATATGGCTGCCATAACGTGTCACATAACTATTTAGCATTGTAAAGCACTAGCTGTAATATAGCCTAATTATGACATGAAATTATACGCATGTCCGTATTTGCATTTCAATCCTAATGTAATGTATAAAAAATCAATACAATTTTTTTTATTTGCCCTGCCATATCACCGCACATGTCATGAAGATAGCCTCCAGAGAAAACAAAATCCAACATGGCGTTAATAATCTTGAGCTTTAACACTAGAACCGTCGTGATGCGGCCATTTTGACATATATCAAAAGCTTTGGTACTTTATTGCCTTTATGGATAAGCTTACATAAACCACACATAGGCCTAATCGTTTTCTAAACAAATAGAATACAAATACAATAACAATTGACTTATATGCGAGAACCCAATCATTTGAGTGTCAACATTTGACAATGCTCATTACGATGACCGCAAGGATGACAGTACTCAATTGTTATGGTCTTGTATTGTCTCTATTGTCGTTGTATTTACCACTATGTCGCTTACGCCCTTAGCAGTCGACAAGTGCTGATACCTGAGCAGGTGGCATCCTGACACTCTGCTCTTTGGGGTTAGGGTTAGGGTTATGGTTAGTGGGCAGGGCTCAGGCTGTTTTGTGCGATGCTGCCTCCTTTTTCTGCTGCCCTCCGTGCCTTTTGTTCTGTGAGCAGTTCCCTTATCGGCAGTAAAATGTGTTTGTTATTTTTCTTCATATTTAGCCTCCTCTCTGGCCGTCTGGCTGCTGTGTTTCTGAATCAGAGTGTGACTGGCCACTTGATTCAGTCCCGACAGCGGAACGATTTCCCATCTCTCCTCCTCTCCCGCCAGCGTTCTCAATTCTTCCCGAATCACCAATTCATTGACACATCGAGTCTAAAACCCATTGTGCTGCATAGCGTGTCTTTCTCAACATTTGTAAATTGGTTTATTCCAACTGCCGTGCTCTCACACCCGTCTAGTTCCGTTGACCTCAATATCAGCTTTGTTGTAGAATAGCCTGATCAAACAATCAATCCACGTTTTTTTTAACCTGTCTAACCAATTGACTTTTGGCGAATTGTATGCATGCAAACATGATTGGAATCAAAGTCTCTCCGCCTTTTTCGCTAAACAGAAGCGTTTTTGACCTCGTGATTTTGACACATTTGCTGACCTTCTTCAAACCTGTCGACGGTGTTGTTATCATGCATGCAGGGTCTGGGTTGAGTTGATAACAGAGATTGTGTCAGGTCCCACTTTGTATCATGGACCGGTCTGTCACATCTTCTGTAGCCGCCGCCGACATTGTAATCTTCGTCCTCGCGGTATGAATGCCAGACCGCAATCTTTGCAAGCCTGCAAATGGTATTTTAATAAGGGCAAATCTGCATGAATACAAATCGCCGTCAACCTATTTGCAGACTTCTTTCCTGCATGTATACAAGCATGGCCACTTCATTCAGTGAATGAGAAGCTGAAAGTGCGCAAGTAAACTCTAACTGTAGAAATTTTAGCTGTAAAACTAGTTGTCAACATTACTTGAATGAAAGACGCTAAACTGCAGGACTCTGAACACGTGGTTGGAAATTTGCCGGCTTCCGTCTCCACTGTAAGATCTCCTCTTCTGTGTATTCTGGCTCACATAAATATCCATCATTCCTTCCACTCAGTGAGACTTAAGTTATAGTCCTCTGAAGTTATAGCTGAAGTTATAGTCCTCACTTGATCTGTAGATTAGTGTTCATTGCTGGCAGCCATTGTAAAATCTTGTGTTGCTCAGTATCCTTGTTGTAACAACATGGCAACTGATTCTCATAGAGCCAAACTCCAAGCTGATTGGCCTGGGTTATTTTGCTGGGAGAGGAGAAAAAAGCCATTTGCCGGGACATTTGATGGAGTTAAAATATTGATATCCACAGAAAGCATTAATATGCATTTTTTTTTATTTGTAGGCAACCTGGAGACGATTAAAATAGTGAAAATCGGTATGTTCTGTTAAGTACTAAACCAAGTAATAAAGTAATATAGTACTGATCTAGCATAGTTATATAGAGTATACTTTATAGTCAACAGGCAAGCTCGGGTCTTGTGATAAAAATGAGGAGGGAGAGCGAGAGTGAGCCAAGGCGGGAGATTGATGTTGTGGAGTGAACGGAGCACCGTTTGGTGAGGGTCAAAACTCTCCACTCTGGAGACAATGGCTTCTCTATTAACAGCACCAGCCGGGCTGCCCAGGCTCAGATTGGGTCATCATCTGACATGAGGACACAATACTTCCATGTGACAAACCAAGACCGCCAAGTCTTGATAAAATGAAAGTGAAAGTAATGGGGGTCGCTTTCCACCAATACGGTAAACGCTGACATTGAGCGGGCCGCATTGCTTTCTCCCTACGCTCTTATGCTAGTTTCATCCCTATTTTGTGAGTAAGTCCAATAAGTAAGTGCAATTTATTTATAAAGCGCTTTTCACAGACAAGAGTCACAATGTGCTGTACAGAAGCAGGTTAAAAGTAAGCTAGATAAACAGAACAACATAGGTGGACACAATTACAACAGTAAGATACGTGGTACAATAAACAATGTGTCGCAATAATAGACACATATGTCTAAACAGGTACGTCTTTAGCTGCCTTTTAAAATGGTCCACAGTGTCAGAACACCTTAGGGGTGTGGGGGGAGAGAGCGTTCCATAGCTTGGGTGATATTGCAATGAAAGGCTCGGTCTCCACGGGTTAAGTGACCTACTTAAAAAAAATAAAACTGAAAAAAGACTTCCACCACTACAAAAACAAAATTTGTACGCTTGACTTCGATCAGAAATGTCAAATGAAGATGAACTTGGTGTGAAAACATCCATATATATGCAGCTTTCTGATATCTAAAATTACGGACGGTAGCTATTAGATATCAAGAGAGACACTTGGGACACCCCCTGAGAAAGCTTCAGCGGCCCTCGTCGGGGGGATGCAAAGACGTAGCTGGTCGAGAAACGTCGGAATTGGGGAAATGGTTCTATGGGAGCAGTATGTTCTAGTAATACACGGGGGGGTCATCAAAACCAAGAAATACATTCAATTGAGATGATGATGGCCCCCGTCAATTGGTTCCACATTCTGATTCAATGGACATTTTTAAACCATGATTCATAATAATGAAAAATATCTCCTTTTCAGGGAAATAATTCTCCCCCGCAAGAAATTTCCTTGGCCCTGCTGAGATAAGTAATGAGCCAATCGCATGCGGGGAATTAGGCAGCGAAAAGCCAATCGCACGTTGGGAATTAGCTCAATTAACCACTAACCCGAATAACAATATCCGGGGCAATTGGGTTCGCGCTTGATTTCTGTAATGTTATATCTTTCCGCCTGAAAACCAGCCCAATGTAATTTGTCCAATATGTGCAAGTGTGAATTATTGACACCCCCTTGGCAGCCTTATCCCCCGGGAACCAACACTCTATCTCTCTCACGAGCGCTCTCTCTCCATCCTTCACTGTATGGGATAATTCAAATGATCCATGAGATGGGTGAGATTTACCGCCACTTTGCCATAAAATAAATAAATAATAAAAAGCTTCTCCAGCTGTGTAAAGTGGTGGTGTCGAAAGCGCTGTCACGATCAGCACTTCCCTCCGTAATGAAGCCACCCGCCAACCAAAACTTGAGGCGAGTATTTTTCACTGTCCCGCACATCTGTCAGCTGTTTTGAGAAGAGTACACATTTAGATCATTCTTCTTCTTCTTCTTCTTCTTCTTCTTTGACGTGTGATGACCCGCATTTTCTACGTGTGTGTGTGTGTGTGTCTGTGTGTGTGTGGTGCGTGCGTATGTGCTTTTAACGGTAATTGGTTTACTTTACTTGCCAAACAAACGTTAAGTGTCTTTCCTATCTGTGGCCCAGCTATGAAAATGGCCCATTCAGCTTATCTCGTCTTTTGTGAGTGAGTTGCACTTCCTGCTCAGTGGATAATCAAATGCACACAATACACGTTATCCACACACCACACACACACACACACACACACACACACACACACACACACACACACACACACACACACACACACACACACACACACACACACACACACACACACACACACACACACACACACACACACACACACACACACTCAGAGACAATAAATAAACATGGCGAAATATTGATGTATTGGTAAAACTAAAGTCAATTGGGAAAACTAGAGTCAAGATTCAAGAACTTAATTAGTCACATACACATGCAAGGTGTGCAGTGTGACAATGTGGTAATAAACTATGCATATACAAATTGTTTAAATATATTTTAAAAAGTCAATGCAACAGTATTTACAATTGAGTTGGATAAATAAAAAAAGTATAAAATAAATGGTAACGTGTGTGTGTGTGTGTGTGTGTGTGTGTGTGTGTGTGTGTGTGTGTGTGTGTGTGTGTGTGTGTGTGTGTGTGTGTGTGTGTGTGTGTGTGTGTGTGTGTGTGTGTGTGTGTGTGTGTGTGTGTGTGTGTGTGTGTGTGTGTGTGTGTGTGTGTGTGTGTGTGTGTGTGTGTGTGTGTGTGTGTGTGTGTGTGTGTGTGTGATATGGGCAGTGTGTGGCCCTGGTGAGATCTGTGTTTTTAATACAATCCAAATCAACTTAAGAGTTACACTAAAGAGTACACTAAACATGTACATATATTCAAGATGCAAGATGATTTTATTTGTACAATGAAATGCTTACTCAGCATTCCCTCTCACAGTATGAATTTCTAAAACAATCCTATACTCTACTAAACTATACAACACTATACTATAGTAAACAATACTATACTATAAACAGCACTATATACTATATACCATAAACAACACTATACAATAACAATACTATACACAATAAACACAACAATAAAGAGACTGATGGATGACATTTACATATGGTAAATTGTGCAAAAAGCATTGTATTGTGTGTGTGTCTGTGTGTGTGTGTGTGTGTGTGTGTGTGTGTGTGTGTGTGTCTGTGTGTGTGTGTGTGTGTGTGTGTGTGTGTGTGTGTGTGTGTGTCGTGTGTCGTGTGTGTGTGTGTGTGTGTGTGTGTGTGTGTGTGTGTGTGTGTTGCCTGCTCTGTGTAAGAACACACACACACACACACACACACACACACACACGGTGTGCTTGTATACAATAGATATATAATATCACAAATAAGATTATTTCTGTAGACGCGGGAGAGGATTTCTCCTCCGCCGGACGCCAATTGGATTTTGCGCTGTTCATAAGAACCAGCCTATAACACAGAGGAATAGTCCAGAAAACCCTCCACACACACGGTTTTATTGTGATAATAACGACTTTCATTGAGAGGTTTGGTCGTTAAAGACCTCCCAGGGTTGGTTTCCAGGGTTGTCTTCCCTCCTGTTTGTCTTGCGAGATTTAAATGGTTGTGTTGATCATATGAAATGTTCACTGGCCATTTTCTCTTCACAGCCCGGTACAATACACAACAGAAAGTGCTTCAGGGATGGTTTTACTCCCTATACTTGTGTGTTACGTTGTTTTATTGGTGTTTAAACTTCCCATTGGCAAAGTCTATTGGCTGTGCTGCCGTTTCTGACAATAACAAGTATAACACACCATAGAATGATTTGTGTACCTTGTGCACTCGTTTCATTGTGACATTCACCTTTTGTTATGCCTAGACGTTAAAAAGGAAATTTCCTTTCTCTAACTGCTCAAATGCTTTTTTTCAAATGTTTTTTTGCGGGTTCTCTCGATTTGTAACCCTTTCCCTGTGCCCCTAATTAGTAACCTCTCTCTCTCTTTCTCTCTGTGTGTGTGTGTGTGTGTGTGTGTGTGTGTGTGTGTGTGTGTGTGTGTGTGTGTGTGTGTGTGTGTGTGTGTGTGTGTGTGTGTGTGTGTGTGTGTGTGTGTGTGTGTGTGTGTGTGTGTGTGTGTGTGTGTGTGTGTGTGTGTGTGTGTGTGTGTGTGTGTGTGTGTGTGTGTGTGTGTGTGTGTGTGTGTGTGTGTGTGTGTGTGTGCGCTTGAGATATGAGTTTTGAGATCACATTTTCGTACATTGTGTTGTATGTATTTTGTTTTACTGTAAGCTATATTTTAAACAAACTAAAAGCATTTTAATATTCACATTGTATTTATTCTATCTGTTGCGCGTGGTTTCATGGGGAGGGGTTGAGGGGAAGGCCATTGGCGGATACCCCAGAACATCTCCGACTAATATTGGCATTTATGGATACGGTTAACTGATTTCATAATTTCAGCCTGTAACATCTCATTGCATGTTTCCCGCTCTACCACTTTCACACACCTGTAAGTTCAACAGCACAGCAGATATCGTTAGAAAGCTAAGAGGCGGGTGTCTCTCCGAAGGGGAGGATCTGTGGGGTGTGGATTAAACAACACAGCCCAATCCTTTCAGCCTTTGAGATCCAGTGTATGGATCAAGCACACACTAATTGATCCTGGCGTGCTTTAATCAAATGGAGAAGCAGGAGGATTCAGTTTTGCTAGCAATTGGCCAAAACTATAACTCTAAACAAAATATAGATATAACAATATATTTATATACACTTGCCATGCTGTGCCAGAACAATGTTGTTCCTGTTGACGTTTTGTCCGTCATGGGAATTGTCTAGACGTGTTCGGAGGGTAAGGGACGAAGAAGGGGTGAGATTCCCCCAGGGAGATAAGTCAGAGATCAGCCAACATTTGTCCTCCAGCAGAGGGGGTGGGAAGCCAAGCCCTTAATCTGGTCACTGCCCGGCTAAAGTATAAAGAAAACCTGAATCTGTTTATTCAAGTGGAATAAACAGATTGCTCCTATAGGAGCCGCTCTTATAGAGGTTACAGGTGAGGGGTGTCAAATCTCGACATGAGGTTAACACACAGTTTTGGTTTCCTTTGGTAGAGCGAGACAATATGAGGAGATGGGGACACACCGAGAGCCGGTAGTGCACTGGAATTCTGGAACACTCTGGTCACTCAAAACTGCTCTAAAATTCTCACTCATTACCCCCCCCCCCCCACCCCCCATGTTTAATGATATCTTAACGTTCAAATGATTTTACATATTTGTTGTGGTATCGTCTCACCCTTGTCGTCATTGTGATTTATATTTGTATATACTGTGCGGTGAACTGTGACAGGTAGCAGCTTCCAGTGTTGAGCAAGACGTGGGTATGGATGCTGTCGTTTGCTGACACGGCGTTCTGTAACAAAACTGCAGACGTCGAACCCTTTCCCAACTTCTGGTTGTTTATTAATGATATGTCGGTGGATGGCAGGATATTATTTCGCACCCCTCAGCACCTATGACCTCCGAGCCACGGGAGGGAGGTCCAACGATGTGAGGCTGAGGATGTAGCCTAATGATCAGATTCAGATTCAGATTCAGAAAACTTTATTAATCCCGAGGGAAATTAAGGTGCAACAGTTGACACAGGGGGAATAAATGCACACACAAGAATACTAAAACCTAAGCTAAAAAACAAAACAACAACTAACTAAAATAAAACTATTATAAACAAAAATAGTTAAAATAATTCTAAATGAAGTCTAAATGTATTGATAAGTGAAGATAATTTACAGTATTATAACAGTAGTACGTAGGTATATACAATACACAACAATACGTATAGTGCAAATTGGCAGTAATAATATATTAATAAATAACTCAACTGAAAAGAACTGAAAAGTGACATGTGAAAAGTGAAAAAGTGAAAAGTGAATTCGGATTTGAAATAGAATTTACAGTGCAAAGTACAATGAGATGATTACAGTGCGTTGACCAAAAATAAAATAAAAATAAGTACGTTGGCCTCAGGTCACTAAGTCTCCACTGTCCCTCTCACGACCCGAGGTAGAGGAATTATAGAGTCTAATAGCCACAGGAAGAAAGGACTTCCTATGGCGTTCTGTGGTGCACCTGGGTGGAATGAGTCTGTTGCTAAAGGTGCTTCTATATGAGGTCAGCACCTGATGGAGAGGGTGAGAGTTGTTGTCAAGGATACTACGCAGCTTGCGCAGCATCCTTCTCTCAGACACCACCAACAAGGAGTCCAGCTGGACCCCCAGGACAGCGCCAGCCTTCCTGACAATCCTGCTGATCTTGTTGGCGTCTGCTGATCTCAACCTGCTTCCCCAGCACACGACTCCGGAGAAGATGGCACTGGCTACCACCGACTGGTAGAACACATTCAGCATCTTGTTGCAAACGTTGAAGGACCGGAGCCTCCGCAGGAAGTAAAGACGGCTCTGGCCCTTCTTGTAAACCGCCTCAGAGTTCTTGGCCCAGACCAGTTTGTTGTCCAGATGAACTCCCAGGTATTTATATTCCTGGACAGCTTCAGCGGACACACCCTTGATGGAAATGGGTGTGGGTGTGGATTTCCTCCTGCGGAAGTCCACCACCATCTCCTTCGTCTTGTCAGTGTTGAGCTGCATATGGTTCAGCTCACACCACTCAACGAAGGAGTCCACGACGCCCCTGTACTCCTCATCGTTTCCCTCGCTGACACAACCAACAACTGCAGAGTCGTCCGAGAACTTCTGCAGATGGCAGGACAAAGAGTTGTATTGGAAGTCTGAGGTGTACAGGGTGAACAGGAATGGGGAAAGAACAGTTCCCTGTGGAGCACCAGTGCTGCTGACCACAGTGTCAGACACACAGTCCTGCAGTCTGACAAACTGTGGACGACCCGTCAAATAGTCAGTAATCCAGGACACCAGGGAAGAGTCCACCTTCATCGCCGTCAGCTTACTTCCCAGCAGGGCAGGCCGGATGGTGTTGAACGCACTGGAGAAGTCGAAAAACATGATTCTCACAGTGCTCCCGGGTCTGTCCAAGTGGGCGTAGGCACGATGGAGCAGGAAGATGATGGCGTCCTCCACTCCCAGTTTCGGCTGGTAGGCAAACTGAAGAGGGTCCAGTGATGATCTGACCAGGGGCCGAAGAAGCGTCAGGACCAGCCTCTCAAAGGATTTCGCCACGTGGGACGTCAGCGCCACCGGTCTGTAGTCGTTTGAGGTGCTGGGACGTGCCTTCTTCGGAACCGGCACCAGGCAGGATGTCTTCCACAGCACAGGGACCCTCTCCAGTCTCATGCTCAGGTTGAAGATGTACTGCAGGACTCCACTCAGCTGGGCAGCACATGTTTTGAGGACCCTCGGGCTGACGCCGTCAGGACCTGCAGCCTTGTCTGGATGGAGCCTGCACAGCACTTTCCTCACCTGCTCAGCTGTGAAGGTATGTGAGCCGTGTGTGGGGGCTGGAAGAGTCACTGTTGTGTTGATGGGGGAGGGGTGAGGTAGTGGTGGTGGGGGAGAGAGAACAGGTATGTTGATGCTGGAGAGGGACGGTGGGGGAGGGGGGACAGCAGGGCTGGGGGGCTGGAGGGGAATGGTTGTAGAGGGGCTGGGGGAGGGGGGGTAGACCGGAGCCCACTCATTGAATCTATTGAAAAACAAATTCAACTCGTTGGCCCGATCAGGACCCCCCCCTATTGTCTGGCTACCAGGTTGTTTGTAGCCAGTGATGCTCCTCATGCCACTCCACACATCCTTCAGGTTGTTCTGCTGAAGTTTGTGCTCCAGCTTCCTCCTGTAGTTGTCTTTGCCCTGCTGGATCCTCTCCTTCAGCTCCCTCTGAACCCGCCTCATCTGCTCCCTATCCCCATCTCTGAAGGCCCTAGTGTAGTAGGAGTAATTAAGGGATAACTTTGCTATCTTTGTTCATGAAGCACTTTTCAATATGAAGGTTTAAAAAAAATACTAAAGTAAGAGTAAGAGTACTAAACAGAACACATTTGGGTACAGCGCAAAGAGACCTAAAGACACATCGCTAAAAATGACCCAAATTTACATTCATTAACATTAAAAAATAAAGAAACGGTGGAAACAAAAGCCCACATGAAAAATTTAATTAAACATCGCCTCCAGCTTGTTAAATCTCAGTAGTATCTTCCCCTCTCCCCCCTCCCCCCTCCCCTCTCCCCCTTGCACTCCCTGTCCTCGAACCATCCATCTTTAATGTCCCGGGACCTTGGTACAGCACTAGTTTCATTCTATTTTTGGTACCTTTTGGTGAGGTAGGGCAGGTCGGGGGAGGGGGAGGGGAATGAGGGGGATGGAGAGGGGTGACAGCTGCAGTCACAGCAGGGCTCCTACCGCCTCCCACCGGCAACCAAATGGATGTTTCTAACCCAACAACCACTTTGTTTGACTGGAGGACAAACCATGGGGGGGGGGCGTTGGTTTGTGTGTGTGTGTGTGCGTGTATGTGTGTGTATGTGTATTGTCACTGAGCACTCAATGTTCAGGCTCAGCACTGTTTATGCATGCGTGTTTGTGTGTGCGCTTGTGCTCAATTGACATCAGGGGTTGTTGTGTGTAATTCATAAAGGGTCATATCGACCTAGTAAAACCCCAAACTCTCAATGTCGGTGTGTAACGGGGTTTCAAACTGAACCACCCGTTCTCCTCCCTCTCTGCATGTATGAGTCCTGCTCTCTCTGGTCGTCAGTTTGTTGTCGTCCTCCGTTCTCACCTCAGCCCCTCTCAGAAGCGAGAGCTCCGTGAAATATTTTTAATGCGGCAACGGCCTCAAACATTAACCCAGACTTTCCTTTTTTTGTACACACACACACACACACACACACACACACACACACACACACACACACACACACACACACACACACACACACACACACACACACACACACATACACCTGCTTCAGGTCACCACTTGGAAATTGCAGCTTTGTTGGTATTTTCCGTATTTCCATGTTTTATTCAATGGATCCTAAAGGAACGGAAATATTGACAAAATTTAAGATCAAAAACGTTATCATAAACAGGCAAGATATTACTCTTGAAGCAATCTGGACCATCAACAGCTGATCTGCATCCCAACCCCCCCCCGCCCCCCCCCCTTGCTTCTCCTTGAGCAATTCATTCCCATTGGTGGCTTGTCCCTGGGGCGTGTTACAGCCAAGTGCCGTGATTGGCTGGCTACAAAAAATAAGGAAGAAAAAACGAAAAAAAAAGCGCTAAATGGCCGATCATCCATAACCTCTGATGCCTTCTTTGTAATGAGTCTGGAACAAACGAGACAAGCCTAATTTAATTAACTTTCATCTTTACCCGCTTAATTGTTTGTGACAAGACTCTGTGTGAACCGCTCCTCGGCGGAGCGTGACTGAGCGATACGAGAGGTGAGTTATTAATGTGGCTCCTAATTGGCCCTCAAGATTGGCTTGTTTGTGCATGTGGCCGTTTTCTGCTCTTATGAATTGTGGGAAGCATAAGCATTATCCTACAAGATATGAATAGCAATAACAGTATGTGCGCATTGTGTGTGTGTGTGGCATTAATTGGAATGTATTTTCATTTCATCTCTATTTGCGATATACTTGAAATGAGTCATCCATCCTTATGAGTAGACCTTTCTATGTTGTTTAACTTGCCCTGTGTAATTGCGGTGTATGGTTCTGTCATAGCATTTGTTTGCTTTGCTAAAGTCGTTTTGGATTTCAATTTTCTGTGTATCAATGACATGTTATATACGATGTACACGTGTATAGGTTGTTGTTTTTTCATTCAGTCGAAAAAAAATCTGAGACTTTGTCTTGATTTTTAGCACCGCTCTTAATGAGGGAATAACTAAATGGATCAAATCCAGCAGATGTAAGTGTCATTTGACAGTCTTTTAAATAATTGACCAAACTCTACAACTAATTGGATGCCAGCGCAGGGGTTTGAGAATGAGTAATAGGGGCTCTTTGTTGAGTTACTCGAAAGCTCTCTGTGTGCACACCGAATCTCGGAGGAAAACATTAATCAAATATGTAGTTCCCGACAGTTATCGTCCTCACATGAACATCATCGACATGTTTGGCTTTCATCGTAAACAATGCTAATTTCAACCGTCTGCCCTGCTCTGCTCGGCCCTTACCCATTTCCTCTTTTCTCTTTGACAGGACTGTTGGATCGGGGGAAATATCACATGTTTGGTCTGAATCCACCTACACCTCCCCTTGGCATGTTGTCCAAAATTGGAAGAGCTTCACAGCAGTTGTTTGTATGGGAGAAACATGCAGTCTTTAGTCTAGGTGTTTATGACACTGTTCCTTTCTCCAGCCATGAGCAGAAGTTGACTTTGTAAAACTTTTTTTCACCGACAATTCAGATGACCTTTTAGATGAAATGTGTTGTATTGTTTTTGTTGTTTTCGAAACTGCTCTGCTCAATGCAGTTCTACTGTGAAGATTGGTTTGTAGGATAGATTGGTTTACAACAGGATCAATAAGAACAACAACAGATGCCTGATGTAGTTCTACAAACAGGTGAAAAAAGCAAAGGGATCTATTATGGCCTTTAGAGGTGAAGCTCAAGGACAAACATTGCCCTGTAGCTACAATATCCAATAGCGTGCCTTTTGATGTCCCATCTTCAGAGAAAATGTTTGTTTAAAAACCGAGAGTGTGTCCAGTCTATACAAAGGTTATCAAAGCTACTGCTCGTAGTTCATCCCTGACCGAGGTCGGTAGCACCATCACTGTTCTCCTTCATGCACCTCATAAATATTGTAAGGCTGTACAGTCTTCTGCTCAGGGATTTACAGCTGGTAATCCACCAGCAAGAGTCCAGCTCATATATATATATATATATATATATATATATATATTTCTGGGTATAAACAAAACAACTTCAACTCCATCCCTTTCTATCTCTCTTCCTTTCTCTCTCTTGAAGTAATAACACAATAAGCTCTGCTCCTGGATAACAAGGTGCGCTTGTCCTAGAATGACTCGATAACAAGGCTTCTGAGGAGACAGCTGAGCTGGAAGCTTCCAGAAGAACGCTGAACGCTTCACCCCCACTCTCCCTTTCTCTCTCCCTACCAAGTCTTCCCCTTCCTTTGTCGAAAGTTTTTAACAAGCTGATATCGGAACAGTTGAACAGTCATCTACTAGGAGATGTTTGGAGAACACAAGAACTTTCTATTCCCTCTTCCGATAATGGCAGTGTGTCAAGTTCATTCAATGGCAAAACATTTTGGTTTAAAAATAGGAACAGATGTAATATAGAGTATCCTCCTACGTCCGCACTCAAATGAGCGAGGGAAGTGGAGTGAAGAAAGGAAAAGACCCGAGTCGCCGGTGTAACAAAACAGAATTCTGGGCAGCCCACGATGTCCGGGGCTCTTAGCAGACTTAGCAGGTTCTGATGAGCCCACAGCCAGAGCTGTTCTGATCAGAACGTGCAATCCCACCGTCAAACTGTAACAACACTTGTAGCAGTGTGGAGAGCTCCAACACATTTCAACACATCCAATAGGGGCTATCGACAACGCTCCACCCACTGAGTTTGTAGTAGCATGATAGACCGCACCGTCATCTTCCGCGAACGTGGATGCGGGTATGCGCAGACAGGATTGCATCTCGCCGTGGGGGCAAGAGTCTCGCTGTCATAGTTGCTGAGTCCAGGAAAAGTCCGGGAAGCAGAGCGCTCTTCTCTCAATTGATGGCGAAGGCCGAGAATAAGAGGTGCTCTTTCACCACCATGTTCTTATTCGCCACTACCTCTCTGAATGGCTCATGATCAACAGGTCGTCGAGATGAAAAATAGTAAATTCGAAAAATGGAATTTGTAAGCCATGCCCATGGAATCCAAAGCAGAGTCATTTCCCTATATTTTGATTGTATAGTGCTCCCTCTTGGTATGCTGTATCTGACATTTTTTTCCCAAAATATATATATTATTAAATAGAGGAAGCACTCCCCAACCGCTAGGGTTTGGGGGGTGTTGTAAACATGTGGCCTGTGAAGCCCTCTGAGACTATAACTGTGATTAAGGGGCTACACAAATACAATTGACTTGACTTGAATTGACTTGACTTTTTTCATTGGATTGGGATTGAACAGTTTGCAGAGCGGCGGAACACTACGATGAACCCGCTTACCCACACATCACTCAAGCCGCAGATAACCCAAAACCAAAGTTTTGGATCGATTCTGGATAGAGGTCATTTTTTAAGGGGGCAACAAATCAAAAGTGTTTGTTTGAAATCGTAATTAGTTCAGGGAGCGGTACAACGTGTGACCTCGTCCAGGAAAATAAATCAAAGCACTCACTGTGACGGGAACAGCTAATGTATAGACCTTCTCCAGTCTTCTTCTTCTTAATTGCACAATTCATTGCTTTATTAATGGGTTTTTTTAAACCTTAACAGTGGCATAAGTCCAAATGCATAAAGGAAATACCTAAAATACCATACATAGTATGGTAAAATACCATAGTCCAAAATAAAACCATGCAAACCCTTTCTCCTCAAATGAGAGGGGACATGTCATCTGACAGCAGCAGCTGTCTCACAGTACATTTGAGAAAGAAAAGAACAAACAAACAGAGGCATGCCACCATGCCAGAATATACACCATTAGTTTGGACCATTAGTCATTTTCAGTGGTGTACACACATTTGCGGCTATACGACGGACTTAACGGTGTAAATTTTCATTCCATTAGCGACCCGATGCTTCCGGTATTCATCACGGCGATAAATCTGGTTTGACATTTGTCCTCTACAGGCCACCGTACACCGGCTGTAATTTCTAGCCACAGCCCCCTAATCTCTTCTCTATTCAACAGCAAACCTACAACAAGGTCAAACGCTGCATATCGGGAGAGCAAGTTCACCTTTTCCTTAATTATTGTATTCACAAAAAGCCAGCAGACTATAGACCTATGTATATATTATATATATATATATATATATATAGTTTTAATTTCATTCATTTATTTAACTTTTCTACAGGAAATTATGCAAGATCTACTGTGAAAAGCTTTAAGATGTTTCCAGGCCATAAAACCATCTTTATTCAACCATCAACGCAATGAATAGAATAATTATGATTATATAAAAATGTTAACATTCAATTAAATTCCTCCTCAACGAAACAGATGCACACCCGTGCTTGTATGCCTTAAGGACTATCAAACCACAACAAATAAAGTAAATGTACCATCTTAAAAGCATTAAAAAAATAATGTACTTCTTTACGGGAAAGAGGAAGTCTCCTGAGGGGCGGGTCACTGTCAAACTAATCTCTGATCTGATTGGTTACCTTGCCAAGCCCTCTTAAGGTGGAACTGTGACAGGGAGAAGTTGATGTGACTTGTCCACCACTACCACCACCAACACAGTGGCAAATGCTGGCATAACACTAAGAAATGGTAATTAATGATGAAAATAAGCCACACACTCACCCAACCCGCGACAGCAACCGTCTCTTAAATGTACATTTCTAAAAGGCTAATCTAGGGTTGTATTGCTTTTGAAGTAGTCAACGCTTTGGATTTTACCTGCTTGTGTTTTGAAAATGCATCCTTCTGCCAAACCGGATAGTCTATAGTATTTCTAGAAAATAACTAATCTAATATAATAATGTGATGTTTAATTTCAGAGTTGGTGTGACAGTCGCTGCTTTAAGTAATGGTGCGTGAAACAGTAGTACCACCAGATTCTCTTATCACTTTTTACTAGAGTTTTTAGCGTACTAGCATCTGACTAAGTAGATTGTTTGCTTGTTAGTTAGTTCGATATTGTTCTACTGTTTGCCAACTTATTGTACTTTTACCTGAGCATTGGTTCAGTTCTTGGAGACTTGTTGGTGAAATGAAATGCACTTTTGACAAGGTGACGAGTTGTTCTCTTTGTTAAATGAACGATTGTAAGTCGCTTTGTACAAAGGCGTCTGCTAAATGACTGATGTAATGTAATGAAATGTAGTATCCTCGCAAGTTAAATTTGACAACACTGGATAACATCTGCATATAGGCCAGGCCAATTAAAATGGTGTCTTATGGTAGGGCAACACAATTAGTTTTAATCGAACGATTTAGCAGCACACTTGACTGCTGATTGTTCAGTCTTGTCTGCGCACACACATTACAACTGTAGTCCTTGGGGAACTCAAATCTAAAGACATGACAGAGAACAGCTGCAGTGGTGTGCCCCGAGTGTATCCAAAGTCAACAAACACATCAACAATGCAGCAATCCGCATGAAAAACAGAGACAAAGAATATGGTGTAAATCTTCGTCTTAAGTCAGCATCAAATAACTCAACCAGCAAGTCAAGTCAGCATCAAAGATCAGTGAACTCTACACTCGCTTACTTGTCTTTGATGTTAACTTAATGCCATCATGCACATTTTGTTGCGTTAATTGTATATTCTATAAGGAGGAGTAGGTGAAGAAAGCATTTGTTGTTTGTTTGTCGTAGTACATGCTATGTGCTAGTGCATGCTATGTGCTAGTACATGCTAGTGCTAGTGCTTAGTTGGTACACACATGAGACACCCGCACAGGACACCGTAACCAAGGTCAGACCATGATGATAGCGCTGATTTGATTAAACACTTTATTTTGTACGATGTGGTGTGCTTACATATCCTTTCTGTTTTCAAGGTATTTGTTTGTATTTTCTTAAATATGTTATCGATTTATTTTATTTGCGAGTAATCTGCAGACATATTTTTTCTCATGATTACTATTATTATTCCGAACGGAACACTGTTTTTCATTTGTGGGGTTACACAATGGCTAGATTGTTGGGAGATAAGGTAGGATATCATTATAATGGCAATAATTGCAATAACCATTTTAATGATATAATTATAATTACAAGAAAGAGCCAATAATAACAAATCACATAGTTGAGAATTCTACTCTTCGCATATGGCAATGTGTGTCCGACACAAGCTCACAATTAGTTAGTTGTATAGGCTACAGTGTAAATTTGTACATACTCGTTTGAGGAACAAGTCAACACTGCTATTACAATTATATCAACAAACTAATAATAATAATAATAATAATAATAATAATATGTCCAGCATAACAACTTGTTGTATTTTGTTGTTTTGTTTGTGTATACTATAGCCTATTGTAAAATGTGTATAAGAGACATTTCATGTTTTTGGTTTGTTTCAGACAGACACACACTCTTATATTTGCAATGAATGCAACCTTCTTCAGTAGGTATAAATAGTAATAGGAATGAACAAATATTAACAAATCAAGCTGTTGAGAACAGTATGCTCTACATACACACCACGCACCACGCACACACCACTCACACACGGGTTGTATTTCGTGTTAGTTCCTATGTTGTCGGCATATTCGTGAGAGAGACATTTCATACACTATAGCCCTACTTGATATAGGCCTGTTGTATGCAATAGGCTTGTATCAAGAATGTCATATTTGACATTAGGAGTAATAATAATAATAATACATTTAATTTTATATAGCGCTTTTCTGGATACTCAAGGCGCTTTAACAGAAATTACACAGACATTAAAATAATTTAATAGTTACAAAGATTGTAAGTTTCATTTAAGATTGGAGTCATGGGATGGAGGGGAGGATGTTTAGCAGGGGAAAGACAGTTTGAAGAGGTAGGCCTTGAGAGCCTGGCTCTCTCTAGCGTTATCATCACTGGTTCCCACGCCTGAAGTGTATCCGTTATGACTTGTGCATGTGACTCATGAACTTGAACTTCAGTAACCACTGCGCTGTTCCAACACCGCACATCTGGTCGGACTGGAGCTGCAGACTTCCTGACTCGGGGAAGTCTGCAGAAGTGAGTAGAGGACAAATACCGGTGGTGAAACTGGGAGTTTGAATGGGCCTAGGTTGCTTCAAGGACACCATCCCAATTAACCGCAAAGAACGGGGGGGGGGGGTTTAAGAATGTGCATGCAATCAAGTTTTGTATGATATACTCATCTGATATTATTTTCTGATTATTTTTGTACACACTTTTTGTTTTTAGTCTACAAATGTCTAACACGGTTCAATTGCTGGATGCATGGGTCTCAAAACGGGGTTTTCTGGCTTCAACCAACATGTGGCAATTGAGGCCCGCAAAGTCAGCAGTTGTTTGATAGAAATGCAGGCTAAGCTAAAATATTGCCGGTACACCCACGCAATTTCCCCTATACGAGGAGGGCGAATCAAAGCATTGGTCCATAAAGGAAGGTGAAATCCAACATACATTGAGATACATTTGTGATACAAGAAGGACAAAGGACCCCTTCACCTCCCAGCCCCCACCAGGCGAAGATAACCTCCTGTTAACCTCCCCTTCTTTTCTTTATTCTGGAAGGAAAATCTCTTTTGATTTTATACTGTTATTGGCCTGGAAATGTCTGGTTTCCCCTGTGCTTAACCACCCTCACAAAAGTAGACATGCCTAACAAACAAGCTACAAAATGTAAAATAACAATTTCTCATCTTTACCATAGGGACGACATACTGGATTGTGCATTAAATAGTAATACTGTGAATAAGTCCCAAAGCGGTAATGGCTCTTTGAGAAGAATGAAACCTAGCGTGGTTGAATGAGATATCCGACACAGCTTGCTTGGGTCTAGACTATAAACAGGGAGATTGTTGAACAGTGACTGAAATCCAATGTAGCAGGAAAGCAAGACTTATAGTGTGTGTACTGAAAACTGTTGGATCACACAACAGGGGGTACGGTGGTGTGTTTACCTAGGGGGCCTGCCCCGGGAATTGAGTACCCCAAGGTCATTACTGTTTCCACTAGTTCCACCAGAAAGTAATGCCCCCATGCTGCTCTCCAGATCAGCTCTCTTCCATTTCTCTAGCTTTGTGGAAATGACTAGGCTTGGATCTTGGCTCTACAGCTGTACAACATTGCGTCGGATTCTGAGGCCTAAAGGCAGCTCTAGGTTCTGTTCAGGTGATGGAGATAGTCTACTACAGTATGCAAAAAAACATATCCTGCCTTGTCTTGCTCTTCCTCCACCTCAGCGTCACAAAAAGGATCCGGACTGGCTAGCATCTAGCTGCTTGACGTGGGCTCGAGTAAGAACTGTCTCCTATACGACACCACAGGGATTGCTAAAGTACTCAGTTAACCTTAACATTCAGAAGATAGGCCTGTCCTTGCTCTTTAACATACACCTCAGCTGTGGGGTAGAGCTCCTCATCTCCATGCACACAACAAATAGGATCCGTTTCGCGCCTGATAACTGGATGACTGGAAGAGTCTGGGTGCTTTACCAGTGTCAATTAGTGGGCTGAGCTCCTGGCCATTAAATTCTACAGACGGCTCTCTCTTCTGCTGCTGGGGCCTACCTACTGGTCTAGCCAAATAGCACATCTGAGTTAACCTTTAAGAGCGTCTCACGCAAGACTTTGGCTAGTAAACTTAAAGAAAGGTTCAGCTATGGCCTATGAACCAAGCCTCATTCAAACTGCGCCGCCATCAAACCACACCCATTATCATACGTCGTCAGTGTCGTAGAGAATTCAAGCCATTCTTCACTTAGGTTCGATGGTTGAAGACAATATGGAGGAAACATCTTAAAAGAAAACTCGGTTTATTCTGATAATACAATATAATCAAGTCAAATACGTGAACCTGAGGTCAGTCTCGAGAGTGAACACTTCAGCAAAACGTGTGTGTGTATAGCCTTTTAGTCCCCCGGGGTTTGCGCTCCGCCTGCAAGGGGAATCTTCTCCTGTTTCGCTCTTGTGAGCTGATGTTGTCTGTCTTACCCAATGGGTGTTTGTGGGTGATAACCTTACAGGGCCCTTTTAAGTGTCTTGTGGCTCTGCAATGCACGTGCACGATCGTAGAAGTGAACTCTGAGTAAACTCTTCTGGACAAGGACAGATGGCATGATTGAATGAAGCGGCAGGGGGCCGTCGTTTCCTGTTGTTTCCCGCTGTTTCCAGCTGCCTCCGGCTGTTCCCGGCAGTTGAGCGCTAGCTCCGGAATTAGTGCAAATCAGGTCTCCATCAGTGGCAAAGGAAGTAAAGCACGACACCTCCCAAACACGCCCACTCGTACACAACACCATGGAGGCTGAGGAGGAGAATAGACCACAGCAGGTCCAAAATTCATTGAAAATGTAAAAATATTTGTGGAACTATTAAGCAGTCTGATTAGCCTTTGTTGTTTGGTATATAATTGATGTGGGATGAACACGCTTACACAATGATTCTAGTTAATACTTTTCCTTTTTGCTTCATTCCTTTTTTGTCATTCACATGTATTATTCTTTTTAATTTATTATGAGTCAACAGCACTAGGGGCTCTGGAATCTTCACACACTCTGTGAATGTCCATTCTGGGATGAAGTTTGTAGCAGAGGACCTTACCACATGCCATAAAAGCAGCTTCTTAAGGGCTCCTTAAGAATTAAATATAATTAGCATACAGGATACAACCACACAGGAGGTGGAGAGACTAAGTCTGTAGAGTTTTTGTTAAACCTCCTGACTCCCAAAGCACTTCCGAGTTTGTCCTTAAAGTCTTTCAGCAAGTCCTCAATATGTCATTTGCGAGAGCGTTGACTGTTTCCTGTCATGAAGCGATTAAAGCCACATGTTAAACAGTCAAAGTATCATTTAGACATCTTAAAAGGGGCCCATATGCGCAGTTTGCATTGCTCATTGAACCCCCTAGTGTCCATAG
>CM051009.1:26468137-26480637 GCA_027704905.1 Muraenolepis orangiensis
AAACGAAAAAAAAAAGCGCTAAATGGCCGATCATCCATAACCTCTGATGCCTTCTTTGTAATGAGTCTGGAACAAACGAGACAAGCCTAATTTAATTAACTTTCATCTTTACCCGCTTAATTGTTTGTGACAAGTCTCTGTGTGAACCGCTCCTCGGCGGAGCGTGACTGAGCGATACGAGAGGTGAGTTATTAATGTGGCTCCTAATTGGCCCTCAAGATTGGCTTGTTTGTGCATGTGGCCGTTTTCTGCTCTTATGAATTGTGGGAAGCATAAGCATTATCCTACAAGATATGAATAGCAATAACAGTATGTGCGCATGTGTGTGTGTGTGGCATTAATTGGAATGTATTTTCATTTCATCTCTATTTGCGATATACTTGAAATGAGTCATCCATCCTTATGAGTAGACCTTTCTATGTCGTTTAACTTGCCCTGTGTAATTGCGGTGTATGGTTCTGTCATAGCATTTGTTTGCTTTGCTAAAGTCGTTTTGGATTTCAATTTCTGTGTATCAATGACATGTTATACGATGTACACGTGTATAGGTTGTTTTTTTTTCATTCAGTCGAAAAAAATATGCTGAGACTTTGTCTGATTTTTAGCACCGCTCTTAATGAGGGAATAACTAAATGGATCAAATCCAGCAGATGTAAGTGTCATTTGACAGTCTTTTAAATAATTGACCAAACTCTACAACTAATTGGATGCCAGCACAGGGGTTTGAGAATGAGTAATAGGGGCTCTTTGTTGAGTTACTCGAAAGCTCTCTGTGTGCACACCGAATATCGGAGGAAAACATTAATCAAATATGTAGTTCCCGACAGTTATCGTCCTCACATGAACATCATCGACATGTTTGGCTTTCATCGTAAACAATGCTAATTTCAACCGCCTGCCCTGCTCTGCTCGGCCCTTACCCATTTCCCTTTTCTCTTTGACAGGACTGTTGGATCGGGGGAAATATCACATGTTTGGTCTGAATCCACCTACACCTCCCCTTGGCATGTTGTCCAAAATTGGAAGAGCTTCACAGCAGTTGTTTGTATGGGAGAAACATGCAGTCTTTAGTCTAGGTGTTTATGACGCTTTTCCTTTCTCCAGAAGGTTGACTTTGTAAAACTTTTTTTCACCAACAATTCAGAACCCTTTAGATGAAATGTGTTGTATTGTTTTTGTTGTTTTCGAAACTGCTCTGCTCAATGCAGTTATACTGTAAAGATTGGTTTGTAGGATAGATTGGTTTACAACAGGATCAATAAGAACAACAACAGATGCCTGATGTAGTTCTACAAACAGGTGAAAAAAGCAAAGGGATCTATTATGGCCTTTAGAGGTGAAGCTCAAGGACAAACATTGCCCTGTAGCTACAATATCCAATAGCGTGCCTTTTGATGTCCCATCTTCAGAGAAAATGTTTGTTTAAAAACCGAGAGTGTGTCCAGTCTATACAAAGGTTATCAAAGCTACTGCTCGTAGTTCATCCCTGACCGAGGTCGGTAGCACCATCACTGTTCTCCTTCATGCACCTCATAAATATTGTAAGGCTGTACAGTCTTCTGCTCAGGGATTTACAGCTGGTAATCCACCAGCAAGAGTCCAGCTCATATATATATATATATATATATTTCTGGGTATAAACAAAACAACTTCAACTCCATCCCTTTCTATCTCTCTTCCTTTCTCTCTCTTGAAGTAATAACACAATAAGCTCTGCTCCTGGATAACAAGGTGCGCTTGTCCTAGAATGACTCGATAACAAGGCTTCTGAGGAGACAGCTGAGCTGGAAGCTTCCAGAAGAACGCTGAACGCTTCACCCCACTCTCCCTTTCTCTCTCCCTACCAAGTCTTCCCCTTCCTTTGTCGAAAGTTTTTAACAAGCTGATATCGGAACAGTTGAACAGTCATCTACTAGGAGATGTTTGGAGAACACAAGAACTTTCTATTCCCTCTTCCGATAATGGCAGTGTGTCAAGTTCATTCAATGGCAAAACATTTAGGTTTAAAAATAGGAACAGATGTAATATAGAGTATCCTCCTACGTCCGCACTCAAATGAGCGAGGGAAGTGGAGTGAAGAAAGGAAAAGACCCGAGTCGCCGGTGTAACAAAACAGAATTCTGGGCAGCCCACGATGTCCGGGGCTCTTAGCAGACTTAGCAGGTTCTGATGAGCCCACAGCCAGAGCTGTTCTGATCAGAACGTGGCAATCGCACACACCAGATCAAATACATGTAACAACACTTGTAGCAGTGTGGAGAGCTCCAACACATTTCAACACATCCAATAGGGGCTATCGACAACGCTCCACCCACTGAGTTTGTAGTAGCATGATAGACCGCACCGTCATCTTCCGCAAACGTGGATGCGGGTATGCGCAGACAGGATTGCATCTCGCCGTGGGGGCAAGAGTCTCGCTGTCATAGTTGCTGAGTCCAGGAAAAGTCCGGGAAGCAGAGCGCTCTTCTCTCAATTGATGGCGAAGGCCGAGAATAAGAGGTGCTCTTTCACCACCATGTTCTTATTCGCCACTACCTCTCTGAATGGCTCATGATCAACAGGTCGTCGAGATGAAAAATAGTAAATTCGAAAAATGGAATTTGTAAGCCATGCCCATGGAATCCAAAGCAGAGTCATTTCCCTATATTTTGATTGTATAGTGCTCCCTCTTGGTATGCTGTGACTTTCCAAAAATAGAGGAAGCATACCGCTAGGGTTTGGGGGGTGTTGTACACATGTGGCCTGTGAAGCCCTCTGAGACTATAACTGTGATTAAGGGGCTACACAAATACAATTGACTTGACTTGAATTGACTTGACCTTTTTTAATTGGATTAGGATTGAACAGTTTGCAGAGCAGCGGAACACTACGATGAACCCGCTTACCCACAAATCACTCAAGCCGCAGTTAACCCAAAACCAAAGTTTTGGATAGATTCTGGATAGAGGTCATTTTGTAAGGGGGCAACAAATCAAAAAGTGTTTGTTTGAAATCGTAATTAGTTCAGGGAGTGGTACAACGTGTGACCTCGTCCAGGAAAATAAATCAAAGCACTCACTGTGACGGGAACAGCTAAATGTAAAGACCTTCTCCAGTCTTCTTCTTCTTCTTAATTGCACAATTCATTGCTTTATTAATGGGTTTTTTAAACCTTAACAGTGGCATAAGTCCAAACGCATAAAGGAAATACCTATAAAAAAAAAAGGTAAAAATATTTTGTCTTCCATAGTCCAAAATCAAACCATGCAAACCCTTTCTCCTCAAATGAGAGGGGACATGTCATCTGACAGCAGCAGCTGTCTCACAGTACATTTGAGAAAGAAAACAAGAAAACAGAGGCATGCCACCATGCCGGAATATACACCATTAGTTTGGACCATTAGTCATTTTCAGTGGTGTACACACATTTGCGGCGATACGACGGACTTAACAGTGTAAATTTTCATTCCATTTGCGACCCGATGCTTCCGGTATTCATCACGGCGATAAATCTGGTTTGACATTTGTCCTCTACAGGCCACCGTACACCGGCTGTAATTTCTAGCCACAGCCCCCTAATCTCTTCTCTATTCAACAGCAAACCTACAACAAGGTCAAACGCTGCATATCGGGAGAGCAAGTTCACCTTTTCCTTAATTATTGTATTCACAAAAAGCCAGCAGACTATGTATATATTTATATATATATATATATATATATATATATATAGTTTTAATTTCATTAATTTATTTAACTTTTCTACAGGAAATTATGCAAGATCTACTGTGAAAAGCTTTAAGATGTTTCCAGGCCATAAAACCATCTTTATTCAACCATCAACGCAATGAATAGAATAATTATGATTATATAAAAATGTTAACATTCAATTAAATTCCTCCTCAACTAAACAGATGCACACCCGTGCTTGTATGCCTTAAGGACTATCAAAGCACAACAAATAAAGTAAATGTACCATCTTAAAAGCATTAAAAAAATAATGTACTTCTTACGGGAAAGAGGAAGTCTCCTGAGGGGCGGGTCACTGTCAAACTAATCTCTGATCTGATTGGTTACCTTGCCAAGCCCTCTTAAGGTGGAACTGTGACAAGGGGAGAAAGTTGATGTGACTTGTCCACCACTACCACCACCAACACAGTGGCAAATGCTGGCATAACACTAAGAAATGGTAATTAATGATGAAAATAAGCCACACACTCACCCAACCCGCGACAGCAACCGTCTCTTAAATGTACATTTCTAAAAGGCTAATCTAGGGTTGTATTGCTTTTGAAGTAGTAAATGCTTTGGATTTTACCTGCTTGTGTTTTGAAAATGCATCCTTCTGCCAAACCGGATAGTCTATAGTATTTCTAGAAAATAACTAATCTAATATAATAATGTGATGTTTAATTTCAGAGTTGGTGTGACAGTCGCTGCTTTAAGTAATGGTGCGTGAAACAGTAGTACCACCAGATTCTCTTATCACTTTTTACTAGAGTTTTTAGCGTACTAGCATCTGACTAAGTAGATTGTTTGCTTGTTAGTTAGTTCGATATTGTTCTACTGTTTGCCAACTTATTGTACTTTTACCTGAGCATTGGTTCAGTTCTTGGAGACTTGTTGGTGAAATGAAATGCACTTTTGACAAGGTGACGAGTTGTTCTCTTTGTTAAATGAACGATTGTAAGTCGCTTTGTACAAAGGCGTCTGCTAAATGACTGATGTAATGTAATGAAATGTAGTATCCTCGCAAGTTAAATTTGACAACACTGGATAACATCTGCATATAGGCCAGGCCAATTAAAATGGTGTCTTATGGTAGGGCAACACAATTAGTTTTAACGATTTAGCAGCACACTTGACTGCTGATTGTTCAGTCTTGTCTGCGCACACACATTACAACTGTAGTCCTTGGGGAACTCAAATCTAAAGACATGACAGAGAACAGCTGCAGTGCTGTGCCCCGAGTGTATCCAAAGTCAACAAATACATCAACAATGCAGCAATCCGCATGAAAAACCAGAGACAAAGAATATGGTGTAAATCTTCGTCTTAAGTCAGCATCAAATAACTCAACCAGCAAGTCAAGTCAGCATCAAAGATCAGTGAACTCTACACTCGCTTACTTGTCTTTGATGTTAACTTAATGCCATCATGCACATTTTGTTGCGTTAATTGTATATTCTATAAGGAGGAGTGGGTGAAGAAAGCATTTGTCGTAGTACATGCTATGTGCTAGTGCTTAGTTGGTACACACATGAGACACCCGCAAGGACACCGTAACCAAGGTCAGACCATGATGATAGCGCTGATTTGATTAAACACTTTATTTTGTACGATGTGGTGTGCTTACATATCCTTTCTGTTTTCAAGGTATTTGTTTGTATTTTGTATTTTCTTAAATATGTTATTTTATTTGCGAGTAATCTGCAGGCATATTTTTTCTCATGATTACTATTATTATTCCGAACGGAACACTGTTTTTCATTTGTGGGGTTACACAATGGCTAGATTGTTGGGAGATAAGGTAGGATATCATTATAATGGCAATAATTGCAATAACCATTTTAATGATATAATTATAATTACAAGAAAGAGCCAATAATAACAAATCACATAGTTGAGAATTCTACTCTTGGCATATGGCAATGTGTGTCCGACACAAGCTCACAATTAGTTAGTTGTATAGGCTACAGTGTAAATTTGTACATACTCGTTTGAGGAACAAGTCAACACTGCTATTACAATTATATCAACAAACTAATAATAATAATAATAATAATAATAATAATATGTCCAGCATAACAACTTGTTGTATTTTGTTGTTTTGTTTGTGTATACTATAGCCTATTGTAAAATGTGTATAAGAGACATTTCATGTTTTTGGTTTGTTTCAGACAGACACTCTTATATTTGCAATGAATGCAACCTTCTTCAGTAGGTATAAATAGTAATAGGAATGAACAAATATTAACAAATCAAGCTGTTGAGAACTGTATACTCTACATACACACCACGCACCACGCACACACCACTCACACACGGGTTGTATTTCGTGTTATTTCCTATGTTGTCGGCATATTCGTGAGAGAGACATTTCATACACTATAGCCCTACTTGATATAGGCCTGTTGTATGCAATAGGCTTGTATCAAGAATGTCATATTTGACATTAGGAGTAATAATAATAATAATACATTTAATTTTATATAGCGCTTTTCTGGATACTCAAGGCGCTTTACAGAAATTAATTAAAATAATTTAATAGTTACAAAGATTGTAAGTTTCATTTAAGATTGGAGTCATGGGATGGAGGGGAGGATGTTTAGCAGGGGAAAGACAGTTTGAAGAGGTAGGCCTTGAGAGCCTGGCTCTCTCTAGCGTTATCATCACTGGTTCCGTTATGACTTGTGCATGTGACTCATGAACTTGAACTTCAGTAACCACTGCGCTGTTCCAACACCGCACATCTGGTCGGACTGGAGCTGCAGACTTCCTGACTCGGGGAAGTCTGCAGAAGTGAGTAGAGGACAAATGCCGGTGGTGAAACTGGGAGTTTGAATGGGCCTAGGTTGCTTCAAGGACACCATCCCAATTAACCGCAAAGAACGGGGGGGGGGGTTTAAGAATGTGCATGCAATCAAGTTTTGTATGATATACTCATCTGATATTATTTTCTGATTATTTTTGTACACACTTTTTGTTTTTAGTCTACAAATGTCTAACACGGTTCAATTGCTGGATGCATGGGTCTCAAAACTGGGTTTTCTGGCTTCAACCAACATGTGGCAATTGAGGCCCGCAAAGTCAGCAGTTGTTTGATAGAAATGCAGGCTAAGCTAAAATATTGCCGGTACACCCACGCAATTTCCCCTATACGAGGAGGGCGAATCAAAGCATTGGTCCATAAAGGAAGGTGAAATCCAACATACATTGAGATACATTTGTGATACAAGAAGGACAAAGGACCCCTTCACCTCCCAGCTACCACCAGGCGAAGATAACCTCCTGTTAACCTCCCCTTCTTTTCTTTATTCTGGAAGGAAAATCTCTTTTGGATTTTATACTGTTATTGGCCTGGAAATGTCTGGTTTCCCCTGTGCTTAACCACCCTCACAAAAGTAGACATGCCTAACAAACAAGCTACAAAATGTAAAATAACAATTTCTCATCTTTACCATAGGGACGACATACTGGATTGTGCATTAAATAGTAATACTGTGAATAAGTCCCAAAGCGGTAATGGCTCTTTGAGGTCTAGCCTATAAACAGGGAGATTGTTGAACAGTGACTGAAATCCAATGTAGCAGGAAAGCAAGACTTATAGTGTGTGTACCGAAAACTGTTGGATCACACAACAGGGGGTACGGTGGTGTGTTTACCTAGGGGGCCTGCCCCGGGAATTGAGTACCCCAAGGTCATTACTGTTTCCACTAGTTCCACCAGAAAGTAACGCCCCCATGCTGCTCTCCAGATCAGCTCTCTTCCATTTCTCTAGCTTTGTGGAAATGACTAGGCTTGGATCTTGGCTCTACAGCTGTACAACATTGCGTCGGATTCTGAGGCCTAAAGGCAGCTCTAGGTTCTGTTCAGGTGATGGAGATAGTCTACTACAGTATGCAAAAAGAAAAAACATATCCTGCCTTGTCTTGCTCTTCCTCCACCTCAGCGTCACAAAAAGGATCCGGACTGGCTCATCTAGCTGCTTGACATGGGCTCGAGTAAGAACTGTCTCCTATACGACACCACAGGGATTGCTAAAGTAGTCAGTTAACCTTAAAATTCAGAAGATTCAGATTCAGATTCAGAATTCAGATTCAGAAAACTTTATTAATCCCGAGGGAAATTAAGATAGGCCTGTCCTTGCTCTTTAACATACACCTCAGCTGTGGGGTAGAGCTCCTCATCTCCATGCACACAACAAATAGGATCCGTTTCGCGCCTGATAACTGGATGACTGGAAGAGTCTGGCTGCTTTACCAGTGTCAATTAGTGGGCTGAGCTCCTGGCCATTAAATTCTACAGACGGCTCTCTATTCTGCTGCTGGGGCCTACCTACTGGTCTAGCCAAATAACACATCTGAGTTAACCTTTAAGAGCGTCTCACGCAAGACTTTGGCTAGTAAACTTAAAGAAAGGTTCAGCTATGGCCTATGAACCAAGCCTCATTCAAACTGCGCCGCCATCAAACCACACCCATTATCATACGTCGTCAGTGTCGTAGAGAATTCAAGCCATTCTTCACTTAGGTTCGATGGTTGAAGACAATATGGAGGAAACATCTTAAAAGAAAACTCGGTTTATTCTGATAATACAATATAATCAAGTCAAATACGTGAACCTGAGGTCAGTCTCGAGAGTGAACACTTCAGCAAAACGTGTGTGTGTATAGCCTTTTAGTCCCCCGGGGTTTGCGCTCCGCCTGCAAGGGGAATCTTCTCCTGTTTCGCTCTTGTGAGCTGATGTTGTCTGTCTTACCCAATGGGTGTTTGTGGGTGATAACCTTACAGGGCCCTTTTAAGTGTCTTGTGGCTCTGCAATGCACGTGCACGATCGTAGAAGTGAACTCTGAGTAAACTCTTCTGGACAAGGACAGATGGCATGATTGAATGAAGCGGCAGGGGACCGTCGTTTCCTGTTGTTTCCCGCTGTTTCCAGCTGCCTCCGGCTGTTCCCGGCAGTTGAGCGCTAGCTCCGGAATTAGTGCAAATCAGGTCTCCATCAGTGGCAAAGGAAGTAAAGCACGACACCTCCCAAACACGCCCACTCGTACACAACACCATGGAGGCTGAGGAGGAGAATAGACCACAGCAGGTCCAAAATTCATTGAAAATGTAAAAAATATTTGTGGAACACAACACCCTTACACAATGATTCTAATTAATACTTTTCCTTTTTTGCATCATTCCTTTTTTGTCATTCACATGTATTATTATTTTTCATGTATTATGAGTCAACAGCACTAGGGGCTCTGGAATCTTCACACACTCTGTGAATGTCCATTCTGGGATGAAGTTTGTAGCAGAGGACCTTACCACATGCCATAAAAGCAGCTTCTTAAGGGCTCCTTAAGAATTAAATAGAATTAGCATACATGATACAACCACACAGGAGGTGGAGAGACTGTAGAGTTGTTGTTAAACCTCCTGACTCCCAAAGCACTTCCGAGTTTGTCCTTAAAGTCTTTCAGCAAGTCCTCAATATGTCATTTGCGAGAGCGTTGACTGTTTCCTGTGTCATGAAGCGATTAAAGCCACACGTTAAACAGTCAAAGTATCATTTAGACATCTTAAAAGGGGCCCATATGCGCAGTTTGCATTGCTCATTGAACCCCCTAGTGTCCATAGCCAAAAATGCATGTAGGTGTAACAGTGAGTGTCCCGTGTCACTGGGCTCGAACTCACGTACTCCGGCAACCAAGGGAAGCTCAAACCCAGGGGCTCTAGCTTCATCGCTAGAAAGTGCTTTAGGTGTTGGGGAGGGAGGTTTACTTCACTGCACAGCACCACCTGCTGACATAACATTTTTTAACAATAACACAGCACTCATAAATTATTGTTAATGCCTTGCGCTATAATAAAAATTCAGACAAAAGGGTAAACTAATTGTCTGTGAGTATTTTCATAAAGCAGTTCTGGTCTAATCTGTTCCATGCTAGCCTGCCAAATCCAAATGCCTGTATTGTCATCGTACAATAACAAAATTGCAATAGCAATCCTCAAGACACTCTTAAAAATAGGTAAATGATTTAAACAGAAAACTAAACCAAACAAAAATGGCCATGTGCATGGGCACTCTCGCACGCACACCTGACAGGCAAAGAAGGAGAGGTTACACACTTCTTTAGCCCACCACCACTTACACTGATCTCTTCTATTAGACGCCACAGGGTCAGTCTATCAACCAGCCGGCCATTTCTGCCTCTCCTCCCTGCCCAACACAAGTGATGGACAACACGCTGTCACTCACCTCGTTTGCATGCTGTGTATAAACCCTGGGTTTCCTGTTCCACATCGTCAGATCTATGGCTGTGTCCGAAATCGCTCCCTACTCCCTACTCCCTACTCCCTACTCCCTACTCCCTACTCCCTACTCCCTACTTCCTACTCCCTACTCTCTACTCTCTGCTCTCTACTCCTTGCTCTCTACTCCCTGCTCCCCACTCTCTACTCTCTACTCCCTACTCCCTACTCCCTACTCTCTACTCTCTACTCTCTACTCTCTCCTCCCTACCCTCTACTCCCTACTCCCTACTCCCTACTCTCTCCTCTCTACTCTCTACTCTCTCCTCCCTACTCTCTACTCTCTACTCTCTCCTCCCTACCCTCTACTCCCTACCCTCTACCCCCTACTCTCTCCTCCCTACTCTCTACTCTCTACTCCCTACTCTCTACTCTCTACTCTCTCCTCCCTACCCTCTACTCCCTACTCCCTACTCTCTACTCTCTACTCTCTACTCTCTACTCTCTCCTCTCTACTCTCTACTCTCTCCTCCCTACCCTCTACTCCCTACACTGCAAATTATTTGGTTCTTACCAAGAAAAAAAACCTTACATTTAGAAGTGTTAGATATTTTTTCTTGTTTTAAGAATTAATTTCTTATTTTAAGTCTTCAACTAAACAGTATAATCTTATATCAAGCAAAACTTTACTTTTTTGTCTCAAACAGGCAGGGAATCCTAAAATGAGACAATTAACACTTAAAATAAGATGTATTACGTTTCTCCTCCAAAGTCTCATCAAAATAAATCTTGTTTTAAGATTCAATAACAAACTCAACATGCTTGATTCAAGAGTCACACAAAAAATATCTGAAAACACACTTTATTCCTTGGATTTTAAGCATATGACAAATGTTTGTTCACAAAACTGCACAGGGAGCACGAAACAGACAAGTTGGGAACCTTATAGGCCAACATATAGGCCTTGTTTTTTGTATAAAATACACAAAAACAAAAGAAACATACAATATTATTGTTCCTCCATATTACTGTCTGTGGGCAATAACATCACAAAGACTATATTTTATTGGTACAAAGGTACTGTCTTTGAAACTAACTGAAAAATAGGAGAGGCAGTCTATTAGATCTTTAACAAATTCTGTGGCCTGGGCAGCATTGGGAACTGCCACTTCATATGCCAGCAACTCTGGACTCAGATTCAGTGTTTCATAACGCTGGAACTCAAAAGCAATAAAAGAAGAATCTATCAAAAAGATGTCTTTTATCAGTCCAAATACTGGGAAAGCATCATCTACATTTACGATAATCATAGATTTCCCACTAATGTACTTATTGCCATTAAGGATGTACCACTTTACAGAGACAACAGATTGCATGACCTCTATGCCTAAAAAATCTCTGACTTTTCTCTTAACATAATCAACATTTTTAACAGCAGAGACAGGCCCTGATTCTCTCTCAGTAGCAAAAATTGGATGCTCAATGCCTATTTCATTGCAACATTCAAGGAACTGATTATGGTTTGCAAGTGATTTACAAACATTCTTGAAATTTAATTTGGAAGCCCATTGCTTAAAATAGCTATGCTTAGCTTCAAATATCATACACATACTTCTTACTAAAGGACCAAGAGATATGATCTGGCTTGGTAGATGTAGCATGCACTGTAAAACCGAACAGTGAAAGTCTGTCAAATAATATGAGTTGTATGACCTCAAAAATGCATAAACATTATTTCACCACAAACGGTATGAGTTATCTGAGCACATTTCAAACTTTAAGTGAACAATACTTAACTTCTTAATGAATATCAATGAATATCAGTACATTGTACTCAAATTATTTGACAGCAGCCTCGCGTGACGTCACGTACGTGCTGACGTCACGTACGTAATCTTCTCTTTCCAAAGTGAAGATCCGCCATTGCTTTTCCACCGCACTAACCCATGCTGCTGGGGAACAGAATATCGTACCGAAACCGGTAAGTTATTCTTTGATTTAGAACCTTATTTTGTCATTGTGTTTACCTTACTCATTAAATGCGTTTAGTGTTTCAGTTGTTGTTGTTTTAGTGTTAGTTTATGCATTTGTAGATTCAGCCAAAGCGACGCTACAGTCGTAATTCAAAGTAGCAACGGTAACTAAATAAAGGTAAAGGCTGCCCAGTGTGCCCTAACCCTAACCTAAAGCACACATCTAATCGTGTCGTAGGATAACATTAAATGTTGTGTAGGCTATATATGCTGTGGAGGCTATATATGTTGTGGAGGCTATATATGTTGTGGAGGCTATACTGTGGAGGCTATATATGCTGTGTAGGCTATATATGTTGTGGAGGCTATATATGCTGTGGAGGCTATATATGCTGTGGAGGCTATATATGTTGTGGAGGCTATATATGCTGTGGAGGCTATATATGCCATTTAATGTTCTCCTCCGACACGATTAGATGTGTGCTTTGTTAGGGTTAGGGCACACTGGGCAGCCTTTACCTTTATTTAGTTACCGTTGCTACTTTGAATTACGACTGTAGGCTACTTTATTATGTTCATGTTGTGT
>CM051009.1:26493137-26498080 GCA_027704905.1 Muraenolepis orangiensis
AGCTCTGTCTTACCATCACAATCCTTATCTCCTTGCAGAGGGGGAACATTAGTTTCACTACAAGCCAGCGGTCACTGGACGTGATCATGTTTTGTGAGGAGAATTCTTATTTTTTATACAAATACTAAACCTTCACTGGAATTCATAAATGACTTTATTTATCAAAAACTCGACGGGTACAACACAAGCCCTGCCGAGTAATGCATGCACTTGTAACAGTGAGTGAGTGTCCCGCACCGGGATCGAACTTACGACCTCCGGAATGAGAGGCAGACGCTCTAACGCGGGAAGCTAAAACCTACAGGCCCCAGCGCCTCATCGCTATAGCGTGCTTTAGGTGTCGAGGAGTGAGGTTTACACAGCCCGACCGGCTGGCTTCCGTTACACACCTTTAATTGAGTCTTTATTGGGGTCCCCTGCATGTATATTTGTGTCTGTATATTTCCACAGAACGCTGTGGATGTGGGTAGCGTGAAGGGGGCATGGCTTGGCATGTTTTTTGCTCTCACCCCAATTGAGACCGGACATAACACTCACAGAGGAGGCGATGGCATCTGGGTCCCTCCCACTACCCATTAAGATACAATGTATTGGACTATATTGGATTGATTATCGATTGTACTTTGCATGGAGAACTGTGTCGTATTTTGTAAAAATCCCGAAAGACTCAATCCCCCGGCCCCGGTGTGTTACGTTCTGTTTGATCCAGAGTACCATAGCAGGAATACACTGCAACAACGCGCTAGTTTTGGTTTGATATTGACGATCGTCATTGATAAATAACCGTATTGGTTAGTACTAACCCTAGCCCTAACCTTCTCTTCTCTTCTCAAAATATAGCGTCCAGTAACTGCTTTCTTGTAGTTAATGTTAATGTTCCGCTGTGTGCTTGAAGAACTTGGCAGAACACCGGTGTAGCGGTCACCACTGCTTCCTGCTACTAAGAGACACAGGGGGATGGTGAGTGAACCTGGTTACTGCATGGCTTGAGACTGTTTGAACAAGCACAGCAAGTCCAACTAGCTGTAGTTTTTCTCAAAAAGCCTCATGTGTAATGAGGGTGCTGTAGCCTTTCTGAGATGAAAAACAACCTAACACCCCCCTCCCCCCCCCCCCCCCTCCACACACACACACACACACACACACACACACACACACACACACACACACACACACACACACACACACACACACACATACACACACACAGTTACCTCCTCAAAACTGCTTTTTCAAAGGCAATTGCGCGTTTAGCACATTGTAGTGTGTTAATGCATCAGAGGTAGGAAAGGGAAGGGTAGGCGACAGAAAAGACTGAAGGATTGCATTATGCCCAACGGTCCATTATGAGCACACCGTGGACCATAAACAAAAGCTGTAACGATCGCTAAAGTAGGTACTCCCATCCAGATACACTTAACACTGTAGTTAACATTCCCCCGCCCTCTCACTCACACACACACACACACACACCCACACACACACACACACACACACACACACACACACACACACACACACACACACACACACACACACACACACACACACACACACACACACACACACACACACACACACACACACACACACAAGCTCTCAAGGGAAGCAGGTCAGTCCATAAGGGTGGACAAGGGTCTTTAATTACAGTTTTGAACTCATTTTACACATACTTTACACATGTAAACCTCTCTGTGGAGTGTGTGTGGGTGGTGGCCGGTTCAAGCAGCCTCACCTAACCTCACGCCTACACATCTCATGTTTGACAAGACACAACAAGACTCTTGATCACTGCTATACCACTAAGCACTAATACCATTAAGCACGCTTATGGCGCTGTTTCACGGCCGATCATCAAACAGAAATTGAAGACCACGGCCACAACTGTGAGGAATGAGTATCGCTGGACAGACCACGCCGTGCTTCATCTGAAGGGTGGGCTGGAAATTACGGACTGGAGTGTATTCAAGTCCACCGACCTGGATGTGTTTGCAGATCATGTCACAGCAACATTAAAAGGCCAGTGGAGGAATGCATCCCGACCAGGTCTGTTTGGTCATTCCCAAACGGCAAACCATGGATGAATGCTGACATATGGAACTAACTAAGGGAACGGAGTACAGAAGAAGGCCAAGCATGAACAAGCATTGGATTACAAAAACAAACTGGACTAACTCTTATTTGTGGGCTCTGACACCAGATGTATGTGGCAACGTCTGAGGGTCACCAACAACGACCCAAACCTACCAGACAAGCTTAACAAATTGTATGCTCGCTTTGAAAGGGGGAAATCTGACGAGACCATCATATTGAACATGCACCCAGAGGACTACGGAGGGAGTTGCAGTAGTCCAGACGGGAGATAAGAAGAGCCTGGATGAGCACCTGCGCAGCCTTTTCAGTGAGAAAAGGCCAAATCCTCCTGATGTAGAGGAGGAATCTGCAGGAGCGTTTCACCGATGCAATGTTTGCAGAGAACGACAGTTGGTCGTCCAGGGTCACACCCAGATTCCTTGCGGTCCGAGTAGGTGTCACCACAGCATCATCCATGGTGACAGCCAGGTCTCGGTGCGGACAGCCCTTTGCCGGGAAGAACACTAGCTCAGTCTTGTCCAGGTTGAGCTTTAGGTGGTGCATCGACATCCACTTTGAGATGTCTGCTAAGCACGTGGCAATGCGTGTTTCCAGGAAGGAAAAAGTTTATTAGGGTTAGATGCTGCGCTTTGAATTTTGGAACAGTAAAATGCAGCTTCAAGACCTGCACTGACCAGCTGGCTCCTGTGTTCACAGACATCTACAACGCATCACTGCAACAGTATGTCATCCCAGTGTGCTTCAAAGAGACAACCATTGTGTCGTTACCCAAAAAGACCAAGGTACCACGCCTCAATGATTATCGTCGAGTGGCCTAAACACCCATAGCCATGAAGTGCCTGGAGAAACGTGTCATGTCCCATATTAACTTTTTCATCCCTGAGTCCCTAGTCCCACTGCAGTTTGCATACAGAACAAACAGGTCTGTAGATGACGCCATCTCCCTGGCTCACTACACACGGCCCTGCAGCACCTAGACAGGAAGGACACCTACGTTAGACTGCTGTTCATTGACTACAGATCGGTGTAGTACACCATTGTTCCCTCCAAGCTGGCGCCCCCATCTGTAACTGGATTATGGACTTCCTGACGAGCTCCTGACAAGTGGTGAAGATTGGGAACAACATCTCATTCAGTTTGTTCCTCAAAACCGGAGCACCCCAAGGCTGCTGCCTCGGTCCCCGGCTGTTCTGGCTGACGTGATGGTGCAAGGACAACAGCCTTGCACTGAATGTCAGCAAGACTAAGGAGCTCATTGTGGACTTCAGGAGCCCTCCTCTTAATGGCTGGTGGCAGCGGCGTCAGCTACACACTTACACACACTACTGAGCACCTCACACATACACTCTGGAAACCTCTCATATTCACTGCTGAAACTCTCTCATATACACTACTAAAATGAAACCTCTCACACATACTACTGAAAACCACTCACAGTACTGAAAGAAGAAGCTCTCACACACTACTACATAGTTTTTTGTCTTCTAGAAAAATACACCTACAAGCTTGACATCTGCAGACTCAAACTTTCAGTAGTGTATATACGTGTTGTTGAATCTCGATAGTGTAGAGCTGAATTTTCTTTATGATAATATCTAATCTAATCACACAAGGCAATATCAGGACTGTAGATTTATGTGTTTGTGTCCTATCACGCTACCTGTAGTTATGTTTAGACTGCCTTTCGGGTCATTCTATAAGCACCAAGTTGAAAAATTAAACTGTTCAGGGAAAACTGCTGTTAATGCTCTCAAAGTTGGCACAACAAACATTCATGGTGTTATTCTGGAGATATTACAATACATTTGTCAATGATAGCAATGCTTTTTGACTTTAAAAGCAGCATGGCTAAGTTGGGGCATATTTTGCGTTCTGGTAGTTTTTGGGTCGGTTTTATTGGACCATGGGCTGGTTTTGTCACAGATCTGTTAACCCTGACTCCCACGGCAGCATAGCTACACACGAAGAAATGTCAAGCTGCAGCATTAATAAATAGTATATTGGCATCCCTGAACCCATTACAGAATATTGCTGCCTCTGCAGCTGCTCAACCAGCCGTGACTGCCTCGCATGTTTGGGCAGAAGGCTTTGAGGGTGTGCCGCTCACGTTATTTTGATTGTGTTCGATCGCCATAATAAACCACGTGTCACCGGGTAGAACCAACATGTGCGGAATGTTCTACTCAAGTTGCATTCAAGGCACATAATACGGACACTGCTCTTGCTTTGGGAGTACAGAGATTGGATGGCCCTCAGTTGTGACCCCTCTCACCCCAATCACCCCCCCCAGAGTACTAGATGGGCATACTCCCAGGCTCAATCCAAGATCCTTGTGAGAGCGAATAGCTGGTCCATACCAGGACGGAAACCGCATTGTTCCTCTTCAATCTGAGGACCAAACCCTCCTTTCCAGCACCTTGGAGTAGACTTTCCCAGGGAGGCTGAGGCTCTGTCTGTAACTCCCGAGGCACTGTTCTGCACGGATCTCATCAATCCCTGGACATTTTCAACGGTGGAGCTGTTTGTCTACCCCAGTGACCCCCAGAGAGACTGCAGGTGACCCCTGCTAGACCCGCTGGGACTTGACCGGGGATTGCCTCTTTGTTTTTCAGGTTTGTTTTTAAAACAAACCTTGAGGGGAGAACGTACGCACCTAATGACTCATGCGTGCTCACATTGCGGAGAGACGGGGGGGAAATCCGCCCACACAGATAGTGAGATCAGGAGGTCAATCGGAGCCGGATTGTATCATAATGATGATGCATCTCACACATACAATTTCACTTTCACAATATCATAAACCCATAACAATAGCTCCGTCATCGTACACATCCAAACCAGAAGGGTGT
>CM051009.1:26499080-26511580 GCA_027704905.1 Muraenolepis orangiensis
TGGCTGGCTACAAAAAATAAGGAAGAAAAAACGAAAAAAAAACGCTAAATGGCCGATCATCCATAACCTCTGATGCCTTCTTTGTAATGAGTCTGGAACAAACGAGACAAGCCTAATTAATTAACTTTCATCTTTACCCGCTTAATTGTTTGTGACAAGACTCTGTGTGAACCGCTCCTCGGCGGAGCGTGACTGAGCGATACGAGAGGTGAGTTATTAATGTGGCTCCTAATTGGCCCTCAAGATTGGCTTGTTTGTGCATGTGGCCGTTTTCTGCTCTTATGAATTGTGGGAAGCATAAGCATTATCCTACAAGATATGAATAGCAATAACAGTATGTGCGCATTTGTGTGTGTGTGTGGCATTAATTGGAATGTATTTTCATTTCATCTCTATTTGCGATATACTTGAAATGAGTCATCCATCCTTATGAGTAGACCTTTCTATGTTGTTTAACTTGCCCTGTGTAATTGCGGTGTATGGTTCTGTCATAGCATTTGTTTGCTTTGCTAAAGTCGTTTTGGATTTCAATTTTCTGTGTATCAATGACATGTTATATATGATGTCTTAATGAGGGAATAACTAAATGGATCAAATCCAGCAGATGTAAGTGTCATTTGACAGTCTTTTAAATAATTAACCAAACTCTACAACTAATTGGATGCCAGCGCAGGGGTTTGAGAATGAGTAATAGGGGCTCTTTGTTGAGTTACTCGAAAGCTCTCTGTGTGCACACCGAATCTCGGAGGAAAACATTAATCAAATATGTAGTTCCCGACAGTTATCGTCCTCACATGAACATCATCGACATGTTTGGCTTTCATCGTAAACAATGCTAATTTCAACCGTCTGCCCTGCTCTGCTCGGCCCTTACCCATTTCCTCTTTTCTCTTGACAGGACTGTTGGATCGGGGGAAATATCACATGTTTGGTCTGAATCCACCTACACCTCCCCTTGGCATGTTGTCCAAAATTGGAAGAGCTTCACAGCAGTTGTTTGTATGGGAGAAACATGCAGTCTTTAGTCTAGGTGTTTATGACACTGTTCCTTTCTCCAGCCATGAGCAGAAGTTGACTTTGTAAAACTTTTTTTCACCGACAATTTAGATGACATTTTTAGATGAAATGTGTTGTATTGTTTTTGTTGTTTTCAAAACTGCTCTGCTCAATGCAGTTCTACTGTGAAGATTGGTTTGTAGGATAGATTGGTTTACAACAGGATCAATAAGAACAACAACAGATGCCTGATGTAGTTCTACAAACAGGTGAAAAAAGCAAAGGGATCTATTATGGCCTTTAGAGGTGAAGCTCAAGGACAAACATTGCCCTGTAGCTACAATATCCAATAGCGTGCCTTTTGATGTCCCATCTTCAGAGAAAATGTTTGTTTAAAAACCGAGAGTGTGTCCAGTCTATACAAAGGTTATCAAAGCTACTGCTCGTAGTTCATCCCTGACCGAGGTCGGTAGCACCATCACTGTTCTCCTTCATGCACCTCATAAATATTGTAAGGCTGTACAGTCTTCTGCTCAGGGATTTACAGCTGGTAATCCACCAGCAAGAGTCCAGCTCATATATATATATATATATATATATATATATATATATTTCTGGGTATAAACAAAACAACTTCAACTCCATCCCTTTCTATCTCTCTTCCTTTCTCTCTCTTGAAGTAATAACACAATAAGCTCTGCTCCTGGATAACAAGGTGCGCTTGTCCTAGAATGACTCGATAACAAGGCTTCTGAGGAGACAGCTGAGCTGGAAGCTTCCAGAAGAACGCTGAACGCTTCACCCCCACTCTCCCTTTCTCTCTCCCTACCAAGTCTTCCCCTTCCTTTGTCGAAGTTTTTAACAAGCTGATATCGGAACAGTTGAACAGTCATCTACTAGGAGATGTTTGGAGAACACAAGAACTTTCTATTCCCTCTTCCGATAATGGCAGTGTGTCAAGTTCATTCAATGGCAAAACATTTTGGTTTAAAAATAGGAACAGATGTAATATAGAGTATCCTCCTACGTCCGCACTCAAATGAGCGAGGGAAGTGGAGTGAAGAAAGGAAAAGACCCGAGTCGCCGGTGTAACAAAACAGAATTCTGGGCAGCCCACGATGTCCGGGGCTCTTAGCAGACTTAGCAGGTTCTGATGAGCCCACAGCCAGAGCTGTTCTGATCAAATAAATGTAACAACACTTGTAGCAGTGTGGAGAGCTCCAACACATTTCAACACATCCAATAGGGGCTATCGACAACGCTCCACCCACTGAGTTTGTAGTAGCATGATAGACCGCACCGTCATCTTCCGCGAACGTGGATGCGGGTATGCGCAGACAGGATTGCATCTCGCCGTGGGGGCAAGAGTCTCGCTGTCATAGTTGCTGAGTCCAGGAAAAGTCCGGGAAGCAGAGCGCTCTTCTCTCAATTGATGGCGAAGGCCGAGAATAAGAGGTGCTCTTTCACCACCATGTTCTTATTCGCCACTACCTCTGAATGGCTCATGATCAACAGGTCGTCGAGATGAAAAATAGTAAATTCGAAAAATGGAATTTGTAAGCCATGCCCATGGAATCCAAAGCAGAGTCATTTCCCTATATTTTGATTGTATAGTGCTCCCTCTTGGTATGCTGTATCTGACATTTTTTTCCCCAAAAATAATATATAATATTATATATTAAATAGAGGAAGCACCCCCCAAACCGCTAGGGATTGGGGGTGTTGTAAACATGTGGCCTGTGAAGCCCTCTGAGACTATAACTGTGATTAAGGGGCTACACAAATACAATTGACTTGACTTGAATTGACTTGACTTTTTTTCATTGGATTGGGATTGAACAGTTTGCAGAGCGGCGGAACACTACGATGAACCCGCTTACCCACACATCACTCAAGCCGCAGATAACCCAAAACCAAAGTTTTGGATCGATTCTGGATAGAGGTCATTTTTTAAGGGGGCAACAAATCAAAAGTGTTTGTTTGAAATCGTAATTTAGTTCAGGGAGCGGTACAACGTGTGACCTCGTCCAGGAAAATAAATCAAAGCACTCACTGTGACGGGAACAGCTAATGTATAGACCTTTTCCAGTCTTCTTCTTCTTAATTGCACAATTCATTGCTTTATTAATGGGTTTTTTTAAACCTTAACAGTGGCATAAGTCCAAATGCATAAAGGAAATACCTAAAATACCATACCATAGTATGGTAAAATACCATAGTCCAAAATAAAACCATGCAAACCCTTTCTCCTCAAATGAGAGGGAACATTCAATCTGACAGCAGCAGCTGTCTCACAGTACATTTGAGAAAGAAACAGAACAAACAAACAGAGGCATGCCACCATGCCAGAATATACACCATTAGTTTGGACCATTAGTCATTTTCAGTGGTGTACACACATTTGCGGCTATACGACGGACTTAACGGTGTAAATTTTCATTCCATTAGCGACCCGATGCTTCCGGTATTCATCACGGCGATAAATCTGGTTTGACATTTGTCCTCTACAGGCCACCGTACACCGGCTGTAATTTCTAGCCACAGCCCCCTAATCTCTTCTCTATTCAACAGCAAACCTACAACAAGGTCAAACGCTGCATATCGGTAGAGCAAGTTCACCTTTTCCTTAATTATTGTATTCACAAAAAGCCAGCAGACTATAGACCTATGTATATATTTATATATATATATATATATATATATAGTTTTAATTTCATTCATTTATTTAACTTTTCAACAGGAAATTATGCAAGATCTACTGTGAAAAGCTTTAAGATGTTTCCAGGCCATAAAACCATCTTTATTCAACCATCAACGCAATGAATAGAATAATTATGATTATATAAAAATGTTAACATTCAATTAAATTCCTCCTCAACGAAACAGATGCACACCCGTGCTTGTATGCCTTAAGGACTATCATACCACAACAAATAAAGTAAATGTACCATCTTAAAAGCATTAAAAAAATAATGTACTTCTTTTTACGGGAAAGAGGAAGTCTCCTGAGGGGCGGGTCACTGTCAAACTAATCTCTGATCTGATTGGTTACCTTGCCAAGCCCTCTTAAGGTGGAACTGTGACTGTGATGTGACTTTTCCACCACTACCACCACCAACACAGTGGCAAATGCTGGCATAACACTAAGAAATGGTAATTAATGATGAAAATAAGCCACACACTCACCCAACCCGCGACAGCAACCGTCTCTTAAATGTACATTTCTAAAAGGCTAATCTAGGGTTGTATTGCTTTTGAAGTAGTCAACGCTTTGGATTTTACCTGCTTGTGTTTTGAAAATGCATCCTTCTGCCAAACCGGATAGTCTATAGTATTTCTAGAAAATAACTAATCTAATATAATAATGTGATGTTTAATTTCAGAGTTGGTGTGACAGTCGCTGCTTTAAGTAATGGTGCGTGAAACAGTAGTACCACCAGATTCTCTTATCACTTTTTACTAGAGTTTTTAGCGTACTAGCATCTGACTAAGTAGATTGTTTGCTTGTTAGTTAGTTCGATATTGTTCTATTGTTTGCCAACTTATTATACTTTTACCTGAGCATTGGTTCAGTTCTTGGAGACTTGTTGGTGAAATGAAATGCACTTTTGACAAGGTGACGAGTTGTTCTCTTTGTTAAATGAACGATTGTAAGTCGCTTTGTACAAAGGCGTCTGCTAAATGACTGATGTAATGTAATGAAATGTAGTATCCTCGCAAGTTAAATTTGACAACACTGGATAACATCTGCATATAGGCCAGGCCAATTAAAATGGTGTCTTATGGTAGGGCAACACAATTCGTTTTAATCGAACGATTTAGCAGCACACTTGACTGCTGATTGTTCAGTCTTGTCTGCGCACACACATTACAACTGTAGTCCTTGGGGAACTCAAATCTAAAGACATGACAGAGAACAGCTGCAGTGGTGTGCCCCGAGTGTATCCAAAGTCAACAAACACATCAACAATGCAGCAATCCGCATGAAAAACAGAGACAAAGAATATGGTGTAAATCTTCGTCTTAAGTCAGCATCAAATAACTCAACCAGCAAGTCAAGTCAGCATCAAAGATAAGTGAACTCTACACTCACTTACTTGTCTTTGATGTTAACTTAATGCCATCATGCACATTTTGTTGCGTTAATTGTATATTCTATAAGGAGGAGTAGGTGAAGAAAGCATTTGTTGTTTGTTTGTCGTAGTACATGCTATGTGCTAGTGCATGCTATGTGCTAGTACATGCTATGTGCTAGTGCTTAGTTGGTACACACATGAGACACCCGCACAGACACCGTAACCAAGGTCAGACCATGATGATAGCGCTGATTTGATTAAACACTTTATTTTGTACGATGTGGTGTGCTTACATATCCTTTCTGTTTTCAAGGTATTTGTTTGTATTTTCTTAAATATGTTATCGATTTATTTTATTTGCGAGTAATCTGCAGACATATTCTTTCTCATGATTACTATTATTATTCCGAACGGAACACTGTTTTTCATTTGTGGGGTTACACAATGGCTAGATTGTTGGGAGATAAGGTAGGATATCATTATAATGGCAATAATTGCAATAACCATTTTAATGATATAATTATAATTACAAGAAAGAGCCAATAATAACAAATCACATAGTTGAGAATTCTACTCTTCGCATACGGCAATGTGTGTCCGACACAAGCTCACAATTAGTTAGTTGTATAGGCTACAGTGTAAATTTGTACATACTCGTTTGAGGAACAAGTCAACACTGCTATTACAATTATATCAACAAACTAATAATAATAATAATAATAATAATATGTCCAGCATAACAACTTGTTGTATTTTGTTGTTTTGTTTGTGTATACTATAGCCTATTGTAAAATGTGTATAAGAGACATTTCATGTTTTTGGTTTGTTTCAGACAGACACACACTCTTATATTTGCAATGAATGCAACCTTCTTCAGTAGGTATAAATAGTAATAGGAATGAACAAATATTAACAAATCAAGCTGTTGAGAACAGTATGCTCTACATACACACCACGCACCACGCACACACCACTCACACACGGGTTGTATTTCGTGTTAGACCTATGTTGTCGGCATATTCGTGAGGGAGACATTTCATACACTATAGCCCTACTTGATATAGGCCTGTTGTATGCAATAGGCTTGTATCAAGAATGTAATATTTGACATTAGGAGTAATAATAATAATAATACATTTAATTTTATATAGCGCTTTTCTGGATACTCAAGGCGCTTTACAGAAATTACACAGACATTAAAATAATTTAATAGTTACAAAGATTGTAAGTTTCATTTAAGATTGGAGTCATGGGATGGAGGGGAGGATGTTTAGCAGGGGAAAGACAGTTTGAAGAGGTAGGCCTTGAGAGCCTGGCTCTCTCTAGCGTTATCATCACTGGTTCCCACGCCTGAAGTGTATCCGTTATGACTTGTGCATGTGACTCATGAACTTGAACTTCAGTAACCACTGCGCTGTTCCAACACCGCACATCTGGTCGGACTGGAGCTGCAGACTTCCTGACTCGGGGAAGTCTGCAGAAGTGAGTAGAGGACAAATACCGGTGGTGAAACTGGGAGTTTGAATGGGCCTAGGTTGCTTCAAGGACACCATCCCAATTAACCGCAAAGAACGGGGGGGGGTTTTGATTGCATGTGCATGCAATCAAGTTTTGTATGATATACTCATCTGATATTATTTTCTGATTATTTTTGTACACACTTTTTGTTTTTAGTCTACAAATGTCTAACACGGTTCAATTGCTGGATGCATGGGTCTCAAAAGGGGTTTTCTGGCTTCAACCAACATGTGGCAATTGAGGCCCGCAAAGTCAGCAGTTGTTTGATAGAATGCAGGCTAAGCTAAAATATTGCCGGTACACCCACGCAATTTCCCCTATACGAGGAGGGCGAATCAAAGCATTGGTCCATAAAGGAAGGTGAAATCCAACATACATTGAGATACATTTGTGATACAAGAAGGACAAAGGACCCCTTCACCTCCCAGCCCCCACCAGGCGAAGATAACCTCCTGTTAACCTCCCCTTCTTTTCTTTATTCTGGAAGGAAAATCTCTTTGATTTTATACTGTTATTGGCCTGGAAATGTCTGGTTTCCCCTGTGCTTAACCACCCTCACAAAAGTAGACATGCCTAACAAACAAGCTACAAAATGTAAAATAACAATTTCTCATCTTTACCATAGGGACGACATACTGGATTGTGCATTAAATAGTAATACTGTGAATAAGTCCCAAAGCGGTAATGGCTCTTTGAGAAGAATGAAACCTAGCGTGGTTGAATGAGATATCCGACACAGCTTGCTTGGGTCTAGACTATAAACAGGGAGATTGTTGAACAGTGACTGAAATCCAATGTAGCAGGAAAGCAAGACTTATAGTGTGTGTACTGAAAACTGTTGGATCACACAACAGGGGGTACGGTGGTGTGTTTACCTAGGGGGCCTGCCCCGGGAATTGAGTACCCCAAGGTCATTACTGTTTCCACTAGTTCCACCAGAAAGTAATGCCCCCATGCTGCTCTCCAGATCAGCTCTCTTCCATTTCTCTAGCTTTGTGGAAATGACTAGGCTTGGATCTTGGCTCTACAGCTGTACAACATTGCGTCGGATTCTGAGGCCTAAAGGCAGCTCTAGGTTCTGTTCAGGTGATGGAGATAGTCTACTACAGTATGCAAAAAAACATATCCTGCCTTGTCTTGCTCTTCCTCCACCTCAGCGTCACAAAAAGGATCCGGACTGGCTAGCATCTAGCTGCTTGACGTGGGCTCGAGTAAGAACTGTCTCCTATACGACACCACAGGGATTGCTAAAGTACTCAGTTAACCTTAACATTCAGAAGATAGGCCTGTCCTTGCTCTTTAACATACACCTCAGCTGTGGGGTAGAGCTCCTCATCTCCATGCACACAACAAATAGGATCCGTTTCGCGCCTGATAACTGGATGACTGGAAGAGTCTGGGTGCTTTACCAGTGTCAATTAGTGGGCTGAGCTCCTGGCCATTAAATTCTACAGACGGCTGTCTCTTCTGCTGCTGGGGCCTACCTACTGGTCTAGCCAAATAGCACATCTGAGTTAACCTTTAAGAGCGTCTCACGCAAGACTTTGGCTAGTAAACTTAAAGAAAGGTTCAGCTATGGCCTATGAACCAAGCCTCATTCAAACTGCGCCGCCATCAAACCACACCCATTATCATACGTCGTCAGTGTCGTAGAGAATTCAAGCCATTCTTCACTTAGGTTCGATGGTTGAAGACAATATGGAGGAAACATCTTAAAAGAAAACTCGGTTTATTCTGATAATACAATATAATCAAGTCAAATACGTGAACCTGAGGTCAGTCTCGAGAGTGAACACTTCAGCAAAACGTGTGTGTGTATAGCCTTTTAGTCCCCCGGGGTTTGCGCTCCGCCTGCAAGGGGAATCTTCTCCTGTTTCGCTCTTGTGAGCTGATGTTGTCTGTCTTACCCAATGGGTGTTTGTGGGTGATAACCTTACAGGGCCCTTTTAAGTGTCTTGTGGCTCTGCAATGCACGTGCACGATCGTAGAAGTGAACTCTGAGTAAACTCTTCTGGACAAGGACAGATGGCATGATTGAATGAAGCGGCAGGGGGCCGTCGTTTCCTGTTGTTTCCCGCTGTTTCCAGCTGCCTCCGGCTGTTCCCGGCAGTTGAGCGCTAGCTCCGGAATTAGTGCAAATCAGGTCTCCATCAGTGGCAAAGGAAGTAAAGCACGGCACCTCCCAAACACGCCCACTCATACACAACACGATGGTGGCTGAGGAGGAGAATAGACCACAGCAGGTCCAAAATTCATTGAAAATGTAAAACATATTTGTGGAACTATTAAGCAGTCTGATTAGCCTTTGTTGTTTGGTATATAATTGATGTGGGATGAACACGCTTACACAATGATTCTAGTTAATACTTTTCCTTTTTGCTTCATTCCTTTTTTGTCATTCACATGTATTATTCTTTTTAATTTATTATGAGTCAACAGCACTAGGGGCTCTGGAATCTTCACACACTCTGTGAATGTCCATTCTGGGATGAAGTTTGTAGCAGAGGACCTTACCACATGCCATAAAAGCAGCTTCTTAAGGGCTCCTTAAGAATTCAATATAATTCGCATACAGGATACAACCACACAGGAGGTGGAGAGACTAAGTCTGTAGAGTTTTTGTTAAACCTCCTGACTCCCAAAGCACTTCCGAGTTTGTCCTTAAAGTCTTTCAGCAAGTCCTCAATATGTCATTTGCGAGAGCGTTGACTGTTTCCTGTCATGAAGCGATTAAAGCCACATGTTAAACAGTCAAAGTATCATTTAGACATCTTAAAAGGGGCCCATATGCGCAGTTTGCATTGCTCATTGAACCCCCTAGTGTCCATAGCCAGCACCACCTGCTGACATAACATTTTTTAACAATAACACAGCACTCATAAATTATTGTTAATGCCTTGCGCTATAATAAAAATTCAGACAAAAGGGTAAACTAATTGTCTGTCTGAGTATTTTCATAAAGCAGTTCTGGTCTAATCTGTTCCATGCTAGCCTGCCAAATCCAAATGCCTGTATTGTCATCGTACAATAACAAAATTGCAATAGCAATCCTCAAGACACTCTTAAAAATAGATAAATGATTTAAACAGAAAACTAAACCAAACAAAAATGGCCATGTGCATGGGCACTCTCGCACACACACCTCTCCAAAGAAGGAGAGGTTACACACTTCTTTAGCCCACCACCACTACTTACACTGATCTCTTCTATTAGACGCCACAGGGTCAGTCTATCAACCAGCCGGCCATTTCTGCCTCTCCTCCCTGCCCAACACAAGTGATGGACAACACGCTGTCACTCACCTCGTTTGCATGCTGTGTATAAACCCTGGGTTTCCTGTTCCACATCGTCAGATCTATGGCTGTGTCCGAAATCGCTCCCTACTCCCTAATCCCTACTCCCTACTCCCTACTCTCTACTCTCTACTCCCTACTCCCTGCTCCCTATACTCCCTACTCTCTCCTCTCTCCTCTCTCCTCTCTACTCTCTCCTCTCTACTCTCTCCTCCCTACCCTCTACTCTCTACTCTCTACTCCCTCCTCTCTACTCCCTACTCTCTACTCCCTACTCCCTACTCTCTCCTCCCAACTCTCTACTCCCTACTCCATACTCCCTACTCCCTACTCTCTACTCCCTACTCCCTACTCCCTACTCTTTACTCTCTACTCCCTACTCTCTCCTCCCTACTCTCTCCTCCCAACTCTCTACTCCCTACTCCCTACTCTCTCCTCCCAACTCTCTACTCTCTACTCTCTACTCCCTACTCCCTACTCTTTACTCTCTACTCCCTACTCACTCCTCCCAACTCTCTACTCCCTACTCTCTACTCTCTACTCTCTACTCTCTACTCTCTACTCCCTACTCCCTACTCTCTACTCTCTACTGCCTACTCCCTACTCTCTACTCTCCCTACTCTCTACTCTCTCCTCCCTACTCTCTACTCTCTACTCTCTCCTCCCTACTGCCTACTCTCTAGCATTCCATAGTACTTGTAAAACATTGTAAACCACAAACCATCATTTAAGTCACTTTGCTGCTATTTTTTGGTTTATTTTATTGTAGATATTATTTTTATTTTTATGGTGTTGTTTTTGAGACTGCGGGAGGGAATGGGGAGTGAGCGTTCCTATGTACTTGGTACAAATGGCAAATAACAATCTTGTTCTTGTATTTTGTATCTTGATACAAAGTATGAATATTTTGTTGTGAACCTGACTTGCATTGGAGTATTTTTCATGGTAAAATTGGACGCTTTGCTTTCAGAGGGAACATGCCAAAAGGGCCAGACCACCCACACACACACACACACACGCACACACACACACACACACACACACACACACACACAGCAAGACAGCCGCAATGCAACTATGTTTGACTAAAGTTGCAGTTTGACTAAACGTCGTTCCAATTTTAAATTCAGACGGAAAAGACATTTAAAAAATAATAAGAACTGTGACACAGATGTCACCGTCGGCCCATCGCGTCATGAAACCAAATTTGAGCCGTCCAATGAGGAGGCTCCGTTTAGCCCTGTTTCTAGATAGCGCATATGGCATATTTACTCATTTCCCCCATGCAAATGAGCCGATTGAAACAGTTAGGAACAGGAAATCCATTAGACTGTTTTTTTTCTCCATTATTATAATGGCACCAATACACATCGTTATCATTCTGGGTTAAAGTTCGGAGACGGTCATAATATTTTCTCACAGGCCTTCAGACCTTCTCTGGAAAGGAAGGCAGTGGTTGGTTTTTTTTTGTGGTCTTTCATCCCCCGGCTCATTTTCCAAACTCCCAGCCCTGGCAATCATGCAGTGTATTTACATATAAATAAAGCACATCGGTTTATAAATTGGGGACTGAATTTAATGTAGGGGCCCGTTTATCTGTCACCTGCACCCCGAGAATATCAGTATATTTTCAATATATATCTATATATATATATCAGTATATATCAATATATATCAATATCAGTCCCCCTCCCTTCTTCCACACCCCTTTTCTGAAATATAATGACATTATGCCAGTTTGGCAGAATTTCCACATAACATATTCGCAATTCACAATCATAGATTAACGTCTAATCAATCTAATCGATCCTTAATTAAATTATCAATCTAAATAAAGTCTATCTTAATTCATTAATCTATCTTAATTGTTGAATCGATTACAGCATTTGAATGATAACCGTTAGCCCTGGTTAAATTGATAGTTGTTTAACTGCATATGACATGATGAGGCACATTTGCGACTTTAATAAAATGAAATACATAATTACAATCATATGTCTGCCTTTGTATGCAATATGACTTTTTCCGAAGTGTGCAACAGGTTAAGAGGGATGCGCTTGAGCAACGGGGAAAATGAGAATTTTATAACATTTTAATAATTATTTATCATATTTTTTTATTATCAAGGAATATGATTTGTTCAACTGTCGCTTCCTGACTTAACGATCGAGGTACTGCTGTGTTTTTTGCTACCCGGTTACCCTGGGGTTTTCGTAGGGCTTTTGCACCGTGTAGGGAACGGGAGGAACAGGGAACCAATACCGACACCTTCCGGTGGTTGATTAGGGTTTGAAGCTTCATTCATCATGTGACTCTAGTCACATAGTCAACAAGCTCTGAAACACTGTGCCGATACGATAGGAAACGACACAGGCTTGGAAGCGTCAGTGTCAATCCTATCCGTCAGTCCTATCACCACTGCGTCACCACCAAGTCGTGGTTAAATCAATCAAACTTAAGCAGTGAGGTGTACGTCCTAAAGAGTTAAGCGGTACTAACTGTAGGCTTCCAACTTCTTCCAAACAAACCAACCAACAAAGTAAACTGTGCTGAACCTTCTTAGTTTCCTTCTATGAACATCATGCAATCACTTCCAAATAAGTGTCTTTGGACTTCC
>CM051009.1:26514080-26561328 GCA_027704905.1 Muraenolepis orangiensis
GGTTCTGTAATTATGAGTCCCGTCAGAGGAAATACATGAACATATCTAAACCAAACCGCTCTAAATTGACTCCTACATTCATGTTATTCTAAGAGTAGCAGCCAAGTGGCTAATGGGAGATCCTCCTCTGACCTCAAACAACGTCAGACAGGGTGACGGAGCCAGAGGGGTTGGCTGTTTTTGAACGTTGTTCCTCCTCGAAGCGTCATGGCAAATGAGTCTGGGGGGAAAAAAATGGTTGGGAAACTAATTGGAAAAGTAATTTCCCTGAAAATGAATCCCACCAGTGAATATTAGTCCTTATCACCTAATGAGGCTATCCGGTCCACTAAGCTTTTCCCCTGCATTCTGCATTTTCTCCCTATGCTATAGAGAAATACTGTGATGAGGTGGATAATGACACCCACACCTGGGTGTTTGTGTCACATTTAGATGTCTTTTGTGTGTGTGTGTGTGTGTGTGTGTGTGTGTGTGTGTGTGCTAAGTTATGCATGTTTTGCATATTTTAATGTTTTACAGCCGCCTGGGTGTGTCACAACATGATCATAGATTAACAAGGTGATGGGTCCAAAGCACACAATAATATTTGTGCGTGTTAGTGTGTGCAAACTTGTGTGTGTGTGAGTGCAAGTGTAAGTGTTTTGCACACACACGTGGCGCATATGTGAGTGCTGTGTGTGTGTGTGTGTGTGGGTGTGGTTTTGTGTGTGTGTGTGTGCGCGTGCATGGCTTTGCATAGGCTTTCTGTGCAAGGCAGCATAATTGCCTTCTAATAGACTTTGCTTCATCTGTAATCAATTATCAAGAGCACCGGCCCTATTGGAGATGGGGCTGACGTGAAGCAGCCATGTCAAAGCAAGCTCAAGTCAAGCTAACGCCTACAATAAAAAAATAAGCATAGATTACAAAAGGCGGCACAAGAGATGCTTAATTCTATCCCTGAGGACATGTCTACAAAAACATGGCTGGTGACATCCTGGAAGCGGGAGTTGTCGGCGGGTCCCACACATATCCACCATTACATCCGGGACCCTTGAGATGGGGTTGAAGGAGAAGATCTACCACGCCGGCAATGGACACTGCTGAATACAGAGGTCGGCTGCTTCAAATCGGCTGTGAAGAAGTGGGGCCTGGCCGGACAGCACAGCATTCGGATGTGGGGAGCTGGAGCAGACTGCCCACCACATAATCACCACCTGTCCCCTGGATAGACCCCTTTCGGAGGCTGGCCTCTTCTGACTGGGACCAGAGACGAGGCACGTCTGATGGCCATACACGAAAGAAGAAGTAGGATAATTTTGTGGCGAATGGTGTCAATCCATTTATACTATTGATATTATCATTAAATATGACTTCATCACCCTCGTCCACCACCACCACCACAAGCCATAACCCCCCCCCCCCCCCCCCACTGGAGGCAGGTCAATCATTTGGTGTTAGATTAACGGTGAGCAGACAGTGCTCTGTGTGTGCGTGCATGTATGTCAATATATTATTGTATACCAGATATTGTGGTTCAGTGTGTGATGGGGACGGCGAGGCGGGTAGGGGGGGGTCGGCAAGCTGGGAGTTCTCATGAGCAGGCCCCTGGGCTGTCTGAAGCACTGTTATTAGAATATGCTCAGTCAATGGAAGGTAGTTCTCTCTCTCTCACACACACACACACACACACACACACACACAAAGTGAGTGTAATATGAAATATAATCTTTTCATGAAGCGTTTTCTGCTTTTGTTGATAAGCAATGCTACGTTGTTGTCTCCAGCTCTAGGCCTACACACACACATCCGGACAGGACTGTGGATGTATTTTGTCTTCTGAATAAATCTTGATGTTGGCAGAGACATTAACACCAGTGCTCTTGTTTATAAACTACACAAAACGGGGGGCCTGAAAGTTGGGCGCGCCACATCCCACGCAAAACGTGTGAATTCTAAAAACAGCTCTGACCCATTCCTACGATCATTCGGGAGGCAAAGAGAAAATTGGCCACACAGATGGTGAGGTGGTGATTGGGCGGATCGATACCAAACAATAGATACTTTTCTCTCCTCCACCGCTGTCCTCCTTGCACAAACGCACCCGCGTACATGCACCTTCTGTTGCTTCTTTACCAACTGTTCATAAAAGTCATGAACGTTGTAAAACATTCATTGTTCTCCGTACATTGTGTGCATGTGTGCGGTGAGCACTTTTTTTTGAGCATACTATTATAAATCAGATTTATAATGAAAATATAATCGGATTTAGCCTATTTATGATGCATTCAGCTCAAAAAAAAATCTCTCCAACATGAAAGCACACAAGACGCTTTGAATTTAAAAAGTAAGTCGGGCCCTGGAAATACTGTTAATTTCACTCAATATCAATCGTTAGTTATACATCGACGTTATCGTAAACATTCAAACCAGGCGGGTTATTTGTACTGCGCTTGCAGTGAGCACAGTAGTCCTAGGTATACGTAAACATGACTGATCATCAGTATATATTATTAAGTACATATTTCATTAGCTCTGTCTTACCATCACAATCCTTATCTCCGTGCAGAGGGGGAACATTAGTTTCACTACAAGCCAGCGGTCACTGGACGTGATCATGTTTTGTGAGGAGAATTCTTATTTTTTTATACAAATACTAAACCTTCACTGGAATTCATAAATGACTATATTTATCAAAAACTCGACGGGTACAACACAAGCCCTGCCGAGTAATGCATGCACTTGTAACAGTGAGTGAGTGTCCCGCACCGGGATCGAACTTACGACCTCCGGAATGAGAGGCAGACGCTCTAACGCGGGAAGCTAAAACCTACAGGCCCCAGCGCCTCATCGCTATAGCGTGCTTTAGGTGTCGGGGAGTGAGGTTTACACAGCCCGACCGGCTGGCTTCCGTTACACACCTTTAATTGAGTCTTTATTGGGGTCCCCTGCATGTATATTTGTGTCTGTATATTTCCACAGAACGCTGTGGATGTGGGTAGCGTGAAGGGGGCATGGCTTGGCATGTTTTTTGCTCTCACCCCAATTGAGACCGGACATAACACTCACAGAGGAGGCGATGGCATCTGGGTCCCTCCCACTACCCATTAAGATACAATGTATTGGACTATATTGGATTGATTATCGATTGTACTTTGCATGGAGAACTGTGTCGTATTTTGTAAAAATCCCGAAAGACTCAATCCCCCGGCCCCGGTGTGTTACGTTCTGTTTGATCCAGAGTACCATAGCAGGAATACACTGCAACAACGCGCTAGTTTTGGTTTGATATTGACGATCGTCATTGATAAATAACCGTATTGGTTAGTACTAACCCTAGCCCTAACCCTAACCTTGTCTTCTCTTCTCAAAATATAGCGTCCAGTAACTGCTTTCTTGTAGTTAATGTTAATGTTCCGCTGTGTGCTTGAAGAACTTGGCAGAACACCGGTGTAGCGGTCACCACTGCTTCCTGCTACTGAAGTAGCTTTTTTAGGCTCCACCCAACAACTAAGAGACACAGGGGGATGGTGAGTGAACCTGGTTACTGCATGGCTTGAGACTGTTTGAACAAGCAGAGCAAGTCCAACTAGCTGTAGTTTTTCTCAAAAAGCCTCATGTGTAATGAGGGTGCTGTAGCCTTTCTGAGATGAAAAACAACCTAACCACACCCCCCTCCCCCCCCCACACAACACCCCCCCCACACACACACACACACACACACACACACATACACACACACAGTTACCTCCTCAAAACTGCTTTTTCAAAGGCAATTGTGCGTTTAGCACATTGTAGTGTGTTAATGCATCAGAGGTAGGAAAGGGAAGGGTAGGCGACAGAAAAGACTGAAGGATTGCATTATGCCAAACGGTCCATTATGAGCACACCGTGACCCATAAACAAAAGCTGTAACGATCGCTAAAGTAGGTACTCCCATCCAGATACACTTAACACTGTAGTTAACATTCCCCCGCCCTCTCACTCACACACACACACACACACACACACACACACACACACACACACACACACACACACACACACACACACACACACACACACACACACACACACACACACACACACACACACACACACACACACACACACACACAAGCTCTCAAGGGAAGCAGGTCAGTCCATAAGGGTGGACAAGGGTCTTTAATTACAGTTTTGAACTCATTTTACACATACTTTACACATGTAAACCTCTCTGTGGAGTGTGTGTGGGTGGTGGCCGGTTCAAGCAGCCTCACCTCACCTCACGCCTACACATCTCATGTTTGACAAGACACAACAAGACTCTTGATCACTGCTATACCACTAAGCACTAATACCATTAAGCACGCTTATGGCGCTGTTTCACGGCCGATCATCAAACAGAAATTGAAGACCACGGCCACAACTGTGAGGAATGAGTATCGCTGGACAGACCACGCCGTGCTTCATCTGAAGGGTGGGCTGGAAATTACGGACTGGAGTGTATTCAAGTCCACCGACCTGGATGTGTTTGCAGATCATGTCACAGCAACATTAAAAGGCCAGTGGAGGAATGCATCCCGACCAGGTCTGTTTGGTCATTCCCAAACGGCAAACCATGGATGAATGCTGACATATGGAACTAACTAAGGGAACGGAGTACAGAAGAAGGCCAAGCATGAACAAGCATTGGATTACAAAAACAAACTGGACTAACTCTTATTTGTGGGCTCTGACACCAGATGTATGTGGCAACGTCTGAGGGTCACCAACAACGACCCAAACCTACCAGACAAGCTTAACAAATTGTATGCTCGCTTTGAAAGGGGGAAATCTGAGGAGACCATCATATTGAACATGCACCCAGAGGACTACGGAGGGAGTTGCAGTAGTCCAGCTGGGAGATAAGAAGAGCCTGGATGAGCACCTGCGCTGCCTTTTCAGTGAGAAAAGGCCGAATCCTCCTGATGTAGAGGAGGAATCTGCAGGAGCGTTTCACCGATGCAATGTTTGCAGAGAACGACAGTTGGTCGTCCAGGGTCTCACCCAGATTCCTTGCGGTCCGAGTAGGTGTCACCACAGCATCATCCATGGTGACAGCCAGGTCTCGGTGCGGACAGCCCTTTGCCGGGAAGAACACTAGCTCAGTCTTGTCCAGGTTGAGCTTTAGGTGGTGCATCGACATCCACTTTGAGATGTCTGCTAAGCACGTGGCAATGCGTGTTTCCAGGGAGGAAAAAGTGTATTAGGGTTAGATGCTGCGCTTTGAATTTTGGAACAGTAAAATGCAGCTTCAAGACCTGCACTGACCAGCTGGCTCCTGTGTTCACAGACATCTACAACGCATCACTGCAACAGTATGTCATCCCAGTGTGCTTCAAAGAGACAACCATTGTGTCGTTACCCAAAAAGACCAAGGTACCACGCCTCAATGATTATCGTCGAGTGGCCTAAACACCCATAGCCATGAAGTGCCTGGAGAAACGTGTCATGTCACATATTATCTTTTCCATCCCTGAGTCCCTAGTCCCACTGCAGTTTGCATACAGAACAAACAGGTCTGTAGATGACGCCATCTCCCTGGCTCACTACACACGGCCCTGCAGCACCTAGACAGGAAGGACACCTACGTCAGACTGTTGTTCATTAACTACAGCTCGGCATAGTACACCATTGTTCCCTCCAAGCTGGCGCCCCCATCTGTAACTGGAATATGGACTTCCTGACAGGCAGGCCTCAAGTGGTGAAGATTGGGAACAACATCTCATTCAGTTTGTTCCTCAAAACCGGAGCACCCCAAGGCTGCTGCCTCGGTCCCCGGCTGTTCTGGCTGACGTGATGGTGCAAGGACAACAGCCTTGCACTGAATGTCAGCAAGACTAAGGAGCTCATTGTGGACTTCAGGAGCCCTCCTCTTAATGGCTGGTGGCAGCCACGCTACCTGTAGTTATGTTTAGACTGCCTTTCGGGTCATTCTATAAGGACCAAGTTGAAAAATTAAACTGTTCAGGGAAAACTGCTGTTAATGCTCTCAAAGTTGGCACAACAAACATTCATGGTGTTATTCTGGAGATATTACAATACATTTGTCAATGATAGCAATGCTTTTTGACTTTAAAAGCAGCGTACATGGTTAAGTTGGGGAATATTTTGCGTTCTGGTAGTTTTTGGGTCGGTTTTATTGGACCATGGGCTGGTTTTGTCACAGATCTGTTAACCCTGACTCCCACGGCAGCATAGCTACACACGAAGAAAAGTCAAGCTGCCGCATTAATAAATAGTATATTGGCATCCCTGAACCCATTACAGAATATTGCTGCCTCTGCAGCCGCTCAACCAGCCGTGACTGCCTCGCGTGTTTGGGCAGAAGGCTTTGAGGGTGTGCCGCTCACGTTATTTAGATTGTCTTCGATCGCCATAATAAACCACGTGTCACCGGGTAGAACCAACATGTGCGGAATGTTCTACTCAAGTTGCATTCAAGGCACATATTACGGACACTGCTCTTGCTTTGGGAGTACAGAGATTGGATGGCCCTCAGTTGTGACCCCTCTCACCCCAATCAGTACTCTCACCCCCCAGAGTACTAGATGGGCATACTCCCAGGCTCAATCCAAGATCCTTGTGAGAGTGAATAGCTGGTCCATACCAGGACGGAAACCGCATTGTTCCTCTTCAATCTGAGGACCAAACCCTCCTTTCCAGCACCTTGGAGTGGACTTTCCCAGGGAGGCTGAGGCTCTGTCTGTAACTCCCGAGGCACTGTTCTGCACGGATCTCATCAATCCCTGGACATTTTCAACGGTGGAGCTGTTTGTCTACCCCAGTGACCCCCCAGAGAGATAGCAGGTGACCCCTGCTAGACACGCTGGGACTTGACCGGGGATTGCCTCTTTGTTTTCCCCAGTTTAGCGCCGTTGACACCGCTATGCCTTCCGGGACGTTCACTGCTGACTGTCCTGCTCTGTTCGCTCTCCGTCCTCTGTCAAAAGTACGATACATCCCTGAATGTTACAAGTATTATGGCCTCAGACATCGAGGCTCATTGCAACATGTTGAGCGGTCCAAGTGTTACAGAGCCCCTAACACTGCTTTTCATTTAAATGTCGCTCTCTCTGTTCCACTACATATTGCGTTGGGCCCTTTCTCTGAACAGAGATGTTGGAAGTGGGGGAGCAATGATTGACAGCTTCCCTTTCCTGCACCGAATGTTGACTCAGATGTGTATACATGTTTAGATTCTACATTTGTTCTTCACAGACTAAATATGGAGTGAAAGTATTTCTGAAAAGAATGTAATTGCACACAGCTCACCAACACGGCCACCAGGGGCGTAGTGCAGTGCTGGATTTGAGTTACACACACCATGTGATGCACACATCACAGCTCATGATGTCAATGTAGGAAAAAAGGATTTAAGCCTTTTTTGTGTGTGTGAGAGGTTTTCAGTAGTGAGTGTGAGAGCTCATAGCCATTCACATGTGCACACACACACACACACACACACACACACACACACACACACACACACACACACACACACACACACACAACTGCTCCTCATCATTCTATATCTTCTTCTCACAGACAGTCAATTTATGGGTATAGAATATATGGGTATAGGGTGTAAGAAATGGATTATGACATTTATTATGGCTAGTGCCATTTACAATGAGTCATTCTGAGATAAAAGCATTTTTACCATCCTTGCCTGATGGGAATACAACACTAGTCATCAACGAACAGAACGAAGAATGCTTTTTGTATGGATAATATCCATATATAAATAGGACAATCACGACAGCAGGGAGAATGCTTTCTCGTGAAAGGTGGAAGGTTGAATTCCAAAGTACCTTAAGCCAGAACAACCAGCAACCTATTTTCCACAACCTCATGTGGGATAATCCATGTGTGTGTCCTTCTGTGTTGGAGCCCAACCACCGTGTGTGCTTGTTATCCTTCGACACACAAGAAAGAAAGAACTGCATTGTGTTTCACAAGCGCTAATGCAATTCATTTGCCAGCAGCTACTGTATGTGAGTATTAGGATTTGATTGAGCTGCTCACAGGGTCTCTCTCTCTCTCTCTCTCTCTCTCTCTCTCTCTCTCTCTCTCTCTCTCTCTCTCTCTCTCTCTCTCTCTCTCTCTCTCTCTCTCTCTCTCTCTCTCTCTCTCTCTCTCTCTCTCTCTCTCTCTCTTCCCCCCCCCCCCCCTCTCTCTCTCTCTCTCTCTGTTAATCACCTCAGAGCAGAGGCCGGGTGGCTTTTAGACTGTAATGTGTTTAATCCATGAATTAATCTGAATTAATCTATCTTTAGTTTGATGAGTAACAGTGGTGGAGATCTGGGGTGATCAAAATATGGGCCAACACACATCACATTAAAATACATTTTCAATAAAACAGACCGCAGAGTCTATTTTTGTAACATTTTTCTACTTACTACGATTTTTACACCCTTGAAGAATAGATATAAAGTGTGTTTTAGCAAGTACTAGCAGTTAGAGATCAATCCACTGAACACCAAGAAGAGACACATCTTATGTAATGTATTGACTGTCTTGTTGCCTATTTGCTGATCTTCAAAAGTCAATGAAGATTTTGATTCAAATGCCACCATTGACCTGCAATATGTTATATTTTTCTTTAGTGGCATTTGAATAGGTTTTCCTTTCACTCCTTCAGATTATGAACCAAACAGGACCATGTTTTGTGCGCAGACAAATCAGAATCCTTACACTATTACTTGAGAATTAAGAACATGAAAAGGAACAAAATTGGAAATTAAGATAAACACGAGCTGACACAAACACAAGCTTAATCTGAAACCAAAATAAGGAGGGGTATTTAAACTGTGGTTGAACATGGCTTAGAACCTATCCCAGTAATGCATCTGAAGGTATCTAAAGGTATTACCATGATACTGTAAATCCGGACACAAGCAACCACCACCACCGTGCTAAAGGGGGCCTCATAATGACCTTTGCTCTCTAAGGGTCAATTGGTAAATGGTAAATGGACTGCATTTATATAGCGCCCAAGCCTTATATAGTATAAGGCTTGACATATATAATGTCAAGCCTTATACTCACCCCTTCATGCACACATTCATTCATCCACACATTCATCCACCAACACGACCACCAGCACGTCAGCCAGGGGATCGAACCAGGAACCTTCCGGTTGTCAGACACCTCGCTCTACCTCCTGAGCTCCTGCCATCTATCTAGGTATAGGGTTCCAGCCCTGCCACACATCATGCACATATACAAACCAGTTCATACAATGATAACAGGTATGTTTTGTTTTAATTTAACATACTTTATCTTTGAGTTGTGTTGTCACCTCTGCATTTGGGGAGGTGATGCTCCCAAGGGACAAAGCACCCTGAGGTCTCATTTATTACAAAAAATAATAAGTTGCCTCTCCGCCACTTCACACGCAAAACGTGTGAATTCTGAAAACAAACCTCGAGGGGGAGAACGTACGCACCTAATGACTCATGCGTGCTCACATTGCGGAGAGACGGGGGGGAAATCCGCCCACACAGATAGTGAGATCAGGAGGTCAATCGGAGCCGGATTGTATCATAATGATGATGCATCTCACACATACAATTTCACTTTCACAATATCATAAACCCATAACAATAGCTCCGTCATCGTACACATCCAAACCAGAAGGGTGTCTTTTTGGTCTTGTACTGTGCTTGTGTAAGTGTTGAAGTGTAACTGTTCCATAAGCACCGTTCGACTTGTTGTAAAATATACAGCGTAAGACAACTCTTAATTTGCCTGTGGGTGTGAGTATGCACGTTTTTTTAAAGATCTGATAAATTTTGTGCACATTTACACTTTTAGTATGGATTCCAAGCACTGAGATTGATATATGAGCACAGAGCCCCACCACCCATCGCTCGACTAATTGGTTCATTCTATTTGACTCCTAGAGGCCGATGGAAAGACTTTATTATGTTTAAGGAGGTCTCTTCAATATAGACTAATTCATTGAATAAATACATACGATATGAATCATAGATATTATCAAATGAATAATAACATATTTATACTATTTAAAATGTGTAAATTATAGTGTTAGATTATTGATGTTTGTGTTCCTCCCCTCCTGTGTCAGTTGGTATACCCCGTTTTGGATATAGTGTGTTATAGTGATATAGTGTGTATTCTTCACTTATATTATTAAGTATTAGCCGGAGGAGATCTGCCATGTGCTTGACTTCACTTAATGTCTTCCTTCTCCGTCCACGTCCCAACATACATACATGTATGTCCGTGTTCATGAAGTGCCCTCAATGGTTCTTTGACAGTACGATATTAATGAACTTTCAAATAATATATAATACAGTATCAGTACCATTTAGTTTCAGTTGGGACCATATTTTCAGTCTGTATATCCTGTATTTCTCTTTGCTGGTTGGGGTTTCTGACTCTCCCGCTCTGACTTGGGTTCTGGCTCATTATGCATTATGAAGTGAGCCCATCAAGCTCAGTCCCATTGTCCCATTCAGATTCGGATTTGGTTTATTTGTAAAAATGTATAATAAGGTACAGTGTACAATGTACAATGAAATGTTACCACCAGCTTTGAAGATGTGCAAAATTTACTTTTACAGAAATGCAAAGAAAAACACGCACATGTAAATATTTCCATAACAGCGGATCACATGGATATAACACTATAAACAGTAGCTAAAAGCATTTAAAGAGCATTTTAAAGTGCCAGTAGTGCAGCAGCATCATAGATACAGTGCAGAACAGCACGGTAACTGTAATGAGTCCAGAAAATCCAGCAAAAGTATGATAGTGTATGATAGTGTGTGTGTTAATGTTATATGGATGACAATGTTATGATAGTACTGCTAGCAGTTCAGTAGGCGCACTGCAAGTATTCAAGATTCAAGATTCAAGAAACTTTATTAATCCCGAGGGAAATTAAGGAAAGGATAAGTAATATACAGTTAAAAGTGTAAAGTGTAATGCAGATAGTCCAGTTGTGGTGGTGTTAGGGGTTGGTGGTGGTGGTGGTGGTGTTAGGGGTTGGTGGTGGTGGTGGTGATGGTGATGGTGGTGGAAGGGGGTGGTGGTGGTGGTGGAAGGGGGTGGTGGTGGTGGAAGGGGGTGGTGGTGGTGGTGGTGGTGGTGATGGTGATGGTGGTGGAAGGGGGTGGTGGTGGTGGTGGAAGGGGGGGGTGGTGGTGGTGGGGGGGGGGGGTCCTTACTGGTCCAGACCAGAGCCTGCGTTGGGAAGCGGGCCGGCATTGACGCATTCCACTTCCGAGCACGTCACTGAGCAGGTAAACCACTCACCTGGTCACCACCTTCTTAATGACATTAGTGTCATTAGGTTCTCTGACATTCATAGCCATCCTCGTCGCCTAAATGTTGTATTCTACACTTATGGAAATAAGGTAATAACCGGAAAGAGATTCATAGTCTTTCACTGTAACAACGGTACACAACAGATCTCGTCTCCCTGATGTCTCCACTGTGGAAGGTCACATTTGAATTTCAGTTCCTGTTTGTCAGTCTGCCTGTAATGTTTTATGTGACGCCTCATTCATCTGTTTATTATTCTCACCTCTTATTTTAGTTGTGGTTATTGGATTCTCCCCTACCCATTTTTGTATTTATTTGGGTGAAATATAACCCCCTTTTTCTAGTAAGTCTACTGGTGTTTTGCCCCAAGGAATTATCTTGTTTACCTCATTTCAAGCTGCATGATGAAGACGCTTCCAAAACACACATGCACGCACACACACACACACACACACACACGTACACACGCACGCACGCACGCACGCACGCACGCACACGCACACACACGCACACACACACACATCATTTATGAAGAATATACAAAGTGTGTTGACACATATTTACATTTGAGGAAAAATAAGAAATAGCAGGTGATAAATATTGATGAGAGGTTGAGACTAGTTAAGTGATCATACTTTTTCCTATGTATTCTATTTACAGTTTTGACCCATTGCTTACACACTAAAAGTGTATCCTTGAACACAAAAATCCAAACCCTAAACCCATTGTTAAACCCAAAGTTCAATCAGTGTGTTGTTGTTGCTGCTTTGGGAAGAATCGTTGAAATGGTGCATGTGTGTATCATTTTGTTGCAAAAAAAAATCATTTGGAAAAGGGATTGATATATAAAAGATGTCTTTGATAGCAAAGTTACATTTTGACATGATTATATTAGATTACATTCAAATGTATTGTCATTGCACAGCACAAGTACAGTACAGCGAAAATAATTTGGCATCTAACCAAATTGCAAATGTTGCAGGATAGTGCATCATTTACAGTGGTTAAATAAGATAAGTACAGTCTACTAGGTATAAAAACGATATAAAATCACTTTTAGAGTATGTATAAGATATGTGCATAATTATAGGTATATATATATGTATATATATACATATATATATTTCAGAAGGTTCAAGAAAACAGAGAAACCACATAAAAACACGGAATCACCACAATCATTTATAAAATATTAACTAAGAAATCTCAGCCGGGCGGGCATCGACGGCCGTCAACTTAACAAACATCTGCTATTAAAGTGTGCCACCTTGTGGTGTCCATCATGTTGCTGAACTGCATTGTGGGTCGACAATAAAAAAAATGTCCTCACGCAGCCCATCTGGGCAATAATCTCTATTAGCTTTTTGGTTAGCGCATGTCGTTCCCAGTAATCTCAATTTGCTTTTGGTTAGCACGTGTTGTTCCCAATTAATTCAGAATGCAGGAGGGAATGGGGAGAAAGCATTACATTTTAACTTGTTGCACAGGGCAAATAAAAACAGGTTAAATCTCGAATCTTGAATCATCTCAATTAGCTTTTGGTTAGCATTTGCTGTTCCTCGGTGCCGTTGACAGCAAATCAAAACATACATGAGCCTCCTGAAGACCGAAGACCTGTAGAAGATAGATGTGCGGACCAGAGAGTGAGTAGAGACTTGATAAGAAAGCTGAAAAAAAACTACAAAACGATAATCAGAAAAAAACGATTAAATGATCATCAGATTTTCTAATTCGTACGGGATCACGTCATGTTCTCTGCTGCCGATTCAGGACCATGGACAGCAGTACTGCCGATTCAGGACCATGGACGGCAGTACTGCCGATTCAGGACCATGGACAGCAGTACTGCCGATTCAGGCCCATGGACAGCAGTACTGCCGATTCAGGACCATGGACAGCAGTACTGCCGATTCAGGACCATGGACAGCAGTACTGCCGATTCAGGACCATGGACAGCAGTACTGCCGATTCAGGACCATGGACAGCAGTACTGCCGATTCAGAACCATGGACAGCAGTTGTTGTTTAAAAACAGTAACAGCAATCCAAAGAAAGTTCTTGACTTATCCTCAATAAGTGAAACAAGCCCAGTTTAGACGTTAAACTAAATATAACGAAGAGATACGTCTTACAGTTTCTTCCCATTGTTTACACACTTTGTGTCAAAACTTGGACAAACACTTGGAACTCAGTGTCTCACTTCTACGTCAAAATGAAACTCTCAGATTTTTTTTTTTAATGGTATTTTTTGCAACGACATGATACACACATACGTGCACCATTTCAAGTACTCTTTCAAAGCAGCAACACCACACGGATGTACTTTATACAAAACAATCAGGCCTCTCGGATTCTGTGAAACAGTGTTCCAGTGCAGTACAGCCACTCAACATTTCAAAGTATACAAATACTTAAATAAATATTAAACTTATATTTAAATTTAAATATATCTATACTATATCTATACACAGGCTTTTTTTTACCATTACAGTTTTTACAACAATATTATTGTACACTACAATACACTCACAAACATGGCTCAGACTGGCCTTAATGAACAAGATATAATAAAAGGCCCAAGAGAGGAGGTGGAAGGTTGGGCCAGCCATGGCCTCCATAGCCGTAGCTGAACAGAACGCTAAAGAACAGGCTAATTGTTAGGTCATTTTGTGCTATCCTGACCGTTAACAGTAGAGCAGAGAGACTCATGGAGCAGAGAACCATGCTGGTCTACGAGTCTCCAGGGGGGACCATTTAAGTTTGGATGGCCCCCCTATCCCTCCCTCCCTTCATCCCCCCAAGGTTTAAATAACACTGTTTTAGTACATCGGTGTTTCTCTTCATGTCGGCCGCCAAATGGTCCAAGAGTCGTGAAGAGGCGTGTGTGTGCGTGTGTGTGTGTGAGCGATACAGCTGGCCACATAAAAAGATCAATAATATAAGACATATAAGACAGCATAAAGTCATTATTTTATATTAGTTTATTATTTATTAGTGCGACAGGGGATCACATTTTAATTGGTGTGAGGCAGGTGCAATGCTTATTTATGAATCTGCTAACAAAAGCTATTTAAGAATCCACTGTGTGTGTGTGTGTGTGTGTGTGTGTGTGTGTGTGTGTGTGTGTGTGTGTGTGTGTGTGTGTGTGTGTGTGTGTGTGTGTGTGTGTGTGTGTGTGTGTGTGTGTGTGTGTGTGTACACATATATATATAAATAAATGTTTATATATAAATATAAATGTATATATAAACCCACGTGTGTGTGTGTATATGCAGTATATAAACAGTGTATATATATATATATATATATATATATACATAAATGTATACATATATAAATATATATATGTATTTCTGTATATAAACACACACAGGACAAAAAAGTGTAATGATCATTTTTGGTTTACCGATTTTTCTATTTATTTATTTTATACTCTCCAAATGATTACTAGTCTTTCTTTAGCACATATTCCTCTTGGATGTGTTCTTTATCAAACTAGCCACAGCATGGCAGAACAGTTGCCTCACTGAATTATTTTAACACGTGATGTGTGGTTTGTTTTTAAGTTACACAACTTTTTAAGTTAAGGGGTCATTATCCAGTTGGGTTGCAGTGAGTCGGAGTATGAAATGGATTTTATTGTTTCTGTTGTTTTCCCATATTCCGAAAAACAGGCAGGGGGCCTCATTTGCATTTGTTGGTTGGCTGTTGTGTTACGAATAAAACATACAGAACATTATTATTGATATTGTATTGTATATTTTATATTTAGATTTAGTTTTACTTTTTATTTATTTTTAAACATCTCAGAGTGCTACAAAGTTAAAATCTTAGCAAACAAACTCAATAAAATTGCTAAGAATAATGAACACTACTAAAATGAACATAAAGTGCTGGAGGCCCTGAGGAGCTGCAGATCTGAGGGGGGGGGTGGCGGTTTGTGAAGAAACTTTTAGAATATATAATATTTTTAATAATACTTTTAAATGGAAGCCAACGTCTCCATTTTGTTATGAAAACAACCACACCACTGGATAGAAGTAGGAAAGCAAAATAATTGATCTAATCTCAGCGTGATAAGGCCTTTTGGAATACACTCACTAACCCTCCCACCCAGACAGACTGCAAACCCGGCAACTCTCCCTCTGTAGCAGTGACCATTGACCTGCATCGAGGGTCTTGTCACAGCGTTCGTAATTAGAGCCAATCCAAGACTTGCTCCTCAACACCTAATAAAAGCAAAGGTCTAAAGAGGTGTACAAAAAAAACCTGCAGTCATTTTTTTTTTTTTAAACCTTCAAGGTCAACTTCACTTCCTTAAATTGACTTTGCATGCTTTACAGAGCTTTCATGTGACGTCCCAGTCCTCATAGGAACCAACCTGGAGGGGAAAACATGGCTTTGTTCTGCTGCCTGCCAGCTTTTCAGTAGCGTTTTCATTGAGATATTTAAACCAGGTTTAGCCTAAATGCCCGACAGTTGTTATGCAATCGGATGCACTCACCAATGAAGAGACACGCCTGAGTTGTGTTTCTTTAGAAACCCGTCCCTGAAAGAACAGCCAGAGAGGAGTAGATTGGGGATTTGTGGATCTGTTTAACGTGCCCCCGTCCCCAGGGAGGGAAAACAATGGAAACCATCTAAGTGATCATGTCTTTGCAGTGATTTAATCAAAGGTTTGCTCAACACTATATATATATTTATATATTTTAATTGTATCTTTAGTAATATTGTTAGTTAACAGCAGTTGTTAGAGGGATAGAGGGGTTTACCAGTCTGCATTATATCACAAGCATTGCATTATTTTATATTAACTTAGCAATCAGTTGATATACAATTGTATATGGCATTTCATTTTACCGGTTTTAGTTCCGGTTAAGTTTAGTTTTTTAAACAATGTTTATTTTTCAATTGTTGTTTGTAAGATTGTCGTGATGATGGCGAGACAATTGTGTTCTACTTGTACCATGATAATAAAGGCATTCTGATACTGTACCATCAGTACAATATACGATATATTGTTGTTTCCTTCCTTGACAAATGTACTTATTATTTAAGGGGAGGGATTCTCAACTAGATGTACACATCGTCAAAGTGGAGCTCTGGCAGGGTCATCACTGTCTTTAGTGATTTAAATACTGTGGCAGGTGCTGTATATAGATCGCAGTAGCCCGAAATGTACGCTTTGTTCAACGAACTGGTCAACTAAATAATCGAGGCTTGAAATGGGTGGGGAATTGACAGGCCTGTACAATGTTTTGCCAGTCATGTGACTGAAAGCTATGAATTGTCTCAGGAAGGAGCGAGTAGGCTTTTAATTGAGCGTGTAAGGGTTGTAAAAGGTGTTGTCTCAGCTAAACTCAAAATACAGCCGATGAACTTGAAAGATAACTTTGTAGAAAACTAACTAAAATGATATTGGTATTTTGTAATTGTACTGTATGATCAATCACAAAAATATATTGAGACATTTAAGATACGCTGTTATCCAAAGTGAATGAATTCAGATTCATGTCACCAGGATGCCAATATCAGCCTCATTAAACAGTTCACTGTAAGGGGGGCAGCAAAACTCACAAAATGATCTTTAATAACAACAACAAATAATAATAATAATGATCTGATCTGTCTCTCACATGTCTAACTTGGGAACAAATGAAGGGGCTAAAGAATTGTTTACGCTCGCCCGCTACAGCGTAATTAGCGGAGGAGAGGAGAACAAGAGGCATCAGGGTCCTGTCATCAATCCATTTCTTCTTTTTCTGCTGTTAACAAACCCGTCAGCAGAGATTAGTTGATTACCATCTTTGCTGAGCAAGAGTTTTTGTGAGAAAAGGAGTTAAAGGCCTCTACCCTTGTACTCGGGTCAAATTACTCTTGCTGAAGAAGGCACACCAGCAACCTCTACGCCTTACGGTGTCTCAGGAGAAGCCGCATAAGCACACGTTGGCTTGTGAACTTCTATCGCTCTGTAGAGAGCGTCTTAATGATATTGGGTGTACTCTTCCATGCATCGAGAATAAATGTATAATATATGTATATAATATATGTGTCGGAATAGGGCCACCTCCATCATATAGTCGCATTGTCACCAATATCACACCGTCATACTTCTTTACTGGGATTACTGGACTCATTAGAGCTGTTGCACTGTTCTGCACTGTACTGCTGTGTATTAGTGATGCCGCTGTCAGTCTGTCACTTTTAAAAGCTTTTTGCACCATTCCCTATATGTATATATCATCCATAAGACACTTTATTGTTCTAATTGTTATTTTATTGTGTACTGTTCAAATATCGTGTTTTTTATAGTATATAGTAAAGTATATAGTAGATAGTATATAGTGTTGTTTATAGTATAGTATTGTATAGTATAGTATAGTATTGTTGTTGAAATTCATACTGCGGGAGAAAAAATTAACTGTAGTTTCTCTGTACGTTACCATGTATTTACCCGGTAAATACATGGTAACGTACAGAGAAACGACCAAGTATTTACCCGGTAAATACTTGGTAACTACATTCAGAGAAACGACAAAGTTACCATGTATTTACCAGGTAAATACTTTTTCAGTTTCTCTGTATTTACCAGCTTGTTACCCGTGGTAATAACACATAATATACCGTAGTTACCATGTATTTACCAGGTAAATACCTGATTGTTAGGGGACTGTAAAAGGAAGGGTTACCAACATTTGCCACTAGGGGGCGTTTTAAAAGATGAAAATCATATTTTCAGCTGTATTTCTGGAACTGATTCGAAATGCTCCGATTGACCACAAATCAAGCTCAAAAGAAAGATCTGGACCTATCATGGTCCACATTTTGACACCAAGTGGAGCTTCATTACAAAAAATATACTGTTTTCGTCACATCTCTGGAATATTTCGCCTGCATTTACAACCTGCATTTGCATAGCAGGTGTATCCGGTGAAATTGCAGGAGCAAGTGAAAATTGCAAACAACAACGTTTTTTTCTTTTAAAGGAAACGTGTTCTACCACAATGTTCAGACTGTTCCAAGTAACTTTAAGCAAAAACGCTAAGGATAAGAAACATTTGATAAAATATTGTTTTATTTGTAAATGAAGACTTGCCCCTTGGTGGGGGGGGGTTCCACAAAGCAGCACAGCATTCCTGGAACTCTTTGGAACTTCAGTCAAAGCACAAAAGTACACAATATGAAAGACCATTGATAGATGCCAATGACAAATATTGTGTTATTTTCAGTACCTGTACCAAAATCCCCCAAGAAATATAATAAGTAATACAAAATTAAATATTGAGCTGGTTGAAAAGCTGAAATACATAGAACCTCCAGAAGAAAATATAGCATAAACAAAGTGTCTTATACAATTAAAGAACAGTGTTACTTGGCATTGCTTATACCATATGCTTAAACTCATCACCTTCATGTGAATATCCTGAATCAAAATGTTGTCAGCTTGTTAAAGCAGCCTCACCTGGTCTGAGTTAGGCTGATTGGCTGGTGAGGCTGCACACCTGTGGGTCCTTGTTAATCAAGGCCCCCAGGTTAAAACAGCCACACACACTAGAGGAAGAGCTCTAGCGTGTTCCATCTGCTCTGTTCACAATGATTCAAACTCTTGCAATAAACCAGATTCCTCATCACCCTGTGTCCTTGTCTTCAGGAGGAGCCCTCAAGAAGCCATGTTAATGTCTAGTTGCAGCGTCTTCTGCTACACTGGAGCCTGAACAGGGACCTCGCTGACCAGGACAAGGCCACAGGGTGATGAGGAATCCAGTTTGTTGTAAGAGTTTGAGTCTTTGTGAACAGAGCAGACGGTACATGCTAGAGCTCTCTTTCTCGAGTGCGTGTGGTGGCACCATTTTAAAGAGAGAGAATCATACATTATAAAAGTACAGAACAGTGCAGTACGGTAATGAGTAATCAGTCCAGTTTTGTCCAGTAAAGAAGTAAATATGTACAGTATGTCGCTGGTTTGAGGTTGTTGTTTTTAAATGTTCTCCTTCTGCTTTGTTCAGCATCTGCTGAGTTCACGATTACGTCTGGAAGGCCAGAGTGCGTAGGCCAGGTGGTCCGGGTCGCCGCGGTGTCGGCCTCCGCCCCGGATCAGGAGGGTCAGTATAGGATTCTGGGAAGGATGCAAGGGGGAATCGGTCAGGTTTTGTTGGATTCAGGGAGCTTGCCAAAACCATATTTTTCCATGACGCTGATGTGGTGCCCACTCATGAGTCAAATTGAATGAGTCAAATGCAGTGCATATGCAATCAATCAATGTTAATCACAAAAGTGCGATGTTAAATGTATCCAGTTAAAAGTAATTAAAGAAATCTTTTTTTTAAAGTAGGACATTTCATTAAACTAGGATGGATGGATGGATGGATGGATTCTGAGCCACGGTTGCCACCCTTCCTGATGGCAGTGTGTCATGAACTGAAGGCATCTTCTTTTGCGGGTGGGGGGGGCCATCTTGGTAGAAACTGAGAGATGGAGATGGGAAATGAGAAACATGCGTGAACACTTTCAGCGTATCCAAAGGTCAGTGAAGTTCATTATGTGTGCCGTGCATCCTGAGAGAGCTGGGGAATAAGAGAGACTGCAACCCAGCTTTATATGCTTCCTTCACATATGCTGCATTGCATTGTCAAACACGATGACGTCCTAAGTGGCAGCTTCATCCTTCTCTAGGGAGTGAGGATGTTCAGTACACATCTCCCCTCTAGATCTGGAGTCGCTTCAGCTATAATAGCAATCGCATGGTGGTTTATACAACACTAGCCTTACCAACCATACAAATCAAAAGGGATGCTTTACAGATTTTTTTTATCGGCTTTGAATTCTTACAACGTGGGTTGTATATGCAAAATAACAATGTTTAACTTTCCTTTGTGTTGCCGATCGAATAACCAACTTAACATTTAAATAACGGTAATCATTTTACTGTTAAATCGAGAAAACAGCCAACGAGCCTGCAGAAATCACCTGGCTGACACATTTGAGGTCAAATTGTAGTGAATTATTGTAATCATAACATCCTTGAGGGACTAGGTCGTTTTTTGAGACTCCCTGCCGTGGTCTGTTCACAATTTTCAATTCATTTGAATTTCATTTTGTAAACAGGGAATCATTTGTCGCCAATCAGATTAGCTTTAACTAGTAATCCTATTTATATGTGTAAGTAGTTTACCAGCAGAGAAGATGGTACACGCTTGTGCTCCTCGTGAGTGTGTGTGGTGGTGGCTGGTTACACCTGTTAGACCTTGATCAACCAAGGACCCACAGGTGTGCAGCCTCAACAACCCCAGAGTCTAATCAGTCTAACTTGATACAGGTGTGTCTGCTTCAACCAGCCACCGACCACACACACTCCACATACCCCAACGCCAAATGGAGGCTGAGGAGAACCCTGACCCTTGAGCCACAGAAGGCTTTGCTGGCGAACCAATTAGCAAATCTGAATGCTGGTAAAATGGAGGGGAATTGATCATTGTTCATTAACATTATACTTCCCACATTGTGTTGGTACTAACCTGGTTTAAAACAGGCAAAGTATTCCTTATTTTGGTTTAAGTGGTTGCCCATTGCATATTTTCATGATGCCAACCACTTTGATGGTACCTTCCATTTCCACTATGGTTAGCCCTAGGGGGGTTTTAACCCCAAACCCTTCTGCTAGTTCTCTCCAATGCTGATCCAACTATGAACACCATTTCATGCAACAACATGTGCACCATCATGGTTCAATGGAAAACATAATAACTGACATACGGAAATACTGCTGTACAGTCCCAATCTCATTATCTGATATATTCTTCATTGCTCTCATTATAGAACTCATCTCTGCCCTCACAATCTGATACCATTGGTTCAGACCTTGATGTGCTGGCATCATTGGTGAAAACTGATCAGCCTAATCTCCTTCATACAACCTGGCCCCATAGATAGAGAACCAGTCAATAATTTCCCTTACCCTGTTAATTAGTTCCATGCGTACCACATGATCTGGGATAAAACGCACTAATCTACACACTAATTTGTCTCTGTTCTCGGAAAAGTCTGTCAGGAGGTTTTAATACGACTATATTTATTAAATCCGAGCGTCAGCCATTCTCCATGTTGGAATATCGTGTGTGTGTGTGTGTGTGTGTGCGTGTGCGTGCGTGCGTGTGTGTGTGTTTAATGTTAAACCCTAGAAGCGTTGAACAGTGTGCATAAAAGCATTCATTATATTTTAAGAGGAGCCTGGGTTGTGTTTTCCCTTTGGAACGAGAACAAGGGGGGGGAACACAAGTGGCCCTTTGGTTCTTGTCTTAAGTCAGAGTGATGAAGCCAGTGGTCTAAGAAGCACTGATCCCACCATCTGCTTTCTTATGAGGATCATTTGTCCAAAAAATAAATAAATAAAGTCAGAGCCGTCCCGCCGGCTGCTCCGACTTTATTATACTTGCCAGGGTTTTGATCCCACAAAAACATCAGCTTAATAAACATCACATTATCGCCCTTACATCACATGTAAATATCACCCGTCACTATATTGTTATTTTTATGTTCATTTTTATTGTATGTAGTATTTTTTTATAGTATTGTTTAAATAATGCATACTGCGGGAGGGAATGGGGAGTAAGCGTTCCATTGCACTGGTTACAAATGGCCAATAAAGCATCTTGTATCTTGTATCTCGTATTAATTGGCGAGTGTACAGTCTGGCACATATAATATATTTTTTATTCTTTCAGTATATTATTCTCTGTATATTCTGTAATGCCAGTCATGACTTAACACATAATTCAGTATAAATCAATGAAGTACTTAATTACTTCATTAGTACATTGGTAATTGTTGTTGAATAAATTAAACAATCAAAGCTCATTCAATTATTTTGTTCATTAATGAATATCTTAATACAATGTGTTTTCAATGCGCTTAAAGACTCAATGTTACCTTGTTAAAACAAAATATGGATAAAATGCACAACAGTATTTACAATTGAGTTGGATAAATATAATAAATGGTAACATATAAATATGTGCGTATGCTATATAGTGTGTGTGTGTGTGTGTGTGTGTGTGTGTGTGTGTGTGTGTGTGTGTGTGTGTGTGTGTGTGTGTGTGTGTGTGTGTGTGTGTGTGTGTGTGTGTGTGTGTGTGTGTGTGTGTGTGTGTGTGTGTGTGTGTGTGGTTGGTGGCTGGTTGAAGCAGCCTTACCTGGCCTGAGTTAGACTGATTACTCTGGTGAGGCTGCACACCTGTGGGTCCTTGTTAATCAAGGCCCACAGGTTAAAGCAGCCACCACCACACACACACTCAAAGAGAAGATCTTTAGCATGTTCCATCTGCTCTGTTCACACATTACCAGTCAAACTCTGCAATAAACCGGACTCCTCGGACTCGGGCTTGTGGCAGTGGTGTCGGCTGCTATAACCATATTATTGCCATATTTGCGTTTTTGGGTGTGTTTCAAGTCATCCGCAGAGCGCCTGAAGGCACGAGCTATGGTTCTTTACTTTACCATATGTTTCTTCATTTATTATACCTGTCCTCCAGGCCTCTCTAAAAAAAGAAGTACTGTCATTTGTTTCCTTTTTCTACTTTATTTTATGGAGCTAACTTTCATTATGCTGATTTTTAGCCAACACAACACATACTTACACCTCTTTAAACTTTAAAAGTGTGTTCCATGGAATGAGACACAATAGATGGTAGGTTGTATTACGAATGGGCCAAGCACTTAGCCCATGGGAAGTGACGGCTAGGGGTCAGGCACGGAGCCAGCTAGGTGGTTTTGGGTATTTTGTGGTAAGTTATAAGTCACCTGAAGATGTTGTCTAATTCAGGTGATGTAGATACTGATAGCTCTGGTGTTGTTGTATTGTGAGTGTTCGTTACTACGAGGACTACAATGGGTACTTGTTATGATGTCATAGGCAGGGCACCAGGGGATGCTGAGTGGAGGGGTTAAGGAGTTACTCGTGGAAATAAAGACTTGCGGTTCTGAATACAGTTGGGACTCTCTCTATTTATTAACTAACATAACAATTGTTTGCTGTCCACTTCTGTTATTCTTTCCATAAGCTTTTCCTGTTGTTGTTTTTTAATGTGCCTTGCAGAGTAAGATATAATCTCCCCCGGACAACCACCTATCACGTCTCAAAAAGTATTGATGGAGATATGAGGTCAGAGTAATTTGATACAAGGAAGTCATCAATAAGTTAAAATGGTTTCATAACCATTTCATAGCTATCATCACTTAACTGAGTGCAATTCCATCTCCAAGGGCTAGTAACAATGGAGCATGATCAAATATCACAATAGCATTCTGTGCCATTTACAACTGAGAGAAATGATCAATCAATAAAAACGTTAGCAATTCTACAAAAGGTTTTTCGGCCTTGAGAGTAAAAGGGTATCATGGAAAAGGAAAGGCCATGGGTCAATTCTTCCTGCTTGATTCATTAATTATGTAATTAAGTAAAGACCAACAGTGATATTACTGAGACAACCTGAAACTAGAATAAAGCGGCCTTGAGAGTTAGCTATGACACTCGTTGGGCTAAATTGTACATTTGTATCTATTACAATTTAGAGTGTTTAGAGTTTAGAATTTTAAATTAGAGTGAAAGGTTTCGGCAAGCCATAAAGCCTTTTACCTATGATGATCCTTGGTGGTCTTGCAATTTCTGCAATTTCTAATGTTTTAGGTGGGAGAAATGTATACCTCTCTTAACTGGGTCATTGATCCCTTTAACATTCCAAGACACACATCTCAGACATGCTCACCCATTCCTTAGCCATTATCAAACGTTAAGGTGTAGGTGGAAAGTGACATCAAATGATGCCTTGCTGAGGGAAGGAGACGGAGGAGGGGAAACAATTTAAAAAATAAACAAATAACCACAAACACACACACACATAAGAGGGCCTAGCACCCAAGCAGAGAGCTCCAAGAACAGAGAACCAATATTTACACCTAACCATTCCTAAGCTTGTTCTTAAAACTAGAACTAGCAGCAGGGACCTCACAAACTGTGTCACTTCCATATGACATAAACATAAAACCTTTCTTACACTCCTGACCTGGCAGGGCTCCTGCATCTGCACATACTGTGTGTCTTTAATATAATACAGTATGAATATAAAACAGTGCAGCTCAAAAACAAAGAGAAAAGGAGGCAGGCAGCAACCTATTCATCGTTCAAATAAACATTATATATGGTGGACTTTGATAACCATGCAATGACCATATTCAACAAAACAATTTAAATAATGGTGGCATAGTAGCTTAAGGAAAAAGAGGGCATTGTGTTGCAGCTGGCTGGAAAATGTGTGCATCCATTATAGATGTTTATAGAAGTCATTATTTTCCAGAACTGTGCATTATGAATGTCCACCGGCGTCGAGGCCTCCCTTTAAGAAGTGGGTGGGAGCGACACGCTAGTGGTAGAAGGCCTGGGTTTTTGCGGATAGTCAAAGTGATAGTTGTGCATTTTGGAAGGAGACCTGGAGGAGACAGACAGAATGCAACAGAAATAATTGTATTACCTTTCAACGGGATTAGACGCTGCTTGTTTCTAAGCCAAAGGGTGTGTTGATGATGTCTGGGAGCTGCGGTAAACCAGTTTCTGCTGCCGGACTTTCTCCTTGTTCTGGATGTGAAGTGAATTTGACAATAAAATACATTTGAATACAATGGTTCTGTTGATTGTTGTAAATTCTGTTGATCTGGTTGCACCAGATTTGTATTGTCACAACTTGTAACGTGCCAGTCAACCGTCCAATCAGATATTAATGTGTTACAATGTTTTAATGTACACTAAAAGTCCTACATCCTACAGCGGTTGATATTGATGGACCGTCTTAACATAATTTAACAAAATACATTATTCCTCTCATCATGTGACTTCAAAACGGCCGACCTGACCAGACTGGACATCATCTTCGTGGCTCAGGGCTGTTTCCACGTGTGAAGTTACAGATTTGTTCAAACATTACGCAGAAAAGCTAGGTCTTGTCGTGCTCATGGTTCTCAAAAGCTTTTTTTCCGAGGCCAAGAGTGAACTTCAACACTCACACACACATGCTGACATGGTGAAGGGCTGAAAAACTATTTAAATGCAGAATTTTGTGTAAGCAAAATCACAAATTATTCCGCGGCGCAAACAGGGAACATGTTTAAATGCAAAAAATCTTCCCTTGAGAGAAAACACAGCTTGTATAACGGCTCATTCAGAGCCTGTAAAGATTAAAGGCAAGAAAAAATGCCTCTCAAATCACATTTCATCTCAGCCGTCTACATGGGTAAACAGCCACATCAATCCTGTGAAGCGCACTTGAGTGGCTGTGAGTGCATGAGAAAGAGGGGGGGGGGGAAAACAAGAACGAATGCTCTATGGTTTTATGATAAACAACGGTTGGCATGGTAACGGAGCATCTGTAGTGACACTGCACCAGCCTCAGCAATTTCTCATTTTTCTTCCTCACACAAACTTTTTGATTGCTTTGCTCCGACTCTTCACTCTAACTCTCGTTTGGTTTCAGAATCAGAGGGACTTTCTAAATTGGTTGAATATATGTCTTGTCCTTGTGGAGAGTGTGTGGTTGGTGGCTGGTTTACACACTGGAGAAGAGCTCTAAGCCTGTACCATCTGCTCTGTTTACCATTATTCAAACTCGCGGCAAAACAATAAAAAAAAAAAACAGATTCCTCATCACCCTGTGTCCTCGTCCTGGTCGGCGAGGTCCCTGTTCAGGCTCCAGTGTAGCGGACGACGCTGCCACCAGCCATTCAAATGGCTTCTTGTGGGCTCCTCCCGGAGACAAAGACCCAGGGTGATGAGGAATCCTCCCAGAGACAAAGACCCAGGGTGATGAGGAATCCTCCCAGAGACAAAGACCCAGGGTGATGAGGAATCCTCCCAGAGACAAAGACCCAGGGTGATGAGGAATCCTCCCAGAGACAAAGACCCAGGGTGATGAGGAATCCTCCCAGAGACAAAGACCCAGGGTGATGAGGAATCCTCCCAGAGACAAAGACCCAGGGTGATGAGGAATCCTCCCAGAGACAAAGACCCAGGGTGATGAGGAATCCTCCCAGAGACAAAGACCCAGGGTGATGAGGAATCCTCCCAGAGACAAAGACCCAGGGTGATGAGGAATCCTCCCAGAGACAAAGACCCAGGGTGATGAGGAATCCTCCCAGAGACAAAGACCCAGGGTGATGAGGAATCCTCCCAGAGACAAAGACCCAGGGTGATGAGGAATCCTCCCAGAGACAAAGACCCAGGGTGATGAGGAATCCTCCCAGAGACAAAGACCCAGGGTGATGAGGAATCCTCCCAGAGACAAAGACCCAGGGTGATGAGGAATCCTCCCAGAGACAAAGACCCAGGGTGATGAGGAATCGGGTTAATTGTAAGAGTTTGAATCCTGGTGAACAGAGCAGATGGAACATGCTAGAGCTCTCCCTCCTCCTGAGTGTGTGGTGGTGGAGGCTGTTTTAACCTGTGGGCCCTTGATTAACAAGGACCCACAGGTGTGCAGCCTCACCAGCCAATCAGCCTAACTCAGGCCAGGTGAGGCTGCTTAAACCAGACACCAACCACACACACACTCCAGTCATCCTTAGGGGAGAATATTGCGATTTTGGCCAACAAACATTCAACAACAAAAGAAAAAATGTAACGGCTTTTCTGTAACTCAAAGTCCATGTTGTCCATATGAAACAAACCAAAAATCACAGTCTTTTGTATATATTGGTCTGTATTGATAAAGATATGCTTATTTGAATAGGTAAACACAAGAGCCGGTTGAATAAAGTACAACTTTAAAAAAAATTAGGACCCTGATAATATCCACGAACAATTAAGTGGGAAGGCACATTTTGTGTGTTTGACGTGCCGGCGAATCACTGGTGTTCACCGATCATGGCGTGAGAGAGATTAGTGTGGAAGAAGAGAGAGAGAGAGAGAGAGAGAGAGAGAGAGAGAGAGAGAGAGAGAGAGAGAGAGAGAGAGAGAGAGAGAGAGAGAGAGAGAGAGAGAGAGAGAGAGAGAGAGAGAGAGAGAGAGAGAGAGAGAGAGAGAGAGAGAGAGTAGGGGGAGAGGGTAGAGAGAGGGACGAGGGGAGAGGGTAGAGAGAGAGAGAGAGAGAGAGAGAGGTAGAGAGAGAGGGACGAGGGGAGAGGGTAGAGAGAGAGAGAGAGAGAGAGAGAGGAACATTTTTTTCACTGTACTGTACTTGTGCTGTGCAATGACAATACATTTTAATCTAATTCAATCTATGGAATCTAATAATGAGGTGCAGCGCTGTAACGTTTAGTGTCTGGTTTTAGAAGCTGCCCTCTCACAAATGTGTTGATTTCTTGGCCTTGAGACGCCCCCTTTTTCTCAATTTAATTCACAGGGCTTCATTGGCATTAGAAGGCCATTCGAATGTACTGTACTTCGCCAAAGTACTTTATTTTGGGGTTACATTTTAAAAAGACATAAACTGGGATAGAAAATGATGAGCCAATAATAATATACAGGTTTTTTTTCTCTTTTGTATCTCTGTCTTTCTCTGTCTTTTCTAGGGTCCATCAGATCCCTCTCTCTCCAATGGTCCATATAAGGTCTCTCTATCTCTCTCTCTCTCTCTCCAATGGTCCATATAAGATCTCTCTATCTCTCTCTCTCTCTCTCCAATGGTCCATATAAGGTCTCTCTATCTCTCTCTCTCTCTCTCCAATGGTCCATATAAGATCTCTCTATCTCTCTCTCTCTCTCTCCAATGGTCCATATAAGGTCTCTCTATCTCTCTCTCTCTCTCTCCAATGGTCCATATAAGATCTCTCTATCTCTCTCTCTCTCTCTCCAATGGTCCATATAAGGTCTCTCTATCTCGCTCTCTCTCTCTCCAATGGTCCATATAAGGTCTCTCTCTCTCTCTCTCTCTCTCTCTCTCTCTCTCTCTCTCTCTCTCTCTCTCTCTCTCTCTCTCTCTCTCTCTCTCTCTCTCTATTTTAAATGTGATTGTTTTACCTGAATTCACTTTATTATGACCCTTTGATACAATGTTTGACCCGGATCTTACAAGGGAACTTAGAAAAGTGCTTTGTGAAAAAAATGTATTCCATTCCAGACATTTTTCATATTATATTTATTATATATTATTAAAGATGATATAAATATTTCATATTGCCCTCAAAGTTACATTGCAATTACCGTCACTGAGGGATTTCTAACCTAAATATAGTCTTCACTTTTAATAACACATTTAAAATATGCCCCAGATGTTGCAGAGTGAATTCCGATGAATCCTTCCCTTGAAGTAGGTCACCCTCATACCCCATGCTCATGCTCTCAACTCTCTAACCTAAACAGTGAGTCATTCACGCTAAACTGTATTTTAGCTAAACGTTATTTAGCCTCAATTTTGATTGAGCTAACAATTTCAGCTGACAACAAATTTAGCTAAGCGTCCTTTAAGCGTAACATTATTTCTAGCTAAACGTTTTTTTAGCTAACAACTAATTTAGCTAAGCGTGCTTTAAGCGTAACATTATCTTTAGCTAAACGTCAGTGCACTCTCTGGGCAGAGCGATGGTCAAGTCGAGGCGGATCAGAGGGAGGCAGTCTCTGTCGGTTTGGAGTGGCAGCCTAGCCACGTGGGAGCAAAGTGGCTGAGTCGACCACTGGCCACCAGGAAAAAGAGGCTTAGGCGGCCGTCGTTCGCAGAAGCGTATCCCCTCTGAGTCTGTCTGATTGCTATCCACTCCTGCGCCGAGAGATGGCCCCACTTGGAGGGGGAAAAAAACCTTTAAGAACCGGGGGGGTCGGGGGGGGAAAGAAGAGTAGGCCTTCTAGATTCTATTTAGATTACATCGGCCCAAAGTGCAGCCCCCACCCCCCTTGATGTTTTTATTACATGACAAAAATGGAACACACTTTAAACACAATTAGCTCTCCAGCTTTTGAGCGCCTGGAGGAGGAGTGGGCCACCACTAGATCTGGACAAACTCTGTCTTTCTGTTGCTTTTGTCATCCCAGAACGAAAGCTGAACAGAATAATAATTTGCTCTAGATGACTGTGTGTGTGGTTGGTGTCTGGTTTAAGCAGCCTCACCTGGCCAGAGTTAGACTGATTGGCTGGTGAGGCTGCTCACCTGTGGGTCTTTGTTTATCGAGGCCCACAGGTTAAAGCAGCCACCACCACACACACACCACCCAAGGAGAGCTCTAGCATGTTCCATCAGCCCTGTTCACCAGTGTAGTGACATGATCACCCAGAGGTTTCTGCTTGCTGTCTGTATTTGTAGATCGCAACTTCACACAAACAGGTACAACTCGTGCTTTGTTCAACGCCCGCCGGCTTGTCGCAGGTGACCCCTATATGGTGACGTAGCCGGAAGTAAAACCTGTGTCTTACTCAGGGACAGAGTGTAAACACATATGACAACCATTATTCAAACTCTTGTAATAAACCGGATTCATTTCAGGGGAAGGTTGTTGATGTATTGAACGACATACATTGTTATTTTGGGGGCGAGTTACCCTGGCTGTTTTGTAAGCTATCATTTTGTAATGGGTAATCAGTTGGGTAATCAATGCCATGTGATCGGGGGGTCGCCGGTTCAAGGCCCCAAAATGGACAAAGTACGGAGTGAGAACTGGTACTTATTGGAAAATATTGTGCTAGTTTGCCTCCTGGGGACTGCCGAGGTGCCCTTGAGCAAGGCACCAGACCCCGACACTGCTCCATGGGGGCTGTATATATAATAGCTGCCCACTACTCCTTATACTCGGATGGGATAAATGCAGAAAAACACATTTCACTGTGTGTGTGTGTGTGTGTGCGTGTGTGTGTGTGTGTGTGTGTGTGTGTGTGTGTGTGTGTGTTCCAATGAACCTAAGAGCGATGCCGTCTGGAGCTTTTTAGCTCCTGGTAGGGTCACCCATGGCGGTAAGGTCGAGGGGGAGGTCCCAGACAAAGTGCGATCCAAAGACCTCAACGGCGGAAGTGGCGAAGGATGATACTCTAAGTCACAACGGCACTGAAGGCGGATGAAGGCTGCAACAGAGGGTGGTCTCCATTCGTCATGGATTCCATGCCATTGGATTCAGGCCCCTCTCTGCCAAGGACCGTGTGGTGGCTGCAGGCGCATCAGTCTCCCCACGTTAAAAGACATCACGCGCAGGCGTCCTCCCGAAGGGAACCTACCCATTTTACATCCTGGAAGACAAAGTCCTGTGGCGTTCAGGAAGTGGTAACGGGGGCAGGACAGTGAAGTCTGGTAGTTCCTAGTCACAACCCGGCACACAGGCGATGGGTGTTTGATTCAGTCGCTAAGCTCTTGGACTGAGGCAGAAAGAGCTTCTCGGCAGCTGCACCCATGACTGAGCAGCCCCTATTCAGGGTCCACTCTGCTCACCCCAGTAGGGGAGGGGGTTAGAAAAGGTACCCCAAACATAGCCTGCCTCACAAAATCCTGTCTGGAATACCGCATCCAGAGGGACCACCATTACGCGGTCAGAAACAAAAAAGAAAAGAAAAACAAAAACATTTACGTATTGGAGCCTGGAATGTGCGGACCCTCACGGACAACAAAGCCAGCGATCGACCTGAAAGGCGAACTGCCATCATCTCCAGAGAGCTAAGGAAGTTCCAGATCGACATTGCAGCGCTCTCCGAGACCCGACTGGCTGATGAAGGGCAGCTGAAGGAGGAAAAAGGCGGATATACTTTCTTTTGGAAAGGAAAGCCTGCAAATGAGCCACGAATCCATGGTGTGGGTTTTGCTATCAAGAACTGCCTCATCAACCACCTCCATGAACTCCCTGTGGGCATCAACGAGCGCCTAATGACCATACGTCTGATGCTTGCCAGCAGTCAGATGGCCACCGTTATTAGTGCCTACGCCCCAACGCTTGATGCACAGGATGAAGTAAAGGAGGCCTTCTATGCTGACCTGGACAAAATTCTATCTGAAGTCCCCAAGGAGGACAAGTTAATCCTGCTTGGAGATTTCAATGCCAGAGTGGGACGAAACCACCACCTATGGAGAGGCACGCTGGGGAGAGAAGGGGTTGGAAACACTAACTCCAATGGCATACTACTGCTAACCAAGTGCTCAGAGCACAACCTGGTCATCACCAACACACTTTTCCGTCAAAAAAACAAGTTCAAAACATCATGGATGCATCCTCGCTCCAAACTATGGCATCTCATTGACTACGTCATTGTCCGCTCCAAAGACCGCCGTGATGTCCTTAACACCAGAGCAATGACCAGTGCAGACGACTGCTGGACTGACCACCGCCTCATTCGCTCCATCATGTCTATCCGCTTAATGCGGAAAAGAAGGATGCAGAAAAGACAGAGCCGGCCAAAGCTAAACATCGACCTGTTGGGTGACACCACCTACCAACAACAGCTGCAGGATGCTCTTAGCGCAGCCTTGCCTAAACAGTATCCGGAGGATACTGAAAAACACTGGGCCACCCTTTCTACTGCCATCATGAACTCCTGCAAAAACATTCTTGGTCAAAAAAAGCGGAGACATCAAGACTGGTATGATGAGAATGACACCGAGATTCAGCAACTCATTGACATCAAGCGGCAAACGTTCATCACCTGGCAAAATAACATCCACTGCAAGGTGAAAAGAGCAGCCCATGCCAAAGCGAAGGCAGCCGTCCAAACACAAGTTAGGAAACTGAAGAACCAGTGGTGGACAAAGAAGGCCCTGGAGATCCAGCAGCTTGCCGACTCTGGTGATACAAGAGGATTCTTCGATGCCACAAGAGCGGTATATGGTCCCAGCTATCGCTGCCTAACCCCCCTTCGCTCTAAAGATGGGTTCTTGCTTCTGAAGGACAAGGATGCAATAGCAAACAGGTGGAAAGAGCACTATAAGGACCTCTTAAACAGGGACACCATTCCTGAGATGGAGGCTCTTGACCAACTCCCTCAACAGCCCATAGTTGAAAGCATGGGAGAACCACCCAGCCTGGGTGAGGTGCTGGTTGCCATTAAGAAAATGAAAAACAACAAGGCTGCTGGGCCCGACGGCATCCCAGCAGAGGTCCTGAAGAAAGGCGGACCCGATCTTCTTAAGCACATCCATGCCCTGCTTCTCAAAATCTGGGAAGAAGAGGAAATCCCTGCTCAGCTTAGGGATGCCTTAATTGTCTCCATATTTAAGAAGGGAGACAAGGCAGACTGCGGAAATTACCGTGGTATTTCTCTCTTGTCCACCATAGGGAAAGCCCTAGCTCGGGTGTTGGCCAACAGACTCACCCCCCTGTCAGAAAGCATCCTTCCTGAGTCTCAGAGTGGATTTCGCCCAAACAGAGGTACTACAGACATGATCTTCACTACTCGCCAACTGCAAGAAAAATGCCGGGAACAAAATCAACCGTTATACATGGCCTTCATAGACCTCACCAAAGCCTTTGACTCAGTGAACCGTCAGGCCCTCTGGCTGGTACTGGCAAAGATTGGCTGCCCAGAAAAATACGTCCGGGTACTGAGACTGCTGCATGACAATATGTCAGCCACGGTACTCAGTGGCAGTGGAGACGAAACTGAACCCTTCCGGGTCGACACAGGAGTCAAACAGGGATGTGTCATCGCTCCAACGCTATTCTCCATCTTTGTTGCTGCTATCCTACATCTCACAAGCAAGCATCTGCCCCAGGGAGTCAACATCATGTACAGAACTGACGGCCAACTCCTCAACATCAACCGTTTCAGGGCTAAAGGTCAAACCACCACCATATCGATCATGGAGCTGCAGTATGCGGACGACAACGCCCTTGTAGCCCTCTCGGAAGAGGACCTACAGGGTATCCTATCAGCCTTTGCGAAAGCATACAAACAGCTTGGTCTAGCCATTAACATAAAAAAGACCCAAATCCTCCACCAACCACCACCAAACAGCAGTACGTCTGTCCTACCCCCAAACATCTCCATTGACAACATCAGACTGGAAAATGTGGATTACTTCCCATACCTTGGCAGCCTCCTATCATCAAAAGCTGTCATTGATGATGAAATACACCATCGCCTCAGCTGTGCCAGTGGGGCTTTCTCAAGGCTAAGGAAGAGAGTCTTTGAGAATCGTGACCTCCAAGCAAAGACCAAAATCTTGGTCTATAAAGCTGTGGTGCTCCCCACTCTTCTGTATGGATCAGAAGCCTGGACCACATACAGCAGGCACTTAAAGGCACTTGAGGCATACCATCAAAGATCCCTCCGAAAAATCCTCAGGATTAGCTGGGAGGATCGGCGCACGAACACCAGCGTCCTGGAGGAGGCTGACATTCCCACCATCACTGCCACCATTGCCCAAAACCAGCTCAGATGGACTGGCCATGTTATCCGCATGCCTGACTCTCGCCTCCCAAAACAAGTCCTTTATTCCCAGCTTGTTAAAGGGAAACGGGCCCCTGGAGGCCAAAAGAAGAGGTACAAAGATAACATAAAAACAAACCTAAAGAAGTGCCACATAGACCTAAAAGCTTGGGAAGACATGGCAACAGACAGGGCGACCTGGAGAAACCTTGTCCGTGAGGGTGCTGCACGATATAATGATGACCTCTGCCATGCTGCACAAGACAAGCGCAGACTCAGGAAGGAGAGAGCAACCACCAAACAGGTCCAACCCAAACCCCCCACCACTACATTCCCCTGTCCACACTGCACAAGAATAATCGGGTCCAGAATCGGCCTCTATGCCCACCTGAAGACCCACAAGGACCAAGAAGGAGGACAGTCATACTCGACTACGAGTGACCGCCGATGATGATGATGATGGTGTGTGTGTGTGTGTGTGTGTGTGTGTGTGTGTGTGTGTGTGTGTGTGTGTGTGTGTGTGTGTGTGTGTGTGTGTGTGTGTGTGTGTGTGTGTGTGTGTGTGTGTGCGTGCGTGCGTGCGTGTGCACGCACGCACGCACGCACGCACGCACGCACGCACACACACACACTCCTTCATTGTTCTACAACGTATTTCTCCGCCTCTGCCTCGGTTCCTGTGTGAGTAGCATACGTATAGGGTATAGACATAGGGGATAGACATAGGGTATAGACATAGGGTATAGACATAGGGTAAAGACATAACAATGTGTGCACATTGTTTGACTCTGCAATGGAGAACAGAGTCTAGTATGTGACAGAACCGCTGAGACAGAATGAACAACGACTGAACTCCATGAAAAAATGCTAGAAATGGCTCCAAGTGACAGATTTGACTTTCCTAAGTCTTGCCTCTGTAGGCAACACACACACACATACACACACACACACACACACACAATCTTCTCTCGCACACGCACACACACACACACACACACACTTTTAAATACACCATTTAAATAATTCAGTGTGCAGGGCCATTGAAGCAGAGCTGAAATATTAATGAAAGAACACGAGTTTCTCCATTCCAGCAATTATCCTGAGCCCTCTGCTCGCACCAGAGCAGAACAGCAGGAGACTCTGTCTGCCTGGGATACCTCAGAGGTCGTGACCTAAAAGAGCCCACTGTCCTCCCCTGTCTGCCTGGGATACCTCAGAGGTCGTGACCTAAAAGAATCCACTGTCCTACCCTGTCTGAATAATTGTTAAGAAAAGACACAAGCTTATGTATAACAGAATGTTCATTTTTTAATTTGGGTTTATTTTCATTCACCGTTGGATGAATGTCGGAATGTATCTCTCTCTCTGCGTGTATCTCTCTCTCTCTCTCTCTCTCTCTCTCTCTCTCTCTCTCTCTCTCTCTCTCTCTCTCTCTCTCTGCGTCTCTCTCTCTCTCTCTCTCTCTCTCTCTCTCTCTCTCTCTCTCTCTCTCTCTCTCTCTCTCTCTCTCTCTCTCTACTAATGTAAGTATTAGTAACAACTTAATGTGTGATAAAAATTAAGAAACAAGCGACAAGCATTAACATTTACCAGTTTGGTATATGGTAACAGGTTAATGGTTGTAAATGGGTCTGATCCATCACCATTCCATTCCAAACAGAGTCCTTGTGGGACTCTCTCCTAACAACAACAACAACAACCACAACAACAACAACAACAACAACCATAGCAACAGCAGTACGCTTGTGTAGCTTGGAAAGAGAGTGTGGGCAGGCCCAGAGAAAAACACATCACACACACTTTGTGTTCATTCAAATCAAGCCATTAATAAGGTCAATAGACAACACATGTTCATCCATCGGTCAATATGTTCACAGTCAACAAGAGCAGACACTACAGACACACACACACACACACACACACACACACACACACACAACACACACAGACAACCCCTCCACCACACTTAGCTTAATTATGTTAGCACTCCAAAATAATTAGTTTTCGATTTTGTGGGGAAAGGCGATTTGTATGTGTTCACATTGGCTCTTGTGCCCTATGGACATGAAGCATGATGTGAACATCAATAGGAGGGAAGGTTCAGAACCCACCTTTGCACCTGACCTCATTTGCATCCAGTTAACGTGCGTAAGAGTTAAGTGGGAACACCTGGCCATGGGAACTCGTTATGCTCGGTTGTTGCCACCTGTGGGAGGAACTTGGACGGCGTCGTGGTCCGGGGGTTCGACTCCCAGTCCGAAAGGTACTGGGTTCAATGCCCAATGCCATTGAGCACACGAAGGCATCCTGGTGCAATTAATCCTAGAAGCCTTCACTGAAAGCTTCCGCTAAATACTGCTAAATAATAAAAACCTGTGGGGGATCTAATCATTATATTTGCTATTTCCTGTGAACTTTTATTTCAAGGTAGAAAAACATACTATTGTCTAATTATACGAGTTACAGTACATTTTGCATGATTGCATACACACATTTTACACGTGCAATGTGTGTGTGTGTGTGTGTGTGTGCGGTGTGTGTGTGTGTGTGTGTGTGTGTGTGTGTGTGTGTGTGTGTGTGTGGGTGTGTGTGCGGTGTGTGTGTGTGTGTGTGTGTGTGTGTGTGTGTGTGTGTGTGTGTGTGTGTGTGTGTGTGTGGGTGTGTGTGTGTGTGTGTGGGAGTGTGTGCGGTGTGTGTGTGTGTGTGTGTGTGGGTGTGTGTGTGTGTGTGTGTGTGTGTGTGTGTGTGTGTGTGTGTGTGCGGTGTGTGTGTGTGTGTGTGTGGGTGTGGGTGTGTGTGTGTGTGTGTGTGTGTTTCCAGTGTATAAGCTCATGGCCTTGCTGCTGTTGTTCTTGAAACACCATCCATTACTTTACTTTATGCTGTGTACCATTTCAAGCCGAGGTGGAGGAGTGTTCTCATCAAGGATGCACGGCATGGCCTGACGACTCTCAGGACGAAAACTAACACCAACAATACATTGGCCAAAACATAATTTGTCAAAGGAAGCAACCACCAACAAAATATATCATGTTGTTGACGTAAACACATCCAGAATTGCTGCGGCACACTTCCATGAAACACGTGCAGTAATTGTCGCACGTGTAAGCCTTGCTTCCAATGTGTGTGTGTGTGGGTACGGACTGTGTGATGGTGTGTAAGCCCGCAGTGCGTCTCAGTGCACAAGCTCTCTGGCATGAACTTGAACAAACTGGAATAGTGCTCCCAATGTTTCCAGTCCTTTATGCTTAAACAGTAATCACAGATTAATAGTAATTTGAATAGGACAAAGGACGTTGAATAGGAGCTTTACCTTTTACATTTTCTGGTGGTTTAACTTCCAGTGAACTGAAAGTCACCTTTTCTTTAAAGCCATTTGTTTGGCTCTCCCACTGGGCTGTGGGGTTTCTAAGCTCTTCACCTGCTAATCCACTGATATGACACTCGCAGTTTTGAAAAGCAGGACTTTGGCAACTTAAGTAATTAAATACTATCGAAACCAGGAAGGTAGTGTGTCAGAATGACAACACATCAGCTGTGTTTATTGATTCTTCTTCTCTTTTGTGGGGTCGGGGTTTACAGGTGAAAAAAAAAGGCCACACCAATTATTTTAGAAGTGTTGATCCACCTGTTCTTAAGCGGATTGGCACTTAGGTTTTTTGACGGTTTACCTTTTCTCATCCCGCCCCCTACGGTCAGTGGTAAGATTTCCAGCATGCTACTTTCCCGCCTTTTTTTGTTAAAATCACATCTCTCACATGTACTGTATATCAAAATGTGTATCGTTACTGCATCGTATTCACCTTGAGATGAGGTTCTGAGTCGGACAAATGGTAGAGCTGCACTACCTTAAGCTAGCTAAGTCCTGCAAAGTGTGTAATCTACTGTACACACAATGTAATAATGGCTATTGAGATCCCTGGCTGCTGAAATAAAGTAGCTTAACTATAGGCTTCTGGCCTTTAAAATCATATGTTTTCATGAGTATTATGAGCTGGAATAATTATGTATAATAAAGTGTTTTTATGGTTGATTCACTCAATACCCCACAAAGTCCTGTCTCTTCTCCTGGCATGCCTGTCAGAGCATTGGATTGGTTGGATCAGTATAGCATTTGGTTTGTTTGTTTTTCCTTGTTGGTTTTTGTTCTGCCACAAAAACATGATTGTGTCAGAACTGAACCATTAGAGCCTGACTAGCAACACTTGGAGCGAAGCGTCTCACTTCTTTGTCAACATTAATACTCAAACTGCCAATCAAAACAGAAAGAAATGATACACACACACACACACCATTTACCAACTACTCTTCCAAAGCCGCAACAACACACTGAAGTACTTGATCTGAATTGAAAATCGAAATCTGGAGGATTCTCCTGTTGATTGGTCATACATGCACACACACACACACAGTGTGTACACAATGGGGTTCTCTGTATTTAACCCATCCTAGTATTAGCATTTATTTTTGCCATTACAGTTTTTAAAAAGCAAAAAGAACCTGACAAATACCCCTCAGACTGATTCAATTTGATTAGTGTATGAGGTGTTCTCATGTGTGTGTGTGTGTGTGTGTGTGTGTGTGTGTGTGTGTGTGTGTGTGTGTGTGCGTGTGCGTGTGTGTGTGTGCGTGTGTGTGTGTGCGTGCGTGCGTGCGTGCGTGCGTGCGTGCGTGCGTGCGCGCGCGCGTGCGTGTGCGTGCGTGCGTGCGTGTGTGTGTGTTTTACATTTTGAATAGCGTGTTTTCCCAATGTTTGCAAGAGATTTCCTTTCTAAATGATTGTCTAAGATAACCAACAGTGCGCAATGTGTTCCAAGAAGTGTGTTGCAGAACTGCAGAACATGTGTTTGGGTTGCAACATTGCGTTGGTTTGAGGAGTGGTTACAACAGCTTCAAGGCTGTAAAACGGTGGCTGTTATCACATGGCTAGCATTAAACACAAGACCTGTGCATCATTTGCAACATGAGAACAAATCACTTAATGAATTCATCCTCTTTTCATTCCACTTTACTTTTAAAAACAACATAATTCTTGTCCCAAATGTGCATATACACAAGGTTCACAAGTCTACTGTATGCGTTAAACCAAGTATTCTTAACCTTGAATTTTGACCAAACTTGCAAAAACTGATTATTTCAGTGCTCCGAAATATGGCTTTGTACGAAGAAGAAAATTAACTTAATGACAGGGTTTGGATTTCACGTGCACGTGCTAACCCTTTTGTGTGTGATTCTATTGGGAGGTGGGAGGTTTCAATGGGAGGGATTTCATTAAAATGACTCGGCTGAGATGTGACGCTAATTGTGGCCTTGTGTTTAAACATGTCAAATGTCATGTCGGCGCTTTCCTCAATTCAATAATTTAAGTTTTAAGTGGACGGCGTCACTTTTAAATTTTGCGCTGACTTTTGTGCTGAAACATTTAATTTATTCCATTTCGCCCAGAATTCTCTTTTGATAACATAAAAATGTGTTCTCAAAGACCGGGAATTATTTAATTTAATTTAATCAGAATCAGAATCAGAAGAAGCAGAATGCCTTCATTGTCACGGTACGAGAACAAGTACAAGTGTTGCTCAATTGCTCATACAAAATTAAAAATATAAATTCAGTAAAAACCAAACAAAACAAAACAAAACTAACTAAGTTAGAAAATTGGCAGCACGATAGCTCAGTCTGTTCGCACTTGGCTTGGGAACCGGAAGGTTGGCGGTTCAAGTCCCTGAAATACCTTGGCACAGCCGAGGTCCCCTTAAGCAAGGCACTAAACCCCCTACACTGCTCCCCGGGGGGGCAGCTGTATATACAATAGCTGCTCACTGCTCCTAATACTAGAATGGGTTAAATGCAGAGAAACTAATTCCACTGTGTGTCTACATGTGACTAATTAAGAGGATTTAATTGCCATAAAAAATATTGAGTATATAAATATTGTGGTGGCCCTATAAACAGTAACTGCAAAATTAAAATGTACTGCAAATGACCAATGTTTATACATATAAGGTGCAGTGGGATACAACATGTAACTAGGTAATGTAGTATTCCTACAGTACAGTACTGTTGTTACACTAAACGGTCACTGTCAGTGTGTGTCAGTGTTCAGCTCACACACGGCACTGGGGTAGGAACCGCTCTCAGGTCAGTGATCTGATGGACCTGAAGGGCCAACCAGAGGGCGGCAGGTTGTTCATATCAAACGGTCACTAGGAGATTCATTTGATAGGTAGAATTGTTATATGTGTATTGCCGTGCTGTAGGGGATTTCAAAGAGTGTTTTATTTATTTATATTTATTTGCAAGTCAGCCAATATAAATATAACAAATAATCAAAACAGGCTTGTTCGAGAGAGATTACTGATTATGTGGTAATGATTACGATGCTACCACATATTCACCATTAGCTAACTATATGTTTAAAATTGATGTTGATGATAAAGTATCACTTATATGGTATGCATGTATAACAAATAAAGGTACCACTATCTTGCAAGACATACATTTTATTTTATTTTTATACATTTGTATTTGAAGTACAATCTTCTAATGTAGTGTAGATCAATTAGTGCTAATGACAATATTATTAATGTTACCGTATATTGTTATGATATGTAGCGGAACAACTCCAAACTAATCACCAAACTTCTGTTTGTTAGTTTTTTTAGTGTTTGTTAGACGATTGATAGCGGCGTACGCTAATTCTGTGGCAAATGACGCAATTATTCAGTGACTCAAATTAAATTAGAACATCGATCGAATCTGCTTAACGTCCTTCTCCCCTCCCACCCCCCCCCCCCCCCCCACTAGCCACTAGCTTAAACACCCCCCTCGGGGAAGTGTTTAAGCTAGTGGCGTAATCTGCTATGTGATCCACAATCTACCGTGTGTTGTGGCAAACAACATAATCACTGACCGTCTCCTCATCCCTCTTTCATTTCTTAGCCCAACATTTCAATGTGCTTCTGACACCCCTCCCCCCCCCCCCCCCCTGCCAGTTCAGGACACACGGTATTAAGCTACTGGGCTCAGAGTCACATCAGCTGTGAACAAGGGCAGCTTCCCTAAAGAAATGCTTCACACCAAAACATAGGTTTTTATGAACAGATACACAAGGAACAAAAAGAAAGCCGCAATTTCCAGCTGAGTTAATTCCTCTACACCGATATTATAAAGGCCTTCTGAGCATGTCTATTCCTACAATATGTGTTAGGGTTAGATTTGTGCAAAGTAAAAAATGCATTGGCAAGTAAGTATTTAGGCAAGAGACTGAATGCTCTCTGTAGGCAAGAGATTACACATTTGGATTGTGTCCTAAAGGGAAATTCGATTTCTGTTCATCAATTTAGCAAAACACTTTAGCGGGAAAAACACAAAACGACTTACAGTGAATTTGGATACATGTCATTGGGTTACTGGCTTACAATACTAACAAACGGTGGTTCACCGTCCCATACGAGACTAAAGCTAATTGACTCATTGTGAAACCATGCAGAAGTTAAAGATAGGCCCTTTTGAAAATAAGAAAGACATTTACTTTGTTACTTTGTAGAGAGAGAGAGAGAGAGAGAGAGAGAGAGAGAGAGAGAGAGAGAGAGAGAGAGAGAGAGAGAGAGAGAGAGAGAGAGAGAGAGAGAGAGAGAGAGAGAGAGAGAGAGAGAGAGAGAGAGAGACACTTGATGAATAAATGAATGAATGAGACGGATGATTTTCCCAATCAATGTGATTGTTACGAGGTCAACGTAGCGACGTAGCTACGCTATGTACCCAGTGGCTGCTACAGATCTATTTTTGGACTGTACCATGGTAGGGCTGTACTATTCCGTGTGCCTCTTCAAACACAACAGGTCACTCTTCTGTTTGTATTATTTTAACATAAGCACAGAACAGGTACATGTTCCTCATCATGTACACAACTCACACCACCTGCGATGGTGCAGGCCGATGCATTTGTCCTTCACTTTTCTAACATCATGGAGGAAGAAATCGTTTTTTGCTTGCTTGTTTTCCTGTATATATACAACATGGAGTGGAGAGGATTACCGTGATATATAAAAAAGGAAAAACGACCCAGTATGTAGTGTATTAAGACATTAAGCCTAGACTTTCCTTTGTTTAGAGTTTATTTTGTGACACTTTCGTTGTCTGCACTCCGTGGCCACACAATTCTTGAGAGACATGATATAGGAATTTGTTGAACTAAAAATATCCAACGCATGCGCTGATTGAAAATCCCCATTCGGCCCTCACATGCATATGAAACACAAAGTGATTACATTAGAAATTAATTAACTTCTTCCGTTGTTGTGAGACAAGTTGAGGCCTTTGGTGTGATCCCAGCGAGCTGGTTCCTTCCTTTGCTGTTTCATTCATTGTTGCTTCATTTTTATTTAGAATAACTGCAACTTTTTAGACAATAATAAAGTAGTAGTCAATGGTGAATTTGGCATTCATATAGATTCAAGATTCAAGAACTGTATTTGTCACATACACAAACAGGGTATGCAGGTACATGAAAGTGGCAGTGCCATGCAGACATTGTGCAAAAACATAACACAGAAAATAGAAAAAACTTCAATGAAAAATGTAAAGTTGTTCCTTCATAAATAGTTAGTTGGCAATTCATTATCAGGTCTAAAATATTCCTAATTTAATGAGATAATGGTTTATAACATCATTTTTAAAGCATACGTTGATGACTAACTATTAACTATTTTCCAGCGTGAATAATGCTAAATATGACAGAAAGACTTTGTTTGTTTGGATGACTTTATTCTTAAACAGTTTCAGAGCAGACCACTGGCAAGTATTAGAGAATTCCCACCACAATATGTAATATGTTCACCACCAATATCACCCCGACGCCAAGCCACGCCCCCTTCACTCTACATATCCCTTCCGCCCATCATAGGCTGGGGAGCTGTCTGGCCTCCATCTCTCCCCTCCCCCCCCCCCCACCAAACTCCCCTTGGCCTATGGAGCACCTTGAACTTAAACGGCTGCAGAGCAAGATACCAACGGGTGATCCATTGGTGATTGATGTCCTTCATGCGGTCGGAGCCACTGAAGAGTGTGGTCCGATCTGAGGGTGAATAAGCGCCCCAAGGAGGGAGTCACGTAGGGCATCTACCGCCCTCTTGATGGCAAGGTACTCCTTCTCTACTGTGCAGCATTGTTTCAACAGCTGACAGCTGAGGTCCACGGCCCCTGGGTCCAAATGCCCCCCAGCCTGCTGTTTGATGTGTTGGTCTGCAAGACAAAAGGGAGCTTCAAGTAAGGAGTGTGTATGAAACTCGCCCTCTCGCTGTAGGTGACACTCCATGGCCCAATGGAAGGGATCTGACGCATCCTTTGGTCAGATCCCTTTCGGGTGGGGTCCTTTCAGGTGGGGTCAGTCATGCCAGAAATGGGCCATTTCCAGCATGGCCTTCAATTTCCATCTGTACAATTTTTGGGTTAGGCTTGGTAGTCTATAGGGCCGGGACTTTTTGACTTCTGGCCCCGGCTCACCTTCCTGGATTACCGAGGAGATTGAGGTGAACGTGACCGTGTGACCACAAAGGCAACTGCCATTTGACAAGATCTGACTAAATCTGAATTGGATGTTCGAAGCAATAAAAGAAGTTCATCTCCTGGTGTGAATTGTCTGAGCGAGTACCTCTTTCTTTACTACATTGTCAAAGCTGCCGACTTTCCAGGGCCTGGAGCAAATGATCTCGTGAAACCGGCCCCGGTTCATGTTACGCTTCCTCTGTTGTTGTTCTCCTCTTAGCTATCTAGCGTGGCAACGATCGTACATGACTTGCCGGTGTTTTTTGAAGTGCTGATACAGGTCGGTGGTGTTTAGCCGTGAGGTAGCAACGGGACCAAGGCAGTGTTTTGCATAATGCCTGACACTGCACAGCATCTTCTGTCTAGAAACCAAAATACACTAATTGAATAGCAGTCTGAGCCTCGCACTGAGCACTACAAACAAGCCTCAGGTAAGCTCACCTCTATTGTGAGAACTTTGCAAACATGGGGAGAGAGAGAGAGAGAGAGAGAGAGAGAGAGAGAGAGAGAGAGAGAGAGAGAGAGAGAGAGAGAGAGAGAGAGAGAGAGAGAGAGAGAGAGAGAGACCAGGCAATAGACTTTCCCCCATTGCCTGGCCAGGGAAAACGTTACATGGATGAGGTGATGTGGCTAAGCACAAAAGACATTAGGAAACCACCACCCTATCTCTACAATATACTGTTACAGTAAGACAGTACATTAAGTGTTTACAAAGCATTATTGTAACACATTGTAAATATATTGTAAATCATACCATTTTAACTTTAGAAATGATTATCATTATTTGATTAATCATTTTGATTATGAATTGCTGTCTAATGAGTATTTACGTAGGATTATGCTTTATAAGTGATTCATTCACTATTTACTACCATATCAATGCTTCAACATGTTTGTCGTACCGATCTCTGAATTACATGTCGGTGGTGTGTGATACGATTTGATTCAAGGCCCTTCAGCTAAATAAATAAATAAATAAATAAAACCTCGGTTATCAAACCTTGAGAACGGGCTGAAAATAACAAGCAACAAGGGAGCTTTTCATCCATACCGCAATGATGTGGGCCCTTCACATGGCTGGAGATTCAGAGGTGGTGCTCACGGAAAGGTCATTGGAGGGGTTGCTGTTTTTTGTGTTGTTGTCTTCAACCCCTTTTCAGTTCTACCAGACATTGTGGAGGTGTTTTCCCTACCAGAAGTCTGCCCACTTGGCGATACTTAACTCGTGAATTGAATTGCGTGAAGACACCAAATGGGACAGACTTGTGTGGACAGTAGCGCTCAGCTAGCTAGCCGGTGGCTAGCCGGAGGCCGGAGCCCGTCACCGAACCAAATCACGGCGCTGATGCGTTGACCTGAGCCACTTGTTTTGGCTCCTATTGCGCATATGTTGCATTGTTCAAAGGTTGTATTTCACATTAAGTTGAAGTTGGCTACTCTCACTATCTATTTGATCGACGGAGAGTGTCACCTTCACAATGCTGTAAAACGTGTTCACACTGGGGGGGGGGGGGGCATACGGGCGTAATTATGTTTCTCTTTGAAACCTTTAACATCCATTCCTCTTTCAAAAGAGCGACGGGGTATAATTACAGTATTATAGTACCTCTAAAGGCCGGGTTACTAAAGGGCCGGGTTATTGTCTTCTCTCCTTTCTGTGTACTTTAATGAGAAGCCGCATTGCCAAGTCCAACATTTGATGGCATAAAAACAAGCATTTTAAGAGTACTGTATTTAATTTACAATCTTACCCTAGACCGTGGAGCATTAGTAACGGGAGATGTTTTTTTACGGTGGGATTTTTTTTACAGACTTACTGAATTTAGGTGTAACATTAAATTTTGCCGACCGCCCCTAATGCAAAAAGTAAAAAAATAGATAAATACACAACAAATAGACAAATCCACATGAGCAGAAAGTGCCAGTTCCCCCTTTATTGATTGATTGATTTAATTTAAATCTTTGAAGGATTGAATCCTCTTTATTGGTCACATGCATGAACACACAGTCAAATATCTTTCTCTGCATTTAACCCATCCTAGCATCAGGAGGAGTGAGCAGCTATTTTATATTCAGCGCCCGGGGGGGCAGTGTAGGGGTGTCTGATGCCTTGCTCAAGGGCACCTCGGCAGTGCAGCCCAGGTGTTTCAGGGCACTTGAACCCGCATTGGGAGCGAAAGTCCCAACAGACTGCGCTACTGATGCCCCCCGTACACAATTGTTGCTGGAAGAAGGCCACAGCCAGTGGGAAAGATTTGGGGTAATATTACTACAGGTTATTTACAGTGGAATTACAATATTAGCTGAACAATATGTATTATATATTTATTTTTTATACAGCTGTGTGTGTGTGTGTGTGTGTGTGTGTGTGTGTGTGAGGATGAGGACTATAGTGTGTTCTACATCTGCTGAATGAACATAATATTGATTTACACCACAGTCGTGACAAAGTGGACTAAACCAGTCAACATTCAGTGTGAAGAGTGTGAAAAATCAGGTCTTGATGCAAACCGTGGATTCAGTAAAAGTAGCCAATCAGTCCGATTTGACCCCCCTGAAAACTGGATGAAGGTGTTGCTTTTTGCAAAACTAAACTTCTCTGTTGTCAAAATCGCAAACAATTGCGTTGACTTCAAAGCGTAGACCCCCTGGGGTGTTCCCATTCACCCATCAACCTAGTCTGACTAGCCTTCCTTCATTCAGGCCACGGGGGCAAAGTACAAAGCTACACCGTGCCGCTTCCACCAAAAAGCTCTCCAAAGAATTCAAGACGGAGAGACGAGAGGGCCAAACCAAAGTGGACGTCTTCGTTGTCTTGCGTGATATGAGAGAAGACACAAGAAAAACACAGCCGACAGACAGACAGACAGACAGACAGACAGACAGACAGACAGAGAGTTATCCGGCGGATCCCTCCATGGAGTCAAGCTGCTGACACACTATGGGTTCTAAAGGGAGTGATGGCCGCAGCAGACTGGGTGGTGGGGGAGGGCGGGGGGGGGGGGGGGGGGGGGGTGTATTTATTCGGAACTAGATGAAGAAAACAAGAAAACAAACCGGGATGTCTTCCCGCCGTCTTCTGCCTCCCGAAAGAGGTAGGATGCCCGCCCGCCAACCCACGGGTAATCCAGCGGGAAGACATCTTCCACGGCGTCTCTAACAAGACCTTGTGGCGGGTTCTCTTTCTCTTGCGGGCGGTTCGGCGGCTGCCGTGACTGACAGCTCTACCCGTGGCCGTCCGTGCTTTGTTTCTTCCTAGTACCAATTTGGACCTCAGGTGGACTCTCTCAGAGAGAGATGTGTTGTTCAGTTGTTTTCTCTTCTCATTTTGTATTTTTTTTCAAAAAACAAAACAAAGAAAGGGCTGTCCAGCGGAGGAGGAGTTGAGTCATATTAGCCTTCCTCCCCGTGCGTAACTCCTCTCACCCCTGTCACATTGCAAAGGGCCTTAACAACCTGACATGGGTGTGTGTATGTGTGTGTGTGTGTGTGTGTGTGTGTGTGTGTGTGTGTGTGTGTGTGTGTGTGTGTGTGTGTGTGTGTGTGTGTGTGTGTGTGTGTGTGTGTGTGTGTGTGTGTGTGTGTGTGTATATGTGTGTGTGTGTGTGTGTGTGTGTGTGTGTGTGTGTATATGTGTGTGTGTGTGTGTGTGTGTGTGTGTGTGTGTGTGTGTGTGTGTGTGTGTGTGTGTGTGTGTGTGTGTGTGTGTGTGTGTGTGGGAGGGGGGGGGGGGGAGATCAGTCTGGCCTCAAGCCCATTGAAAGCCAGTTCATGGCCAAAGCAAAGCAGGGTCTGCAGAATTGAATGGCGGTGCCCGAGGAAGGTGCAGACATTGACAGTTAACTTGAAGTAACTTGGAGACTATAACTGTGATTCAGGGCTATACAAATACATGTTACTTAACTGTAACCTTTCAAGAAAGTAACCTTTCCTTTTGCAAGATTTAAAGATTTACTTAAAGTACACTGCTGTAACTTTAAGTAAGTTTTGGAGCATACAGTCATTGATGACAGAGTAACACAAGTAAATATGTAATAAGTTAACGAGCATGGCCATTCTAAACTGAGATCTGCTGCAGTTAATGACCATCCAATC
>CM051009.1:26562328-26604828 GCA_027704905.1 Muraenolepis orangiensis
ACATAGGGTATAGACATAGAGTATAGACATAGGGTATAGACATAGGGTATAGACATAGGGTATAGACATAGGGTATAGACATAACAATGTGTGCACATTGTTTGACTCTGCAATAGAGAACAGAGTCTAGTATGTGACAGAACCGCTGTGACAGAACCGTAATGTGTGACAGAACCGCGCCATGAAAAAAATGGAGCTCCAAGTGACAGTTTTGACTTTCCTAGTCTTGCCTCTGTAGGCAACACACACACACACACATACACACACACACACACACACACACACAATCTTCTCTCGCACACGCACCACACACACACACCACTTTTAAATACACCATTTAAATAATTCAGTGTGCAGGGCCATTGAAGCAGAGCTGAAATATTAATGAAAGAACACGAGTTTCTCCATTCCAGCAATTAGCCTGAGCCCCCTGCTCGCACCAGAGCAGAACAGCAGGAGACTCTGTCTGCCTGGGATACCTCAGAGTCGTGACCTTAAAGAGCCCACTGTCCTCCCTGTCTGAATCATTGTTAAGAAAAGACACAAGCTTATGTATAACAGAATGTTCATTTCTTAATTTGGGTTTATTTTCATTCACTGTTGGATGAATGTCGGAATGTATCTCTCTCTCTGCGTCTCTCTCTCTCTCTCTCTCTCTTCTCTCTCTCTCGCTCTCTCTCTCTCTCTCTGCGTCTCTCTCTCTCTCTCTCTCTCTCTCTCTCTCGCTCCTCTCTCTCTCTCTCTCTGCGTCTCTCTCTCTCTCTCTCTCTCTCTCCTCCTCTCTCTCTCTCTCTCCTCTCTCTCTCTCTCTCTCTCGTCTCTCTCTCTCTCTCTCTCTCTCTCTCTGCGTCTCTCTCTCTCTCCGCTCTCTCTATCTCTCTCTCTCTCTCTCTCTCTCTCTCTCTCTCTCTCTCTCTCTACTAATGTACGTATTAGTAACAACTTAATGTGTGATAAAAATTAAGCGACAAGCGACAAGCATTAACATTTTACCAGTTTGGTATATGGCTAACAGGTTAATGGTTTGTAAATGGGTCTGATCCATCACCATTCCATTCCAAACAGAGTCCTTGTGGGACTCTCTCCTAACAACAACAACAACACCCACAACAACAACAACAACAACAACCATAGCAACAGCAGTACGCTTGTGTAGCTTGGAAAGAGGAGTGTGGGCAGGGCCCAGAGAAAAACATATCCAACACACTTTGTGTTCATTCAAATCAAGCCATTAATAAGGTCAATAGACAACACATGTTCATCCCATCGGTCAATATGTTCACAGTCAACCAAGAGCAGACACTACAGACACACACACACACACACACACACACACACACACACACACACACACACACACACCACACACACACACACACACACACACACACACACACACACACACACAGACAACCCCTCCACCACACTTAGCTTAATTATGTTAGCACTCCAAAATAATTCGTTTTTCGATTTTGTGGGGAAAGGCGATTTGTACGTGTTCACAATGGCTCTTGTGCCCTATGGACATGGAGCATGATGTGAACATCAATAGGAGGGAAGGTTCAGAACCCACCTTTGGACCTGACCTCATTTGCATCCAGTTAACGTGTGTTAGAGTTAAGTGGGAACACCTGGCCATGGGAACTCGTTATGCTCGGTTGTTGCCACCTGTGGGAGGAACTTGGACGGTGTCGTGGTCCGGGGGTTCGACTCCCAGTCCGAAAGGTACTGGGTTCAATGCCCAATGCCATTGAGCACACAAAGGCATCTGGTGCAATTAATCCTAGAAGCCTTCACTGAAGCTTCCGCTAAATAGTGCTAAATAATAAAACCTGTGGGGGATCTAGTCATTATATTTGCTATTTCCTGTGAACTTTTATTTCAAGGTAGAAAAAACATACTATTGTCTAATTATACGAGTTACAGTACATTTTGCATGATTGCATACACACATTTTACACGTACAATGTGTGTGTGGTGTGTGTGTGTGTGTGTGTGTGGTGTGTGTGTGTGTGTGTGTGTGTGTGTGTGTGGTGTGTGTGTGTGTGTGCGGTGTGTGTGTGTGTGTGTGTGTGTGTTTCCAGTGTATAAGCTCATGGCCTTGCTGCTGTTGTTTCTTGAAAACACCATCCATTACTTTATGCTGTGTAGCATTTCAAGCCGAGGTGGAGGAGTGTTCTCATCAAGGATGCACGGCATGGCCTGACGACTCTCAGGACGAAAACTAACACCAACAATACATTGGCCAAAACATAATTTGTCAAAGGAAGCAACCACCAACAAAATACATCATGTTGTTGACGTAAACACACCCAGAATTGCTGCGGCACACTTCCATGAAACACGTGCAGTAATTGTCGCACGTGTAAGCCTGGCTTCCAATGTGTGTGTGTGTGGGTACGGACTGTGTGATGGTGGTGTAAGCCCGCAGTGCGTCTCAGTGCACAAGCTCTCTGGCATGAACTTGAACAAACTGGAATAGTGCTCCCAATGTTTCCAGTCCTTTATGCTTAAACAGTAATCACAGATTAATAGTAATTTGAATAGGACAAAGGACGTTGAATAGGAGCTTTACCTTTTACATTTTCTGGTGGTTTAACTTCCAGTGAACTGAAAGTCACCTTTTCTTTAAAGCCATTTGTTTGGCTCTCCCACTGGGCTGTGGGGTTTCTAAGCTCTTCACCTGCTAATCCACTGATATGACACTCGCAGTTTCGAAAAGCAGGACTTTGGCAACTTAAGTAATTAAATACTATCGAAACCAGGAAGGTAGTGTGTCAGAATGACAACACATCAGCTGTGTTTATTGATTCGTCTTCTCTTTTGTGGGGTCGGGGTTTACAGGTGAAAAAAAAAGGCCACACCAATTATTTTAGAAATGTTGATCCACCCGTTCTTAAGCGGATTGGCACTTAGGTTTTTTGACGGTTTACCTTTGCTCATCCCGCCCCCTACGGTCAGTGGTAAGATTTCCAGCATGCTACTTTCCCACCTTTTTTTGTTAAATCACATCTCTCACATGTACTGTATATCAAAATGTGGTTATCTTTACCAACTGCATCGTATTCACCTTGAGATGAGGTTCTGAGTCGGACAAATGGTAGAGCTGCACTACCTTAAGCTAGCTAAGTCCTGCAAAGTGTGTAATCTACTGAACACACAATGTAATAATGGCTATTGAGATCCCTGGCTGCTGAAATAAAGTAGCTTAACTATAGGCTTCTGGCCTTTAAAATCACATGTTTTCATGAGTATTACGAGCTGGAATATTATGTATAATAAAGTGTTTTTATGGTTGATTCACTCAATACCCCACAAAGTCCTGTCTCTTCTCCTGGCATGCCTGTCAGAGCATTGGATTGGTTCATGCTCAGTATAGCATTTGGTTTGTTTGTTTTTCCTCTGCATGATTGTGTCAGAACTGAACACACAAGCCACATTAGAGCCTGACTAGCAACACTTGGAGCGAAGCGTCTCACTTCTTTGTCAACATTAATACTCAAACTGCCAATCAAAACAGAAAGAAATGATACACACACACGCACCATTTACCAACTACTCTTCAAAGCCGCAACAACACACTGAAGTACTTGATCTGAATTGAAAATCGAAATCTGGAGGATTCTCCTGTTGATTGGTCATACATGCACACACACACACACAGTGTGTACACAATGGGTTTCTCTGTATTTAACCCATCCTAGTATTAGCATTTCTTTTGCCACTACAGTTTTAAAAAGCAAAAAGAACCTGACAAATATGAGTATAATACACACAAACACGTGTTCAATTACCATTTAGTGTGGAAAAATGTTTTACGGTTCATTATTCATGTAACAGTATATTGTAGAGATGGGTGGTGGTTTAGGGTTCCTGTCTGAGGCCTATTTGTAGTACTGAGGCTCAGACTGATTCAATTTGATTAGTGTATGAGGTGTTCTCACGTGTGTGTGTGTGTGTGTGTGTGTGTGTGGTGTGTGTGTGTGTGTGTGTGTGTGTGTGTGTGTGTGTGGTGTGTGTGTGTGTGTGTGTGTGTGTGTGTGTGTGTGTGTGTGTGTGCGTGCGTGCGTGCGTGCGTGTGCATGCGTGTGTGTGTGTGTGTTTTACATTTTGAATAGCGTGTTTTCCCAATGTTTGCAAGAGATTTCCTTTCTAAATGATTGTCTAAGATAACCAACAGTGCGCAGTGTGTTCCAAGAAGTGTGTTGCAGAACTGCAGAACATGTGTTAGGGTAGTGTTGGTGCGTTGGTTTGAGGAGTGGTTACAACAGCTTCAAGGCTGTAAAACGGTGGCTGTTATCACATGGCTAGCATTAAGCACAAGACCTGTGCATCATTTGCAACATAAGAACAAATCACTTAATGAATTCATCCTCTTTTCGTTCCACTTTACTTTTAAAAACAACATAATTCTTGTCCCAAATGTGCATATACACAAGGTTCACAAGTCTACTGTATGAGTTAAACCAAGTATTCTTAACCTTGAATTTTGACCAAACTTGCAAAAACTGATTATTTCAGTGCTCCGAAATATGGCTTTGTACGAAGAAGAAAATTAACTTAATGACAGGGTTTGGATTTCACTTGCACGTGCTAACCCTTTTGTGTGTGATTCTATTGGAGGTGGGAGGTTTCAATGGGAGGGATTTCATTAAAATGACTCGGCTGAGATGTGACGCTAATTGTGGCCTTGTGTTTAACATGTCAAATGTCATGTCGGCGCTTTCCTCAATTCAATAATTTGTGGACGGCGTCACTTTTTAATTTTGCGCTGACTTTTGTGCTGAAACATTTAATTTATTCCATTTAGCCCAGAATTCTCTTTTGATAACATAAAAATGTGTTCTCAAAGACCGGGAATTATTTAATTTAATTTAATCAGAATCAGAATCAGAAGAAGCAGAATGCCTTCATTGTCACGGTACGAGAACAAGTACAAGTGTTGCTCAATTGCTCATACAAAATTAAAAATATAAATTCAGTAAAAACAAAACAAAACAAAACAAAACTAACTAAGTTAGAAAATTGGCAGCACGATAGCTCAGTCTGTTCGCACTTGGCTTGGGAACCGGAAGGTCGGCGGTTCAAGTCCCTGAAATACCGCACTAAACCCCCTACACTGCTCCCCGGGGGGGCAGCTGTATATACAATAGCTGCTCACTGCTCCTAATACTAGGATGGGTTAAATGCAGAGAAACTAATTCCACTGTGTGTCTACATGTGACTAATTAAGAGGATTCAATTGCCATAAAAAATATGAGTATATAAATATTGTGGTGGCCCTATAAACAGTAACTGCAAAATTAAAATGTACTGCAAATGACCAATGTATATACATATAAGGTGCAGTGGGATACAACATGTAATGTAGTATTCCTACAGTACAGTACTGTTGTTACACTAAACGGTCAGTGTCAGTGTTCAGCTCACACACGGCACTGGGGTAGAAACTGCTCTTAGGTCAGTGACCTGAAGGGCCATCCAGAGGGCAGCAGGTTGTTCATATCAAACGGTCACCAGGAGATTAATTTGATAGGTAGAATTGTTATGTGTGTATTGCCGTGCTGTCGGGGATTTCAAAGTAACTCCAAGAGTGTTTTATTTATTTATATTTATTTGCAAGTCAGCCAATATAAATATAACAAATAATCAAAACAGGCTTGTTCGAGAGAGATTACTGATTATGTGGTAATGATTACGATGCTACCACACATTCACCATTAGCTAACTATATGTTTAGAATTTATGTTGATGATAAAGTATCACTTATGGTTTGCATGTATTACAAATAAAGGTACCACTATCTTGCAAGACATACCTTTTATTTTATTTTTATACATTTGTATTTGAAGTACAATCTTCTAATGTAGTGTAGATCAATTAGTGCTAATGACAATATTATTAATGTTACCGTATATTGTTATGATATGTAGCGGAACAACTCCAAACTAATCACCAAACTTCTGTTTGTTAGTTTTGGCCACAGCAGCACTACACCACTCACACACCTTTGATAGACCACCCTGGTTGGAGCAGCGGCACGGCGCTACACAGTGTTGCTGCGCAGACGATTGATAGCGGCGTACGCTAATTCTGTGGCAAATGACGCAATTATTCAGTGACTCAAATTAAATTAGAACATTGATCGAATCTACTTAACGTCCTTCTCCCCTCCCACCCCCCCCCCCCCCCCCCCCCCCCCCACTAGCCACTAGCTTAAACACCCCCCTCGGGGGGGTGTTTAAGCTAGTGGCGTAATCTGTTTACGTGATCCACAATCTACCGTGTGTTGTGGTAAACAACATAATCACTGACCGTCTCCTCATCCCTCTTTCATTTCTTACCCCAACATTTCAATGTGCTTCTGACACCCCTCCCCCCCCCCCCCACCCCCCCCCCCCCCCGCCCCCCTGCCAGTTCAGGACACACGGTATTAAGCTACTGGGCTCAGAGTCACATCAGCTGTGAACAAGGGCAGCTTCCCTAAAGAAAAGCTTCACACCAAAACATAGGTTTTTATGAACAGTTACACAAGGAACAAAAAGAAAGCCACAATTTCCAGCCGAGTTAATTCCTCTACACCGATATTATAAAGGCCTTCTGAGCATATCTATTCCTACAATATGTGTTAGGGTTAGATTTGTGCAAAGTAAAAAATGCATTGGCAAGTAAGTATTTAGGCAAGAGACTGAATGATCTCTGTAGGCAAGAGATTACAAATTTGGATTGTGTCCTAAAGGGAAATTCGATTTCTATTCATCAATTTAGCAAAACACTTTAGCGGAAAAACACAAAGCGACTTACAGTGAATTTGGATACATGTCATTGGGTTACTGGCTTACAATATTAACAAACGGTGGTTCACCGTCCCATACAAGACTAAAGCTAATTGACTCATTGTGAAACCAAGCAGAAGTTAAAGATATGCCCTTTTGGAAATGAGAAAGACACTTACTTTGTATCCTTCGCATAACCAGCACTCCATAACGCTTTCCACCGTGGCAACAATACACTGGAGAGAGAAAGAGAGAGAGAGAGAGAGAGAGAGAGAGAGGAGAGAGAGAGAGAGAGAGAGAGAGAGAGAGAGAGAGAGAGAGAGAGAGAGAGAGAGAGAGAGAGAGAGAGAGAGAGAGGGGGGAGAGAGAGAGAGAGAGAGAGAGAGAGAGAGAGAGAGAGAGAGAGAGAGAGAGAGAGAGAGAGAGAGAGAGAGAGAGACAGAGAGAGAGCGCGAGAGAGAGAGACACTTGATGAATAAATGAATGAATGAGACGGATGATTTTCCCAATCGATGTGATTGTTACGAGGTCAACGTAGCGACGTAGCTACGCTATGTACCCAGTGGCTGCTACAGATCTATTTTGGGACTGTACCATGGTAGGGCTGTACTATTCCGTGGGGGGGGGGGGGGGGGGGGGGGGGGGGAAACACACAATTTGTACGCGCATCAAAATGCCTTACACAGAACTCATATCATTATGTACAGCAGTGGATTTGCCTCTTCAAACACAACAGGTCACTCTTCTGTTTGTATTATTTTAACATAAGCACAGAACAGGTACATGTTCCTCATCATGTACACAACTCACACCAGCGATGGTGCAGGACGATGTATTTTGTCCTTTGTCCTTCGCTTTTCTAACATCATGGAGGAAGAAATCGTTTTTTTGCTGGCTTGTTTTCCTGTATATATACAACATGGAGTGGAGATGATTACCGTGATATATAAAAAAAGGAAAAACGACCCAGTATGTAGTGTATTAAGACATTAAGCTTAGACTTTCCTTCGTTTAGAGTTTATTTTGTGACACTTTCGTTGTCTGCGCTCCGTGGCCACACAATTCTTGAGAGACATGATATAGGAACGCATGCGCTGATTGAAAATCCCCATTCGGCCCTCACATGCATATGAAACACAAAGTGATTACATTAGAAATTAATGAACTTCTTCCGTTGTTGTGAGACAAGTTGAGGCCTTTGGTGTGATCCCAGCGAGCTGGTTACTTCCTTTGCTGTTTCATTAATTGTTGCTTCATTTTTATTTAGAATAACTGCAACTTTTTAGACAATAATAAAGTAGTAGTGATTTTGGCATATTTGTCACATACACAAACAGGGTATGCAGGTACATGAAAGTGGCAGTGCCATGCAGACATTGTGCAAAAACATAACACAGAAAATAGAAAAAACTTCAATGAAAAATGTAAAGTTGTTCCTTCATAAATAGTTAGTTGGCAATTCATTATCAGGTCTAAAATATTCCTAATTTAATGAGATAATGGTTTATAACATAATTTTTAAAGCATACATTGATGATTCATAACTATTTTCCAGCGTGAATAATGCTTTATGTGTGGATATAACTCCCGGACTGAGCGCTCAACCTATTATTGTGTGTGTGAAATAAATACGATAGAAAGACTTTGTTTGTTTGGATGACTTTATTCTGAAACAGTTTCAGAGCAGACCACTGGCAAGTATTACAGAATTCCCACCACAATATGTAAGTCATATGTTCACCACCAATATCACCCCGACGCCAAGCCACGCCCACTTCACTCCACATCTCCCTTCCGCCCATCATAGGCTGGGGAGCTGTCTGGCCTCCATCTCTCCCCCCCCACCAAACTCCCCTTGGCCTATGGAGCACCTTGAACTTAAACGGCTGCAGAGCAAGATACCAACGGGTGATCCATTGGTGATTGATGTCCTTCATGCGGTCGGAGCCACTGAAGAGTGTGGTCCGATCTGAGGGTGAATAAGCGCCCAAGGAGGGAGTCACGTAGGGCGTCGACCGCCCTCTTGGTGGCAAGGCACTCCTTCTCTACTGTGCTGCATTGTTTCACCAGCTGACAGCCGAGGTCCACGGCCCCTGGGTCCAAATGCCCCCAGCCTGCTGTTTGATGTGTTGGTCTGCAAGACAAAAGGGAGCTTCAAGTAAGGAGTATGTATGAAACTCGCCCTCTCGCTATAGGTGACACCCCATGGCCCAATGGAAGGGATCTGACGCATCCTTTGGTCAGATCCCTTTCGGGTGGGGTCCTTTCAGGTGGGGTCAGTCATGCCAGAAATGGGCCATTTCCAGCATGGCCTTCAATTTCCATCTGGACAATTTTTGGTTAGGCTTGGTAGTCTATAGGGCCGGGACTTTTTGACTTCTGGCCCCGGCTCACCTTCCTGGATTACCGAGGAGATTGAGGTGAACGTGACCGTGTGACCACAAAGGCAACTGCCATTTGACAAGTAAATCTGAATTGGATGTTCGAAGCAATAAAAGAAGTTCATCTCCTGGTGTGAATTGTCTGAGCGAGTACCTCTTTCTTTACTACATTGTCAAAGCTGCCGACTTTCCAGGGCCTGGAGCAAATGATCTCGTGAAACCGGCCCCGGTTCATGTTACGCTTCCTCTGTTGTTGTTCTCCTCTTAGCTATCTAGCGAGGCAACGATCGTACATGACTTGCCGGTGTTTTTTGAAGTGCTGATACAGGTGGGTGGTGTTTAGCCGTGAGGTAGCAACGGGACCAAGGCAGTGTTTTGCACAATGCCTGACGCTGCACAGCATCTTCTGTCTAGAAACCAAAATACACTAATTGAATAGCAGTCTGAGCCTCGCACTGAGCACTACAAACAAGCCTCAGGTAAGCTCAAACTTTGCAAACATGGGGGGAGAGAGAGAGAGAGAGAGAGAGAGAGAGAGAGAGAGAGAGAGAGAGAGAGAGAGAGAGAGAGAGGAGAGAGAGAGAGGAGAGAGAGAGAGAGAGAGAGAGAGAGAGAGAGAGAGAGAGACAGACAGAGAAAGAGAGAGAGAGAGAGAGAGAGAGAGAGAGAGAGAGAGAGAGAGAGAGAGAGAGAGAGAGAGAGAGAGAGAGAAAGAGAGAGAGAGAGAGAGACCAGGCAATAGACTTTCCCCCATTGCCTGGCCAGGGAAAACGTTACATGGATGAGGTGATGTGGCTAAGCACAAAAGACATTAGGAAACCACCACCCTATCTCTACAATATACTGTTACAGTAAGACAGTACATTAAGTGTTTACAAAGCATTATTGTAACACATTGTAAATATATTGTAAATCATACAATTTTAACTTGTTACTAAATGATTAGCATTATTTGATTAATCATTTTGATTATGAATTGCTGTCTAATGAGTATTTACGTAGGATTATGCTTTATAAGTGATTCATTCACTATTTACTACCATATCAATGCTTCAACATTTTCTCTGAATTACATGTCGGTGGTGTGTGATACGATTTGAGTCAAGGCCCTTCAGCTAAATAAATAAATAAATAAATAAAACCTCGGTTATCAAACCTTGAGAACGGGCTGAAAATAACAAGCAACAAGGGAGCTTTTCATCCATACCGCAATGATGTGGGCCCTTCACATGGCTGGACATTCAGAGGTGGTGCTCACGGAAAGGTCATTGGAGGGGTTGCTGTTTTTTGTTGTTGTCTTCAACCCCTTTCAGTTCTACCAGACATTGTGGAGGTGTTTTCCCTACCAGAAGTCTGCCCACTTGGCGATACTTAACTCGTGAATTGAATTGCGTGAAGACACCAAATGGGACAGACTTGGTGTGGACAGAAGCGCTCAGCTAGCTAGCCGGTGGCTAGCCGGAGGCCGGAGCCCGTCACCGAACCAAATCACGCCGCTGATGCGTTGACGTGAGCCACTTGTTTTGGCTCCTATTGCGCATATGTTGCATTGTTCAAAGGTTGTGTTTCACATTAAGTTGAAGTTGGCTACTCTCACTATCTATTAGATCGACGGAGAGTGTCACCTTCACAATGCTGTAAAACGTTGTCACACTGGGGGGGGGGGGGCCATACGGGCGTAATTATGTTTCTCTTTGAAACCTTTAACATCCATTCCTCTTTCAAAAGAGCGACGGGGTATAATTACAGTATTATAGCACCTCTAAAGGCCGGGTTACTAAAGGGCCGGGTTATTGTCTTCTCTCCTTCTGTGTACTTTAATGAGAAGCCGCATTGCCAAGTCCAACATTTGATGGCATTACGTTGTTCATGGCTAAAAATAAGCATTTTAAGAGTACTGTATTTAATTTACAATCTTACCCTAGACCGTGGAGCATTAGTAACGGGAGATGTTTTTTTATAGTGGAATTTTTTTTACAGACTTACTGAATTTAGGTGAAACATTAAATTTTGCCGACCAGACCGCCCCTAATGCAAAAAGTAAAAAAATAGATAAATACACAACAAATAGACAAATCCACATGAGCAGAGAGGGCCAGTTCCCCCTTTATTGATTGATTGATTTAATTTAAATCTTTGAAGGATTGAATCCTCTTTATTGGTCACATGCATGAACACACAGTCAAATATCTTTCTCTGCATTTAACCCATCCTAGCATCAGGAGGAGTGAGCAGCTATGTTATATTCAGCGCCCGGGGGGGCAGTGTAGGGGTGTCTGATGCCTTGCTCAAGGGCACCTCGGCAGTGCAGCCCAGGTGTTTCAGGGCACTTGAACCCGCATTGGGAGCGAAAGTCCCAACAGACTGAGCTACTGATGCCGCCCCCCGTACACAATTGTTGCTGGAAGAAGGCCACAGCCAGTGGGAAAGATTTGGGGTTATATTACTACAGGTTATTTACAGTGGAATTACAATATTAGCTGAACAATATGTATTATATATTTATTTTTTATACAGCTGTGTGTGTGTGTGTGTGTGTGTGTGTGTGTGTGTGTGTGTGTGTGTGTGTGTGTGTGTGTGTGTGTGTGTGTGTGTGTGTGTGTGTGTGTGTGTGAGGATGAGGACTATAGTGTGTTCTACATCTGCTGAATGAACATAATATTGATTTACACCACAGTCGTGACAAAGTGGACTAAACCAGTCAACATTCAGTGTGAAGAGTGTGAAAAATCAGGTCTTGATGCAAACCGTGGATTCAGTAAAAGTAGCCAATCAGTCCGATTTGACCCCCCTGAAAACTGGATGAAGGTGTTGCTTTTTGCAAAACTAAACTTCTCTGTTGTCAAAATCGCAAACAATTGCGTTGACTTTTTATTCGGAACTAGATGAAGAAAACAAGAAAACAAACCGGGATGTCTTCCCGCCGTCTTCTGCCTCCCGAAAGAGGTAGGATGCCCGCCCGCCAACCCACGGGTAATCCAGCGGGAAGACATCTTCCACGGCGTCTCTAACAAGACCTTGTGGCGGGTTCTCTTTCTCTTGCGGGCGGTTCGGCGGCTGCCGTGACTGACAGCTCCACCCGTGGCCGTCCGTGCTTTGTTTCTTCCTAGTACCAATTTGGACCTCAGGTGGACTCTCTCAGAGAGAGATGTGTTGTTCAGTTGTTTTCTCTTCTCATTTTGTATTTTTTTTCAAAAAACAAAACAAAGAAAGGGCTGTCCAGCGGAGGAGGAGTTGAGTCATATTAGCCTTCCTCCCCGTGCGTAACTCCTCTCACCCCTGTCACATTGCAAAGGGCCTTAACAACCTGACATGGGTGTGTGTATGTGTGTGTGTGTGTGTGTGTGTGTGTGTGTGTGTGTGTGTGTGTGTGTGTGTGTCAAGTTGCGGGTGAGTCAAACTAACGGTCTTTCAAACCGTCTAGACTCGTCTAGTCAAAATAACGACTTAAATAACGACTCCCATTTCTTCGTCGGCCATATGCTCAGAGCTACACCGGGAACTACTTTCTTCCCGATCAGAAAAAAATAATAACAGAATCCTCTGTGACGAGGTGGTGCTACAGGCTCCTGACAGGCGGTGGAAACGCTGCGATCTTTCCTGAATATTCACACACCCTTTTCGAGACACTTTGATTTGCCCCCCAGCAGAGGTTTCAGCCAAACTAACTTAAGTGTTAGTTAAATGCTGACAAAGGAATCAGTCTGCTTCTATTCATGAGAACTCTAGCTATGCCCCCCAAGTGTTCACGTCTGTTATTCAGCCTTTTGATGCGTTCCTGTACAGAAGTGATGAAACATTATTCACTGTCTAAGGGGATTTTTCTGCATTCCTCGTAATCAACTTCTGAGGCCGATGTGTGTTCATCATTTCAGATTCAGATTCAGATTACTTTATTAATCCCGAGGGAAATTTTACATATTCGTTTATAGAAGTGGCAATATTAGCATTTAGAAATTTTGAGATCAATTGCTCAAGAATACTCCCAGCTATGTGTTGGGGCACGGGAATTGAACCCAAGGCCTTTTTTGTCTGAGAGCCAAAACACCCACGGTCGCCACGATCCCTTCACAGACATTAATGACAAAAAATACCAAAATACTCCGGAAGCCTTGTTTAATTACTTTAAAGTATTTAATATACGTCAAATAACATGGCTCTTCATTAGCCAAAAGTGTTGTTAAGATATCCCAAGTTCTGACAATAAATGGGAGGCAAGGTCTCCAGTTGCCGTGGCAACCAGAGTCAGCGCCGGAGTCAGAATCATCCGTCACAGTGATGGAGACTAATTGAACGAGTCTAATTATGCCCCTAGCTCTGCCAAGTCACAATATGTCCTCAGCTCCCCATTCGACTAACACGACCACTACATTACCTAGGAGTGAGTCAGTGAGGGGAGTGACAGTCTTACTACCATGCTGCACATGCACACATACTGGAACTTCAGAGTTGACTTAAAGACCAACCAGTTCAGTACAGTTCAGTTCAGCCACTTGAAGGGATTTCTGCACTCTCTCACCCTCACTCACTCATTCACCCCCCCCCCCCCCCCCCCCCCCCCACTGCACAGGGAAACAAACCTTCTGAAGGATGAAAAGGTAATACATAATACAGAACAAATGATGTTTGTATTTTCAGTTTTACTACATAAATCATCTATAAATGATCCTATGCACAGTCATGCATATCTCTCGCTGTGGCTGCTTACGTTCTCTCTCTCTCTCTCTCTCTCTTACTTTTCTCTCTCTCTCTCTCTCTCTCTCTCTCTCTCTCTCTCTCTCTCTCTCTCTCTCTCTCTCTCTCTCTCTCTCTCTCTCTCTCTCTCTCTCTGTCAACAGTAGATGGGAGTGAGGCAAATTTCCCCCCAGACGCAGGTGACGAGTGTGTGTGTGTGTGTGTGTGTGTGTGTGTGTGTGTGTGTTTGTGTGTCTGGGGAGGGGTTGGGCAGCTTTGCCAGCTGTTTGGTAATCACTGTTTTAACCTCCCTCTCAGCCATTAATCATAGTCAACCAGCCCATGTCTCCACACACAGTCCCTCTTCTCCCCACCTTCTCCCGGCCAGGCTAGGTCAGGCTAGATGGATGGGAGGGAGGGAGGGAGGGTGGGTAGGGTGGACGGGTGGGGTGGATGGGTGGGGTGTCAGCCCAGACAGCCCTCTGATGGGAGGATGCTTCAGTAAGGGGGGGGGGGGGGAAACACACGGAGACGGATGAACTCAATAGGTATTAACCTGGTACAGGAGCACTAACGGCCTGGCTAGCGTTATCGTGTGAAGGTTACAGATGCTGTTGTGATGTTTAAAAAGGTGGAGAACCATGCAGGGTTTTTTTTAATGTTTTTAATGATTGTGTCAATTTAGCCTCAGACTATATCACTATCATGAATGAAGCCTGTTTATTACTTCTAACAATAATATCTTACGTCTGTGGTAAGTGGCACGGGCCCAAATAGCCTTCCAGGGGCTGAAGGATGCCCCATGTTCCGGACCAGCATTGGTGACCCCTGACTTTACAATTTTACTTGTGGTCCAAACCAACGCATCAAAGACTGGGGGGTGGGTGCCGTCCTATCACAACTACAAGAAGAATGAGGAACATCCTATCGCTTACAGTACATCAGTCGAAGACCATACTACAAAGAGAACAAAGATACCCGACCATAAGAGAAAGAATGTCTGCCAATGAAATAGGCCTTGAGCTCAAGTATTACCTGTTAGGACGGCGCTTCACCCTTGTCATGGACCACGCCCCCCCAAGGAAACCAACGCCAGAGTCACCCACTGGTTCCTGTCCCTTCAACCCTTCTCCGTGGTCGGCGCCTTGTCCAGGAGAGACACCTCAAGGGGGCTGGGCCGCCCCTCCCTCCAGGATAGAGCTCAGGTGTGTGTGTGTGTGTGTGTGTGTGTGGGGGGGGGGGGGGGGGGCGCATGTTTCTCAGAGAGGTGAGAAACCACCAATATGTGCCTTTTCCTGCGTTGACACACACATGCCCATATATGGAGCTGCAGCAAATCAACGCTACTGATTGGCAGTGGACCAAAAGGGAAGTGTCACACTCCCTAAGGAGAGTACTGCTGAGAAAACCACGTTAGAGGTAGGAGGAAGAGAGTTTTGAGTTTTGGATAATTACTAATGTGCTGTGTATGATTTGTTAGCGGAGGGGAACCCTGCTGTGTGCTGATTCCCCCGACCATCTGACTACCCTACGCCTCGACGATTCCATTGGACTGTGGAGTGGCGCTGGCTGCTTCAACTTACCTCCACCAATCACTTCATCTAAACACTCAATAAAAGTTAGACTTTCATTTATTCTGTTGTGGACATTGATAACCTTATTGTCAGCCTTGTGCACACTGCATATCCCCCTGGAGTGTGTTACAATATGCCCTTTTAGTACCCTGACCCCTAAAAAGTGGTAAAATGAAGATGAAGCTTTAAAAAATAAATAACTCTTAAGTAATGCTATTTGATATAATGGCAAATCGAATATTCAGTAAAAAAAAAAAGTGCACTCCTCGTGGACGACTTCCATTGTGACAAGCGTAGCGAGGCAGAGTTCGATGAAGGCCATTTTAGACTAGAAGAAGTCGACAGCCAGTCGCCGTTAGTGCAGTTGGTGACTCACGTGAGCCCCCCCCAGCTGCTAACACCATGCCAGAAGAAACACTGCCTTATTGGAAACACTGTGAGTAACATTATCATAGAAGTGGTGATATATTCAGGCTACGCTGCCCGAGGACATAGCCTGGATAACACAACGGATAAATTGTGATGATAAATTGTGGCCCCCTAAAGAAAACTAAAAGTACCCTTTATGGAATCTTCTCAGTTTCCCTCAGAGTTCTAGAAAAGATACAGGGTGAGAATTAACATCTTAACTTGCTTAGACATTGATTGTTTTCAGGGGGGGGGGGGGGTGGTGTCACAATAACTTTTACTCGTACACAAACCAAGCGTGTGACAACAAACACAAGCGACACCCCCAACAAAAGAGTCTCTGTTAATCCCCTATAGGGAAGTCAAGTAGAGTATTAAAAGTATTGCCAGTTCAGGTGTAAACTTAGGCTATTGGTGTATTGTTGTCGTGCAACTCTCACAGGTACGTACATCGGCAGGTGATGGAACCATGGAGCAGTGATCCCCCCCACCGCCAACCCACAAAACACACCAAACATTAACCGAAAATAAATGAGGGTGTAGAGTTGAAGTTACACGTACCACATTTCAAGTCAAGTCAAGTCAAGTTCTATTTGTATAGTCCTTAATCACAGTTCCAGTCTCAAAGGGCATCACAGGTATGGTGGACAGGGAACATGTAGAGAACCTCTACATGTTCAATTCCAAGAGCTCCTGTCCCAACAAGAAGGCCGTTTTCTCCCTCGATTCCCTGTCTAACTGAACCTGCCAATACCCACTGCTCAGGTCAAGTATAGAGAACCGAGACAACCCGGTCAGGTTGTCCAGGGCATCTTGTGTGTATGAATGGGTGAATGTGAGGCATGACTTGTGATAAAAGTGCTATATAAATGCAGTCTATTTACCATTTACCATCCTCTAAGCGGGGTATGGGCTGTGCATCCTTTGTGCCTATACTCATTGAGTCTGCGAAGGATGGGAGAACCGGGTCGATCCATCTTTCTTTGGGACAAGAATAGTAGTAAAAGTCGGTAGTGAATTTTGAAAACAGTTTTACAGTTATTTGTTTCGGGACACCCAGCTTAAAACCAGGACAAACCAGGACAAACCGGGTACAGCTATTCACCATGTAGTATGCATTGTTATAGTATATTGTAGTCTATTGTCGGATTTGCTGCTGACAACTGCAAAAGCATGCCTATAGCCCACCCGAGAGAAATCACCACAGCTGAAGACGAAATGTCCTGCAACAAAACTGTTGAGGACTACTGAACTACTGATGAGATATTGAGGTTTGGAAGCGTTGTCCCATTTCGTTAAACACTGCCCCCCTTCCAACTCTGAGGTCAATTGGAAAATGTGCAACAAAAAAAAGGGGGGGGAAAAGGGCATGCACACGCCCACACAGACAGATAGACACACACACACACACACACACTGTTCCCTTTCAATGATCCTGTTTTTCCTTTAGCTGTCCCCTCCAGCATCAGTCAAAGCGCTAACATCCACGCCCTCAAACCAAAGGTCACCAAGTCCACTTTCAAAGTGACTTTCTCCAGAAGATCCATCGCAGAATATCATTTAAAAACTTCCTCTGAGTTGAACCCTTCACTCAGGACACGGTCGTAAACTTAAACAAGAGCTTCATAAAATGTCTTTACGACTCTCCATCTCTGATTCAGTGGTCTGTCAACAATATCTGTTGCAGCCCTCGCAACGTCTGTTCATAGGCTGTAAGCCAGACACTAGGAATTATATATATATATATATCAGTGCAAGAAACGTCAACTACGAAGACTGCAGGATGTGGTATTACCCACAATGCAATTGTTAACCATTCTACTTCCAATGCTCACGCCATTGTCAGCATAGAAGTACATATACTGGTATATTATGAAGCAGATCTTGAAATCACTGCAGGACTACTCTAACTCTCTAACTTCCGTTACTGAGTTTTAAAACACGACATTGGAGATACAACCCAACACAAAGGGAAGTGCATGGGGTTAAAAGCGACATATATTCTCATGGCTTTTTTCTATTCTCATACGTTCATAACGTGTACACTAAGTGTGAAGGGAAATCTGTGGCACAGACTAGCATGTGTGCGTCTGAATAAAATATGCCTCATGAAATTGAAGACCTCTGGGTACCATATAAAATTGATACACCAATGATAAACATACTTAATTGCCCTTAATTGTCTTTGGGCGTTTGCTTGTGCATCGTCACTGAGTTTGGGTTTCTTAATTATTTGTATACAAATATTTACTTTTTATTTTTTTAATTATCAATCATGCTCCTTTCTGGCTTTCACTTGATCACTCTCTCTCTCTCTCTCTCTCTCTCTCTCTCCTCTCTCTCTCTCTCTCTCTCTCTCTCTCTCTCTCCTCTCTCTCTCTCTCTCTCTCTCTCTCTCCTCTCGGCCTATTTGTGGAAGTTGGAGTTGGAATTAGTACACAAGCCAGTATGGATCTTTTTTACACACAGACACAGACACAGACACATACACACAAACACACACACACACACACACACACACACACACACACACACACACACACACACACAATCGCAATACCTACACACACACACAAACACACACACACACGTCCGTGAGTGATTAATGGTGGTGCACAGTACCACACACTCCACTGCTGATTGATGACCCAGTGTGTGTGTGTGTGTGTGTGTGTGTGTGTGTGTGTGTGTGTGTGTGTGTGTGTGTGTGTGTGTGTGTGTGTGTGTGTGTGTGTGTGTGTGTGTGTGTGTGTGTGTGTGTGTGTGTGTGACAGACATCTGACATGTGGCAAGTCAGACAGAGAGAGAGAGACATGGAGAGTGCATTAGAGAGAGAGAGTGACACCCCCACATCTTTACAATAGGTGCGAGTCAGCAGCAAAACAAGTACGATTCAACATAAGACACAAACCAACAGATGATAAACCAGACTTTTCTTCCCATCTCTGGTATACCACTAGTTATTGCCATTGCTGCTGTTAATAATAATATTCTAAAAAAATATATATATAAAATATAAATACCTAAAAAAATATAATACAATAATACAAATTAAATATTTAATACTTAAATAAAACACAACCCATGGCTGTTGGCACTGTCTTGTATCATAATGACAGCGATGGCATTAGCCACGTTTGTGGACACTTTATTTCTGTATGTGATCAACTATGCATGCAATTTTTGTAACAATATAGGGCATTTAAAAATAAAAGACTATACATCTTAATTGTCTCAATTTAAAACATCTTAGTCATGGACATTAAATATGTGGCTACCCCCCCCCCCCCCTCCCCCCCCCCGCACCCCACCCCCCAGGGAGGCTGCTGAATAAAAAATGTATTTTGTTGAGCTAAGTGCTTGAGAGAGAGAGGGAGAGAAGAGAGAGAGAGAGAGAGAGAGAGAGAGAGAGAGGAGAGAGAGAGAGAGAGAGAGAGAGAGAGAGAGAGAGAGAGAGAGAGAGAGAGAGAGAGAGAGAGAGCGAGAGCGAGAGAGGGATTCACTGGACCTCCAGCACCAGCTCTGGTTTAACACCTCCTGTCCATTTCAAGTCAGGGTTTTAACGACCGCAAAAGGTCCTGCTAATAAAGTTCAGAAGAGACTATGAAAAAACAAAAAAAGATACGGAGAAGGAAGAGAGCAAAATGTGGCTGAATGCACGGGCTAGCAGTCGTAGTAATGTTTAACGGGGTTGGTAAGACAGGTAGCGTTGACCTCATGAAATTGTGGTCCGTGTGTGTGTGTGTGTGTGTGTGTGTGTGTGTGTGTGTGTGTGTGTGTGTGTGTGTGTGTGTGTGTGTGTGTTGCTATTTGATGTTTTGCCATGTATGGTTTTGGGGGGGGGAGACAAAGTTAGTATGCTTTCATTTTATTCGATTATTTTGGTAGGTAAGAGAAAAACTTGTCACCAGAAATGAAATTTATGGTTTGACCGTTTGATTCGAACACTAAATGTGTTCAAGATTCTTTATTTGAAGTACAATGGAATGCTTTCTCCCCATTCACTCCATTATTCCGAATTCCAACAACAATGCTATACTATACTACACACTACACTCTACTATACTATACAATACATGTAGTACAACACAATACAATACACAATAACAATACTATACACAATAGAAAAAGAGCAATAAAGTGTAATGGAAGATATACACATATGGCTGATGGTGCAAAAAGCTCTTTTAAGGGACCGTAGTGCAGCTCTGTAGCAGCATCATAACAATTAAAAGTACATTACTTTGCAGAACAGTGCAGTCACTGTAATGAGCCCAGTGCGGTATTGGTGACAATATGATGATAGCGGCAGCACTTCTCACAGTTCAGTAGGCACTGCCTGTGGGTAAAAACTGTCCTTGAACCCGGTAGCCCTGATTCAATACTGCAGTGGGATAAAACATGGTGCCCAGGGTGGTTGCGGATCCTTTCCGACATCTTGTCCTAAAGATCTCCACCAATGCACGGAAGTGCACACCTGATGATCTTCTCTGCCGTCCTCACGACCCTCTGGATGGCTTTCTTGTCCCGTGCAGTGGTGTTGCCGTACCACACGGTGACGCCACTCGTCAGGAAGGTAAAAGTTGACAAGCCATTGTGTGCTTATGCCGCTTCTCCTGAGGCACAGCAGGTCATAGAGGCGCTGCTGTGCCTTCTTGAGCATGGCATCATTTTTGTGGGTCCATGCTAGGTCATCGGAGATCTGTAATGCCAGGAAATGGAAGCAACTGACAATTTCCACCGGTGTCCTGTCCAGGCTGATGGGGGAGTGGGTGCCTCTCTGAGCTCCTTGGTCTTTCTGACATTCAGTGCAAGGTTGTTCTTCTTGCACCATCGCGTCAGCCGAACTACCTCATCTCTGTACTCAACTCATCATCGTTGCTTATCAAACCGATGACTGTGGTGTCGTCTGCAAACTTAAAATCTGGTTGTTGTTTTGTGCGGCTGTACAGTGTGTGTACAGAGAGTACAGCCGGGGGCTGAGGCAGCCGCCTTGAGATGCTCTTGTGTTGGGGACCAATGTGGATGAGATCTTGTTTTCAATCTTCAAAACTTGAGCCTCAGCAGAAAACTTGGGCCTTCCTGTCAGGTGACATATCTGCATACACATCCAGGTCAGTGGTCTTGAATACACTCTAGTCTGTGATTTTCAGCTGACCCTACAGCAGTAGTACGGTGTCGTCTGTCCAGCGACTCACGGTCCTCTCAGTTGTGGGTGTGGCCTTCCACTTCTGTTTGTAAACAGGAAGTAGAAGCACAGTCGGATTTGCCAAAAGCCGGCCGTGCAACAGCGCGATAAGCGTGCTGAATGGTGGTATAGCAGTGATCCAGAGTCTTTCTGTGTTATGTCGAACAACAGATATGTTGATAGTATTTTGGCAATACCTTCGTTAAGTTGCACTGGTTGAATTCCCCCCTACGATGGGGACAGTTCTGAAGTTGGCTCACCTCACTGTAAAGCTCATCCAGTGCTATGTTCGCATCAGCTCATGGTTGCATGCATACATGCATTTAGCATGCATACATGCATTTAGCTCGGTAGATAAAAGGGTGACACTTGATTGCCAGTAATTCCAGACTAGCTGAGCAGTGTTGTGAAAGGACCTGAACGGCCATACACTAGTTGTTGTTCACCAGTTGTTCTTCAGCACATAATGTGTTTTAGCTGTCAAATAACTCGATGATGTGTTTCCCGGGACCCTGCATCCATCCATATATATATATATATACGTATATATTGTCACCACCCACCGCTCCCCCCACCCAGCGTCCCTCGTTTGCGACGCCCCCTTCATCACACCGCAAGGTCGTCAGAGGATCTACACGGCAGTTAGTCTCCCCCCTTTCCACCAGGGCTTCGCAGACAGGCGCTCATGTCATGCTGCTGAGGCTGCTGCTGCTGCTGCTGAGGCTGAGGCTGAGGCTGAGGCTGAGGCTGAGGCTGAGGCACGCCACCCATGCAGTGCTATCCTTCTTACCACTCATTATATGAGAGCTAAGATCAAACCGTTCCTCTGTGTGTTCTGTCTGCTACGCTCCCGTAGCAGACAGAGAGAGACAGAAAGAGAGACAGAGACAGAGAGATAGAGAGAGAGAGAGAGACAGAGACAGAGAGATAGAGAGGGATAGAGTGAGAAAGAGTGGGTGTGGCACATGTAGTTAGCTAATACATCTAACACACTTGATCTGGAAGAATCCACACACAGCAGGTCACTTTTAGTCACTTTGCCTAATGGCTGGTTGGTTAAAACGCCACCAGCCAGATGATCTGTTTAGAGCCACCTCGCAAGCTGTGGTCGACAGTCATGTGCTTCCAGGAGTCGAGTCCAACAGACGAAAAGAACCTAGCTTTTCAATTTCTCAGTCCTTAATGTGGATTCTCTCTTTCTCTCTCTCTCAATACAAGGTGTTTTGAGGTGTTTTTTTTTCTCTTTTCGGTCGTTTCTGTTGAGTCTGTTTTGCATGGCTCTCTGCTTCTCCCTGTGATCCATCCATTCCAATAAAGCCCATTAGGACATGGTTTGAGACGGTGGGAGACTAACAGATGGGGCACAGACAGAGAGAACTGGAGAGAGAGAGAGAGAGAGAGAGAGAGAGAGAGAGAGAGAGAGAGAGAGAGAGAGAGAGAGAGAGAGAGAGAGAGAGAGAGAGAGAGAGAGAGAGGGAGAGAGAGAGAGAGAGAAGCAGAATACGAAAAAAAACAGAGGACAGACACTCCATTGCGGGCTCCCGCTCAAGAGCAGTTGGCAGTTTTGTGTGGCGCGTAGACGCCGCTATAAATCAAACGTGAGCTAATGGCAGCTGCAAATGAGCTCCCTCATCGGACAAGACGCGCGTGACGAGCTTAGCGTGTGCTCCTCCAGCCGCCGCCGTAGCATCTGTTCATTCCGAGTGCGGCGCGCATCACCCCGGTCGCTGTTCGATAGAGGCAGTCCAGTTTCTTGCGTCTCTTTCATCATCGACGCCGATCTTTCGAAGTTTAGTTTGTATTCAATACACCCAACTCTCTCTCTCTCTTCTGTAATGTATCTGTTTTGATTATAATTTAAAAAGTTGAAAGTTAAAGTTCATGTTGAAGCAAAAACCAAAAGTAACTTTGTTATTGTATGAAACTCATTTCACAGGCCCATGAAATGCGTATGGACAAATCCGTTCATTTACATCACAATGTGTGCGTGTGGTTAAAAAGAAGAAAGAAAATAACATCCTTACAGCAAATCGCATCCAACCAGCGAAACAAGGCACACAATACACAATACACAGTACACCCCCCTCTTTCAGAGAAACTCCTAGAGAATTAAAAAGTTAAGCTCAGTTAACCCCGGTCACCGTGGACGAAGACGGTTTCTTTCTCCAATTCATTAGTTGTATAAAGAAGCGTCACTCACGCCTATACGTCCACATAATACACTCAGAAAGGCAGGCGTGCGCAGCGCTAACATATGACACAAACGTGAAGTACAAAAACCTACAGATTGGGGTCAGTCGGCCGCCCCCTCGTGTCAAAAACAGGCGGCGTGCATCTTTTCCTTTTCTCGCTCACGCTGGCAAGAATATAATAAGCTTTGAGGGGTCTGGTGCTCCAGCAAGATTGATGGTGAATGGTAAAACGTACTTTCCCCTGTCTCTGCAACAGTGGTTAACTTATCTTTCGTGGGACCCCCTCCTTTTCTGCCTGAAGAGGCTGTTTTGTAAACCACACAATTTGCGAAAAGTCGTACAAAAGATGGTGGGAAATGAGTGACTGGCATTGGGATGAGGAAGAGAGAGAGGCCGCTGGTGGTGGTGGTGGTGTGTGTGTGTGTGTGTGTGTGTGTGTGTGTGTGTGTGTGTGTGTGTGTGTGTGTGTGTGTGTGTGTGTGTGTGTGTGTGTGTGTGTGTGTGTGTGTGTGTGTGTGGTGGTGTCGGTTTGTACCGGTAAATAAAGACCCTTCTGTCCCAAGTGCAGGGCTGAGACGGCCCCCGGCTTGGTGAGTTCGGTGCTTGAACCTGTCATAAATACCGATGGAATGCTGAGTGGTAGTTATGAGTGGTAACCGAACATCAACCAAGATATGTGAGACATAGTTTACAACAACAACAACAAAGAGCCCCTCAAATCAAATCATTGTCATCAACTCTTTTTGAAGGGATATTTTCCGTCGGCCCTGCTTATTTGGATGATATTTTTTTTTGCACATTTGGCCGAGGAGAGGTAGTTCCACCGCTTTCTGGTGGAGCATAAATTGTGAATGTGCTCGCCGGCAGACGGTAATGGGAAGGCGTGTGTATTTATGTTGGACGTTATGTCGGTGGTTGGAAGCCAGAGAGAGGAAGCCTATATCACAGGCATGCACGTAAAAATCTATTCCAATTACAAAAAAAACACCCTTTTTCCCATCCATAATCCCGTATGAAGATGAACAGAACCCCCTGCTATGAAGTGCTTTCCTGGACGCGTGATCAAACCAAACCGGCATATGTAGGCTACTAATAGGGCAAGCGGCTTTCATTCCTTTAGCAGGCTGTTAGTTTGTTTCAACGCGAGGTTCTCTCTGAGTGCTGGTGAACCAACAGGTGTCTCACTCTGCCCTTTGCAGCAGACGCAGGTGTCATCATTCCTCAAGAGGGAATCACACAGCCAATTAAAGAGGAAATATTGCCTGGCTTTGATTCCATTTCCCGTTGATGTCATACATCAGAAAGAAAGAATATTAAAAAAGGGGACAGAAGGGACACAAAAAGATCTGATCTTTTTGCACCCGTCAAAACTTTAGTTTTTAATTATACTTCTTGCACGCCGCGTGTAAAGCACGGATGAATTAGAATGCGCACGATTGATTGATGGGAGGCGTTTTGTTGAAGATTTAGGTCACCTTGACCCAAAGCAGCAGTGGAGAAACTTTCACTTTCCTATTTTGTCTTGCTGCTTTTATGTATTTATATGATTTATTTTCATGACTATTGATTAGTTTTGTAGTAACACCCCACCTACGTTTCCATTCTGTGTGTGTTGTTGTGACACCATAACAGATTATCGACGCCTTGGCTGTCTGGCCTTTCTTCCTCAGTGACACACTGAGCCTTTAGAACTGGCATTAGTCCAGCAGTACACATAGATTATATACTGTTGAGCAATACACTATCGGGGGAATCGAACTGAGGGCTTTCTGCTCTGTCTTCTGAATTCAATCAGAAAATGTGGCCGACTTCCAATGTGGGAACTACCTATTGAACTTAACGATTACTCGAGGCTCTCACATTCAATTTAATAACCAAACTTTTAAAAGCTTCCTTTATTCGATTTTTTTTTTACAATTGAATCATTCAGTCATTTAGCACACACTCACTCCTAACCTCTTGGGATAGCTTTTTTTGTCAAGCTTGCACATTTATTTATACATAGAAATTTGACTTCAGTTTGAAGACACCAGTGCCCAGTGTGTAAAGAAATATGAAATATAAAGTATTATGAAAGAATAATAAGCAACAGTAAAACAGTATTTTGAGTTATTACAAACTGCCTGTGTATGTTGTACCCTGTGCTGTGAACCTTATGCTGATTATCCCATTGGCTTGGGACTACAGTTCTATATATTAAAAGAAAAGATGACCTCTCACTTATTGCTAACAGAAACATTTTCGACTCTTCAAGCCTCATAAACATGTCAGTTATAGCTCAGGAGGTCGAGCGGTCGCCTCACAACCTCCTTAGCAAAGTGTCGAGGTGTCCTTGAGCAAGACAACCTTCAACCCTAACTGCTCCTGACGTGATGTCAGGCTGTCTCCTTGATGGATGTGTGAATGAATGGGTGAATGAATGGGTGAATATGAGGCATGACTTGTAAAGCGCTTTGGATAAAAGCGCTATATAAAAGCAGTCCATGACCATTATAACATATCAAAAGTATTAAGGAATCCAAGGGGTGGAAAGTAAGCCCCTGGGCATTGCTGAGGTGCCCTTGAGCAAGGCACCAGACCCCTTAACACACCAGGCGCTGTGTACTATAGCTGCCCACCTTTCCTACTACACTAGGATGGGTGAAATGCAGAGGAAACATCACTGTGTGTATGTGAGCAATAAAAAGGAATCAATCCTTTGTTTTATGTTATAGAGGAGACTTTCTAGTGCAATTAGTTGGAGGTTCAACCCTTTTTACTCTATAAAATGCCTTGACTATAAACCCTGTGCCATTATCTCCTCACTACAACGCCTGGTCCACTAACATACGTTAAAACACATATGTACAACTTGTGTCACTTATATATATATATATACTATATATATATATACACTAAGCCACAAACACAAATATCACACAATGCACTCACTCAATTTTGTACGCGTTTGGCAGGAATTACATCGGCTGGTTCCAGCGAAACCACAAAGCTATCGTTTTGTACTAAGCTAGCGATTCAGAGAACACACACACTCGCACGCACACACACACTCGCACGCACACACACACTCGCACGCACACACACACACACAGAAACACGCACACAGGCGGACGGACCCGAGTGTACAGGGCTTGGCGATAGGAGGAGAGCTTGGTCCATAACCAGAACATGTGTTAAACACAGATCACAGACGGGGAGGAGGGCTTCTAGGCATGGCGGTAATCCCGCTGATAGTTAGTTATGAAGCGGGGGAGAAGTCATGCAGAACGGAGCTTGGCAGATGTCCATTAGTCGGAAACAGTAATCGTGGATCTATCCGACTGAGCTGAGAAAAAAGAAATTCAAATACATCCTCTGAACCTTCTCTCCTTTGCGTGTTACGTAGGCGACTGGAAGAAAAAATATTTTGATAATAAAAACGACTCGAGAGTAGAAAAAGAAAAGGAAACATTGATTTGACGGATTTCTACCTCTGAAAAACATTGGATAAATGACCAGAGTCAAGAAATGCATCGCCGGGGAGTATGAAGTAAGGCCTGCTTCCAGGAACAAAGAACCTCAAACACTCCGTCAAGCTTTGTGCTTTGTGCTTTGGAGGGGGGGGGGGGGGGTTTGGCATCTGGGGAAATGTGTAACTTAGCTGAGTCACTAGGGGGCGATGTTGCAAGCTGTGCCATATGATTTAACAGCTGAGGTGAATTTAGCCCCTCCCCTTTCACGAAAGCGGGAGATGCCAGCGTTGTAACACATGTGACACATGTTGTAATGTTTAACCACGAATAATGCTAATGTTGAAAATTGAAAATTGATCTCAGTTGTCGTCTTTTCTAGGCATGCGCCGCACGCCACTGCTGTTCTACCGATTGATAATATTTACAGAAACTAAAATCGAAGTTTCTACAATAGTGCCCCCTATAGGCCAGGCAAAGTCACACGTGATGATGAGTGGCGTCGTTGTTTAGACAGATGACCTTTATAAAGAGACGTCGACAGATAAAACACTTTTTCTGGGTCAAAATATGAATGAATAATATGCAACTAAATAAATGCCATCTCCAAGATCTGCCGATTTGGGTCGCTGGCAACCATGTAATTCAAAACGTTGTTCGTCTGTTTGTTTGTCTTCAGTTGAAACGTTTCCCTCTCTCTCTCTCGCTCTCTCTCTCTCTCTCTCTCTCTCTCTCTCTCTCTCTCTCTCTCTCTCACTCCCTCTCTCTCTCTCTCTCTCTCTCTCTCTCTCTCTCTCTCCCTCTCTCCATCTCTCCTCTCTCTCTCTCTCACTCCCTCTCTCCCTCTCCCTCTCTCCCTCTCTCTCTCTCTCTCTCTCTCTCTCTCTCTCCCTCTCCCTCTCTCTCTCTCTCTCTCTCTCTCTCTCTCTCTCTCTCTCTCTCTCTCCCTCTCCCTCTCTCTCTCTCTCTCTCTCACTCCCTCTCCCGCTCTCTCTCTCTCTCTCTCTCTCTCTCTCTCTCTCTCTCTCTCTCTCTCTCCTCTCTCTCTCTCCCTCTCCCTCTCCCTCTCTCTCTCTCTCCTCTCTCTCTCCTCTCTCTCCTCTCCTCTCTCTCTCACTCCCTCTCTCTCTCTCTCTCTCTCTCTCTCTCTCTCTCTCTCTCTCTCTCTTCGATTCATCACCTCATTCCACAGTTAGAAAATGAACAGCGAACAGTGTTTGCCGCCGGGGGAAGGAGCATGTGTCCAAAGATCGCAAATTAGCACGATGGAGTAGGGAATATCGAAAGGTCAGGGCCTAACACGCTCTGACATTCGCCTTGTGGCCACAAAATGATCATCTGTATACAATTATTGGGGCGTGCTCATGCATAATACACAAACACACACACACACACACAGCGACACACATGCATTACACTCACTCCGGCAAATATACTACATACATCTATATTGGAAATACACACAAGACTGCTCGCCGTGGGACAAGTTAGAACCCAAATGCAGCACACAGGAAACCAGGAACAGTCGATGATACTTTTAAAATCACAGGTGAGCTTGTACAAGGCAAAACAATATCCAGTACCATGTCCAAACAGACAAACCTGGAGGAAGCAGGCAAAGCGTAGTCGAGCTCGGGCAGAGGGTCGGGAAACAGGCAGGACAGACAGGTCCAAGGCAGTCAGTATAACAGTATAACAATCAGGGGAGACTTAAATACTGTCCTGATGGCCTGAGCTGCAGCTGCAGGCAACAACTGAATGAGGGGGGCGTGGCTATCTGGTAGAGTGAGGGGGGCGTGGCTATCTGGTAGAGTGAGGGGGGCGTGGCTATCTGGTAGAGTGAGGGGGCGTGGCTATCTGGTAGAGTGAGGGGGGCGTGGCTATCTGGTAGAGTGAGGGGGGCGTGGCTATCTGGTAGAGTGAGGGGGCGTGGCTATCTGGTAGAGTGAGGGGGGCGTGGCTATCTGGTAGAGTGAGGGGGCGTGGCTATCTGGTAGAGTGAGGGGGCGTGGCTATCTGGTAGAGTGAGGGGGCGTGGCTATCTGGTAGAGTGAGGGGGCGTGGCTATCTGGTAGAGTGAGGGGGCGTGGCTATCTGGTAGAGTGAGGGGGCGTGGCTATCTGGTAGAGTGAGGTGGGCGTGGCTATCTGGTAGAGTGAGGGGGGCGTGGCAATCTGGTAGAGTGAGGGGGGCGTGGCTATCTGGTAGAGTGAGGGGGGTGTGGCTATCTGGTAGAGTGAGGTGGGCGTGGCTATCTGGTAGAGTGAGGGGGTGTGGCTATCTGGTAGAGTGAGGGGGGCGTGGCTATCTGGTAGAGTGAGGGGGGTGTGGCTATCTGGTAGAGTGAGGGGGGCGTGGCTATCTGGTAGAGTAAGGGGGCGTGGCTATCTGGTAGAGTGAGGGGGGGCGTGGCTATCTGGTAGAGTGAGGGGGCGTGGCTATCTGGTAGAGTGAGGGGGCGTGGCTATCTACTAGAGTGCGGTGGAAGCGCGGTGAATGGAATGCAGACTGTGACACTGCTTGGCCGGAAATGTGAAAGGGAAGGTAATCTTGTTTCCTGAATGGGTTGTTTATTTACCTTTATCATCAATTGCCAATTCAGACACAATTCAAATTGAAGAATGGACCCGCTGTGACCCCGCCCCCCCCCCCTGCCCAACCTGCCGCCAGTCACATGGCGGTATCGAGTGTTTAATTACGTTCACATTGTACTTCCGACGCCAGCGGTTGATGAAGCTTTTGTGTGGAGGCTGGCGGTAAGCTTCAGGAACGGCTCGGCGGTCCTTAGTCACTGTTTGATAAAGGAAAGCTTTGTGGGAAAGGGGGGATGGATTTAGTCGCATGCAACAAAATACACATAAATACAATCATTGGACCATTTGAAGCAATTTGTATTGAATTGCTGGTGTGTGTGTGTGTGTGTGTGTGTGTGTGTGTGTGTACTTGTGGTGTGTTTTGGGCTTGTCACCGCAATTATTCCCCAAAGGTTTATTTTATTATTTTGGTCAACAAACTTTAGTTACAACAAACCAAAAAGTCGAACATTATTTGAAAACGTTGACAACTAGTATATTCAGTCCGATTGAATCAAACGACGCCGGCCAAGCAGAAGATCCCCGTCTCTCTGAGGGAGAACGACGACCAAGTTCTAATAACTGCATCCCACTAAGGTACACGTACAGAATGCTCAATCTTACTAGAGCAGGGCTCTTCAACCAGGGGTTCTGTAGGGGGGGGGGGTGGGGGCGGACATCAGGATGAACGCAAGAAACTCAGTGTTTGCTGCCACAGGGGAGCGTCCAGGTCATCAACATCATAGATAGACCTGGAAGCCTCAGAGATAGATAGACCCATAGATCAGTGGCGGCTGGTGGTTGTTAAAGTAGGGGAGGAAGGAAGGTGCCTCGCTATCAATCTTCACAGTGTATTAGTGGGTCATTTTAGCAGATAAGCCAAACTGAATTCAAACTGATTGTGATCTGAGGGGGAAGCGCAGTTTTGTTTTTGATGAAAAATAGCTGAGTTGATTTATGATAAAATCGAAAAATCGAATAGAAGTTAGGAGATGTTCTCTACCTCCTTTGTGAACGCAAGTATTGTAAGTCGCTTTGGACAAAAGTGTTCTGCTAAATGACTATAATGTAATGTAATGGATAATGGAAGAAGTTAATAAGGCATTATGAATATATTATTAGGAAAAATATATATCTGGGGGTCCCTGCGCTGTTTCTCACTCCACCACGGGATCCCTAGGGGCTGGTTGAAGACCCCTGGATGAGTGTGTGATGGAAAAGGGCAAATAGCAACCTAGCCTGGAGTCGGTGTGGGTGGAGCCAATACAAAAAACCTACTAGCAAACCTACAATCAGGCAGTGTGGGAGGGGCTAATAAAAAAAACCTCCAATCACACAAGGGTAAAGTTCCTCAGGGGTGAGCACCCTCTTCTCTTAACGTGGTTCAGAAAGAAAGACGGAAATATCAATTAGATGGAACATTTAAATGCACCGGGCCGTTTAAAGCATTAAACAAGCCTTGAGCTAGACACCCTCCACCACCACCACCACTACCTCCAACACCACCACCACCACCACCACCTCCACCACCTCTCTCTCTCTCTCTCTCTCTCTCTCTCTCTCTCTCTCTCTCTCTCTCTCTCTCTCAGCACTATATATACTCTCTCTCAGTATACTACACTCACCCACCAATAAGGGGGCTCTCCTTCTCTCTTGTATATCACTGAGGCCCAGTGGTACGTCTGGTCTGCCCTCATCTCATTTCCACAACATCGCTCCAAAATCTCACCGGAGCGCCACAACACACTCCCCAGCTGACTCTCCCTTTCTCCCTGAGTCGCTTGCCTCTCTCTCTCTCTCTCTCTCTCTCTCTCTCTCTCTCTCTCTCTCTCTCTCTCTCTCTCTCTCTCTCTCTCTCTCTCTCTCTCTCTCTCTCTCTCTCTCTCTTTCTCTTGGTCCCACCCTCACTTGCTCTGTTTTGATCGTCCCCTGTTCCACTCTTTCAATTTCTCTGAATCATGTTTTTCTGGCGTAGCCTCAGCTGAACCCTCCCCTTCTCGGTGCTACTCGAGAGAGAGCCAGCGAGCTGCCAACGGTCTTGTCTCGGGATATGGTCACCACAGTGTCGTCGTCCCCACCCGCCCCACACACACACACACACACACACACACACACACTTGCGCATACGCACAAACACACGCACACACACATGCGCGCTTACATACAAACACACTAATGCACACACACACACACACACATGCACACACACACATGCACACTAATGCACACACACACAAACGTGCACACACACAAACATACGCACACATGCACACACACATGCACACTAACACACACACACACACACACACATGTGCACACACACGAACATGCACACACACATAAACACTAACACACACACACACACATGTGCACACACACACACACATGCACATACACACAAACATGCACACACACATGCACACTAATGCACACACATACACACACGTGTACACACACACGCACGCACACACATGTACACACACACACGCACACTAATGCACACACACACACATGCACACAAACACACACGCACACACTTATGCACACACATACACACACGTGCACACACGTGCACACACACACACACTAATGCACACACACACACACACACGTACATGCACACACACACACACACACACACACTTCCTCTATCCTTTCTATCATCATCTCCTCTCCAGATGTTTCCTCTGGACGGTTCTTCCTCCCAGCACCTCGTTGTTCCTTATCTTCTCTACTCTCTCATCTCTCACCGCCTCCCCCCAGCCGCCATGATTTCACAATCACGTATAAAAAGATTGTATTAAAGGTAGACTGACTAAGAATCCGCCCACACCCTCCCTGCATGGCTGAGGCATTACAATTGGGTTGGAAGAAATATTTCAGTGTAAAAATATTAATTAGCCTACCTTTATATACAGTAGCCTTATGTGCACTCATGCACCCAAGAGTCAACGGTGAGCAGCCCTGTAGGTCTGGAGGTGAGAAACGGAATGTTGACCAATTACATTAGAGAGGCTTTTTCGAGTGCCACGAAATGAGCTATATTAGCGTCGCTTAGCAAGGTTTGCTAAATGATATGGGGTGCTAAGTAGTCGGGGCATATAGGCTCGAATAGCCTTTGCGCTTCAGGGGAACAATATCTACAATTGCATTAAATCTATTCACTATTCAACCAGTGGCTGCAAATTGCTTTGGGATACGGTGTCTCCATCTTATGAGCCAGCACAGAGATTCCAGCCGCCATTACAGGACTGGCCTTGTTGGGGGTCGCTAGTTTACCAACGTACATGAGGAGGAAGAGGAGCTGCAGTTTGAAGGAGTTTGAAGGAGGTCTCCTTCAGAGATATTGTTCTTATATGAAGGCCAAATGCTTGGTGTGTGTATGTGTTTGTATGTGTGTATGTGTGTGTGTGTGTGTGTGTGTGTGTGTGTGTGTGTGTGTGTGTGTGTGTGTGTGTGTGTGTGTGTGTGTGTGTGTGTGTGTGTGTGTGTGTGTGTGTGTGTGTGTGTGCGTGCGTGCGTGCGTGCGTCTGTGTAGGTGTGTGTGTGTGTGTGTGTGTGTGTGTGTGTGTGTGTGTGTGTGTATTTCATTGAAGTTGCTAGAAGAAACAATTCTCTGTCTAAGGGCGTCTTCTCATTAGGAACGGGTGCTCCGCTCCGTCCACCCCCCCCCTCCCTCTCCCCCCTCTGGTCTGTGTACACACTACAGTCTTGGTTCGCTCCCAGGCACAATTGAGGAGAGCAACACTCCGATACAGCAGGTGACGTATGCACCTAGTTGGTTTTTGCGATCGCCAATCAGCCAATCAGCAAGTTGATACAGCAAGCCTCTTCCGTGTTTTGGTACGGTTAGCTTGCACACCACGCCCCGCTCCGTCGTCGGGGACGCTGGCACGCACCCGAAACCACCTTTTCAAGCGGTCCCGGCTTGGAGCGAATCAGCGTCCCGGTGACGGGGGGGGAGCGTTCTCATCACACTTATTTTGGTGCGATCGTGCTCGGATTCGACCCCGAATGGCTAGTGAGAAAGCCCCCTAAGAAAGTTAGGCTGGCATACATTAAACAATTAGAGCCACAACAAAAAGAAAACCCATTAGCTGCTAAGCTAACGGCTCTTTGGGGAACTGTATTGTTCTTGGCTCTGGTCCACAATAGATTGTCATGTCATCGATGCAATATAAATAAATATATAGGGAATATCTCTGTGAACTTGTTGGGCGTTTAAATATGCTTGTACGATTAAATAGGCTTCGATAGTGCGTGCGTGTCCAAAGCAAGTGGGTAATGAAAGTACAACCTTCTCCTATTCGTCTGCAGCCCAAAGGAACTTCCATTGTTTCAACAACCTCTACATCTAAATAAATGAGTCTGGAGGATTGAACCCTCTCTATTTGTCACATGCATGTACACACACACACAGTGAAATGTGTTTCTCTGCATTTAACCCATCCTAGTATTAGGAGCAGTGGGTATCAGCTATTGGATATACAGCTGCCCGGAGAGCAGTGTAGGGGGGGCGGCGGGTCTGGTGCCTTGCTGCTCAAGGGCACCTCGGCAGTGCAGCCCAGGTTTTCCAGGGACTTGAACCGGCGACCTTCCGGTTCCCCAAGCCCCAAGTCCCAACAGAACCGAGGTACTGATGCCCTGGTTCTCATACATTTCTCATGCTTTCAGAGCAGTGGAAGTGGCCAATGGACACACTTAGCCCACCGCTAGCATTTGAACCCTGAATAGAACCTGAAGTGTTCTCTTAAGTGGATTAGGTTTGTAGGAAATATTTACAGTCGCCGTCAAACAAATATGCTTAATTGGCTTCATACAGTTTACCACGGCCCTAAACCCAGGCCCGTTTTGCAACTCAACAAACCGTAAATGGACTGCGTTTACAAGCAGGGCCTCCATTCACCCATTCATAGCCAGCTGGTCAGGATGAAGCAGTGAGGGTTAAGGGTCTCGCCCAGGGACACCTGTTTAACCTCTCACTAACATCACTGACCTCAACACATTGACATCAAGATGATGGGAGAGTCATCTAAAAACCTCTTTAAGAGAGAGATACATCTATATAATATCCACCCAGCCTAATAAGGGAGGAGAAAGCATTGAGGCGAGTGTAATGATTCACCAAGTTTTCTCACGTCATCCGCCGTTATCGAGTCATTCGTGGGGCTGCACTGCCCCCTGCTGGCGGAGGTGGGAAGTGAGAAGAATACAAAACAATGTCAGATGAGTTATATTAACAGCTAATGCTGCTCCTATCCCGACGCATTTAACAATTTAACAACGACACCAATTATAATAATGAACTGTGTGTGTGTGTGTGTGTGTGTGTGTGTGTGTGTGTGTGTGTGTGTGTGTGTGTGTGTGTGTGTGTGTGTGTGTGTGTGTGGTGTGTGTGTGTGTGTGTGTGTGTGTGTGTGTGTGTGACACACACACACACTCACTCCTTCTCCCCCTACCCACAGAGCTGGGAACCAACTGGATCTTGTCTTCACAAGATCCTGTACCACCTCGGTGATCTCGGTCACACCCCTCCCTGTCTCTGATCACCATTTTGTTGCTTTCTCTCTCCCTCTCAAATCCCCCACCTCCCTACCCACTACTCCCCACATTGTTACCTTCCGTAGTAACCTGAAAACTCTCTCTCCCTCTTCTTTCTCCGCATCTGTCCTATCCTCACTACCATCCCCCCAACAATTCTCTCTCTTGTCGGTAGAGGAAGCCTCCTCCACTCTGACTTCCTCTCTCTCCTCCTCCTTCGACTCTCTCTGTCCTCTCACCTCCAGACCAGCACGAGCCTCTCCTCCACCTCCTTGGCTGTCCGAACCTCTGCGGGCTCGTAGAGCAGAGCTACGGGCGGCCGAGAGAAAATGGAGGAAATCTGACTCCTCTGATGACCTCGCTCACTACCTCCGTCTCCTCGCTGGCTTCACCTCCACGGTATCGGCTGCTAAATCTGCCTTCTACCGTACAAAAATCAACTCTTCTGCCTCTAACCCAAGGAAACTTTTCTCCATGTTCTCTTCCCTCCTCAACCCCCCCTCCCCTCCCCCTCCCTCCTCCCTCTCAGCTGATGACTTTGTCACCTTCTTTACGAAGAAGGTGAACGACATTACCTCCTCCTTCACCCCCACCGCTTTCCTCCCTCCCTCTTCTCCCACCCCGACTAACCTTACCTGTTTCAACCCCCTCTCCCCTGATGAAGTTAACAAACATCTAACCACCCTACCACCTGCCCCCTCGACCCAATCCCTTCCTCTCTTCTCCAGGACATCTGGGGCGATATCCTTCCCTTCCTTACATCCCAAATCAACATCTCCCTTGAGGCAGGCCTGTTTCCGGCAGCCTTCAAGACTGCCAGAATCAAGCCGCTCCTCAAGAAACCATCCCTAGACACCACTGATGTCCAAAACTACAGACCGGTATCTCTCCTATCATTCCTGTCCAAAACCCTTGAACGGGCTGTCTCCTCACAACTTTCTTCCTATCTCTCCCAGAACAACCTCCTCGACCCTCACCAGTCAGGCTTCAAGGCTGCGCACTCCACGGAGACGGCACTGCTCGCAGTGACAGAGTCTCTTCGTGATGCCAGAAGCTCGTCCCTCTCATCGGTACTGATCCTTCTCGACCTGTCTGCGGCGTTCGACACAGTGAACCACCAGATCCTCCTCTCCACTCTCGCCGAGCTTGGAATCGCTGGAACTGCGTTATCCTGGTTCACCTCCTACCTTGCAGATCGCACTTATCAGGTCACATGGAACGGTTCCCTGTCCAGACCCTGCACCCTGGACACCGGAGTCCCTCAAGGCTCAGTATTGGGACCCCTTCTGTTTTCTCTTTACACTAAATCGCTAGGCTCTGTAATCACATCTCATGGCTTCTCCTATCACTGCTATGCAGATGACACTCAACTGTTTCTCTCCTTTCCCCCCTCAGAAACCCAAATAGCAACACGCATCTCTAAATGCCTGGCCGACATCAGCAGATGGACAGCCGCCAACCACCTGAAGCTCAACCTTGACAAGACTGAGCTCCTCTTCATACCGGGGAAAGACTGCCCTCAGATGGACCTACTGGTCACCATCGAGAACACCCAAGTCTCCCCCTCAACCACAACAAGAGACCTTGGTGTGGTGGTAGATGACCAGCTGTCCTGCAATGCCAACGTCACCGCGGTGGCCCGATCTTGCAGAATTGCCCTCTACAACATCCGCAGGATCCGGCCCTTCCTCACACGTGAAGCGGCGCAGATCCTGGTCCAAGCGCTCATCATCACCTGCCTCGACTACTGCAACTCTCTCCTGGCGGGACTCCCCGCCTCTGCAACCAAGCCCCTCCAACGCATCCAGAACGCAGCAGCACGCCTGGTATTCAACCTACCGAAATTCTCCCACGTGACCCCTCTCTTCCGCGATCTCCACTGGCTTCCGGTAAATGCTTGCATCAAATTCAAGACTCTGGTGCTGACCTTTAGGGCAGTCAATGGAACTGCCCCAGCCTACCTCCAGGCGTTGGTCAAACCCTACATCCCAGCCAGAGCGCTCCGCTCAACTTCTGCCAGGCGACTTGTTCGACCTTCACTAATGTCAACCAAACATCGCTCGTCCAAGACCCAGCTCTTCACGGCTCTGGCTCCACAGTGGTGGAATGAACTCCCATCTCATGTCAGGACGGCAGAGTCCCTCGCCAGCTTCCGCAAGAGACTCAAGACCCACCTGTTCAGAGTCCACCTGGACTCTCCTTGAACCCTCCTTCTCCTTTGTGAAACCCCTAAACTTGCTTAAGTCCTGACATTAATAGCTCTTAGCATGTTGTATATGTTAAGCAAGTGTATATCCTTAATGTTGAATCGCTATCACAGCTACTTAAGCAGGTGACCTAGCAGTACGAAATTGTGTTATTCATCTTGTTAATATGAATACTTGTGAACTGCGGTATTTTTATGTTTGCGTACCCCAGTGTTATGCTATTGTCTGCTTCAACTAATGTACACCTTGTAAGTCGCTTTGGATAAAAGCGTCTGCCAAATGCCCTAAATGTAAATGTAAATGTAAATGATGTATTCCGCGGCGCTGGATTCTCCGTCTGAAGTGGCTTGGGGGAAAGTAGGGAAGGCAGTGAGGTCGCTCCCTCTGCTTCATCAGGGGAGAGGCTCTAGTGGGAGCTGCTCACAGAGATGCTGCGTCTCATGTTGTTATGATGATAACCTCCCCTAACTTGGTTTTACTCTGCAATCTCATCTAAGACACTCCGCTTTATACTTTCACTTTGCCTTTTTCCTATGCATAAGATGGGGTCATAAATATAAAAATGTGATCACTGCAATACAATTTGCATGGTGTACCGATAATTCAGCCAAGGTCTTTCAGCAGAGAGACATACAGTATTGTATGCATTGCATTTTCTCAAAGGGTCTTGTGTTTAAAGATGAAACGACTGAATATAATTGTGATTTGTGGTCGTTTTTCGACATTAGGATTTGCACACACTGTAAAGAACTGGAAGATGTTTTTTTTTAAATGCTGGCATACGTCAAATCAGTTCTGGGTAGGTTTAAGTTAAGAGCACGCTGAAGCACACTGGTATACATCGCAGTACGGCAAGTTTGTTCGGCAAATAATGTCTAGTGTACCTGAAACGTATTTCTAACCTATGAGTTATGCGCTTTGAACCTGTGTGTAACTTATCTCCAACCCATATTGACATATGTAGACGTATTTAACAATTTCCGGATGACCACAGAACTTACTGAACGTGTTTCTAACTTACATCTACTGTCTAATGGCGTATTGGCAGCATTTAGGGGAATTGGTATATTAAAATGGGGTTGGAACTGTCAGGGTCAGATCTTCGCTCTAATCGTCCGATCCTTAAATACACGTATTAACTGTGCTCCAACCGGGGAATCATAGAAGACCCGTGCGTAACAAACAAATCGAAAGAGATTTTAGAATTATAAAATATTTAATAAAAAACTGCTGAGACACGATACAATTCAATACAATATTCCATGGAACAGGGAGCCCGAGATCTCCACCCGACAGACCAGATAACCAGTTAATTGCCTGACAGTAGTTCACCCGAAAGTCTCCCGCTTCTCCGCTACAAACACATATTGATCCCCTTCAAACTCCGCCTGGTCGTCGCTTGGTCCTTCTCGTCGTTCTCGTCATCCTGTCCAGTATTCTTCCGCCAGACCGTGCTTGGCGATCGTTATCTTTACGGCTCTCAATGTCTGTGTGGCAGGGCGACCTCCCCATCAATGATCCACTTCTGCGTCCGGTCATCCGCAACGACTTCTTCCTTCCTCCGTCACCATCAGGCCTTCTGAGTCATTATGTTATCTATTCTCCAATACAGTCCTCCTACTACTACTATTAACTATATTATAACTATATTAACTACTGAGAGTCATTCTGTTATCTATTCTCCAATACAGTCCTCCTACTACTACTATTAACTATATTATAACTATATTAACTACTGAGAGTCATTCTGTGATCTATTCTCCAATACAGTCCTCCTACTACTACTATTAACTATATTATAACTATATTAACTACTGAGAGTCATTCTGTCATCTATTCCCCAATACTCTCCTACTACTACTATTAACTATATTATAACTATATTAACTACTGAGAGTCATTCTGTTATCTATTCTCCAATAGTCTCCTCCTACTACTACTATTAACTATATTATAACTATATTAACTACTGAGAGTCATTCTGTTATCTATTCTCCAATACAGTCCTCTTACTACTACTATTAACTATATTATAACTATATTAACTACTGAGAGTCATTCTGTGATCTATTCTCCAATACTCTCCTTCTACTACTACTATTAACTATATTATAACTATATTAACTACTGAGAGTCATTCTGTGATCTATTCTCCAATACTCTCCTCCTACTACTACTATTAACTATATTATAACTATATTAACTACTGAGAGTCATTCTGTGATCTATTCTCCAATACTCTCCTTCTACTACTACTATTAACTATATTATAACTATATTAACTACTGAGAGTCATTCTGTGATCTATTCTCCAATACAGTCCTCCTACTACTACTATTAACTATATTATAACTATATTAACTACTGAGAGTCATTCTGTGATCTATTCTCCAATACTCTCCTCCGCAGCCTCCAACTGCGTTTCGTGAACACTTTCCTAACTACTGATGTTGCGATGTTGATACGGTGATATTGATACGGTGATGTTAATACGGTGATGTTGATACGGTGATGTTGATACTGTGACGGTGATATTGATACGGTGATGTTGATACTGTGTCGGTGATGTCGATACTGCGATGTCTATTGCGGTTATGATTTAAAACATCGAGTGGCAGCCTTTTATAGTCTACGACACGTGATGGTCGGCGATACGCTGCAGCGCGCTATGCATAAGTTAGACTATTGTTGGGCATAAGTTGTGAACGCCGGCAACACGCGAAGCATTCGTTGGTATATGTTTTCTATAAGTTATCGAAACGTTCTATATAAGTTAGTAGTATGTATAAAATAAAAACACATCAATAAAAACATTGATAGTTCAGCGTATGCCAGCGTTTTAGAGACATTTTGATACGTTGGCATGTGCTGGCTAAATCGTCAAGGTGTGGCAAGGCCTTTATCTTCCACAATTTATGTCATATTAAAAAAGCTATAGATTTGTGATAAGGAACGCAGAGATTGCTAAAACAAAGGCCACAACTCAAGATTCAAGATAATTTTTATTTTTTTATTTACCATATGCAAGTACAATGGAATGCTTGCTCCCCATTCCCTCCAGTATGCAGTATGAATTTCAGTATGAACAATACCATACTATACTTAATTATGCAATACAATACTATACTAAACAAAACTATACAATAAACAACACTATATACTATCTACTATACACTATAAACAACACTATACAAATAAATAAAATAACAATAAAGTGACTGATGGATTCAAAATTCAAGATTGCAACAAGTACAATGATGATACAGTAACTGGGATGTATAGCCAGTTTGAAAGCAGTAGATACGGGACCTGGAGAGAAGGGCTGTGGTGAGACCCATGCTGTGATCCGGCCTCAGGAAGGGACAGTGGGACAGCACACCATCCGCAACATCGGGCAGGCGGACGGCGGGGCCTACACCTGCAAGGCCACCAACAAGGCCGGCTCCCAGGAGAAGGAGCTGTTCCTCAAGGTGTTCGGTGAGTCCGCCGGCTCGCCTGGTCGGCCCGTGCTACGCTTGGCTAGCATTTAAAAAGAAACGCCACTTCTGCCCTCGTAGTTATCATATTTAGAGTGGAGACTGACAGCTGATCTTTTCATGGTTATCACGTTTAGGTGGTTTTCCTTTTCTCTTTATTTATTTTTGTTTGCCTGACATACACATCATACACTATGTAATCGTTGTAAATGTATTTTAAAAGTTATGTCATGAATGAAAAAAAAAAAACATAGATACATAAATAAATACATAATACACAAAAAATACAAAATGAGTTGGACATTAAGTTGCATATGCCAACAAAAACTGCTTTCACATGTATCACAAAGCCCATACAAACACCCAACCGCCGTTCATTAAAAAAAGGCATTTCAAACTGAATAAATCACCATTCATATCTCTGTCAATCCACCGACAATAACCACATGCGTCGATCACAAAATATACTTTCCCTGAAAGCGGGTATTTTTTCATAATTTAATCTATGCAGTATTCCGTGAAAGCACAAGGCCATGCATATCAATTCATATTTTCATAAACCGCCTTGTTGTTTCGTGAAGGCGGCGCACAGTTTCATGAAAATGTGAGTAGTATTCCTTAGTCGTCAGCATCCTCTCAGAAAGGGGGCAGACAAAGCTTGATCTGCAATAATTGCAAATTTCAAATATTGGCACTAAAAGAGACTGTCTTGTTTATGTTGCAACGTGCAGTGCAGAGGTGGTGGTGGTGGTGTGTGTGTGTGTGTGTGTGTGTGTGTGTGTGTGTGTGTGTGTGTGTGTGTGTGTGTGTGTGTGTGTGTGTGTGTGTGTGTGTGTGTGAGATGCGTGTGAGTGGGTGTGTGTGTGAGCGTGTGTGTGTGCGTGTACGGTGTGTGTGTGTGTGGTGTGTGTGTGTGTGTGTGTGTGTCTGTGTGTGTGCTTGTGTGCGTGTGTGTGCATGTCCGTGTGTGTGTGTGTGTTTGTGTGTGTGTGTGTTTGTGTATGTGTGTGTTCATGTGTGTTGTGTGTGTGTCTGTGATGTATTCTTTTATTGCCCCTGACAGCAGTCGGCAGGAGATTTGTCAGAGGTGTGGGAACGTTGCCAGTGGTCTGTGGATGGTCAACACAAACACACATACATAGACACGCAGACCTGTGTGTGTGTGTGTGTGTGTGTGTGTGTGTGTGTGTGTGTGTGTGTGTGTGTGGGTCTACATGCTATCTGGTTAAACCAGTGTGGGTCGGCCCGCTTGCTTCAAATTCAAACAGCGGTAGCCGTCCGGTTCCGGCAGGTCGACCGCATGGATTTGCGTCAGCGCCCTCCACCTAGTTCCAATTTAATATTTTTATATTTTTCTTCAAAGTTGTCTCTCTCAACATAGAGTCAGACCATGTCTGAAATTACATTTCAAACCTGAGCGCCGTCAGCACACCGAGAACTGAGGAGAACTTGTGGGAAGCCCACAAGTTTGGTTTTGTTGCAAAGGTTGTTTTGCATAGCCTAGTCTCTGCCAATGCCTTATTTTCTCTAGCTGAAGGCTACAATGGGACGCAACGCACACAGAGAGTCTTACCTGAAGGCCTTGGCCAGATGTGCACTACTAGGACCAATAAAAGAAACACAGACAATAGAAACAATGGTCTTCTCTTCAAGATGAGCGTTGAAACACAAACACCCGAGGGTACTTTGTATGCTCCATGAATTAGACTGTTTTCTAGTGGAAGAAAGGAGAGGTTATGTGTTTGTGTGTGTGTTTGTGTGTGTGTGTGTCTGTGTGTGTGTGTGTGTGTGTGTGTGTGAGAGAGAGAGAAGACGGTGTAAACCGTTGAGGAAGGTAAACAGGGGATTTGGGGGTGGGGGGGAGATTTCAAGTATAGCGGTACAATGGAAATGGGCCTAGCGGCACAGTATGTCTACAGATGGGGTCAAAAAAGGTCATTTATACACTAAACTAAGGTCTTCATCCTGTTTTTCGTTCCTCTGCAAGTTTTTTTTTCTCAACGTTTTTGAAAAACCCCTGAATGTGGATTGATGTATACCCATAAACACCTCATAGTTGAT
>CM051009.1:26609828-26627891 GCA_027704905.1 Muraenolepis orangiensis
TTTGGTTCAAATTAAGTGTATTTTGAATAGGAAGGGATCCAACATGCCTTTAAATGTGTTGTTTCTTTAAATACAGGTCCTAAAGTCTGGACTATCAGATATTGTTTGTACATATATATTAGGGATGTCAAAGTTAACGCGTTAACACATGTGATTAATCTCGAGACTTTAACGCGCATCATTTTTTTTAAACTAAATGAATCATAGTATCCGGTTTAGACGGCTCCTCCCTCAGTGTTTCCAGCGCGCCTGGGAATGAACTGAGAGGCAGCGCGTTAAACTAACTTTAGCACTTTGAGTTTTCTCTACTCAAATTAAAAGTGCGCTTATAATGCAATTATTATTATTATTATTATTAACAGGATGACTGAGGAGACGCACCGAGCACGGAGGGCTGGGCGGAACATTGGTTGGTCTGGATAGCGCCCATTAGACAGAGGGCCGTTGGTCTGGATAGCGCCCATTAGACAGAGGGCCGTTGGTCTGGATAGCGCCCATTAGACAGAGGGCCGTTGGTCTGGATAGCGCCCATTAGACAGAGGGCCGTTGGTCTGGATAGCGCCCATTAGACAGAGGGCCGTTGGTCTGGATAGCCCATTAGACAGAGGGCCGTTGTTCTGGATAGCCCATTAGACAGAGGGCCGTTGGTCTGGATAGCGGCCATTAGACAGAGGGCCGTTGGTCTGGATAGCGCCCATTAGACAGAGGGCCGTTGGTCTGGATAGCGCCCATTAGACAGAGGGCCGTTGGTCTGGATAGCGCCCATTAGACAGAGGGCCGTTGGTCTGGATAGCGCCCATTAGACAGAGGGCCGTTGGTCTGGATAGCGCCCATTAGACAGAGGGCCGTTGGTCTGGATAGCGCACATTAGACAGAGGGCCGTTGGTCTGGATAGCGGCCATTAGACAGAGGGCCGTTGGTCTGGATAGCGGCCATTAGACAGAGGGCCGTTGGTCTGGATAGCGCCCATTAGACAGAGGGCCGTTGGTCTGGATAGCGGCCATTAGACAGAGGGCCGTTGGTCTGGATAGCGGCCATTAGACAGAGGGCCGTTGGTCTGGATAGCGGCCATTAGACAGAGGGCCGTTGGTCTGGATAGCGGCCATTAGACAGAGGGCCGTTGGTCTGGATAGCGGCCATTAGACAGAGGGCCGTTGGTCTGGATAGCGGCCATTAGACAGAGGGCCGTTGGTCTGGATAGCGCCATTAGACAGAGGGCCGTTGGTCTGGATAGCGGCCATTAGACAGAGGGCCGTTGGTCTCACTCCGCGACTGTGGACTTGATGGGGCTTTAGCAAAGTGCCGTAAAAGAGTTGGATATTTTAAACACAGTCCTGCAAATACGGCGGAGCTGAAAGTCCAGCAAGTTGACACTGTTTCAATGTCATTTTACTAGCTATAAATGTGGAAAAAGGATTGTTCACTTTGTCTCTTTGCTATTCAGTTTCTTAAAGTGGCCTACTGGTTGCAACATTCATTTGCATGAAATGTTTCTTTGCAAACTATTTAAAGGCACGCAGTTTATGTTCACTTTGTTGCAGACATTATTTTGTAACAGATTATTTATGCGGTTGTCTGCTTAATATGAGTCTTATTATCGATGTTTTGGGCAAGACTAAGCACTCCCTGGGACCTTTTTGCTCAGAAAAACGTGAAAAGTAACGTCCATCCATCCTCTTCCGCTTATCCGTGGTGGGGTCGCGGAGGTAGCAGCTTCAGCAGGGGACTCCAAACTTCCCTCTCCCTGGCAACATAGTGAAAAGTAACGTGAACAATTAAAAGTAACAAATAAAATAATAAAAACGCTAACTACTTTTAGCATTTCATTCTTCCATATCTGTGTTTGTTTTGCCAACCGCAAAAACAAAAACAAATAAATGTGTCTTTTAAACTTGTGATTAATCGGATTAATCACAGAATTTTATTGTGAATAATCCGATTAAATATTTTGATCTATTGACAGCACTGATATATATATATATATATATATATATATATATATATATATATATATATATATATATATATAATGTACCTACTGAATGTTAACAAGGAGTGAACTACCAGATTTTACTCTTTGTTTAATGGTCACACTATTTTATGGTCGGCCTACCCTGAAATCAGTGAATAGGTACCCAGTTGTTCAGTAATCACAATCAGAATCAGAATAATAACTACAGCATCATTTCTCTGGACGTTTCTCCCAAAGTAACTGAATTGTTCAATCCTTATTCCATAACTTCCCATCTTGTTCCCCCGTACCTAAATAATCAACATCTCTATGTATTGGTACATACTAGCTGGTACACTGTTAGTCAAATACATTTCACCATTCTTTGTGGGCTGTAATCTAAAGCATTACCAAATAATATACTGTACTTCACCACACACGTGGTGAAAAAGGCCCAACAACGCCTGTATTTTCTCAGGCGTCTGAAGAAATTCAGCATGGGCCCCCGCATCCTGAGAACATTCTACAACGGCACCATCGAGAGTGTTCTGACAGGGTGTATCACCGCCTGGTACGGGAACTGCACGGCACTCGAGCGCAGAGCGCTTCAAAGGGTGGTGCGGACGGCCCAGTATATCGTTGGAGGTGAGCTCCCCTCCCTCCTGGACATTTACAACCAGCGGTGCGTGGCCAAGGCCAAAAGAATTATAAAAGACATTGCCCACCCCAGCCACGAACTTTACTCACTATTACCGTCAGGCAGGCGATACCGCAGTATCAAGTGTCGTACAAATAGGCTTAGAGATAGCTTCCACAGTCAGGCCATCAGGCTGCTGAACAAGGGCGTATAACATATAACAATGTATATTTTATTACATTGATTTATATATATATATTGCTCTTTTCTGTGCTGATTTTTGCATTTTATAAATTGCATTTTTTATTTTTATTTTATATTCCTTATTCTATTTTTTATTCTATTTTTTATTCTATTTTGATCTATTTTTATTTTATCTTATTCTATAACTGCTGTCTGTCGTCGGGTATTGCACACAAGAATTTCACATCACTGCTTTATACTAAACTGTAAACTGTGAAGTGACAATAAACTTGACTTGACTTGACTTGACTTGTATATATTTTTTGTTGTGTTTTTAAGTTGTCCAGTTTTGTTGGGTCTTTGCCTGAACATGGCCACCTCTCTCTCTTCCTCTCTCCTCTTCTTGTGAACGAGAAAAGTACACACACAAATAGGAAACAGAACAGAGGACCAGCTCTCTGAAAACATACTGCCTCATTATTTCTGTCTACACAGAAACGTGGTGAAGACACGGAGAGTACTAGTGGTAGAAGTGGTAAGTTAGCATCATCGAGGTCATGAGCTACACCTGTGTTTACCCGGCTTAGGGAACTGCTGCTCCACTGAGACAGCATCCACCGTCCATCCTGTAGTAAGCTAGTTACTCAGCGCTATAAAATAAAGTGGGGATGACACTTTATGAGCTGCAAAGTCACTCTGCGTCATAATAACGGTGACAGTGGGGTGCACCCGTGTAGAAAGAGGTTTCTCTCATGGTAGTGAGTTACCATGGAAACCCCTTTGGTAGAGGGCACGTGAGCAATAGTTTTGCCCTTATAACGAGAGATGCTTTAACTTGAATGATTCCCCATTACCCCCCACCAAGTATGTGGTACAGATCATCAGACAGCAAATGTAGTGTGAATCTCAGGAAAACATAATCACAGTTAGTCTCAAAGGGCTTCACTGGCCAGATGTTACATACATGATAGCTTTGTACTTTAGTGAGTGGGTACTTTATTGGGTATTTACAAGAGTGAGTAAAATATATAACTTTTTACCAAAAAAGTGATTTAAAATAAGGCAAAATTTGGTAATGATTATTTCTCATTCCACCCAGGCCACCCCATTAACGCAAACCAACAGCCCACTTATTTAGTAGGATAACCTTGGGATGGACCAACAAGGAGCATCTGAATAGAGAGCACTTGTGCCTGCAGGAGGGGTTCCTGACTGCAGGGTAGAGCCCTAGAGTTTATAGTTTCTGTGATAACGGAATAACAGACACAGATTTGAGAATTTCTTAAATGCTATAACATAGATTCCATGGAGCCAAACATTAAGTCTGTGCTTAAAGGTGACTGGAGGTTTTAAACTATGACTACGAAATGTTGTTTTAAACAACTCATTTATTAAAAGAAATCAAGAGAGTCTACAAGGTATCTGACAATGTACAGAATTAGAATGTTGTGTTTTTAAAGCCTCAAACCCTAACCCTAACCCATAAATTCAAATACAATAATCTAAACATTTTTGGAAAGTTTTTAAAAAGTAAGCCAAAACATGTATATTCTGGCTATTGATTCTTACAGCCTAAGAATGCTGGGCACAATTTATCCACAACAAACTTTACATAGTATTAAAAAACCCTGTTTGGATATAGCCCAGAGGACAAGGTGCTCAGCCGTACGGCGGCCCAGTTGCCTGCCGACAGCGCTTGGCCGACCTGAGGCAGGGCTAACGCCACGTTCCAGACAACTCGTAAGTCCACAAGTCCACCTCCGACTAATAGCAATGGAACGCCACCTGAAGTCGAAGTTTCTACTTGTGAATGAGAAAATCCACGTACCCCGACTTCAGCTTCTGACGCCTAAACAATGGCAGCACCCAGGGAGTCATAAATACTAATAATATTAAGAGTAATATATGATTTCTTTCATTTTACATCTGCTTAGTTTTTAATGTCATGCTTTTTATTGTCATGCCTCTTGTACATGTCAATCAATACGTTTTTGTAGACTAGTCCGTATTTGTATTGGCTAGTGAATGTCATGTTTAGATACGTTTGTTAGATAAGTGGTGTAAAAATAAAATGTAAAACAGTATCTGTTAATGAATGCGTCGTTTTTCCTCTGTTTAATTAGCAAGGAGGCTGCACTGCTGAGAGTTCAGTTGTCTAATCGAGAGCCAAAGCAACACCACCTTGTCAAGGTCAGCCATGCTTTCTGTTTACGTTTGGCATCATTGACTTGAATTAGTTTAAATGTTAGCAGTCTCTCCCTTGTCATCGCCATCACCTTGAGTAATTTAGCTGTTAGCTGTATAGCTGTTACCTTTCCTCCTTGACATTATGTTACTGAGTTTGAATATTTAGCTAAGGTTACAACGTTAGCTTGTGATCCTTGGAAGGAGTGTTGAACGACCTGCTGTTTTCCTATTGTGCTGCTGTTGTTTAGCCCACTGTTAAACATACAATCTATATTCTACTCCTAAATAAAGATATTCAACTTGTCTATGTGACATTAAACCAGGCAAAAGTGACTGTGTTTATAAAGGATTTATGTGAAATGGAGTTCGTATATATATATTTATGTATTTTTTTCTCATATTTCCCCCCCCAAATTTTTTGCATATTCGCCATAGGCTATTATTTTGCCCAACATGCTTTCTTCAAACGTCATTAATGAGTGAAGTACATGAATATCCTATATTTGTGTAGTTATTAGTAATGTTATAGTTTTTTATTGTTTATTAGCTAATTGACTATTAACCATGCAGTGACTGCACTGTACTGCACTGATCTGCACTGTACTGCACTGTATTCATGATGCTGCTGCACTACTCAGCACTCTGTCACTTTCAAATGCTCTTTGCACCATTTGCCATATGTATGTACTGTAGCATAGGATAGCATTGTTGTGGACATTCATACTGCGGGAGTGAATGGAGAGTAAGCATTCCATTAGACATGCTGCACATGGCAAATAAAGACATCTTGAATCTTAAATCTTGAAGGGTATGGTTGACTTTTAGCTTGGGAGTGTTTTTGAGACAATTGACTGACCTGGTCCTTTGCTGGCGAACATGGTGTGTGTGTGTGTGTGTGTGTGTGTGTGTGTGTGTGTGTGTGTGTGTGTGTGTGTGTGTGTGTGTGTGTGTGTGTGTGTGTGTGTGTGTGTGTGTGTGTGTGTGTGTGTGTGTGTGTGTGTGTGTGTGTGTGTGTGTGTGTGTCTGTGTGTGTGTGTGTGCGCACTTGTGTATACAGAGCCACGATGGACGCTTCGAGGTGCGTGGACACCACGGCAAGTCGATGCGGATCGGAGGGCACCAGAAGAGCCTGTTCCTGGACATTGAGTGTGAGTCGACACCCGCCACATACCAACCCATATATATATTAACACACACCAATACACAAAACTAAATCACAGGTTTTGTTTATTCCACATGTGTCCACTGGAGGTGACGTACTCGATTACTACAAAAATGTAGTAATTGTTTTGTAAAACAAATACTGCAAAATGATTTTCGATTACTACATATATTACTACATACATATATAATATATATATATATAATACAATATATTATATATATACATATATTAATAACAAATATATATAATTTAAAACATATATATATATAATATTATGTGTTTTACAGTCAAACACGTCTTCAAAGTCTGTTTTTACTGTTTTGAAGACTTGCAAAATAAATCTGTTTTCACCACCAAAAGTAGTCCACTATGTCCACTATAATCCAAAGTAAACCACTTTGGATTATAGCATACAAAAAATGCAGTCGTATAGGTAAGTGGTGAACTCTCACATTCTTCCACTCTGTGGATGTTATATTACATTATTACATATTGTTATGTGACGCTTTTATCCAAAGCAAATTACAATAGTGTGTTTCAACAAAGTTAATGGTAATAGACTGCTTTTATATAGCGCTTTTAAGTGCTTTACAAGTCATGCCTCACATTCACCCATTCATAACACGTTCAACCACCAACAGTGGACTCAGCCATCTAAGGAGACAGCCAGCACGTCGGGAGAAGTTAGGGTGAGGGTGTCTTGCTCAAGGACACCTTGACAGTTTTTGCTAGGAGGAGCCGGGGGACAGCAACCTTCCGGTTGTGAGGCGACCTACGCTCTGCTGCCCCGTAGGAAGGTAAGAGAACAACTCGTCACCAGAAGTCAAAAGTGCATTTCATTCCTAACAAGTCTCCAAGAACTGAGCCAGAACTCAGGTAAAAGTACAATTTACCTGGCAAACATTATATAACAATATCTACCTAACAATCTACTTAGACAATGTACTTAGTAAGGTGCTAGTACACTAGTACAAATGTTTGATGTCATGTTGCTTCCCATCTTAGTACATCTCCTCGCTGCACCGCTTAGATTACCAGCAGGAAACCATGGCTACCACCAAGCAAAGCTTAACGTGGAGCCCCTTGAGTGAAGGAGGAGGTGTAGTGAAATGTGAACTATGTCAAATAGAAATAAAGAAATAAAAAAAAATAAAGAATGTTAAACTATCTCAGATGGAAGTGTCCTCAGGAAACATGAAAGAAAAAGAAGAAAAGAGTAATGGTAAAATGGTAGCCCTAGATATGCAGCTATTCTCCACGGTTGAAAAGGACAAATGTATTGATATATATGCTATAGTTATAGTTCAGCCAGTGGTGAACCCAAGGGCCTTCAAGGTATTCAGAGAAGACCCTGGAACCCTCAGATGAAAAAATAAATAAATAAAATGAATTATATTAATACAAGTTAAGAACATTTAAATACAATGAATAAATGAGAATCGTATCTGTGTTGCTGATCTGTTATATTACGTTGATTTGTTTGTCTTTCTCGGTCCATGTACTACACATTTGAGTGGTTTTGTATCAGAAAAAAAATGCAACCTATCAGATATTTTTCTGGGTTAATGGGAAGAATATCCTTCAACTGAATGAATGAATGAATGACTTTATTTGACAATATAAAAAAATAACGTGACAGAAAGCACAGTCAGGAGATACTGCCAAGGATGTACACAAGAAAGCTCAGAGCTTATTTCCATTGTGGTCCTAACAACCACGGTACTCTCTGTCCTTGATATAATGCCCTGGCCCTTAAACTGAATGAGAGCGTCTTTTTGGATTGACAATTTGATCAACCAATCATATATTGATTTGTAGCCGATGGGCTTATTCTTTCAGATTTCCCCACAGTTCCAGGGTACAAGAAGACTGCTTGTAGTTAACTGGCTTGAGGGTCTACAGAAAGTCCTATTGTGATAGACACGGTTTACCACTGAGTTCAGCAATATGGCAAAGGCCAGCGAGACGGTTTGTCACACACATACACATACACACATACACACACAGCCTCCAGCGAGGAGTAAAAGCTAATTTGTAAGAAGACATCCTTCATTGCTGTTTTCTCTCTCTCTCTCTCTCTCTCTCTCTCTCTCTCTCTCTCTCTCTCTCTCTCTCTCTCTCTCTCTCTCTCTCTCTCTCTCTCTCTCTCTCTCTCTCTCTCTCTCTCTCTCTCTCTCTCTCTCAATCTTTTAGATTTTTTACGTTACCTAACCTAACGAGCTTTGAAAGAAAAATAACCTCCATTAAATGGCCCTGGAATCATTAGCATCATTAGCACAATGGCAGCATTGGCTGGAGCCAGAATTACAAGTGGAGCAGAGGGGCCACAAGGGTCCACCAGACATGAAGAATCAAACCCATTAACACACACACACACACACACACACACACACACACACACACACAAATGAGTAGTGTGTACACAAGTACACACACACAATAACACATGCACATGCACATGCACACACACACGCAGAAATGCACACACACACACACACACACACACCAAGGAGTACATGCACACGCTTATCTGCAAACTTGATAATCAGAGTGTTGCTGTGCGTGGCAGTGCAGTCATGTGTGTACAGCGAGTACAGCCGGGGACTGAGGCAGCAGCCTTGGGGTGCACCGGTGTTGAGGACCAGAGTGGATGAGATGTTGCTCCAAATCTTCCCCACTTCATGCCTGCCTGTCAGGAAGTCCATAGTCCAGTTACAGATGGGGGCGCCCAGACCTAGGTCCCTCAGTTTCAGGACCAGCTTGGAGGGAACGATGGTGTTGAACACCGAGCTGTAGTCAATGAACAGCAGTCTGAAGTAGGTGTCCCTCCTGTCTAGGTGCTGCAGGGCCGTGTGTAGTGCCAGGGAAATGGCGTTGTCTACAGACCTGTTTGGTCAAAGCCCCTGGACGATAATCATTGAGGCATGTTACCTTGGTCTTTTTGGGTAACGGCACAATGGTTGTCACTTTGAAGCTATGACTGTTGCAGTGATGCATTGTAGATGTCGGTGAACACAGGAGCCAGCTGGTCGGTGCAGGTCTTGAAGATGCGGGATGGAACTCCATTTGGGCCGGCTGCCTTCCCTGCCTTCACTCTCCTGAGATTATGCGGACATCGGACTCGGACAGTTGTAGAACGTAGTCCTCTGGGGGGATGTTCAAGTTGTTGGTCGGCTCATGGTCCCTTTCAAAGCAAGCAAAAAACTTGTTTAGCTTTTCTGGTAGGTTAGGGTCGTTGTTGGTGACTGCCCCTCAGCTCCCCTTGTAGTTGGAGAGGACCCTCAGACCTTGCCACATATGTCTGGTGTCAGAGTCAATTGTAATCCAATTTCCCCTTCTTAATGGCTTTTCTGAGTTCACTTACTTGTAGTGATCGGAGTCGCCTGTTGTGAAAGCGGTACTCCGTTCCTTAAGTTTGTTCCGTATGTCAGTATTCATCCATGGTTTGCGGTTCCGGAATGAGCGAACAGACCTGGTTGGGATGCATTCCTTCACTAGCCTTTTAATGTATGCTGTGACATGATCTGCATGCACATCAAGGTCAGTGGTCTTGAATACACTCCAGTCAGTGAATTCTAGCCCCCACTGCAGGTGTAGTAAGACATAATTTGTCCAGCAAAGCACCTTCTTTACAACTGTGGACGTGGACTTCAACTTACTGCTTGTAAGTGGGAAGTAGAAGCATGGAGGCGTGGTCTGATTTGCCGAAAGCCGGCCGCGCAACAGCGAGATAAGCGTGCTTGATGGTGGTAGAGCAGTGATCAAGAGTCTTGTTCTGTCTTGTCGGACATGAGGTGTGTTGATAGTATTTTGGTAATACCGTTTTTAAATTGCAGTTGTTAAAGTGCCCCGCTACAATGGGGACTGCCTCGGGGTAGCGATTCTGAAGTTTGCTCACTTCGATGTAAAGTTTGTCCAATGCGATGCTCGCATCAGCCCGTGGTTGGATGTTAACCGCCGCCATGAGACTAGCAGAGTCGGGGAATGGGCACCCATCCTCCCGCTCTCTGTTGTCCCACCTGATATCCCACCAGGTAAAAATTATATCGGGACCCATGTATCTCACAAATGCATACTCTATAAATATATTTAATATACATAAATATATATATGTACGTATGTATATATATGTATATATGTATGTATGTATATATGTATGTATGTATGTATATATGTATGTTTATATGTATAAATATATATGTATGTATATATGTATGTATGTTTATATATATATATGTGTGTGTGTGTGTGTGTGTGTGTATAGTGTTGTAGAGATTCCTACTGCGGGAGGTAATGGGGACGAAGCAATTAAACCTCTTCAATCTTGAATGTATATAAACAAATATATATATACTGTATATTGTGGCATCACGAGGGGACAGGTTATAGAGGGGTGCTATATTCCACTGGTAGACCAGCTGCAATCCCAAAATAGCTGCCGGTCCACAAACTACATCTCCCAGCATGCCCCACAACTCTGACAGGTGTAGGTGCTTAAGCCACCTAATTGAAGCTGCACTGGGAAACAGACAAAAGCCCAGACTCTCAGGAGAAGAGAGAGAACCGGGAAGCACATGGCTGGAAGGAGATGGAGACACTTGAAGAAAAGTCAAAAAAGAGAAGGAAAGTCTAATTTTTGTTAGTTTTTCTGAACTGTGCTTGGGGGGAAAAAGCCCTTTGTGAGGAAATAAAGCCTATTTTTATTTAAACTTTACTATTTTGACCTGTTTTGCCTGGAACTCTGCACCGCCCAACATTAGCCTGCTGAGACGGCCTCTCATGATGTTACAATATATATATATATATATATATATGTATGTATACTCATATATGTATATATGTACTGTATATAAACTGTATATATATCCTAAGTTATATTTTTCTCCAGCGGTCAGGTTCACCATGTACTTGGTGTCTATCTTGGTCCAGAGCAGTCTAGCCCTTGACGGTTGGATTCCGTTCTTGGTGTTCTTTGTGTATAACTACAACAATGGAGGTTATTATCTTGGTGGTTCCAGGTCACCCCCGTGTCCGACAGAGACTTCGGCCGCTACAACTGCACAGCGCGTAACAACATCGGCCTACGGCACCAGGAGTTTATCCTGGCCCAGGCAGGTGATTTTTCAACACACACACACACACACACACACACACACACACAGAAAAACACACTTACACACACAGACTCCACCCTGTCCTTGTCATCCGCAAAGTGGGGAACCGGGGGGGGGGGGGGGGGGATCCATGTGATGATGTCATTGTTTCATTGGAATGGCAAATGGTGAAAGGGTGACATACACACACACACACTCACACTCACACATACAGTACACCAACACACAAGCATATACACACATATAAATAGACATGCATACCTTCTCCATCACACACACACTCACCCCTAGACACACACACACACATAAACACACACACAAATACACACTCCAACACACACACACTCACCCCTAGACACACACACACACACAAACACACACACAAATACACACTCCAACACACACACACTACCCCTCAACACACACACACACACACACCTACACACACACACACACACTCCTACACACACACACACATCACACACACACACACACACACTCACACACACACATCACACACACACACACACACACACTCTACACACACACACCACACACACACACACACACCACACACTCCAACACAAACACTAAGCACACTCACACACAAACCTTTACCCCCCGAGGGCACATTATTTTTCTCTACCTCGCTCAATTCGCCGGGAAACAAAATACAGACCCTTTTTAACACACCACACACACACACACACACACACACACACACACACACACACACACACACACACACAGCATATTTCTGGCATCTCCAACACAGCAACACAGACATTTTTCAGCTACCATTTTTATTCCCCCTGAGAGCTCAATTGTCGCTAATACCCGGATTTGAAATTCCTGCAGAGATAGATGTTCCCTTCCTCGGGGCCCCCGAGCCCTCCTCCTCAGCCCCACCGCTAATCTCAAAGGGTTCAGGGTGATATACAGCCTGGGTGGCTGGGGGTTCAGGGTGATATACAGCCTGGGTGGCTGGGGGTTCAGGGTGATATACAGCCTGGGTGGCTGGGGGTTCAGGGTGATGTACAGCCTGGGTGGCTGAGGGTTCAGGGTGATATACAGCCTGGGTGGCTGGGGGTTCAGGGTGATATACAGCCTGGGTGGCTGGGGGTTCAGGGTGATGTACAGCCTGGGTGGCTGGGGGTTCAGGGTGATATACAGCCTGGGTGGCTGGGGGTTTAGGGTGATATACAGCCTGGGTGGCTGGGGGTTCAGGGTGATGTACAGCCTGGGTGGCTGGGGGTTCAGGGTGATATACAGCCTGGGTGGCTGAGGGTTCAGGGTGATGTACAGCCTGGGTGGCTGGGGGTTCAGGGTGATATACAGCCTGGGTGGCTGGGGGTTCAGGGTGATATACAGCCTGGGTGGCTGGGGGTTCAGGGTGATATACAGCCTGGGTGGCTGGGGGTTCAGGGTGATATACAGCCTGGGTGGCTGGGGGTTCAGGGTGATATACAGCCTGGGTGGCTGGGGGTTCAGGGTGATATACAGCCTGGGTGGCTGGGGGTTCAGGGTGATATACAGCCTGGGTGGCTGGGGGTTCAGGGTGATATACAGCCTGGGTGGCTGGGGTTCAGGGTGATATACAGCCTGGGTGGCTGGGGGTGGCTGGCCAATTGCTGACATACCGACCCTCATTTATAGTAGTAAAATAAATAAAATGACCTTCGAGTGGAGATTGAATCGTTTTGGCCGAGTAGGAACAGTAAGGAAAGCTGACCTAATGCAGTGTTTAGGTAAGAACAACGTGTTGGTGTAGACATTGTTCTGAAACACACACACACACACACACACACTCACACATCTTTTATACAGTCGTACTCTACGGGAAGTGTAAGCCTAATGTCAAAGGTTTCAAAGTCCCATAACAATGTAGCCTGAAAACCGCAAGCCAAATTGTACTTGCAACCACGCCACCAGTATGTACAAAACATTAGAAATGACAACAAAATGGCATCCGGGCAACTCGTGTTCGAGTCGTATATATTTCCGACTTGAAACTTTCGAGTTACGACCTCAAAGCGTTCCAGGTGCATGACGTCAAACATAAAAATAAAACATGGCTGACCGTGAGAAGTTGGTGTTTTTTTGGCTCACGATAAGACAATTGAACTCTCGGCAGTACAGCCTCCTTGCATACATAAATTAAGAATTAAGAGGAAAAACAACGCATTCAGCACCTTGGAGTAGACTTTCCCAGGGAGCCTGAGTAATGTGATACCCCTGGAATTGGTACACACCCTCTGGTCCCCCTTTTTGAACAGGGGTACCACCACCCCCGTTTGCCACTCCTCAGGCACTGTCCCAGACTTCCACGCAATGTTGAATAGACGTGTCATCCATGACAGCCCCTCAACACCCAGAGCCTTTAGCATTTCTGGATGAATCTCGTGCTGGAAAGGAGGGTTCGGCCGATAGTGGAACCTCAGATTGAAGAGGAACAATGCGGATTCCGCCCTGAACGTGGAACAACAGACCAGCTTTTCACTCTTGCAAGGATCCTAGAGGGGGCTTGGGAGTATGCCCATCCAGTCTACATGTGTTTTGTGCATGCATCTTTGTTTCCCTTGTCGTGTCCACACCCCAGATGTTCCGTCCAACCCGTACTCGGTCCGTCTGTCGGCCGTCTGCTAGCGCCTTGCCACCGTCACCTTCATGAAGCCTGACTCCCACGGCGGCGTGCCCATCAGCCACTACCTGGTGCAGTACAAGGAGCTCACCACGTACGACTGGCGGGAAGTCAGGTCCCACAGCGTATCCCACAGAGTATGTACTGTTACGAGTATGTACTGAGTATGTACTGCTTTCACTTTACTTTCGCTCTTTACTTTTACTTAAACTCTTTAATTTCCGTAATCTTTTTATTTTCACTTTCACTCCGTACTCCCTCTTAATTTTCACTCTCTCTCGTGTTAATTTTTGTATTGTTGCTGTAATCTATGACATTGCTTTTACTATTTTACCATATAGAAGATGCAGCTGCTGACTTAGATCAGATACACGTTATTTATTGATTTATTTTTGTTCAGGTGCATGGCTACCCGATAACATCCCTTCAATTCAATCAATAACTTAACACTTGTCAGGGTGTAGTGTTGGTAGGACCCAGAACGCAGACCAAAGACAGAGTGAGGCAGTAACGTGAGACTTTATTGCGTAAACACAATAGTAGAGCGGTCGGGGACAGGCCAGAGGTCTGGATACCGGGAAGTCTATCAGCGGAGTACCAGCAGGTAGTAGACAGGTGAGTAGATTACCAGAAGGCTGGTACGGTGTCATCGAGGGAGTACAATGTACGATCTAGCAAAGAAGTAAAGGGACGCCAGGGTATATATACACCCAGGTGAGGTGATTATCCTAATCGGCAATTGCCGACAGGTGTGTGGGTGCGCCACCAAAGCCCGCTCCTTGGCCACCCACCGTAACCATGACAGTACCCCCCCCCCCCTCCACTGGCGTGTCCTGGCGCCCCACCCGGCTTGTTGGGGTGTTCCCGGTGGAAGTCGCGGATAAGGGACGGGTCCAGGATGTTCCGGCGCTTGAACCAACTCCATTCTTCTGGACCGTATCCCTCCCAGTCGACCAAATACTGGAACTCCCGGCCCCGGCGGCGAATGTCCAGGATCTTCTTCACCGTGTAGGCAGGGTTGTCGTCGATGATCCGGGGGGGTGGAGGGGATTCGGTGGGGGGGGCATAACTGGTTGGAGGAGACAGGCTTGAGCAGGGAAACATGGAACGTGGGGTTCACCTTCAGGGCCGGGGGCAGTTTTAGCCTTATCGAGACCGGGTTGATGACCTTGTCCAAGATGTAGGGACCCACGTACCAGGGTGCCAACTTCTGGGACTGGACCTGTAGCGGCAGGTCCCGGGCGGAGAGCCACACCTTCTGCCCAGGTCGGTAGGTGGGCAGAGGGACCCACCGGCGGTCTGCCAGGCGCTGTTTCCGGGTGGCCGTGCGGAGGAGAGCAGCTCGAGCAGTCCTCCATCCGGGCGGCAGCACTGGAGGTGGAGCTGTACCGACGGCACCCCCACTTCCTCCTCCTGGGCGGGAAACAGGGGGGGCTGATACCCTAGTGACGCTTGGAACGGCAACATCCCTGTAGCAGTGCTGGTGAGGGAGTTGTGAGCATACTCCACCCAAGGAAGGTGGGAGCTCCAGGAAGACGGGTGGCGAGCGGTGATGCAGTGGAGGGCCGCCTCCAGGTCCTGGTTAGCCTGCTGCGTTTGCCCATTGGACTGGGGGTGGTAGCCGGAGGAGAGGCTGACGGTGGCACCCAGAGCCTAACAGAACGCCTTCCACAGCTGGGACGAGAACTGCGGACCCCGGTCGGACACGATGTCCAGGGGGATCCCGTGGAGCCGGAAGACCTGGAGCACCAGGAGGTCCGTCGTCTCCCTGGCGGAGGGAAGCTTAGGAAGCGGGAGGAAATGGACCGCCTTGGAGAAGCGCTCGACAATCGTCAGGATCTTGGTGTTACCCGCTGACGGCGGGAGACCGGTGACGAAGTCGACAGCGATGTGGGACCAAGGCCAGCTGGGAGTAGGCAGCGGATGCAGCAGACCAGTGGGAGGTGGCCTTGCTTGCTTGCACAGACAGCGCACGCAGTCAGGAAGGCTTGGGTGTCCCGAGAAATGGAGGGCCACCAGAAACTCTGCCTGAGGAAGGCCAGGGTGCGAGCGAAGCCGGGATGGCAGGTGAGCTTGGAGGAATGAGCCCACTGGGGAACCGGGGACCTAGCTGAGGCGGGCACTAACATACGGTTATCAGGGCCGTTACCTGGGGCTTGATCGTTCTGTCAGGGTGTAGTGTTGGTAGGACGCAGACCAAAGACAGAGTGAAGCAGTGAGACTTTATTGCATAAACACAATAGCCGGAGGAGGGAAATACTAAAAGACGAGCCGCTAACCAATTTACCACCAAGTAACTCCCAAAAGTTGAGTGCACACAACACTTAATGGGCTTAATGAATTGGGATTAATTTGAAGTTTATCTCCGGCTGTGTATTTAAAGTGTGCTATTTGTTCATCATTTACAGCGGCATAATTTAATGACAGAAAGCCCCCAGTCGGCTGCACAGCTTCATCTTAATGAGACACCTAGACTCATTTGAGGTTTGGTATTATTTATTTATTTATTTAAATCCAAGCATAAGTGGTCCTCTCCTTTGCCTAAACATTGATTACCACACTGGCAAATTGCATCAATCGTTTCCATCCAAAGACAGGAAGAATACAAAGAACCTATTATCACATAAGTATTTTATTTGTTCATGGCACAAAACACTTCAGTGCCTAACATTTCAAACTCACTTGCTGTTTTTTTTATCATTTTGATGAAAATGTTTTGGGGAGGGAGGCTGACCACTTCTTGGTAAATATTGTCTCATTTCATGGCCCAAGTTTGAAAAAAACAAAAGAAGTTCCAATCCTTCAAGTCTTCCAGTGGAATTGCTCTTGCTGTGCTGAAGTATACAAAAGACCAGGAAGGAAAACAAAAGAAAAACCAAACAAAATCCAACTTGTGAAACCCCTGCGCCGCCAGGCTCTGGAGGTCCGTGAGGGACACCAGGCTCTGGAGGTGCGTGAGGGACACCAGGCTCTGGAGGTGCGTGAGGGACACCAGGCTCCAGGAGGTGCGTGAGGGACACAAGGCTCTGGAGGTCCGTGAGGGACACCAGGCTCTTGAGGTCCGTGAGGGACACCAGGCTCTGGAGGTCCGTGAGGGACACCAGGCTCTGGAGGTCCGTGAGGGACACCAGGCTCTGTGTGGCCCGTGAGGGACACCAGGCTCTGGAGGCCCGTGAGGGACACCAGGCTCTGGAGGTCCGTGAGGGACACCAGGCTCTGGAGGTCCGTGAGGGAGACCAGGCTCTGTGTGGCCCGTGAGGGACACCAGGCTCTGGAGGCCCGTGAGGGAGTCCAGTGCAGGCAAGAAGATTCGGGGGCCTCGATATTTCATGGGAATTCAAATCCACTCACTCGGTACGAGGACGTGAAGGGAAATCCTTTTGACGGGGCTGAAGTCAACTGCCTGAACACAAATTGAAATAGGATTGACCACGAAGTTCATATACATATTCATAGATGCTGAGGTTAGATATTTATTGGCTCTTCATTAAGGCCCTTTGTTTTCCATGATAACGATATGTATATGACTACCATAATGACAAAAAATATGAGGATGATGAGGATGATGAGGATGATGATGACGGGTTTTGTCAGCCACAGTGGTGCTGATGAGCCTGTAGCCCAACACCACCTACGAGGTCCGGGTGGCGGCGGTCAACAAGCAAAGGGTCGGGGAGAGTTCAGCCACACCGAGAGCTTCCAGACCCTGCCCATATGTGAGTGTTCCTCTCCTCCTCCTCCGTCATAACCCCCCTCATCCCCCATCCCCTCCATCCCCTCCCCTCCCTCCATCCCCCCACCCACCCGTCCAGACCCCCCACCCAACCCAACGAGTCTCCCTCTCCATCCTCTGCCCAAACATTTCTTTGCCACCGCCCGCCCATGCAAGTGAAAGATAGCCATCTGGAATGAGAGTTAAAAGTATTTTCTGTCCTCTTTTCATTCTTCCTTCTTTTTGCCGTTTGCCGTGTTATTCAAGCCAAGATATCGCGTACGATTTCTCCTGGATCTGTGGAACACTCCGGAAAACACAGCGTTATTAACGTATGTACCGGGGGTACCTAACAATGATTATTTTTTTACGGATGGACAAAAAAAAAACCACCAAGGTAACCATTAATCCAGAGGAATAAGTGTAATTCCAAGGCAAGGCCGTTGCAAAGTTCTTAATCCTCCCTTTCTCTC
>CM051009.1:26628891-26673891 GCA_027704905.1 Muraenolepis orangiensis
AATATATATATATATTGTACCTACCGTACTTAACAAGGAACTGAATGTTACAAGGAGTGAACTACCAGATTTTACTCTTTGTTTTATGGTCACACTATTTTATGGTCGGCCTACCCTGAAATCAGTGAATAGGTACCCAGTTGTTCAATAATCAGAATCAGAATCTGAATAATAACTGCAGTATCATTTCTCTGGACGTTTCTCCCAAAGTAACTGAATTGTTCAATCCTTATTCCATAACTTCCCATCTTGTTCCCCCGTACCTAAATAATCAACATCTCTATGTATTGGTACATACTAGCTGGTACACTGTTAGTCAAATACATTTCACCATTCTTTGTGGGCTGTAATGTAAAGCATTACCAAATAATATATATATTTTTTGTTGTGTTTTTAAGTTGTCCGGGGTCTTTGTTGGGTCTTTGCCTGAACATGGCCACCACTCTCTCTTCTTCTCTCTTCTTCTTGTGAAAGAGAAAAGTACACACACAAATAGGAAACAGAACAGAGGACCAGCTCTCTGAAAACATACTCATTATTTCTGTCCACACAGAAACGTGGTGAAGACACGGAGAGTAGAAGTGGTAAGTTAGCATCATCAAGGTCATGAGCTACACCTGTGTTTACCCGGCTTAGGGAACTGCTGCTCCACTGAGACAGCATCCACCGTCCATCCTGTAGTAAGCTAGTTACTCAGCGCTATAAAATAAAGTGGGGATGACACTTTATGAGCTGAAAAGTCACTCTGCGTCATAATAAACGGTGAACAACGTGGAGAGTGCACCCGTGTAGAAAGAGGTTTCTCTCATGGTAGTGAGTTACCATGGAAACCCCTTTGGTAGAGGGCAACTTGAATTATTCCATATTACCCCCCACCAAGTATGTGGTACAGATCATCAGACAGCAAATGTAGTGTGAATCTCAGGAAAACATAATCACAGTTAGTCTCAAAGAGCTTCACAGGCCAGATGTTACATACATGATAGCTTTGTACTTTAGTGAGTGGGTACTTTATTGGGTATTTACAAGAGTGAGTAAAATATATAACTTTTTACCAAAAAAGTGATTTAAAATAAGGCAAAAATTCTGGTAATGATTATTTCTCATTCCACCCCAGGCCACCCCATTAACGCAAACCAAAAGCCCACTTATTTAGTAGGATAACCTTGGGATGGACCAAGAAGGAGCATCTGAAAAGAGAGCACTTGTGCCTGCAGGAGGGGTTCCTGACTGCAGGGTAGAGCCCTAGAGTTTATAGGTTCTGTGATAACGGAATAACAGACACAGATTTGAGAATTTCTTAAATGCTATAACACAGATTCCATGGAGCCAAACATTAAGTCTGTGCTTAAAGGTGACTGGAGGTTTTAAACTATGACTACGAAATGTTGTTTTAAACAACTCATTTATTAAAAGAAATCAAGAGAGTCTACAAGGTATCTGACAATGTACAGAATTAGAATGTTGTGTTTTTAAAGCCTCAAACCATAACCCTAACCCATAAATTCAAATACAATAATCTAAACATTTCTGGAAAGTTTTTAAAAAGTAAGCCAAAACATGTATATTCTGGCTACTGATTCTTACAGCCTAAGAATGCTGGGCACAATTTATCCACAACAAACTTTACATAGTATTAAAAAACCCTGTTTGGATATAGCCCAGAGGACAAGGTGCTCAGCTGTACGGCGGCCCGTCAAAGTTTCTACTTGTGAAATGAGAAAATCCACGTACCCCGACTTCAGCTTCTGACGCCTAAACAATGGCAGCACCCAGGGAGTCATAAATACTAATAATATTAAGAGTAATATATGATTTATTTCATTTTACATCTGCTTAGTTTTTAATGTCATGCTTTTTATTGTCATGCCTCTTGTACATGTCAATCAATACGTTTTTGTAGACTAGTCCGTATTTGTATTGGCTAGTGAATGTCATGTTTAGATACGTTTGTTAGATAAGTGGTGTAAAAATAAAATGTAAAACAGTATCTGTTAATGAATGCGTCGTTTTTCCTCTGTTTAATTAGCAAGGAGGCTGCACTGCTGAGAGTTCAGTTGTCTAATCGAGAGCCAAAGAAACACCACCTTGTCAAGGTCAGCCATGCTTTCTGTTTACGTTTGGCATCATTGACTTGAATTAGTTTAAATGTTAGCAGTCTCTCCCTTGTCATCGCCATCACCTTGAGTAATTTAGCTGTTAGCTGTATAGCTGTTACCTTTCCTCCTTGACATTATGTCCGTTAGTGACAACTCAGTTACTGAGTTTGAATATTTAGCTAAGGTTACAACGTTAGCTTGTGATCCTTGGAAGCCCTGAGTGTTGAACGACCTGCTGTTTTCCTATTGTGCTGCTGTTGTTTAGCCCACTGTTATACATAAAATATATATTCTACTCCTAAATAAAGATATTCAACTTGTCTATGTGACATTAGACCAGGCAAAAGTGACTGTGTTTATAAATGATTTAGATTTCTTGTGAAATGGCTGAGTTTCGTATATATATATATTTATGTATTTTTTTCTCATATTTCCCCCCCCCCAACAAATTAGCATATTCGCCATAGGCTATTATTTAGCTCAACATGCTTTCTTCAAACGTCATCAATGAGTGAAGTACATGAATATCCTATATTTGTGTAGTTATCTGTAATGTTATAGTTTTTTATTGTTTATTAGCTAATTGACTATTAACCATGCAGTGACTGCACTGTACTGCACTGATCTGCACTGTACTGCACTGTATTCATGATGCTGCTGCACTACTCAGCACTCTGTCACTTTCAAATGCTCTTTGCACCATTTGCCATATGTATGTACTGTAGCATAGGATAGCATTGTTGTGGACATTCATACTGCGGGAGTGAATGGAGAGTAAGCATTCCATTGTACATGCTGCACATGGCAAATAAAGACTTGAATCCACGATGGACGCTTTGAGGTGCGTGGACACCACGGCAAGTCGATGCTGACCATCAGCGGCGTATGGCTGACCAACCGGGGACGCTTCGAGTGCGAGGCCCTCAGTCGGATCGGAGGGCACCAGAAGAGCCTGTTCCTGGACATTGAGTGTGAGTCGACACCCGCCACATACCAACCCATAATGTATTAACACACACCAATACACAAAACTAAATCACAGGTTTTGTTTATTCCACATGTGTGCAGTGGAGGCGACGTACTCGATTGCTACAAAAATGTAATAATCTTTTTGTAAAACAAATACTGCAAAATGATTTTCAATTACTACATATATTACTACATACATATATAATATATATATATATATAATACAATATACTATATATATACATATATTTAACAAATATATATAATTTAAAACATATATATATAATATTATGTGTTTTGCAGTCAAGACTTGCAAAATAAATCTGTTTTCACCACCAAAAGTAGTCCACTATGTCCACTATAATCCAAAGTAAACCACTTTGGATTATACCATACAAGTCGTATAGGTAAGTGGTGAACTCTCACATTCTTCCACTCTGTGGATGTTATATTACATTATTATATATTGTTATATGACACTTTTATCCAAAGCAAATTACAATAGTGTGTTTCAACAAAGTTAATGGTAATAGACTGCTTTTGTATAGCGCTTTTAAGTGCTTTACAAGTCATGCCTCACATTCACCCATTCATAACACGTTCAACCACCAACAGTGGACTCAGCCATCTAAGGAGACAGCCAGCACGTCGGGAGAAGTTAGGGTGCGGGTGTCTTGCTCAAGGACACCTCGACAGTTTTTGCTAGGAGGAGCCGGGGGACAGCAACCTTCCGGTTGTGAGGCGACCTACGCTCTGCTGCCCCGTAGGAAGGTAAGAGAACAACTCGTCACCAGAAGTCAAAAGTGCATTTCATTCCTAACAAGTCTCCAAGAACTGAGCCAGAACTCAGGTAAAAGTACAATTTACCTGGCAAACATTATATAACAATATCTACCTAACAATCTACTTAGACAATGTACTTAGTAAGGTGCTAGTACACTAGTACAAATGTTTGATGTCATGTTGCTTCCCATCTTAGTACATCTCCTCGCTGCACTGCTTAGATTACCAGCAGGAAACCATGGCTACCACCAAGCAAAGCTTAATGTGGTGCCCCTTGAGTGAAGGAGGAGGTGTAGTGAAATGTGAACTATGTCAAATAGAAATAAAGTATATAAAAAAATAAAGAATGTTAAACTATCTCAGATGGAAGTGTCCTCAGGAAACATGAAAGAAAAAGAAGAAAAGAGTAATGGTAAAATGGTAGCCCTAGATATGCAGCTATTCTCCACGGTTGAAAAGGACAAATGTATTGATATATATGCTATAGTTATAGTTCAGCCAGTGGTGAACCGAAGGGCCTTCAAGGTATTCAGAGAAGACCCTGGAACCCTCAGATGAAAAAATAAATAAATAAAATGAATTATATTGATTATATTAATACAAGTTAAGAACATTTAAATACAATGAATAAATGAGAATCGTATCTGTGTTGTTATCTGTTATAAAACAGTGTTACGTTGATTTGTTTGTCTTTCTCGGTCCATGTACTACGCATTGGAGTGGTTTTGTGTCAGAAAAAAAATCCAACCTATCAGATATTTTTCTGGGTTGCTGGGAAGAATATCCTTCAACCACGGTACTCTCTGTCCTTGATATAATGCCCTGGCCCTTAAACTGAATGAGAGCGTCTTTTCGGATTGACAATTTGATCAACCAATCATATATTGATTTGTAGCTGATGGGCTTATTCTTTCAGATTTCCCCACAGTTCCAGGGTACTAGAAGACCGCTTGTAGTTAACTGGCTTGAGGGTCTACAGAAAGTCCTGTTGTGATAGACACGGTTTACCACTGAGTTCAGCAATATGGCAAAGGCCAGCGAGACGGTTTGTCACACACATACACATACACACATACACACACAGCCTCCAGCGAGGAGTAAAAGCTAATTTGTAAGAAGACATCCTTCATTGCAGTTTTCTCTCTCTCCCCCCCCCCTCTCTCTCTCTCTCTCTCTCTCTCTCTCTCTCTCTCTCTCTCTCTCTCTCTCTCTCTCTCTCTCTCTCTCTCTCTTAATCGTTTAGATTTTTTACGTTACCTAACCTAACGAGCTTTGAAAGAAAAATAACCTCCATTAAATGGCCCTGGAAGCATTAGCATCATTAGCACAATGGTAGCATCGGCTGGAGCCAGAATTACAAGTGGAGCAGAGGGGCCACAAGGGTCCACCAGACATGAAGAATCAAACCCATTAACACACACACACACACCCACTCACACACACACACACACACACACACACACACAAATGAGTAGTGTGTACACAAGTACACACACACAATAACACATGCACATGCACATGCACACAAACGCAGAAATGCACACACACACACACACACACACCAAGGAGTACATGCACATGCAAACTTGATAATCCGATTATTGCTGTGCGTGGCAGTGCAGTCATGTGTGTACAGCGAGTATAGCCGGGGACTGAGGCAGCAGCCTTGGGGTGCTTGAGCCTTGAGGACCAGAGTGGATGAGATGTTGTTCCAAATCTTCCCCACTTCAGGCCTGCCTGTCAGGAAGTCCATAGTCCAGTTACAGATGGGGGCGCCCAGACCTAGGTCCCTCAGTTTCAGGACCAGCTTGGAGGGAACGATGGTTCCCTCCTCGGTGATAACGATGGTATCACCGAACTGTATTCAATAAACATTAGTCTGAAGTAGGTGTCCCTCCTGTCTAGGTGCTGCAGGGCCGTGTGTAGTGCCAGGGAAATGGCATCGTCTACAGACCTGTTTGGTCTGTATGCAAACTGGAGTGGGTCTAGGGATTCAGGGATTGAAAAGTTTATATGCAACATTACAAGTTTCTCCAGGCACTAAATGGCTATGGGTGTTAAAGCCCCTGGACCATAATCATTGAGACATGTTATCTTGGTATTTTTGGGTAACGGCACAATGGTTGTCACTTTGAAGCTATGACTGTTGCAGTGATGCATTGTAGATGTCGGTGAACACAGGAGCCAGCTGGTCGGTGCAGGTATTGAAGATGCGGGATGGAACTCCATCTGGGCCGGCTGCCTTCCCTGCCTTCACTCTCCTGAAGATTATGCGGACATCGGACTCGGACAGTTGTAGAACGTAGTCCTCTGGGTGGATGTTCAAGTTGTTGGTCGGCTCATGGTCCCTTTCAAAGCAAGCAAAAAACCTGTTTAGCTTTTCTGGTAGGTTAGGGTCGTTGTTGGTGACTGCCCCTCAGCTCCCCTTGTAGTTGGAGAGGACCCTCAGACCTTGCCACATATGTCTGGTGTCAGAGCCCCGAACTGTAATTCCAATTTGTTTTTGTAATCAAATTTCCCCTTCTTGATGGTTTTTCTGAGTTCACTTACTTGTAGTGATCGGAGTCGCCTGTTGTGAAAGCGGTACTTAAGTTTGTTCCGTATGTCAGCATTCATCCATGGTTTGCGGTTCCGGAATGAGCGAACAGACCTGGTTGGGATGCATTCCTTCACTAGCCTTTTAATGTATGCTGTGACATGATCTGCATGCACATCAAGGTCAGTGGTCTTCAATACACTCCAGTCAGTTAATTCTAGCCCCCCCTGCAGGGGTAGTAAGACATCATTTGTCCAGCAAAGCACCTTCTTTACAACTGTGGACGAAGGAGAAGACGACAGCCTCCACGCGGCCTCCTCTGCAAGTAACGAGAGATGGTGAAAGACCAGCTCGTGAAACCAATGTCGCCACCCAATCATCGTCAAGCTGACAGACCAAGGCGTAAAAAGTCGGGGGGATGCAAGTCCACGCCAGGACGGGTATCCATCCCGACGGTCGACCACCAAGGTCTGGCAGTGCTCCAGCTAAACGTAGAGGGCCTCACCAACGCCAAACTCGAGATCATAAGTCACCTCGCCGACTCCCACAAGGTTGCAGCTGTCCTCCTACAGGAAACCCACTGTATGGTTGAAGACACCCTCAAGCTGCCCGGGTTCCACCTAGCTGGTTCCATCCTCAGCAGACATCACGGTATTGCGACCTTTGTGAGGTCTGATCTGGGGTGGACAGCCACTGGCCAATCTCCACCAAGTGCCAGCGTTGAGTGGCTGTCCACCAAGATACAGGCAACATCTGTTGTAAATGTGTACAAGCCTCCACCATCTACACTGACCGTGTCGGCCCTCCCGCTTGCCCAGGCACCTGCCATCTATGCAGGGGACTTTAACTGCCAGCACACTGACTGGGGATACTCCCACACTACACCAGACGGAGAGACGCTGTGTGAGTGGGCCTCCAACGCCAATGCTCAGCTCCTGTTCGACCCCAAAGAGCCACCAAGTTTCCACTCTTCAAGATGGAACACCTTCACCAACCCAGACCTCGCATTTGCTGTATGCCACAACAGCGACCCAATTCCGGAGAGACAGGTCATTGATAGGTTCCCCCGGTCACACCACCGACCGTCCGTCATCAAAGCCCCCTCACTGGTGCAGCCGGTAGAGGGTAAACCTGTCCGTAGGTGGAACTTCCGGAAGGCCAACTGGCAGGCATTCACCACGGAGACAGAGAGAACATCAGCCTGTCTCCCGGACCCAGACATTGCTGATGTGGACTCAGCATATGCAGCCTACTGCGAAGTTCTCCTAAGTGCAGCAAAGAAGACGATCCCTCGCGGCTACAATGCGAGCTACACCCCGGGCTGGGACGAAGAGTGCAACCACCTCCTGCGTGAACATCAGCAGGCTGGCTCAAGGGAGGATGTGGAAGCGACTGCAACGGCACTACTCCACAAGCTGGACGCCACCCGAAGGGCCAGATGGACTGAAACCGTTGAGTCAATCGATTTCACCCATTCCAGCCGTAAGGCGTGGCAGACCATCAACCAGCTCACTGGCAGGAAAACAACACCCCCCAAGTGCCCTGTGACAGCAGATGCCATTGCAGCCCAGCTCCTGAAGAACAGCCAATTCCAAGGTTCAGATAAGAACTTCGCCCGCTCTACACTGTGCGAGATATCTTCCCTCTCTAGGGCATCCAGTGTCGATGTTGACATGTCCGGACAGTTTACAACAGCTGAACTTAGGGCGGCCATCGGCAACCTTAGGCAAGGCAAGTCCCCGGGGCATGACAACATCCACCCAGAGTTCGTGACCCACCAGAGTGAGACAACATCTGCCTGGCTGTGCTCTTTTTTCTCATCCTGCTTCCAGAGGTCCAAACTGCTGAAGACCTGGCGCCGTGCTGCTGTTATCGCCCTGCTGAAACCAGGCAAAACTGCGGAAGACCCTAAGGCCTACAGACCCATCTCGCTGCTCTGCGTCCCATTCAAGATACTGGAGAGGATGATCCTCAGCCGCATAGAGCCAGTAGTGGACCCACAGCTTCCAAGGGAACAGGCTGGTTTCCGGCGGGGCAGGTCAACAGTAGATCAGGTAACCCTGCTCACCCAGGACATCGAGGACAGCTTTCAGGCCAAAGAGAAAGTTGGGGTTGTGTTGCTTGACCTAACAGCCGCATATGACACCGTCTGGCACCGTGGACTTCACCTGAAGCTGCTGAGGACTATCCCAGACCGGCATATGGTGAAGTTCATAATGGAGATGCTGTCCAACCGCAGCTTCATCCTCCGAACCAGCGATGGCCAGCGAAGCAGACTGAGGAGATTGAGAAACGGGGTGCCACAGGGGTCTGTCCTCTCACCACTGCTGTTCAATATTTACATCCACGACCTCCCGGAGACAACATCCAGACAATATGGTTTCGCGGATGATCTGGCCATCATGCTGCGTCGAACAACATGGTCAGCGGTGGAACAGGGTCTCAACCAGGACATGGGCATCTTGGCTGCCTACCTGCGCAAGTGGCGTCTGCAGCTCAGTACTGGGAAGACTGTGTCGGCCGCATACCACCTGTGCAACAGAGAGGCCAAAAGGGAACTGTCGGTGTCCGTCGACAACAAGCGTCTGGAGCACCAACTAGCCCCCAAGTACCTCGGTGTTCGGCTGGACAGGACACTGTCCTACAAACGGCACCTTGAGGAAGTGAGAGCCAAAGTGACAGCAAGGGTCTCGCTTATCCGCCGCCTTGCTGGCACAACCTGGGGTGCCTCCGCCAGGACACTACGAATCTCCACACAAGCCCTGGTGTTCTCTGCTGCCGAATACTGCGCCCCAGTCTGGAGTAGAAGCCCACATGTGAAGAAGGTTGATCCTATCATCAACAATGCCCTTCGGATCATAACCGGTTGCCTAAAGCCCACCCCCGTGTCCTACCTGCCAGTCCTAGCGGGAATTGCCCCGGCCGGTCTCCGACGAGAGGCCGCTATCCTCGCACTTGCAAGGAAAGCCCAAGAACATGACTGGCATATCCTGCACGAAACAACAACAAAGGCAGCACCCCCAAGCAGACTCAAGTCCCGTCACCCCTACAACAGGACAGCACAAGAGATGCTTGGTTCCATCCCTGAGGACCTGTCTACAAGGGCATGGCTAGCAACTTCCTGGAAGCAGGAATGGGAGTCGGCTGAGCCCACACGTCTGCACCATCACATCCAAGATCCGGGAGATGGAGTCGAAGGAGAACATCTACCACGCCGGCATTGGACCCTGCTGAACCGCCTCCGTACTGGGGTTGGTCGCTTCAAAGCGTCCATGAAGGAGTGGGGCCTGGCAGACAGCGCAGTATGTGAGTGTGGCGAGCCTGAGCAGACTGCCGACCACATAATCACCACCTGTCCTCTGTACAGACCTCCTTCAGAGGCTGGCCTCTTCCATGTGTGACCAGAGACGAGAGCGTGGCTTTGTGACACTGAGCTGGACATATGAGATGATACACGAAAGAAGAAGTACAACTGTGGACGTGGACTTCAACTTACTGCTTGTAAGTGGGAAGTAGAAGCATGGAGGCGTGGTCTGATTTGCCGAAAGCCGGCCGCGCAACAGCGAGATAAGCGTGCTTGATGGTGGTAGAGCAGTGATCAAGAGTCTTGTTCTGTCTTGTCGGACATGAGGTGTGTTGATAGTATTTTGGTAATACCGTTTTTAAATTGCAGTTGTTAAAGTGCCCCGCTACAATGGGGACTGCCTCGGGGTAGCGATTCTGAAGTTTGCTCACTTCGATGTAAAGTTTGTCCAATGCGATGCTCGCATCAGCCCGTGGTTGGATGTTAACCGCCGCCATGAGACTAGCAGAGTCGGGGAATGGGCACCCATCCTCCCGCTCTCTGTTGTCCCACCTGATATCCCACCAGGTAAAAATTATATCGGGACCCATGTATCTCACAAATGCATACTCTATAAATATATTTAATATACATAAATATATATATGTACGTATGTATATATATGTATATATGTATGTATGTATATATGTATGTATGTATGTATATATGTATGTTTATATGTATAAATATATATGTATGTATATATGTATGTATGTTTATATATATATATGTGTGTGTGTGTGTGTGTGTGTGTGTATAGTGTTGTAGAGATTCCTACTGCGGGAGGTAATGGGGACGAAGCAATTAAACCTCTTCAATCTTGAATGTATATAAACAAATATATATATACTGTATATTGTGGCATCACGAGGGGACAGGTTATAGAGGGGTGCTATATTCCACTGGTAGACCAGCTGCAATCCCAAAATAGCTGCCGGTCCACAAACTACATCTCCCAGCATGCCCCACAACTCTGACAGGTGTAGGTGCTTAAGCCACCTAATTGAAGCTTCACTGGGAAAACAGACAAAAGCCCAGACTCTCAGGAGAGAGAGAGAACGGAAGCACATGCTGGAAGGAGATGGAGACACTTGAAGAAAAGTCAAAAAAGAGAAGGAAAGTCAAATTTTTGTTAGTTTTTCTGAACTGTGCTTGGGGGGAAAAAGCCCTTTGTGAGGAAATAAAGCCTATTTTTATTTAAACTTACTATTTTGACCTGTTTTGCCTGGAACTCTGCACCGCCCAACATTAGCCTGCTGAGACGGCCTCTCATGATGTTACAATATATATATATATATATATATATGTATGTATACTCATATATGTATATATGTACTGTATATAAACTGTATATATATCCTAAGTTATATTTTTCTCCAGCGGTCAGGTTCACCATGTACTTGGTGTCTATCTTGGTCCAGAGCAGTCTAGCCCTTGACGGTTGGATTCCGTTCTTGGTGTTCTTTGTGTATAACTACAACAATGGAGGTTATTATCTTGGTGGTTCCAGGTCACCCCCGTGTCCGACAGAGACTTCGGCCGCTACAACTGCACAGCGCGTAACAACATCGGCCTACGGCACCAGGAGTTTATCCTGGCCCAGGCAGGTGATTTTTCAACACACACACACACACACACACACACACACAGAAAAACACACTTACACACACAGACTCCACCCTGTCCTTGTCAACCGCAAAGTGGGGAACCGGGGGGGGGGGGGGGGGGGGGATCCATGTGATGATGTCATTGTTTCATTGGAATGGCAAATGGTGAAAGGGTGACATACACACACTCACACTCACACTCACACATACAGTACACCAACACACAAGCATATACACACATATAAATAGACATGCATACCTACTCCAACACACACACTCACCCCTAGACACACACACACACACACAAACACACACACAAATACACACTCCAACACACACACACTCACCCCTAGACACACACACACACAAACACACACACAAATACACACTCCAACACACACACATACCCACTTCAACACACACACACACACACCACACACACACACACACTCCAACACACACACACACACACACACACACACACACACCACACACACACACACACACACACACACACACACACACACACACACACACACACACACAGCATTTTCTGCATCAACACTCCAACACAAACACTAAGCACACTCACACACAAACCTTTACCCCCGAGGGCACATTATTTTTCTCTACCTCGCTCAATTCGCCGGAAACAAAATACAGACCCTTTTTAACACACACACACACACACACACACACACACACACACACACACACACACACACAGCCTATTTCTGGCATCTCCAACACAGCAACACAGACATTTTTCAGCTACCATTTTTATTCCCCCTGAGAGCTCAATTGTCGCTAATTCCCGGATTTGAAATTCCTGCAGAGATAGATGTTCCCTTCCTCGGGCCCCAGCCCCGAGCCCTCCTCCTCAGCCCCACCGCTAATCTCAAAGGGTTCAGGGTGATATACAGCCTGGGTGGCTGGGGGTTCAGGGTGATATACAGCCTGGGTGGCTGGGGGTTCAGGGTGATATACAGCCTGGGTGGCTGGGGGTTCAGGGTGATATACAGCCTGGGTGGCTGGGGGTTCAGGGTGATATACAGCCTGGGTGGCTGGGGGTTCAGGGTGATATACAGCCTGGGTGGCTGGGGGTTCAGGGTGATATACAGCCTGGGTGGCTGGGGGTTCAGGGTGATATACAGCCTGGGTGGCTGGGGGTTCAGGGTGATATACAGCCTGGGTGGCTGGGGGTTCAGGGTGATATACAGCCTGGGTGGCTGGGGGTTCAGGGTGATATACAGCCTGGGTGGCTGGGGGTTCAGGGTGATATACAGCCTGGGTGGCTGGGGGTTCAGGGTGATATACAGCCTGGGTGGCTGGGGGTTCAGGGTGATATACAGCCTGGGTGGCTGGGGGTGGCTGGCCAATAGCTGACATACCGACCCTCATTTATAGTAGTAAAATAAATAAAATGACCTTCGAGTGGAGATTGAATCGTTTTGGCCGAGTAGGAACAGTAAGGAAAGCTGACCTAATGCAGTGTTTAGGTAACAACAACGTGTTGGTGTAGACATTGTTCTGAAACACACACACACACACACACACACACACACACACACACACACACACACACACACACTCACACGCACACACACACACACACACACACACACACACACACACACACACACACACACTCACACATATTTTATACAGTCGTACTCTACGGGAAGTGTAAGCCTAATGTCAAAGGTTTCAAAGTCCCATAACAATGTAGCCTGAAAACCGCAAGCCAAATTGTACTTGCAACCACGCCACCAGTATGTACAAAACATTAGAAATGACAACAAAATGGCATCCGGGCAACTCGTGTTCGAGTCGTATATATTTCCGACTTGAAACTTTCGAGTTACGACCTCAAAGCGTTCCAGGTGCATGACGTCAAACATAAAAATAAAACATGGCTGACCGTGAGAAGTTGGTGTTTTTTTGGCTCACGATAAGACAATTGAACTCTCGGCAGTACAGCCTCCTTGCATACATAAATTAAGAATTAAGAGGAAAAACAACGCATTCAGCACCTTGGAGTAGACTTTCCCAGGGAGCCTGAGAAATGTGATACCCCTGGAATTGGTACACACCGTCTGGTCCCCCTTTTTGAACAGGGGTACCACCACCCCCGTTTGCCACTCCTCAGGCACTGTCCCAGACTTCCACGCAATGTTGAATAGACGTGTCATCCATGACAGCCCCTCAACACCCAGAGCCTTTAGCATTTCTGGATGGATCTCGTGCTGGAAAGGAGGGTTCGGCCGATAGTCGAACCTCAGATTGAAGAGGAACAATGCGGATTCCGCCCTGAACGTGGAACAACAGACCAGCTTTTCACTCTTGCAAGGATCCTAGAGGGGGCTTGGGAGTATGCCCATCCAGTCTACATGTGTTTTGTGCATGCATCTTTGTTTCCCTTGTCGTGTCCACACCCCAGATGTTCCGTCCAACCCGTACTCGGTCCGTCTGTCGGCCGTCTGCTAGCGCCTTGCCACCGTCACCTTCATGAAGCCTGACTCCCACGGCGGCGTGCCCATCAGCCACTACCTGGTGCAGTACAAGGAGCTCACCACGTACGACTGGCGGGAAGTCAGGTCCCACAGCGTATCCCACAGAGTATGTACTGTTACGAGTATGTACTGAGTATGTACTGCTTTCACTTTACTTTCGCTCTTTACTTTTACTTAAACTCTTTAATTTCCGTAATCTTTTTATTTTCACTTTTACTCCGTACTCCCTCTTAATTTTCACTCTCTCTCGTGTTAATTTTTGTATTGTTGCTGTAATCTATGACATTGCTTTTACTATTTTACCATATAGAAGATGCAGCTGCTGACTTAGATCAGATACACGTTATTTATTGATTTATTTTTGTTCAGGTGCATGGCTACCCGATAACATCCCTTCAATTCAATCAATAACTTAACACTTGTCAGGGTGTAGTGTTGGTAGGACCCAGAACGCAGACCAAAGACAGAGTGAGGCAGTAACGTGAGACTTTATTGCGTAAACACAATAGTAGAGCGGTCGGGGACAGGCCAGAGGTCTGGATACCGGGAAGTCTATCAGCGGAGTACCAGCAGGTAGTAGACAGGTGAGTAGATTACCAGAAGGCTGGTACGGTGTCATCGAGGGAGTACAATGTACGATCTAGCAAAGAAGTAAAGGGACGCCAGGGTATATATACACCCAGGTGAGGTGATTATCCTAATCGGCAATTGCCGACAGGTGTGTGGGTGCGCCACCAAAGCCCGCTCCTTGGCCACCCACCGTAACCATGACAGTACCCCCCCCCCCCTCCACTGGCGTGTCCTGGCGCCCCACCCGGCTTGTTGGGGTGTTCCCGGTGGAAGTCGCGGATAAGGGACGGGTCCAGGATGTTCCGGCGCTTGAACCAACTCCATTCTTCTGGACCGTATCCCTCCCAGTCGACCAAATACTGGAACTCCCGGCCCCGGCGGCGAATGTCCAGGATCTTCTTCACCGTGTAGGCAGGGTTGTCGTCGATGATCCGGGGAGGTGGAGGGGATTCGGTGGGGGGGGCATAACTGGTTGGAGGAGACAGGCTTGAGCAGGGAAACATGGAACGTGGGGTTCACCTTCAGGGCCGGGGGCAGTTTTAGCCTTATCGAGACCGGGTTGATGACCTTGTCCAAGATGTAGGGACCCACGTACCAGGGTGCCAACTTCTGGGACTGGACCTGTAGCGGCAGGTCCCGGGCGGAGAGCCACACCTTCTGCCCAGGTCGGTAGGTGGGCAGAGGGACCCACCGGCGGTCTGCCGGCGCTGTTTCCGGGTGGCCGTGCGGAGGAGAGCAGCTCGAGCAGTCCTCCATCCGGGCGGCAGCACTGGAGGTGGAGCTGTACCGACGGCACCCCCACTTCCTCCTCCTGGGCGGGAAACAGGGGGGGCTGATACCCTAGTGACGCTTGGAACGGCAACATCCCTGTAGCAGTGCTGGTGAGGGAGTTGTGAGCATACTCCACCCAAGGAAGGTGGGAGCTCCAGGAAGACGGGTGGCGAGCGGTGATGCAGTGGAGGGCCGCCTCCAGGTCCTGGTTAGCCTGCTGCGTTTGCCCATTGGACTGGGGGTGGTAGCCGGAGGAGAGGCTGACGGTGGCACCCAGAGCCTAACAGAACGCCTTCCACAGCTGGGACGAGAACTGCGGACCCCGGTCGGACACGATGTCCAGGGGGATCCCGTGGAGCCGGAAGACCTGGAGCACCAGGAGGTCCGTCGTCTCCCTGGCGGAGGGAAGCTTAGGAAGCGGGAGGAAATGGACCGCCTTGGAGAAGCGCTCGACAATCGTCAGGATCTTGGTGTTACCCGCTGACGGCGGGAGACCGGTGACGAAGTCGACAGCGATGTGGGACCAAGGCCAGCTGGGAGTAGGCAGCGGATGCAGCAGACCAGTGGGAGGTGGCCTTGCTTGCTTGCACAGACAGCGCACGCAGTCAGGAAGGCTTGGGTGTCCCGAGAAATGGAGGGCCACCAGAAACTCTGCCTGAGGAAGGCCAGGGTGCGAGCGAAGCCGGGATGGCAGGTGAGCTTGGAGGAATGAGCCCACTGGGGAACCGGGGACCTAGCTGAGGCGGGCACTAACATACGGTTATCAGGGCCGTTACCTGGGGCTTGATCGTTCTGTCAGGGTGTAGTGTTGGTAGGACGCAGACCAAAGACAGAGTGAAGCAGTGAGACTTTATTGCATAAACACAATAGCCGGAGGAGGGAAATACTAAAAGACGAGCCGCTAACCAATTTACCACCAAGTAACTCCCAAAAGTTGAGTGCACACAACACTTAATGGGCTTAATGAATTGGGATTAATTTGAAGTTTATCTCCGGCTGTGTATTTAAAGTGTGCTATTTGTTCATCATTTACAGCGGCATAATTTAATGACAGAAAGCCCCCAGTCGGCTGCACAGCTTCATCTTAATGAGACACCTAGACTCATTTGAGGTTTGGTATTATTTATTTATTTATTTAAATCCAAGCATAAGTGGTCCTCTCCTTTGCCTAAACATTGATTACCACACTGGCAAATTGCATCAATCGTTTCCATCCAAAGACAGGAAGAATACAAAGAATGTCACGGTTACGGTGGTTGGCAGGGGGCGTGGCCTAGCCACGTGCGCTGGTGGCGCACACACCCCTGTCAACAATCACGTTGGTTGGCAGGGGGCGTGGCCTAGCCACGTGCGCTGGCCACACACACACACACACACACACCTGGACTCAATATTCCCTTGTCTAATTGCTAATCACCTCACCTGGGGTATATATACTTTGTCTATCCTTTACCCCAGCGTGAGGTCGTTACGTATACTGCACGTTCTCCCGTCTGTAGTGATCGCCCGACTGCGACTATCGGAGAGATAGTTCGCACCCCGGTCGCCTACTTACTCTACTTCCACGTAGTTCTCCCCGTTTACCCTTGTGACTTTGTGTGTTGTGTGCTTTAAGAATAAAGCCGTTCGTATCGCTCCACTCTGTCGTTGTCTGCGTTCGGGGTCCAACCCACTCCCTCTTTGCGTGACAAAGAACCTATTATCACATAAGTATTTTATTTGTTCATGGCACAAAACACTTCAGTGCCTAACATTTCAAACTCACTTGCTGTTTTTTTTATCATTTTGATGAAAATGTTTTGGGGAGGGAGGCTGACCACTTCTTGGTAAATATTGTCTCATTTCATGGCCCAAGTTTGAAAAAAACAAAAGAAGTTCCAATCCTTCAAGTCTTCCAGTGGAATTGCTCTTGCTGTGCTGAAGTATACAAAAGACCAGGAAGGAAAACAAAAGAAAAACCAAACAAAATCCAACTTGTGAAACCCCTGCGCCGCCAGGCTCTGGAGGTCCGTGAGGGACACCAGGCTCTGGAGGTGCGTGAGGGACACCAGGCTCTGGAGGTGCGTGAGGGACACCAGGCTCCAGGAGGTGCGTGAGGGACACAAGGCTCTGGAGGTCCGTGAGGGACACCAGGCTCTTGAGGTCCGTGAGGGACACCAGGCTCTGGAGGTCCGTGAGGGACACCAGGCTCTGGAGGTCCGTGAGGGACACCAGGCTCTGTGTGGCCCGTGAGGGACACCAGGCTCTGGAGGCCCGTGAGGGACACCAGGCTCTGGAGGTCCGTGAGGGACACCAGGCTCTGGAGGTCCGTGAGGGAGACCAGGCTCTGTGTGGCCCGTGAGGGACACCAGGCTCTGGAGGCCCGTGAGGGAGTCCAGTGCAGGCAAGAAGATTCGGGGGCCTCGATATTTCATGGGAATTCAAATCCACTCACTCGGTACGAGGACGTGAAGGGAAATCCTTTTGACGGGGCTGAAGTCAACTGCCTGAACACAAATTGAAATAGGATTGACCACGAAGTTCATATACATATTCATAGATGCTGAGGTTAGATATTTATTGGCTCTTCATTAAGGCCCTTTGTTTTCCATGATAACGATATGTATATGACTACCATAATGACAAAAAATATGAGGATGATGAGGATGATGAGGATGATGATGACGGGTTTTGTCAGCCACAGTGGTGCTGATGAGCCTGTAGCCCAACACCACCTACGAGGTCCGGGTGGCGGCGGTCAACAAGCAAAGGGTCGGGGAGAGTTCAGCCACACCGAGAGCTTCCAGACCCTGCCCATATGTGAGTGTTCCTCTCCTCCTCCTCCGTCATAACCCCCCTCATCCCCCATCCCCTCCATCCCCTCCCCTCCCCTCCATCCCCCCCACCCACCCGTCCAGACCCCCCACCCAACCCAACGAGTCTCCCTCTCCATCCTCTGCCCAAACATTTCTTTGCCACTGCCCGCCCATGCAAGTGAAAGATAGCCATCTGGAATGAGAGTTAAAAGTATTTTCTGTCCTCTTTTCATTCTTCCTTCTTTTTGCCGTTTGCCGTGTTATTCAAGCCAAGATATCGCGTACGATTTCTCCTGGATCTGTGGAACACTCCGGAAAACACAGCGTTATTAACGTATGTACCGGGGGTACCTAACAATGATTATTTTTTTACGGATGGACAAAAAAAAACCACCAGGTACCATTAATCCAGGAATACGTGTACTTCCAGGCAAGGCCGTGCAAAGTCTTAACCTCCCTTCTCTCCACACACACACACACACACACACACACACACACACACACACACACACACACAGTTAAAGTGCATTGGATCTGCTACAGCTCCCACACCGTACTTTTTACTCTCCTCCTGCCCCCCCCCTCCCTCTCCTTCAGGAGAGCCTAGCCCCCCTGCGGTGCACGGCCAGCGGGGGATGGGCAAGGCATACCGCCTGGGGCTGGTGAAGCAGGACGACGGGGGCATGCCCATCGTGGAGTATATCGTCAAGTACAAGACGGTGAGTGACGCTTTTCAAAAGTGAAACCGAAAAATATCTAAAAATATATTATATATATATAAAAATATATTATATACAAATATATTATATATATATGTATATAAAAATATATTATATTTTAAATATAAAATATATATAAAATATAAAATATACAACAATGAAAAATAGTTGTACGTATGTATCATATGCAATACAACATAGGGTCCCGTTAATATTTGAGTTATTCATTTGAGTTCAGATAAATTCACACTTTATTATTAGGAACGTGGTCTGAGACAACTTTAGTTCCGCCTGAAACAACCATTTTAACCAGCGGGTGGTGGTGGCAGTCATTCAGTGTCTGTGTCTAGTCTGTGGAGAAGAAGAATCAACCAAAACAAGAAGGTTTGTTCTATGCAAAGGTAGTAGTTTAGTACTTTTCTGGTGTTAGTGTTGTAATGGTGTTATTGCCTGTTACCATTTGGTATTAACATGTGGTTTGTGAGAACTTAACATTACTGTACACAAACAAAATTAACAACAAAGTGACTGATGGATGATTTATACATAGATTGAATTGTGCAAAAAACATTTAAAAATCTTTTTAAAGTGCCAGTACAGCAGCAGCATTATGGATACAGTACAGTACAGTGCACAGTTGCAGTAACTGTGATGAGTCCAGAAAGTCCATTGGGGTAGGTGTCATTTTTATATTCACAAGGGGGAAGAGGAGAGAGAGAGAGAGAGAGAGAGAGAGAGAGAGAGAGAGAGAGAGAGGAGAGAGAGAGAGAGAGAGAGAGAGAGAGAGAGAGAGAGAGAGAGAGAGAGAGAGAGAGAGAGAGAGAGAGAGAGAGAGAGAGAGAGAGAGAGAGAGAGAGAGATAGAGAGAGAGAGAGAGAGAGAGAGAGAGAGAGAGAGAGAGGGGAACAGATAATCTGCAAAGGAAGGAATGCATGAGTTCCAGTGGAGTTCCTGTTCCTTAATGACATGTCACTGTCTAACCCCTACATGCTCCATTAGGACCTGTCTCTGTCATCACTGTCCAACCTCTACCCGCTCCTTAATGACCTGTCTCTGTGTTCACTGTCTAACCCCTACCTGCTCCTTAATGACCTGTGTATGTACTGTCTAACCCCTACATGCTCCTTGATGACCTGTCTCTGTACTGTCTAACCCCTACCTGCTCCTTAATGACCTGTCTCTGTACTGTCTAACCCCTACCTGCTCCTTAATGACCTGTCTCTGTACTGTCTAACCCCTACCTGCTCCTTAATGACCTGTCTCTGTACCGTCTAACCCCTACCTGCTCCTTAATGACCTGTCTCTGTACTGTCTAACCCCTAGCTGCTCCTTAATGACCTGTCTCTGTACTGTCTAACCCCTACCTGCTCCTTAATGACCTGTCTCTGTGTTCACTGTCTAACCCCTACCTGCTCTTTAATGACCTGTCTCTGTACTGTCTAACCCCTACCTGCTCTTTAATGACCTGTCTCTGTACTGTCTAACCCCTACCTGCTCTTTAATGACCTGTCTCTGTACTGTCTAACCCCTAGCTGCTCCTTAATGACCTGTCTCTGTACTGTCTAACCCCTACCTGCTCCTTAATGACCTGTCTCTGTACGTCTAACCCCTACCTGCTCTTAATGACTGTCTCTGTACTGTCTAACCCCTACCTGCTCCTTAATGACCTGTCTCTGTACTGTCTAACCCCTACCTGCTCTTTAATGACCTGTCTCTGTACTGTCTAACCCCTACCTGCTCTTTAATGACCTGTCTCTGTACTGTCTAACCCCTACCTGCTCCTTAATGACCTGTCTCTGTACTGTCTAACCCCTACCTGCTCCTTAATGACCTGTCTCTGTACAGTCTAACCCCTACCTGCTCCTTAATGACATGTGTCTGTCGTCACTTGTCTAACCTCTCCCTGCTCCTTAATGACCTGTCTCTGTATTCACTTGTCTAACCTCTCCCTGCTCCATACTCATCTGTCTAATCCAATCATTTGCAATCACTTTGAAGTTACTGACAATCACATCACCATCGATCTTAACACCAATTGAACAGTCTTAACACCAATATTCGAATGTAGCACTCTCCACTATAAATACATCACTAGAATTAGATCAACATTCAGGGCCACATTTTTGGCTTCCTGCGATGTAAATGTATGGGGTTTAATAGCTCTCCTTCACCCCATTAAATAGAAAGCTGTGAGTAAATCTGGGACACTCAGGCTAAGCACTAGCACTATGGAGTGGGGTCTGACAGACAAACTTGACCTCTGACCTCTGCGGTCACATGACTGAAGCCAACTGTCTTTTTATATGTGTCTGTGTTTTTTTTAACTGTCAACTGTCACCTTTGTGACCACATCTGCACAATTTTGTGTGTGTGTGTGTGTGTGTGTGTGTGTGTGTGTAATTACATAGTAATGTGTGTGTGTGTGAGTAATTACATGTAATTACTGTAATTAAATCCATGCTGCTTCAATGTAAGCTCCATCTACCTCTGATTGGTTGTCGCTGTAGCACATGACTTTATATTTGTATTAAGTTATCTTGTTATTGAACAGTTGTCAGTCTTTGGACTTCATCCCTATAGTCTGTCCTGTCTCCGTCGGAGATAAGTCCAACCACAGTCGTGTCGTCCGCAGACTTGATGATGGTGTTGGTGGGATGGGTGGGGCTGCTGGGGGTCGTAGGTGTAGAGGGGCGTAGAGGCGGGGGCTCAGCACACAGCCCTGTGGGGAGCCAGTGTGTGTGAGGGCGGGGGAAGAGGTGGGGGCCCCCCGGACTTACAGTCTATGATAACAGGTATGATGGTGTTGAAAGGCAGAGCTGAAAAGCATCCTCAGATCCCCCCTGCTGCTCAAGGTGGGTCAGTGCAGCGTGAAGAGCGGTGGCGATCCTCCATCCTCTGTAGACCCAATTGCTCTGTAGGCAAACGGGTCTGGGTGGAAGGTGGGTGGGAGGCAGGCTTTGATGTACTGTAGAACCAGCCTCGCAAATCATGATGACGGGTGTGAGTGGGACCGGACGACGTTAAGGCCGCGAATGACAGTGGAATGATTGTGGCAGACTTCAGGCAAAGTGGGACAATGCGTTTTGATAGGGACAGGTTGAATATTTTTGTGAGGACCTCGGAAAGCTGGTCTGCACATTTATTCAGTACCCTTGCTGTCACCCCAGGAAGGGAGTCCTTGATCTTTCTCTTGTGGCTTGCTTTATCATCGCTGATGCCACTCTTCATTCTGGCTCTGGCAACGCTGTATGAGGCTCCATCACCGGACCTAAATGCAGTCTTACATCCCTTGAGGAGAGTCTTGACCTCCTTTGTCCTCCAGTGCTTCTGGTTGGCGTATACCCAAATGTGTTTGTCGACAATGACATGGTCAACACACAAGTTAATGTAGGAGAGTACAGATGATGTGTAATCATCTGAATGGTTGGAAATCAAGAGGATCTGGGTCCCTGGATTCTCCTTCTCTGGGCAGGTGCACTGTGGCCCACTCTATTGCATTCAACACTTCCCATTAAGACGACAGCAGCATAAACATAAACATTCACCCGACAACTGTTTTTGCCTCGTGAAAACTTCTATCCACATTGTAGTCTCGCATTGTTTGCTCACTTCCGTTCAATACTCCACATTTCGTCGTTCTCCACACTGCATGCTCTACATTTTTTTCTATGGTATTACTGCATGCTGATTGGCTACAGATGAATGTTCATATTTCATATTGTATAGATTTGTCACACTATGCTGGTGTTAGCATCCGGTGGAATATAAACAGCTGCAACTATAACAGCCTTAAACTCACATGGAAGATAAATAGGCCTGTATTTACCATGTCAGGTACTCCAAACCAGCAGAACAGTGATAGAACAGGGAGAGGCGATGGATCGGGAACCAGGCAGGGACAGGCAGAGGATCGGGAACCGTCGGCGTAGAGCAGCGTGACATTGAGCAGATGTTCGTCGGAACAGGGAAGCCGTTTGACGTGGCATTGAGCAGTGCGGAGTCGTCGGAACGGGGCAGCGCAGCATTAGGCAGCGTGACGCTGTCAGATGGGGGCAGTGTGGCGTCGTCAGAATGGGGCAGCGCGGCGACCTCGGAACGGGGCTAGTGCGGCGGTGTCGGAACGGGGCAGTGTGGTGCTGTCACACGGGGGAAGAGCGACGCTGTCACACGGGGGAAGAGCGACGCTGTCACACGGGGGAAGAGTGACTCTGTCACATGGGGGAAGAGCGATGCTGTCAGACGGGGAAGAGCGACACTGTCAGACGGTGGAAGAGCGACGCTGTCACACGGGGGAAGAGCGACGCTGTCAGACGGAAGAGCGACGCTGTCAGATGGTGGAAGAGCGACGCTGTCAGACGGGGGCAGAGCGACGCTGTCAGACGGGGGCAGAGCGACGCTGTCAGACGGGGGAAGAGCGACGCTGTCAGACAGGGGCAGAGCGACGCTGTACGGGGACAGAGTGATGTCGTCAGAACCGGGAAACGCGGCGTTGAGCCGCACGGCGTTGTCAGACGGGGGAAGCGCAACGCTGTACGGGGACGAAGTGACGTAAGGCGCCAGGAAGGACGAGCAGTGGTGAAGCGGGAGGAGACGCTGGGTATCGCTAAGTGACTACGGCCTCTAGCGCCTGCGCCCTAGCCAAGACAGACTGAACCAGGGTGGCCAGCTGTGCACCACTCCATTGGAGGATTTCGCGATGGGCCTGTGGTGACATGGTGTGTGCTGGGTCCAATTTGGGCCGGATTGTTCTGTCACGGGTTAGGTTTGGACCCAAATGCAGCACAAAGACACCAAGGACAGATAGTGATATTTATTGGAAATATCACACCGACGGGGGCAGGCAGAGACGTAGTCGGGGACAAACAGGTGATCAGGAACCGGGCTGGGTAGACGATCCAGGCAGGGACAGGCAGAGGCGTAGTCAGGGACAGGCAGTAGATTGGGAACCAGGCAGGGACAGGCAGTAGATTGGGAACCAGGCAGGGACAGGCAGAGGCGTAGTCAGGGACAGGCGGTGGATCGGGAACCAGGCAGGGCAGACGAACCGGCAGGGACAGGCAGAGGCGTAGACGGGGACAGGCAGCAGATCGGGAACCAGGCAGGGCAGACGAACCAGGCAGGAACAGGCGGACGCGTAATCGGGGACAGGTAGAGGATCAGGAACAGGAATCAGAACGCTGGAATGTCTGCATAGTCCGGAACAATCTGGCCCCGTGTGAGTGTGCGGGGTAGACTTAAGTAGGGACGTTAACTGTGATGCGCTGCAGCTGCGGGTGACAATTAACAAGGGGGCGTGGCTATGCGGTAGTGAGTAGTGGGAGCGAGGAGACAGGAATGTGGAATGATATAAGGGGGCGTGGCTATACGGACGAGTGCTGTGGATGCGAGGAGGCAGGAGTGCAAACTGTGACAATGCAGCAGTATGTTTTGTTTGACTTGTGACGTCAAAAAGATATTTGGCGAGCAAAAGGTCTGTTTCAGAGTCAAACAGACGTTTCAATGTACTCATGAACCCATGTTTTTCTTCCTCTCCTCCGAACACCAAATAGTTTTTCCTTCGGTTGCTTGTTGATCTTCTCCGTGAACCAAATATTCACAGAAAAACATGCAGAGACAGTGTCATGCGGATCTCTTCCCCATGAATAGCTAAGCTCATTTCCTTTTAGATGAAAGGCTAACAGACAGTCATATGAGCCTGAAAACAAACACACGCTTCCATTTTAATGTTTTCAAAACTTGGCCGTCCTTCACATTCGCACATTCGGCATAGGATAAAGCCCCTACCACTTATTATCTCACAAACACACACACGCACGCACACACACACACACACACACGCATGCACGCACGCACGCACGCACGCACGCACGCACGCGCACACACTATAAATATAAATACAAATACATTCTTCTTCATCACTAAGCGGTTTCCACATTTCAGGTAGTGGTTAAATCCTGTTTTTTGCCCTGATGCTTTTGTTTGTTATTTAGAGTAGAGAAAAGCAGGAAAATGTGTGCTCTGAACGTCCTTATCCTCACGTCCTCTGATGATGCTCCTTCCTTTGCAGCTATCTGTTCCATCTCTCTCTCTCTCTCTCTCTCTCTCTCTCTCTCTCTCTCTCTCTCCCTCTCTCTGCCATCTCTCTCTCTGTCTCTGTCTCTCTCTGTCTCTCTCTCTCTCTCTCTCTCTCTCTCTCTCTCTCTCTCTCTCTCTCTCTCTCTCTCTAGCAGGTCAACTTCCTAACGTAACTCCATAACTCTTGTCTCCTTTTCAAGAGATTTCCTAAAAAAGGAATGTTCACTCATTGCCATAAAAATAACTAGCTGTGTTTGAGCTGGCGCCCGCACAAAAGCATATGTAGCGGCGCTATTCTGCTGCTGCATTATGGGCGATTATATTCCAACTTCCGCAAATTTGTTCAGTTTATCATTTACTTATTTATTGACTGAAAGCCACCAAATGTCATCTTTACACAAACAGAATGGCACTGGATCACTGGTTCACTAGCTAAAATCGGAGTTGCCTGCTTTAATTGCTCATTTTACCATGTAACGCAGATGTGCACACAAACATATTGCCAATTAGCACCTGCATAATAAATGTTAACTGTTGTACAAAATACTGCATGCTACACACAATGATTTAATTAACAGCTTTACGAGCAAAGACAGAAGACAATAACAGCCTCTTTAATTGCTGTTTCTGCATTCATCTCATTTTCAGTTCCACTGCAGACCAGAAAGTGTCTCGGCCAATCAGCTGATGTGTTGTTTCCATTCTCTTACACGCTGCTGTCCTCTCTCTTCATCTCTCGTTATCCTCACCCCCCTGTTTCCCCTCTCCTCGGCAGTCTCTCTCCTCTCTCTATGCATTATGTATTGTACATGTGCTTCTTCCTGCTCTGTGTTTTCATAGTCTCTCTCTCTCTCTCTCTCTCTCTCTCTCTCTCTCTCTCTCTCTCTCTCTCTCTCTCTCTCTCTCTCTCTCTCTCTCTCTCTCTCTCTCTCTCTCTCTCTCTCTCTCTCTCTCTCTCTCTCTCTCTCTCTCCCCCTTCAGTGTTTCAGTTTTACAATGGGTTTGTGTATCAAGCGATTATATTCTCAAGTGCAGTCTTCTATGTGTTGCCATGGCTCCGTCGAGGTGGGCGAATACAGTTAGCTTGTGTTTTGTTGTGTTTGCTCTCTGTTGTCATTGTCTTGTTTCACTTTAATTTTTTCTGAGATATGTCGTTCCTTCTATGTCATTTTCTTTAGGTTCAGGATTTAAGTTTAATTCATTGTCTTTACCAGTGAGTGCAAATGTTGCATGTAAAGTGCATGGTGAAATCATTTACAGTTTAAATGTACAGGTTAAAAGACAATCTACTAGGTATTAAAGTGGGATATGAGCATAAAAATAATATATTAATAAAAAATAATAAAATATATATAATATATATACAGGAAAGTGGATATCTAACAGGTAGTGATCAGGGGTATGCTGTAATTGAAAGCAGGATAAATATATATCAATGTAAATGTATATACAAGTGAGCATATATACATGTATGGCAAGTATAAATGTATATACAGGAGCAGGGATATACAGTTCTACAGTTTGAGATTTAAATGTATATGGCAGGTACAGTAAACAGGTATCTTATTAATACATATGTCCACTATAGAGAGGTGGGTCGTTGGTAGTTGAGATTACAGTTTTAGTTATTTTCTTTTTTTCTTTTTTTCCAGTTAGTCAAAGACATTGGTGGTGATTAATTAATATAGGTGTTGAGCAGAGGGGTGGGCAGCAGGGGGGGGCGGCATCAGGGGATGGGGCAGCGGGGGGGCAGCAGGGGCGTGGCAGCAGGGGGGGGGGGCAGCAGGGGCGTGGCAGCAGGGGGGGGGCAGCAGGAGCGTCTTCGTGGTGCTGCTTGACTTGGAACAAAGGTTTCTATAGCGCCTACCGGAGGGGAGGAGGGCAAACAGTCCATGGTTGGGGTGAGAGGGGTCATTCACTATTTTTTGTGCCTTCCTCAGACACCGTTTGTGGTGGGTAGTGTTTATTGCAGGGAGGGGTAATCCAACAATGTGTTGGGCGGTTTTCACCACCCTGTGCAGCGCTTTCCGGTCGGAAACAGTGCCGTACCACGTGCCGTACCACACTGTGATGCAGTTGGTGAGGATGCTTTCAATAGCACACCGGTAAAAGTTCACCAGAATCTGAGGTGACAGGTGGGCTTTCCTCAGTCTCCTCAGGAAGAAGAGACGCTGGTGAGCCTTCTTTACCAGTGAGGCAGTATTCAAGATTCAAGATTCAAGATAACTTTATTTATCCCGAGGGAAATTAAGGTGCAACAGTTGAAACGGGGCATAAATGCACACAAAATATACTAATACCTAAAGCTAAAAATTAAATAACAACAAACTAAACTAAGCTAAACTAGTATAAACAAGATATAACAAAATTAACTCTAAATGAAATCTAAATGTATTGATAGATGAATTGCACAATTTACAGTATTATTACAGTAATACGTAGGTATATACAATACACAACAATACGTATAGTGCAAATTGGCAGTTATAGAATAATAATAAAATAAAAGTGACATGTGAAAAGTGAAATAGAATTTACAGTGCAAATTACAGTGAGAGGATTTACAGTGTGTTGACCAAAAAATAATAATAACAGTGCGTTGACCTTAGGTCACTGAGGTCACTTGTCACTTGTTGAGGTCACTGTCCCTCTCACGACCCGAGGTAGATGAATTATAGTCTGATGGCCACAGGAAGAAAGGACTTCCTGTGGCGTTCTGTGGTGCACCTGGGTGGAATGAGTCTGTTGCTGAAGGTGCTTCTGTATGAGGTCAGCACCTGATGGAGAGGGTGAGAGTTGTTGTCAAGGATACTACGCAGCTTACGCAGCATCCTCCTCTCAGACACCACCAACAAGGAATCCAGCGCCAGCCTTCCTGACGATCCTGCTGATCTTGTTGGCGTCTGCTGACCTCAACCTGCTTCCCCAGCACACAACACCGGAGAAGATGGCACTGGCTACCACCGACTGGTTGAACATCTTCAGCATCGTGTTACAAACAAGGACCGTACCCTCCGCAGGAAGTAGAGACGGCTCTGGCCCTTCTTGTACACGGCCTCAGAGTTCTTGGCCCAGACCAGTTTGTTGTCCAGGTGAAGTCCCAGGTATTTATATTCCTGAACAACTTCTGTGGACACACCCTTGATGGAAATGGGTGTGGGGGTAGATTTCCTCCTGCGGAAGTCCACCACCATCTCCTTCGTCTTGTCTGTGTTGAGCTGCATATGGTTCAGCTCACACCACTCAACGAAGGAGTCCACGACGCCCCTGTACTCCTCATCGTTTCCCTCGCTGACACAACCAACAACTTCGTCCGAGAACTTCTGCAGGTGGCAGGACTCAGAGTTGAACTGGAAGTCTGAGGTGTATAGGGTGAACAGGAATGGGGAAAGAACCGTTCCCTGTGGAGCACCAGTGCTGCTGACCACAGTGTCAGACACACATTCCTGCAGTCTGACAAACTGTGGACGACCCGTCAAATAGTCTATTATAATAGTCTGTATTGAGGGACCAGGAGAGGTCCTCGGAGATGTGGACCCCCAGGAAATTGAAGCTGGAGACACGCTCAACCTTGATGAGTTGATGAGGATGGGGGCGTGTGCACCAGCTCTGGTCTTCCTGAAGTCGACGATGAGCTCCTTGGTCTTTTTGGTATTGAGGTTGTTGTCAGCGCATCACGCCACCAGGTGCTGGACCTCCTCCCTGTAGGCTGCCTCATCGTTGTTTTTGATGAGGACCACCGTTGTGTCATTGGCAAACTTGATGATGGTGTTTGTACCATGAACAGGAGTGCAGTTGTGGGTGAAGAGGGAGTAGAGGAGAGGGCTCAGGACACAGTCTTGTGTAACACCAGTGTTTAGGGTGAGGGTGGAGGAGGTGAGATAGTCTAACCTGACTGACTGGGGTCTGTTGGTTAGGAAGTCTAATAACCAGTTACAAACTGAGGGGTTAATGTCAAGGTTATTGGTTTTCATGAGGTCACCAAGTTTGAAGATGAGTTTGGGGATGATAGTGGATGATGGAAGACTCTACATTTAACCCATCGTAATATATCCTTATATGAGGAGGTATGAGGAGCAGTGGGCAGCTATTGTATATACAGCGCCCGGGGAACAGTGTAGGGGTATGGTGCCTTGCTCAAGGGCACCTCAGCAGTGCTCAGGTGTTTCAGGGACTTGAACCGGTGGCCTTTCAGTTCCCAAGCCAATCCTGCTTCCCCCGTGTCCCTGTGCTGGGGCTTGATACTTGTAGTTTTTGGACCAAATTTCCATGTGACAGACAATTCATTTAGACCTCAAGGAACTGTGTCAAGTTTAAAAAAATAGGCATGAAATGAGACCTTTAAGATCCGTTTGACTGCAGAACACTGGATATTAGAAGAGTGAATACTCACTCGATGTTCTATGAATGGGGGATTAATTGGCAGGACGTAGAGTGCTAAGTGCAAAAGTAAATATATAGCAAGCAGCAGAGTCTTACTGCTACTTTTCCTCTTGCCAACATTTGGCAGCTTGTACTATTTCTCTGAAAATGTGACTGACTTTTTAATGCAAGTATAAAAAAAGATGAATATCTGCTTCTCAGCGTCAAGCAGGCAAGCAGATCAACCAGCTAATACTAGCTTTTATTTGAGAAAAAACCTTTAAAAGGGACTTGGCATTAAATTGGGACTCAAAGGCCTTGAAGAGGCCTTGTTAGTTGAAGTTTGATGGTAAATCACGCCAGTCTACTCTACTCGACATACGGTTAAAATATTAAGCCAACTCCACTGTTCTAAAGTGGTGTGGGCTTCACTGTTTAGCGGACAGACTACTATTATATGTCGATGTACTTTCATTGTACCATTGTTTCTATCAATGTTACTACAGCAAAGCAACATTTAAACTCTTGCATGACACTAGTCCAGCAGGTGCTGCCGTGCAGTGGCACTCCCCTAAATAATAAACGCCTAAATAGACGGTCTAGCAATGAAGCTAGGGCCTATGGGTTTTAGCTCTCACGTTAGAATGTCGTCTCTCATTCCTGAGGTCGTCTGTTCGAACCTAGTGCGAGACACCGACTGTTACGATTATGAAAGAAGTATTCTACACATTGTAATTTACTAAAGCGTACTTTTCTATCTTACTTTTTACCGCAAATTTGAAATGTTTGCAAATGAATTTCTTGCTCTGTTCATTTTTCTAAATTGTCTGAAGCCAATATGATTTCACGGTGGTCAGTGTCATAGCGTGATGCGTTTGAAGAATGCATACAAAGTTCAAATGTCCTTATTACACGTTCATTCAGCCTTACTTTGAGAATGACAACATGGAGAGATCATCTTTAAGTGAAGGTGATTCTTTTTTTAATGTAATTCAATACAGCGAAAACAACTTCAAATAGCATGAAAACGTGTGTAGCCGACACACGTCTCATATACTGTAGGCTATTGGCTAACTTAATGATTCAAATAGAGAGGCAGTCAAAAGAGGAAGAACCTTGAGGAAGAGGAAGACCCCCTGCACTTCTGACATGATTCCAGTGGCCCCTACTTCCACCCTCTGTTCTTCCTTCCAGTTGATAAAGAAGGTTGAATGTTTTGAGTGTGTCGTGGCGGCTTCACAAGGGTCCGCCCGGAGCAGTTCAATGGACGGTTAAGACGTGACTCGGAGCTAAAGCGGGTCCACAGCGAGCTCTTGCCGTGACGGGCGGTTACACATATAAGGCCCATTTAAAGTGGTCTTACATGATTGGAATGTCAAACAATGGAATGTCAAACAATGTAATTTGAGAAAGACCTGGCATTTGACCTATAGTTCACATTAAATGACAGCAGCAAACTGACTTGGTAAGTCATGACATAATTGTTAACAAAAAAGCATAAAGCTACATATGCAAAGAAAGTGACTGCGACTAAGCGGCTCCTCGCCCCTGCTCATATGACCTGATTGTCTTTGTCTGAGCAGAATGCATGGTTGGTACTGGTGTTTCGGAGCCACTAATGTCACCTATATTGTTCCACAATCTTTGAAATTCCATTGCTTTGTAATTTACAAAAGGTGGTCTGGCAGTAACTTCATCTGAGGTTTATCATGCTGTTTACACTGAGGGAGGGTTTTGAGGGTTTTTCTGCCACATGCTTTTTTGTGTGAATATCTAATATATATATATATATATATATATATATATGTTTATATTCATACCATATATATCTTTTTTCTTTTCCCTTTTTTCTGAACCTCTGGCAGTTTTTCACAGAAATCTCCATTTAACCATGTTTTGCATTTTAAGTTTGAGATAAATATCTTTATTATTTTTAAAAACCGTCTGAAGTCACTTTTTAATATATATATTAAAAGCAAAATAACTAGCTCAAATAAATACATTTTTGTTATTATTATCAAACTTTGAGTATAGTTTGGGAATATTTGCCAAAGCCGGAGGTATAACAAATATAGTCTATAGCTACCCGCCGTTCTCCATTCCAAGAGAAAGTTGCCTTCAGAAACGCAGCTTCTTAGCCACAAGCTCAACTCAACATAACATAAGGGACCACTTGGCATCTCTCTCTCTCTCTCTCTCTCTCTCTCTCTCTCTCTCTCTCTCTCTCTCTCTCTCTCTCTCTTGGCAGTCCTCGGGAGATGTTAAATTGAGCACTTAGACATAGGAACCCTCCCTCCGGTTTCACTTATGACCCCCCCCCCTTATCCATTAACACCTGCTAGCGCTCCCAATCAATATGGCCGCTTCGCATTCTGTTCGCTCATAATTAATCGCAGACGCGCACCAGATCTAATCAAGGGAGAATCCATAACTACCGCCTAGGGCCCTAATGAGTAGATATAGTCCAAGGAAGATATGGACAGCTCCAATTCTCTCTCCTTTTATTTTTTATAAAAAGCTCGCTTATAACCTCTTTTGTGATTATTTTAAGTCATTTTATTATCATTTTAATATTATTTTAAGTATTATTTAACATAATACCCCTGAGGCCGCTGATATATTGTAGGCTATTTCCATTAGAGGTTTGGTAACGGGGGTTAATGTCATAAACCAGGGTCATTGCTCTGTTGACTGTGGTTTTTGAATTTAGTTAACTTATTTTGCTGTATTACTCTCATGTATATAATTGTTAGTCTTGTCGTCTAAAAGATAACAGTGTTCTTTAATCCTAAAGCCATTCACTTGATAACTGTAAACCAAAGTCTTCGGCATTGAAGCCATGCCGAAAATGTATATTAGCAATGCAAAACTGACAGTGGGCAGCCAAGGCTGTCGACTTATTGATTAAATTAATTGTCATCAAGAGATGCAATGTGATCCTAGAGACATCAAATTGCAAAACTAGAACGGGCTGCACACATGAACGTTGAGTGTACTTTACCTGACCTGACGCTAAGCTCTATCATTAGAGATTGATCAGTAATTGAACAGCATTGCATTTTGATTTGCATGATCATTTCCCCTCCATGGAGTCTGTGGAGTGTGTGTGTGGTTAAGTTGAGTCAGGCTGATTAGTGGCTCTGGAGCTGGTTGAGGCTGCACATCTGTGGTGCATCAGAGTAGTCAAGGCACACCGGTTAAACCAGCCATCAACCACACACACACACACACACACAGGAAAGCCCAGACATGTCAGTATATTAGATCTGCTCTGCCTGTAAATATCTTGCCGACTCTACAACAAACGGGTTGGTACAACGTGCTACCTGTGTGCTGTGTGTTGGAGGAGCCCAGCAAAGCTACTTAGGGGGCAGCGTGGAAGAGGTCAACTGCCTTGGTTATCCTGATACAGCCTCACCCAGCCTCTTCCAGCCTCACCCAATCAGAACCAGCCAATAACAACACACACACACAGCACATACCGTCAAGTATGACATGGAAAGACCTCTATGATACAATACGATTTTGTTGAACCCGGAAAGGAATTTCAGGTGTTTAAACGGCAAAAGAACGTATAAAATGTTAATAAAACAGACTAATGAAAAGTGGAATATACCGCAATATTCTGAATACCAACTAATACTTTTAAGGTAAAATAGGTCATTCCCTCCTCGACAAAAGATATCAGATGGCTAACAAAGTGTGTGTGTGTGTGTGTGTGTGTGTGTGTGTGTGTGTGTGTGTGTGTGGGGAGGGGGTATTGGTTCCCAATCTTGAGCTTTTATAAGCTGTGATAAGTAAAATAACAAAGTAAAAGTCTATATCAAACACGAATACAACTGAATAATATTAAGTGGAATATACCACAATTCATACTCGAACGATGTAAAATAAATTGGATGATGTAAATAAAATCATGTCCGATAAGATGGTAAGAGCTACATTAGCTAGATAAATGTTAATTTCTTACAAAAAATGGGAGACAAATGGAAAATAATAAATACCAAAAGCCTTACGCGGTTACGCTTTTTAAATGCTTCTTTCCAAAAGGACAAGCAATACATATAAAATAACCAGTTGATCAGTGTATAAAATGAAGGATCATTTACTAATTAGAAAACCAACCTTTACCGATTTGCTCATTATTATAAAGATTCAAGGTTAAAGAGACTTTATTTATCCCGAGGGAAATTAAGGTGCAGTTGAAACAGGGGGAATAAATGCACACAAAATATAGTAATACCTAAAAACTAAATAACAACAAACTAAACTAAACAAAACTAGTATAAACAAATATAACTAAATGAAATCTAAATGAAATCTAAATGTATTGACAGATGAATTGCACAATTTACAGTATTATTACAGTAATACGTAGGTATATACAATATACAACAGTACGTATAGTGTAAATTGGCAGTAATAAAATACTAATAATAACACACCAACCGAGGGGCATCCTCTGGCTATAAGTGCTCGGGTTGGGGCATCCTCTGGCTATAAGTGCTCGGGTTGGGGCATCCTCTGGCTATAAGTGCTCGGGTTGGGGCATCCTCTGGCTATAAGTGCTCGGGTTGGGGCATCCTCTGGCTATAAGTGCTCGGGTTGGGGCAAAGACAGCTGGGCTGTAGGGGGACTTCTATGGTTTGAAGGTTCAAGGCGTGTGGGTACTTAAAATGGTGTTGTGCGTCGCCAACTGTGCTGAATGTTTGTCAAGTTTCTGTTTTATTCATGTGTCATGTTTAGCTTAGTTCCAGGGTTTTATGTCGATAGTCTGTCTTCCTCCCGCCCCCCTGTGATTGGTTATGTCATTATTGTTTGCACCTGGTGATGTCTCCTGGCATGAATAGGTCCAGGCAATCACTGTCTCGTTGCCAGATTGTCTCGTTGTGTTATGCCCGAGTTCTCCAGCGTTCAGGTTCCACGTCATGTTTTTCTTCAGGTTTTTCTGTGATTAGGTCTTTTGCTTTTGAGCTTTTCAATCATCGAGCTTGCTTTTTTCAGTAAAGACTCTTTTTACTTTATCACTGTGTCTGCATTCGTGCTTTTGGGTCCACACCGTGTACGCCCGTGATAAATGGCTCCCAGGGAGACCTCAACCGGAGTCACCAGACACCGAATAGATTTTGATACATTAGACCCCAGAGAATGGAAAATAAGTACGAGGCCTCTTTAACATTTTATGTGTAAGTATAACGTTTTATTATTGTAATTTATGGCTGCGCTTCGGGGGGGGCCTGGGGAAAAGGTAATGTTTATGTTTAAAGGTGTGTTTAAACCGTCAACCGGCAAAATTAATTGGATATACTCTGAAAAAGGTGAGATGCAACGCTGTTGCCTCTGGCTGGGAGCAGATATCGATCCAGTCTTTGAGGTTCAAATCCCATTTCCCCTGATTCACTTATATATTCACGTATAAGATAATAACGGTTTTAATTTGTGTTCCTAGCCAGGAGAATATCTCCTATATATGTGGTTAAATCTCTCTCTCTCTATCTCTCTCTCTGTGTGTCTCTCTCTCTCCACCTGTATGTCTGTTATTTCTCTCTCTCTCTCTCTCTCTCTCTCTCCCTCTCTCTGTGTCTCTCTCTCTCTCCACCTGTATGTCTGTTATTTCTCTCTCTCTCTCTCTCTCTCTCTCTCTCTCTCTCTCTCTCTCTCTCTCTCTCTCTCTCTCTCTCTCTCTCTCTCTCTCTCTCTCTCTCTCTCTCTCTCTCTCTCTCTCTCTCTCTCTCTCTCTCTCTCTTTGTCTCTCTCTCTCCACCTGTATGTCTGTTATTTCTCTCTCTCTATCTCTCTCTCTCTATCTCTCTCTGTGTCTCTCTCTCTCTCCACCTGTATGTCTGTTATTTCTCTCTCTCTCTCTCTCTCTCTCTCTCTCTCTCTCTCTCTCTCTCTCTCTCTCTCTCTGTGTCTCTCTCTCTCTCTCTCTCTATGTCTCTCTCTCTCTCCACCTGTATGTCTGTTATTTCTCTCGTCTGCCTCCATCTGCGGCTGCTGTCTCTCTGCCCTTCAGTGTCTGTCTGTTGTAAATGTAAGAAAAGCACCATGAAGTTGTTCAATCAATCAATCAATCAATCTCTCTCACCTTCTGACCTTCCAGATCTCTAACTTTACTCTGGGAGCCCACTTTAGATAGTCCTTTCGTTGGGATTCAACGTCATTGAAAGGTCGAAGGTCAGGTTCAGGTGGAAGCTTTAAGTCTTTCGGATAAATAAATTATACTGTACACCAGTGGTGAAGCGTCAGGGCCTTCAAGGTATTCAGAGAAGACCCTGGAACTCTCAGATGAAACCAAAAAAATCGAATTAATTGTATTAATAAAATATAATACAATTTAATCAAATTTAATCAAATTTAAATAAAATGAATAAATGAGAATGGTATCTGTGTTGTTATCTGTTATATTACAGTTACGTTGATTTGTTTGTCTTTCTCGGTCCATGCACTACGCATTTGAGTGGTTTTGTGTTGGAAAAACAATGCAACCAATCAGATATTTTTCTAGGTTGCCGGGAAGAATATCCCGGCAAGTATTCCCGATGACTTTGGCCCTCAGACTGAATGAGAGCGTACGTTTGGATTGACAATTTGATCAACCAATCATATCGTGATTTGTAGCCAATGGGCGTATTCTTTCAGATTTCCCCACAGCTTAATAGGGAGCTAGAAGGTCTACTGGCTGGAGCGAGAGGGGATCTAGCGTAGTGCTACGTTGTTTCTACGTAGGTTTTTACGTCAAAATGGCGAAGGCGAAGATGATGGGCTGTTACTTCACTACATGGACACTGCCTTTCCAACTATGGTACACTTGGAAATTGGCTGCGACAATCTGATCTGCCTAAATTAGATAAGGCATGAAGTGACTCCTCCGTGACGTCCGTCTGACTAGAAAAACGGAATTTTCGCGATCGTTATCTATCCGGCTCTCAATGTCTGTGTGGCAGGGCGGCCTCCCCCATCAATGATCCACTACATCCAACTGCGTTTTGTGAACACTTTCTTAACTACTGAGCAAATACATAACACATGAATACACACTTCTAAATTGACCCACAATATATGTATTATTTATATGAAATACACATGCATTTACTTGATTTACACCACAAATCCTGCATCATCTCCATCAGAGGGTGAGGGTGAGGGTGATGATGGATCCTCCTTCACGGCCACGCCGACGGCCAGGAGACTTCTTGGCAGCGTTCTTCAATGTTTTCTTCGGCATGACGGTGATGTTGATACGGTGATGTTGATACTGTGACGGTGATATTGATACGGTGATGTTGATACTGTGACGGTGATATTGATACGGTGATGTTGATACTGTGACGGTGATATTGATACGGTGATGTTGATACTGTGACGGTGATATTGATACGGTGATGTTGATACTGTGACGGTGATATTGATACGGTGATGTTGATACTGCATTTTAAAGTGCCAGTAGTGCAGCAGCATCATGAATACAGTGCAGTACAGTGCAGAACAGTGCAGTCAATGTATTGAGTCCAGAAAATCCAGCAAAAGTATGATAGTGTAATGAAATATGGATAACAATGTTATGATAGTGGCAGCCCTCCTAGCAGTTCCGTTAGCGCACTGCCTGTCGATAACATTGTTATCCAACGATTCCAGTGGCTTCAGAGACCTGTCATTATGGAGCTGGTAGGGTGGGTTCAGGCGTCTTGCTCAGAGGATGCCTTCAGGAGAGGCTGCTGACATTGGCCATGGAACCCAGTAACACCCCTAGCCTGTTTATGTGTATTAGTGCATGTGCTTGGGTCAATGTGTTCAGTATGTTTTTATTTGCCGTTTGCGACAAGTACAATGGAATACTTTCTCAACAATTTCCACAACAATACTATGCTATGCTATGCTAAACTATACAATACCATACTATGCAATACTTTAAAAAACATCATATATTTCCAACTATATACTATACTATATACAATAAACAACACTATACACTACCTTCAATATACTATTCTATATACTATGAACACTTTACTTTAACAATACTATACACAAAAATATCAATGTAGACGTATATATATTTATATATATACATATGTACATTATATATACATATATATAAAGTATATATATGTGTATGTACTGTGGCACGCACCCGTTGGCAGAGGGAGGACAACAGCGGTTGCGGGTGTAACAAATGTTTTTTATTTCCTTAAACAGGTGGGGGTAGGGGGAAAGGGGATAACGGTAAATCAAAAAGGTCCTCCCGGTTGGGGTACCGTCTCTCTCTTTCTTGGTCGTCCCGGGGTAGCTGTCCTGGGCCGGGGCTCGGGGGTGTTGGTCCGCCTCCTGGTGCTCCCGTTAGGGCAGCAACACCGCCGCCAGGGGTTAAGGCTGGGGAAAGACCCAATCCCCGTTAACAATCCTGCTCCGGCATTAACAGTCCTATAGCGCGCCGCAGCTTTTAGTCCGGGTTGGCATGCGGCCTCTTACCACATACTGTTCCTCTCCTCTTCCTTCCACGCTCTCCCTTTTATCCCTGCCTCTGGCCTTCTTGAGTGGCTCCCCTCCAGGTGTACGGCGTCAGGCCTGATGAGCCGCTCCAGGTGTTCCCCATTCGGCCTGACGAGTGGGCGGTTACCGTCTGAGCTCTCCGTGGTGCTAATCCTGCCAGGAGCTCAGAGGGGTAGTACCGGTTTCCTACCACCTGGCCCAAGGGTTGCCCAGCATGCTTCCCAGTGGAGCCCGGGGCGCCACAGTACGTGTATGTTCACACATGTATGTGTGTGTGGTGGGCCTGGGCCTTGGAGGCCTCCTGCTCTTCCTGGTGCTGGTGGACATCGGCTGCTTCTTCCTGCTCCAGTGCGGTCTGCTCATGTGCATCACGCGCTCGCTCTGCAGCAAGAAGACCACCACCAGCGCAAGGAGATGGAGGAGGGCAAGGAGATAGAGGAGGGCAAGGAGATGGAGGAGGGCAAGGAGATGGAGGAGGGTAAGGAGATGGAGGAGGGCAAGGAGATGGAGGAGGGCAAGGCGATGGAGGAGGGCAAGGAGATGGAGGAGGGCAAGGAGATGGAGGAGGGCAAGGCGGCCTACCTGTGAGTATACAGCATCACCCATTGATTCAAGAGATAGATATAAGATGTTTTAATTTGCCATATGAAACAAGTACAATGGAATGCTATCTCCCAATTCCGTCCCACGGTATCACTTTTCAAATGAACTATACTTATAAATTGAAAATACTGTACAAAATAAAATAAAAACAATACAAATAACAATAAAGTTGGAGGAGGGATGTCCAGGCAGAGATGTCTTTGAGTGGGCAAAACTGGGGAGACCTTGAAATTGTCTCACAGGGAGGCCAGGGTGATCCACTCCAACCAGATGCTCTCACTCACTAATATCTAAAGGATGGCATTACAATTGCAAAAACTTTAATGTAAAAAAAAATGGAATCTTCAGTAGGTACTTCATTAGGTACTTCATTGGATTGGTTTGGCCCAGCTGGACCACTGTGCATTTGATGTTGGGCTGCTTGTGTGTGTGTGTGTGTGTGTGTGTGTGTGTGTGTGTGTGTGTGTGTGTGTGTGTGTGTGTGTGGTGTGTGTGTGTGTGTGTGTGTGTGTGTGTGTGTGTGTGTGTGTGTGTGTGTGTGTGTGTGTGTGTGTGTGTGTGTGTGTGTGTGTGTGTTGAGTTCCATGTGGTTCCAGGTTGGGACGGCTACGGATGCTCTTCTAAGACGTTGCCTCCCCCCTCCCCCCCCCCCCCTCTTCCTCCCTATCTAATCATTTATTTTTCATCATTTCAAAGGTGGCATTTTCTCTTCACACACAAACACACACACACACACACCAGCTGCCAGTCGCGCCAGCCCTCGGTCCAGCGATGGGGTAAGTGCTGAACAACCCCCCTCTCCCACCCCCCCCCCCCCACACACACACACACACACACATTTACACACACACATACACACACACACACACACACACACCTGGGAACATCAGCAGTGGGGAGGTTGTAAAGTGTGGGCTACAGGTGTACTGATATTCTCCCTCCATAAAGGTAGAGGAATAGGAACAATGGATAAGAATGGGACATAAACATCCCCCCTCCCTCCACACCCCCTCTCCATCCACCAATGACAGAGCTGGAGGGCACCGCTGGCCTCTGAGGAGCTCCTCCTCATGGGGGAGTTTTATTTGAATAATTAGATATTCATTGATTTATGTACTGCGTTGCTCTGCCTTTCGAGCACACACCCAAACACAGGGCTTCTGAATTTGCATTAACAGTCATACCCACACATTTGGTTACATTGTCGATTGTGTTTGTTGTTTCCCGGGTATTGGTATAATGTCTTCGCTCATGAAGGCCAGGCCTCATATATAACCTTATATATGAAGGCCTCATATATAATATTTATATTTTGTTTTTTTTCTCCATATTAGCAGAAATCTTCATAAACGGGGCAATAAAAAGCCAATCAGGCAATTCGCATTTGCACAAAAAGCATAATTAAGTACAGAGCCAACGAATGACAGCTGGGCTTGCACAACGACAGCCGCAATTAACCCCATTAAACAGCCATCAAATTAACTTTGTTATTTTATTTAAGTGGAGCTGAATGCGCTGAATGCGGGGCCATTGCAGAGCGCCATGCCTCAGTCGCACACAAGATCAAAGGGTAACAATCACTATTCATACTTCATTATTACGGAGGTTGTTGTGGGAGAGACAGAGGAGGCTGTTTTTGTAGGAACATTTTGGAGGTTCGGTCTCCTCGACCCCCACCCCCTCCTGTGAATGGGTTATTCAAATATATTAGATTATAGACCAGTAATCCTTCTAAATTAAAGGGTCCTGCAACAAATAATTACTGTGGTCATTTTGTCAATAAGCAGTCTGCTTTCCGAAACAACCTGGGGTTGAATTTATGGATATTCGTCCATGAGACTTAGTGCTAGAGGCCCTCTCTCTAGCCCCCTGTGAGCCTCTTAAAGATTCTGAGCTGAAGTAGCTGTTAGCGAAGACAGCTTCTAGCTCTATCATTAGCCAAGTGTGTCGGTGAACTCCATGTGCTATCGGTGGCCGAAACCTGTATGCGTTGAAACTCTGAAGGGTCAGGAGTTGCCCTGTGGCCCAACCCAACCCAGCTCTCCCACCTTCCATGTGAACCAGGTCATCAAGCTGGCTGTTTTTAACCCACCTCATCAAGAGGATACAGGCAGTGGACAGCCAAGACTATCTTGTCCAGTTAGAGTTTTGGGAGTTTATATCAGTGCAACAGCAGACATTTGTTAAGAGACCAGCTGTTTGTCTGTTGTGGTGGGTGTAGGAAATGTTCTGTTTATTGGATTGGTCATATTGGGTTGCTGGTGCAATATGCCAAGTGTACAGGGCAAAGGGCCGTCATCCTCCAGCTGGCATGAAGGGCCACTCTACCAGGAGTATCGCCACATTGTGGGCAGCCTTGAAGCGTATTCCATTGAATGGCATCTGCTGGGGCTTCCTCCTGTTCATTCATTAAACTTTGCCACTTTCAGTGCCATAAGAGCTCTCCCAGAGCTAACAGATTAAGGAGTTGCAGTCTAGCCATTAGGAATCATGGTAATGTAAAACCTGTTTGAGACTCAAGAGTTTATATATTTATAATTATATTCAGTAGTCATAGTGTGTATGTATAGTGTATTTGTTATAGTTACCTGTGGATAACCATGGTATCAAAGTATCGTTCAGCAAGAAGTCTAGACGATGGTTGAATCTCTTCACCAATCAAAAAAAAGACCTATACTTCCAGTAGTATTCCAATAGTATATTAGTGTATTAATAAAAAAGATTTATCTATAATACCGATATTTACTCTGATAAGTTTGACATATATGGCAATCAATTAACCATCCAACAACTGAAGAATGTCCAAACTCTCAAGTTCTTATCAAGCTAATCTGAAGTAGTAATGATATCTGATATCTCTCTAATTTAAAAGCCTCTATCTATTTGAACTCATGCAATCTATGTCTCTTTTCTGGGGTAGAAAGCTGGCAAACTGTTGTGTCTCGTCAAATATGTTAGTCTAGTCATGTTTCATGTTTTGTTAAGTCATTTTTGTCTTGTCTCCTTGTCCACTTCCTGTTTTATTTTGGTACTCGCCTTGTGTGTCTCATTCCAGGTCCCTTGACTCCCTGTCCCAGGTGTGAGCGCCCGCCCTCGTCAGCGTCAGCCTGATGGTTTCCACCTGTTCCTCGTTACCTCATGTTTCAATTCTCCAGTTTCCCCCCCTTGTCTTGTGCCAGTTCGTCTTGTCCTGTCCTGTCCTGTCAGTAGCCCGCGTACCCGGTTTTTTCCCCATCTTGTTTCAAGCCTGATTCATGCTCTCGAGTTTTTGTTTGGTTCCTCATTTTGTGAGTGATTTTCTGTTGATATTTTCTGAGGGCATTGTTTTGCATTGTTGCTTTTTTTTGTATTTTTCTCATACTTTTCCTCTGTCTCCTGGGGTCGTGCATTTGAGTCCTACTACCTTGTGTGTTTGAGTTTGTGACAGAACGAACAGGCCACAATGGACTCAGCCGACCCAAAGACTTTTCACGCCGCTCTGTCAGCCCAAATTATCAAGATTTACCAGCATGAGGAGCAGCTGGGTTCAATTAGCCAAGGAGTCAAAGACCTTGCGGGACGCTAGGCAGAGTTCCAAGACTCCGTCACCGCACAGATACAACAGTTGACGGCACACATGCATCAATTCATCGCTCATCTACAGACTGCCCCTCCGGTGACATCGCCCACTGCTGACTCCCCTCCAGCCGAGAATCCTGCTGACGCTCCCAACTCCATCCCGGCTTCCTCCTCATCACTGCGTCCGGCTCTCCCGGAAAGGTTCTACGGAGACTCCAATAACTGCAGAGCCTTCCTTGTGCAGTGCGATCTGAATTTCCAACACAACCCAGGAGCTTTGTCGTCTGACCATGCAAAGGTTTCGTTCATCGTGTCCCATTTTACAGGAAGAGCTGCAGCCTTGTCCAGAGACTCTGAGATCTGTTATTCATTGCCCGACTTCACAGACACCATGAGCCGCATATTCGACCACACATCGCCTGTCACAGAAGCCAGCAGAAGACTCGTGCAGATGCGTCAGCACAACCCTCAGGTGGTTGATTATGCCATCGAGTTCCGCACGGCGGCAGCAGACAGCGGGTGGAACACTCCGGCACTCTTTCATGGCTGGACTTTCTGATCCAATAAAGGACCAGCTGGCTCCTCTGGAGGTATCACAAGACCTAGAGTCCAGCTTGGCAGGAACTATCGTGTTGAACGCTGAGCTGTAGTCCACAAACAGCATTCGCACATAACAGTTCTTTCCCTCCAGGTGGGAAAGGGCAGTGAAGGGCACTGTCTGCTGGGGTCGTGCATTTGAGTCCTACTACCTTGTGTGTTTGAGTTTGTGACATAAACCAGGTCATCGCAAATCCAGGTCAAGTATCTTCAAAAATATGAATATAATATTGAATATATATATATATATATATTGAATATATATTCAAAGTGTTCAGACTTGCCGGGGGCCTTTCGCCAACTGTCTGTATCAATTTAAAACACATTGGAACTGCATCCAGGGGGTGTGCAAATTAATAAGAGACTTTTTAACCTAGTACAATATGTGTTCATCAAAACGACAAGCAGTCAAAGTAATCAGTGATTAGATATTTTTTATAATTACACCGTGGAGATGGGGAGCAAAGAAGAACAGCCACCACCACACAAATACGATACCAGCTAAGTATAAACCCCCATCTTTACACCACCCACCAAGCCTCACCCTCCCTCCCTCCCCCCCACCCACACACACACGCACACACACACGCATACACACACACACACACACAAGCACACACACACACACACACACACACACACACACACATACACACCCACACGTTCAGATTCAGAATCTCTCCAAGAAAGTCCCAGAAGAAAAAGAAGAAAAAAACAGAGACGGCTCTGGAAAATAAATGGAGGGAAAATAAACTTTTATCTGTTTAGAAATAAAATGTGTAAATACAAATAATTGTGTATGTTTGTGCCTTATCTCCTTTACAGACTTAAATATAGTAGTATAACAGCCCAATATTATTTCCAGGTTTTAATAGTGTTAGTCTGAGTGTGTGTGTGTGTGTGTGTGTTTTTTGGGGGGGGGACGGGACGGGGGGGGGGACTGTGGGCAAGTGCATGTATCTATGAGTGGTGTCAGGTCTGGTCAGGTTGCATGTTGATTATATTTCAATGAGCTTGACGCTGGGGGACCGGACGCCTGAACGACACGACTTGAATGTCCCGGCGGGAGGATGACTTCCTCTGCGACGTATTTCACCGCCGAATCACACCACCAGGGGGAGCCACGGCGAAAGGGGTGTGTTAACGGTGGCGTGCGGTGATCAAACGCAAAAAACAAAACAAAGTCCTCATCAGACTCCAGATTCAGACTCCTTGATCACACACCTTGTCTCAATCACGCCCGGCGTTTCATTTCAAGAAATGATTTCCTGTGCGTGCGGCCGTCTGTCGTTTACATTCTTGTTATCGTGACTTGTTAGTCCCCCCCCACACACACACACACACACACACACACACACATATACACACACACAGACACACCAACCACCCTCTGTGGGAGTTTGCTTTGAGTGATGGACCACAATAACAGCGGTGATTGTACTGTAGTGGTGACAGGGATTCATTTCTTTGGTAGCAAGTCTCCCGCTGGTCCCCGGGACTCCAGAAACTAATCATCAGCATCAGCATTTTATCTCGATGCCACTGCTCTTTTTCCCCCACTCCCTTGATATTACTGCTCTTTTCCCCCACTCCCTTGATATTACTGCTCTTTTCCCCCACTCCCTTGATATTCCTGCTCTTTTCCCCCACTCCCTTGATATTACTGCTCTTTTCCCCCACTCCCTTGATATTACTGCTCTTTCCCCCACTCCCTTGATATTACTGCTCTTTTCCCCCACTCCCTTGATATTACTGCTCTTTTCCCCCACTCCCTTGATATTACTGCTCTTTCCCCCACTCCCTTGATATTACTGCTCTTTTCCCCCACTCCCTTGATATTACTGCTCTTTTCCCCACTCCCTTGATATTACTGCTCCTGGCCACTGGGTCTCTTTCTGGTCTGTGGAGGGTGGTGGGGTGGTGGGTTATAAGAGATTGGTGTTGGGGATAAGCTGACATAACGTACCCCCCTGTTCCATTTGCTACTGGGTGTGCTCTGTGCAGAAAGTGGGGGTCTCTCAATGTGTGTGTGTGTGTGTGTGTGTGTGTGTGTGTGTGTGTGTGTGTGTGTGTGTGTGTGTGTGTGTGTGTGTGTGTGTGTGTGTGTGTGTGTGTGTGTGTGTGTGTGTGTGTGTGTGTGTGTGTGTACCTGTGACAACGTTGTGTATCTCATGTGCAGCTGTAAATAAACATGTTCTGGTAGAAGAGAGTGGAGCACTGTGCGTGTGTGTGTGTGTGTGTGTGTGTGTGTGTGTGTGTGTGTGTGTGTGTGTGTGTGTGTGTGTGTGTGTGTGTGTGTGTGTGTGTGTGTGTGTGTGTGTGTGTGTGTGTGTGTGTGTGTGTGTGTGTGTGTGTGTGTGTGTGTGTGTGTGTGTGTGTGCGTGTGTGTGTGCGTGTGTGTGTGTGTTCCCTGACAGCTTTTTTTGTTAGTTTAGTTTTTGTGTGTGTGGTTTCGGTATTATATATATATATATTATATATATCGGTCAAAACGGTTGCCACAAAAACCGTGGCATCTGAACCACCTTATAACATACAGTCTTGTGGCTTGATTGGAAGGAACATTAACCTGAATCTGTCTGAAAACAGAGGACAAAGGAAGCTATT
>CM051009.1:26679995-26713445 GCA_027704905.1 Muraenolepis orangiensis
GAGAGAGAGAGAGAGAGAGAAACCACTCCCTTACAAGCGCTAATTGTTTATAAGGGAGTGATGAGAGATGGAATTATTTTTTTGGTTTGTTCTTTTTTTGTTCTTGTCTCTCCCGCTGCGATGAGCAGGCCGATCCTCTGGGGTCTCATCCAATCTAATGTCCCTGTCTGGACCCGCCACCGCTATCATTACAACCCCCCCCCTACAGACACTCCAAACCAACCATCCTCGCCATCCTCGAGTGTGTGCGTGTGTGTATGGACTATGTGTGCGTATGGACTATGTGTGTGTTTTCTTGGATGTGTGTGTTTTATGTTTGTGTGGACAATGTGTGTGTGTGTTTGTATTGTATGTATCAGCGTACACATTGTGTTTATTTATATATGTATCTATTTATATGTGTTTGTAGATATGTATCTATATGTGTGCATGTAATGGATGCTTTAATACAAAGCGCTTTACAAGTCATGCCTCACATTCACTCATTCATACACACATTCAACCGCCAACGGCGGAGTCAGCCATGCAAGGAGACAGCCGGCACGTCGGGAGCAGTTGGGCAGTTAGGAGGGGTCTTTAGTTAGGAGGGGTCTTTAGTTAGGAGGGGTCTTAGTTAGGAGGGGTCTTTGGTTAGGAGGGGTCTTTAGTTAGGAGGGGTCTTTGCTCAAGGACACCTCGACAGCTTTTGCTAGGAGGAGTCGGGGGATCGAACCAGCATGAGGCGACCGCTCTACCTCCCGAGCTATACTGCCGCATGTGTGTGCATGTGTGTTTTTGTATGTGTGTGTGTGTTTTTGTATGTGTGTGTGTGTTTGTTTAAAAATGTGTATGTGTGTGTGTGTGTGTGTGTGTGGTGTGTGTGTGTGTGTGTGTGTGTGTGTGTGTGTGTGTGTGTGTGTGTGTGTGTGTGTGTGTGTAAACAACATAGGAACGATATTTTCACAGTAGTATTAATTTCTCTTATTTAGTGTTAAGAGGACACTTCACCAAGCCGGCTAATGGGCCCAGCCACAGCCTGCTGAAGTCAGCAGGTTAAATGTGGCCCTTCCCACATTTCATCTGAAGAGCGCACAGAGCACTTTATCTCAGTCAACAGATGGAAACATGAGACTTGTCACTAAGCGTGAGAATCATTTTGATATATACACTGAAAAACATGAAAGTCATTATCTTTTTTTACTGCCCCGTTGGTACGTGCATTAAAGGGAAAAGTATGACGGACATATCTTTCTGGCTCATTAACTGTGATTGACAAGTTTCTGTGTCCTCCGAAAATGGCTTTTTCGCATTTGCTCCGTTTTTATTCGATATCCAATTGAATCTACGCGTCGTAAAGTAAGATACCGGGCAGTTAGCGTTGATTAGATGAACAGTCAGAGTAGCCATAAAGTAAGGGTCTGTGTGTGTGTGTGTGTGTGTGTGTGTGTGTGTGTGTGTGTGTGTGTGTGTGTGTGTGTGTGTGTGTGTGTGTGTGTGTGTGTGTGTGTGTGTGTTGGGTCGGGCAGAGGGGCATGGTAACTGAGGTTTTAAATTCAAGTGGAACTGTGCTCAAAGTATTCAAAAATACGACGGAAGATAAGGTGTGTGTGTGTGTGTGTGTGTGTATGTGTGTGTGGGTGTGTGCTCTTGGTTATCTTGGGGGCTGCTAAACGTAAACAAGCCCCCAGCTAAGCTATACATCTGCATTGATAAGCTGCCAGGCCTGCGGTGCTAAAACTAGAGCCGTCGCTTAGTCGCTTTATCTCGCTGTGAGACGAGTGGGTCAGCAGAAAACCAGCAAAAGCTGGTGTGATACTGAATATTATTACCGGATATTATCAGACATGGAATGGGTTAGTTTGTGTGTGTGTGTGTGTATATGTGTTGTATGTGTGTCTTTCTATCTTTTGCGACTGCTACCTTATGCCATTGTGAGTGTGTGTGTGTGTGTGTATGCATGTATGTGTTATCTGACTTCTGTGTGTGTGTGGGTGTGTGTGTGCATATGTGTTGTGTGTCTTTCTAGCTGTTGCGACTGCTACCTTGTGCCATTGTGTGTGTGTGTGTGTGTGTGTGTGTGTGTGTGTGTGTGTGTGTGTGTGTGCGTGTGTGTGTGTGTGTGTGTGTGTGTGTGTGTGTGTGTGTGTGTGTGCATGTGTGCATGCGTGCATGGTATGTGTTTTTGCATCAGAAGGACTGAATGCGAGATATGATGAAATAAAAGGTGTTTTCGGTGTGAATGTGGGAGTGTGTTTGTTGCTGTGTGTGTGTGTGTGTGTGTGTGTGTGTGTGTGTGGTGTGTGTGTGTGTGTGTGTGTGTGGTGTGTGTGTGTGTGTGTGTGTGTGTGTGTGTGTATGTATGTGTGTGTGTATGTATGTGTGTGTGTGCGTGTGTGTGTGTGTGCGTGTGTGTGTGAGCATCAGTGTATTTTGAGGTTCAGCTCTCCTGAATTCATATCCTCCTCCAGAGGTCAGAGGTCAGAGGTCAGAAGTCAGAGCTGCATTTTCTCCCTATGAAAACTCTACAGAGAAAGGGTGAAGGGTAGGACCGAAAGCCAAGGAAATCTGCCCAGCGTGAAACCAAACTGAGTACTGAGGTACGGATGGATTGATTCATGTCTCCCCCCCCCTCCCCCTGCCTCCCCCCCCCCTTCTCTTCTCTTCTCTCTCCTCATCCTGATCTATTTGAATGTAATTGTTTGTTTGAGGAAAACAGCAGTTTAAGTTAACATTGACGATTGCTAAAACCGTCACGATGTCAAAGTTTTCTTTTGAATTGTAAACCCTGACACTCACTATACACACACACTGTGTTAACTTACCAGTTGTCACTGGTGGCACATTGTAGCCCAGTGTGTTGTGTTCTTTCTCTGTTTGCGTGTGGTGGGCCAACACATCAAAACACTCAATTGGACCCACTTACGTCTCCCTGGCCGTCTGGCAAACTTTCTTTTCTCTCCACAAACCCAACTAAATGTGCCTGGTCATCGGGCTGCCATTTTAGTTTTGACACAAAACAAACACACTTTTTGTTCCCAAGATACTTTGGAGAATATAGGCTCCAAGGAGGGTGGGGGGGGGGGGGGGGGGGGTTCTGATTGCCAGCTTAATCCTGTGTGTGTGTGTGCGTGCGTGCGTGCGTGCGTGCGTGCGTGCGTGCGTGCGTGCGTGCGTGCGTGCGTGCGTGCGTGCGTGCGTGCGTGCGTGCGTGCGTGCGTGCGTGCGCGTGTGTGTGCGTGTGTGTGTGCGTGTGTGCAAGGCTTTAGTGAAAGCCTGAGCTTACATTTGCTTGCAAACCTTTTGATAAATGTAATAGTTATTAAGTCTCTCCACAGTGGGTTTTTGTTGGTACACAACAAGCGCGAGAAATTCCTTCAGTGTCCCCGTCACCACGCGTGATGAGACCCTGAAGCCTATTTAAGACGCTCTAACTCTTATTATATTAACAAGAAAAACCTAAAGATAATCAATACGCTTTGGGGTAACGCAAGAAGGTCAGAGTGCAATCGTACATCATAAGAGTGAGAAACTGAAAAAAGACAAAAAGGTGTGAAATTAGCGAGCTTGCAATGTACCAAAAAACCGCAAACACTGTGGAGAGAGTCAAGAATGTGAACAAAGTGAACGAAAAACTATTACAAGACTGACATGCCGACGGAATGCATTTCAAACCCTGTTTGAAATGCATACACGTAATGTTTGGCTCTCATTAATCAATTTTGTCGTGATAATATAATAATAATAATAATGGTATATTATCAACTTACACAACATATAAGTGCATCCACCCATAAGAGGGTTCAATCAGGGTTCACACACACTCTTTTCCACTTGGGCAGGGCTTGGACAATGGAGGCTATATGAACTGCTGCTGAATTAATTAACCACGTTGATTGATTGATCTACAGGTTCATGGATATGTTTTATTTATTTGAATGTGCAGTGTAAAAACACCCGCCAGATTGCACTGCCACGTCTCAATAGCCTCCGGTGAAGTTAGGTATTCATTTTTAATCGTTTATAACGGATTGCCGGGCCTACTTGTTTTTTTTCACACAGTTCTTTGGTTTTTTTACCAAGACCAAAACAAATAGACGGAATACAGCGAAGAGAAGCACCTTCCATTGATAATAATAACAGGTGCTCTGCCGCCAGTCTCCTGCAGCAGTTGGTACTAATTGTGTGTGTGTGTGTGTGTGTGATTAACACTGTGGAACTGACAAGGTTGTATCCAAACATGCTAATATCCTCTCTCTCTCTCTCTCTCTCTCTCTCTCTCTCTCTCTCTCTCTCTCTCTCTCTCTCTCTCTCTCCCCCCCCCTCTCTCCCTCTCTCTCTCTCTCTCTCCCCCCCCTCTCTCTCTCTCTCTCTCTCTCTCTCTCTCTCTCTCTCTCTCTCTCTCTCTCTCTCTCTCTCTCTCTCTCTCTCTCTCTCTCTCTCTCTCTCTCTCTCTCTCTCAGTCGTTGAGACAATATATTTTGTTTTTGAGTGAAGTGAAAATTGTCTCTCTCCCACTTGTGAGTGGAGTGAGAACTCGTATTTGTAAAATAAATAACACTTTTTCTTTCCCCCTTTCCAACGTCACAGGATGTGACTCCTAGGAGAGTCAATTAGGGGAGATGAACAAAGGAATATACCAAGCGGAGGGGGGGGGGGGGTTCTAGGGGAAATGACTTCATCCTGACTCTACAGCGGGGGAACAGAACAGCCTCACCATATGTCCACGAGTTTCTCTGCTTTTAAGTCACTCCCCATTAAGCTTTCTGTTCAAATCTAGTTTTGGGATTGTTTTACACCCCATGTTTTTTCCCATCCTTTTTTACCACCGACATTGTTTCAAAAACGATGAATAAGGCAACATACAATTGTGTATAGAGGATAGTCTTCGTTAATGATGGATGGTATCGACGCACATCTCGTTAGATGGAACAATATGTGTTATAGGCATCGACCGGCATGCCTCCTCTGGGTTTACCGCCAGTGATCTGAACGGTGCAATGGGTTTTTTTCCGGAGGAAACCGAGGCCAAACAAAGAGCTCACTGGAGCTCACCTGAGAGTACTCCGTCATCTGTATCTCCTGAAGTACACACACACACACACACACACACACACACACATATTTTATAGTATAGTATCAAGTAGGTAGCATAAAATGTTGTTTAAAGTATTGCATAGCCTAGTGTTTAGTATAGCGTAGTATAGTTGTTGAAATTCATACTGTGGGAGGGAATGGGGGGGCTAGCGTTCCATGGCACTTGTTACACATGGCGAATAAAGAATCTAGTATTATGTATAATTTTTTTCTTTGATCAAGATTCAAAGAAAAAAATAATACATTTTTCAAACATAAAGTTTTTTTATTTAAAGTTTTGTTCTGGGTTATTTTTTTGGAAAAGGAGGCCAAGGTGAGTCAAGGCCAGATTGAATGTTTAGATTAAACCATTAGTCAACATGAGCTGTCGATCAAGGAGGGAGGCTGGGAGTGACGTGTGCTATTCTATACAACATATGGTTGGTAGAATCCTCTGGTGGGTGTGATGCGTTTGTGTCTCACCCACTATAAGACCGCCCTTCCCCGCCTGTTAGTTTGGCCGCACCCTCCTCTTAGCTTCAGCCAAGCCCTCTCTGTTTGTCGCTAATTGGTTCAATCAAGTCACCGACTCATTCTCTTACATGAACCCCAGCCTTCCCTACACTCACCGCCAGATGGATGCTTACCTTGTTTCCTCAGGATCCAGTTTGCTTGCCTGATCTTTGCCTGTCTTTCCCGATCCCGCCTTCTACGACCCCCTGCCTGCCTTTCACCTGCCTTTCGCCATTGTGAAAGTTACTTTGGTAAGCTAGTCAAACCAGCCCATTAAACATTCAACACACACATGTCATCTACGTTTGGTCCCGGGGGGGAAAAAAATAAAACTCTTCATCCTAGCAGGGTTTTCTGTTGTTGCAGCGGTCGACATCAAAGCAAAGCTAAGAAAGTATGGAAGGTCTTGGGATTGATATGGCAATCCATATCAACGGCTGCTCTGTTTTCACTTGGTCTTACATGAGGGTGGCCTGTGGCAAACCAGAGAGAAAGCTCCACAGGACAGACGTGTTGTGGATGTGGGAGGGTCCAGCGTCACAGCAAAAGTCAAAATCTAAAAAACACAGCCCAGGAAAACATACAGAACCTGACTTGGTTATGGTTACGGCCGCGGCTTAAAGCACATGTTTGTGTCAGGTAGAAAGGGAAGGTGTCTGGAGAGCAAACACTAAATAGTAATAGAGGCAGTCAAAAATGACAGTCAGCTAGTGTGAAGTTTTTACCTGTGATATTTTTCCAGGAAAATCCAAATGGGTGTTTATAGTATCAGTATTAATAGTGCAAACACTAATGACATGACATCATTAAGTCCATATGAGTATCCTAACCTAGATGGATGGATTGAAGTGCTTTTTAGGTCAACTTTACCCAGCACATTTGAGTCATAATAATACAGCCTCAATTCTATCACAAAACCTGCTAAGGTAAATGAAAGGTCATTAGAAGTAAAATCAAAGAACTTGAGGCAAATCATTAGTATATTGACGTATATATATAACGTATATTGGGCATAATTGGCCTCCTTCAATTCAATACGAGTGAAGAGGTCATTTTTGGAGTGTAACAGTAAATCGTTAGCTACCTGTTAGCATTTGTCAGCGAGTTGAGCACTGTGCATAGTCTTATAGTTTCAGAGTCCTAGAGAGATACCTTTCCCATTTCTAGCATATTTTTGGTTTAAATATATGTTTACACATACATTATAGTTGAGGTTATTTGAACCAAAGGGGCCTCAGTAAAATCAATTAAGTTGTAACATTAGAATACTGTCATTCAGTCTGCAACTCCGCAAAATAAGTAAAGAAACTGTTGACATCATCGCTGTTCTCCGTTTGTCCAAATCCGCTGACAATGCTCCGACTTTCACACCATTTTCCTGCTGAAACGAAATACGAAGCCGATTAAAATATTAAGCTGAGCCTGACAGCTTTAAGGTCTGGTCAGATATGTATTTTGTGTTGTCTTCTATTCCCGGCTGCCGTCTGGAAGGAGTGCAAACTGAATGGGTTCTTATAGTATCATATATGAGCACTGCGGGTCGAGCAGGGAAAACGTCTGCTGATGAGGTTAGACGAGGACAACATTATAAGGGACCCACCATATGGATTCACACTTGTATATTCAGATTCGTATTTGGTTTATTTGTCACATGTATAAGGTATATTTGTACGGTGAACTGTTACCACCAGCTCCGGAGATGTGCAAATGTCACAGAATTACAAGGATTTCAAGAAGTACTGTGGAGTGTGTGTGTGTGGTTGGTTGGTGGCTGGTTGAAGCAGCCTCACCTGGCCTGAGTCAGACTGATTCCTCTATGGCTGGTGAGGCTGCACACACTGTGGGACATTGTTAATCAAAGCCCACAGGTTGAAACAGCCACCAACACACACACACTGGAGGAGAGAAGAACAGGAAAATAACGAACATAGGAGGAATACATAGAAATCGCTTTGTATGTAAGAGCACAAGATAAAATTTACGGTGGAATAAAACATTTGTTTGTTAGGAAGTCAGGATGACGCATTACCGGCATCCCAACTTTCTCTTAATTCACCACTGACATTACCGCCGGCAGCTTCTGTCTCCGTGGTGTCAAACAAAACAGAGGAGCCTGGCTGGGACGACTGAGGGCTCATTAGCGTGACATGCCCCCCGCAAGCTACTTTTCCACACAAGCCAGTACCTCGCTCTTCACGCCAACGTTACCCGTCGCCGGCATTGGGATGTAGGGATGGAGGGATGGAGGTTTGTGTGTGCTGGTTTCAGGTGAGAGAGATAGTAAATGCCTATACTCAGTGATGTAGGGATGGAGGTTTGTGTGTGCTGGTTTCAGGTGGGAGAGAGATAGTATATGCCTATACTCAGTGATGTAGGGATGTAGGGATGGAGGTTTGTGTGTGCTGGTTTCACGTGGGAGAGAGATAGTAAATGCCTATACTCAGTGATGTAGGGATGTAGGTTTGTATGTGCTGGTTTCAGGTGGGAGAGAGATAGTATATGCCTATACACAGTGATGTAGGGATGTAGGGATGGAGGTTTGTATGTGCTGGTTTCAGGTGGGAGAGATAGAATATGCCTATACACAGTGATGTAGGGATGTAGGGATGGAGGTTTGTGTGTGCTGGTTTCAGGTGAGAGAGAGATAGTATATGCCTATACTCAGTGATGTAGGGATGTAGGGATGGAGGTTTGTATGTGCTGGTTTCAGGTGAGAGAGATAGTATATGCCTATACTCAGTGATGTAGGGATGTAGGGATGGAGGTTTGTGTGTGCTGGTTTCAGGTGGAGAGAGATAGTAAATGCCTATACTCAGTGATGTAGGGATGTAGGGATGGAGGTTTGTGTGTGCTGGTTTCAGGTGGGAGAGATAGTAAATGCCTATACTCAGTGATGTAGGGATGTAGGGATGGAGGTTTTTGTGTGCTGGTTTCAGGTGGGAGAGAGATAGTAAATGCCTATACTCAGTGATGTAGGGATGTAGGGATGGAGGTTTGTGTGTGCTGGTTTCAGGTGAGAGAGAGATAGTATATGCCTATACTCAGTGATGTAGGGATGTAGGGATGGAGGTTTGTGTGTGCTGGTTTCAGGTGGGAGAGAGATAGTATATGCCTATACTCAGTGATGTAGGGATGTAGGGATGGAGGTTTGTGTGTGCTGGTTTCAGGTGGGAGAGAGATAGTATATGCCTATACACAGTGATGTAGGGATGTAGGGATGGAGGTTTGTGTGTGCTGGTTTCAGGTGGGAGAGAGATAGTATATGCCTATACTCAGTGATGTAGGGATGTAGGGATGGAGGTTTGTGTGTGCTGGTTTCAGGTGGGAGAGAGATAGTAAATGCCTATACTCAGTGATGTAGGGATGTAGGGATGGAGGTTTGTGTGTGCTGGTTTCAGGTGGGAGAGAGATAGTATATGCCTATACTCAGTGATGTAGGGATGTAGGGATGGAGGTTTGTGTGTGCTGGTTTCAGGTGGGAGAGAGATAGTAAATGCCTATACTCAGTGATGTAGGGATGTAGGGATGGAGGTTTGTGTGTGCTGGTTTCAGGTGGGAGAGAGATAGTAAATGCCTATACTCAGTGATGTAGGGATGTAGGGATGGAGGTTTGTGTGTGCTGGTTTCAGGTGGGAGAGATAGTAAATGCCTATACTCAGTGATGTAGGGATGTAGGGATGGAGGTTTGTGTGTGCTGGTTTCAGGTGGGAGAGAGATAGTAAATGCCTATACTCAGTGATGTAGGGATGTAGGGATGGAGGTTTGTGTGTGCTGGTTTCAGGTGAGAGAGAGATAGTATATGCCTATACTCAGTGATGTAGGGATGTAGGGATGGAGGTTTGTGTGTGCTGGTTTCAGGTGGGAGAGAGATAGTATATGCCTATACTCAGTGATGTAGGGATGTAGGGATGGAGGTTTGTGTGTGCTGGTTTCAGGTGGGAGAGAGATAGTATATGCCTATACACAGTGATGTAGGGATGTAGGGATGGAGGTTTGTGTGTGCTGGTTTCAGGTGGGAGAGAGATAGTATATGCCTATACTCAGTGATGTAGGGATGTAGGGATGGAGGTTTGTGTGTGCTGGTTTCAGGTGGGAGAGAGATAGTATATGCCTATACTCAGTGATGTAGGGATGTAGGGATGGAGGTTTGTGTGTGCTGGTTTCAGGTGGGAGAGAGATAGTATATGCCTATACTCAGTGATGTAGGGATGTAGGGATGGAGGTTTGTGTGTGCTGGTTTCAGGTGGGAGAGAGATAGTAAATGCCTATACTCAGTGATGTAGGGATGTAGGGATGGAGGCTTGTATGTGCTGGTTTCAGGTGGGAGAGAGATAGTAAATGCCTATACTCAGTGATGTAGGGATGTAGGGATGGAGGTTTGTGTGTGCTGGTTTCAGGTGGGAGAGAGATAGTAAATGCCTATACTCAGTGATGTAGGGATGTAGGGATGGAGGTTTGTGTGTGCTGGTTTCAGGTGGGAGAGATAGTAAATGCCTATACTCAGTGATGTAGGGATGTAGGGATGGAGGTTTGTGTGTGCTGGTTTCAGGTGGGAGAGAGATAGTAAATGCCTATACTCAGTGATGTAGGGATGTAGGGATGGAGGTTTGTGTGTGCTGGTTTCAGGTGGGAGAGAGATAGTATATGCCTATACTCAGTGATGTAGGGATGTAGGGATGGAGGTTTGTGTGTGCTGGTTTCAGGTGGGAGAGAGATAGTAAATGCCTATTCTCAGTGATGTAGGGATGTAGGGATGGAGGTTTGTGTGTGCTGGTTTCAGGTGGGAGAGATAGTAAATGCCTATACTCAGTGATGTAGGGATGTAGGGATGGAGGTTTGTGTGTGCTGGTTTCAGGTGGGAGAGAGATAGTAAATGCCTATACTCAGTGATGTAGGGATGTAGGGATGGAGGTTTGTGTGTGCTGGTTTCAGGTGAGAGAGAGATAGTATATGCCTATACTCAGTGATGTAGGGATGTAGGGATGGAGGTTTGTGTGTGCTGGTTTCAGGTGAGAGAGATAGTAAATGCCTATACTCAGTGATGTAGGGATGTAGGGATGGAGGTTTGTGTGTGCTGGTTTCAGGTGGGAGAGAGATAGTAAATGCCTATACTCAGTGATGTAGGGATGTAGGGATGGAGGTTTGTGTGTGCTGGTTTCAGGTGGGAGAGATAGTAAATGCCTATACTCAGTGATGTAGGGATGTAGGGATGGAGGTTTGTGTGTGCTGGTTTCAGGTGGGAGAGAGATAGTAAATGCCTATACTCAGTGATGTAGGGATGTAGGGATGGAGGTTTGTATGTGCTGGTTTCAGGTGAGAGAGAGATAGTATATGCCTATACTCAGTGATGTAGGGATGTAGGGATGGAGGTTTGTGTGTGCTGGTTTCAGGTGGGAGAGAGATAGTATATGCCTATACTCAGTGATGTAGGGATGTAGGGATGGAGGTTTGTGTGTGCTGGTTTCAGGTGGGAGAGAGATAGTATATGCCTATACACAGTGATGTAGGGATGTAGGGATGGAGGTTTGTGTGTGCTGGTTTCAGGTGGGAGAGAGATAGTATATGCCTATACTCAGTGATGTAGGGATGTAGAGATGGAGGTTTGTGTGTGCTGGTTTCAGGTGGGAGAGAGATAGTATATGCCTATACTCAGTGATGTAGGGATGTAGGGATGGAGGTTTGTGTGTGCTGGTTTCAGGTGGGAGAGAGATAGTAAATGCCTATACTCAGTGATGTAGGGATGTAGGGATGGAGGTTTGTATGTGCTGGTTTCAGGTGGAGAGAGATAGTAAATGCCTATACTCAGTGATGTAGGGATGTAGGGATGGAGGTTTGTGTGTGCTGGTTTCAGGTGGGAGAGAGATAGTAAATGCCTATACTCAGTGATGTAGGGATGTAGGGATGGAGGTTTGTGTGTGCTGGTTTCAGGTGAGAGAGATAGTAAATGCCTATACTCAGTGATGTAGGGATGTAGGGATGGAGGTTTGTGTGTGCTGGTTTCAGCTGGGAGAGATAGTATATGCCTATACACAGTGATGTAGGGATGTAGGGATGGAGGTTTGTGTGTGCTGGTTTCAGGTGGGAGAGAGATAGTATATGCCTATACACAGTGATGTAGGGATGTAGGGATGGAGGTTTGTGTGTGCTGGTTTCAGGTGGGAGAGAGATAGTAAATGCCTATACTCAGTGATGTAGGGATGTAGGGATGGAGGTTTGTGTGTGCTGGTTTCAGGTGGGAGAGAGATAGTATATGCCTATACTCAGTGATGTAGGGATGTAGGGATGGAGGTTTGTGTGTGCTGGTTTCAGGTGAGAGAGATAGTAAATGCCTATACTCAGTGATGTAGGGATGTAGGGATGGAGGTTTGTGTGTGCTGGTTTCAGGTGGGAGAGAGATAGTAAATGCCTATACTCAGTGATGTAGGGATGTAGGGATGGAGGTTTGTGTGTGCTGGTTTCAGGTGAGAGAGATAGTAAATGCCTATACTCAGTGATGTAGGGATGTAGGGATGGAGGTTTGTCTGTGCTGGTTTCAGGTGGGAGAGAGATAGTATATGCCTATACTCAGTGGTGTAGGGATGTAGGGATGGAGGTTTGTGTGTGCTGGTTTCAGGTGAGAGAGATAGTATATGCCTATACTCAGTGATGTAGGGATGTAGGGATGGAGGTATGTGCTGGTTTCAGGTGAGAGAGATAGTATATGCCTATACTCAGTGATGTAGGGATGTAGGGATGGAGGTTTGTGTGTGCTGGTTTCAGGTGGGAGAGATAGTAAATGCCTATACTCAGTGATGTAGGGATGTAGGGATGGAGGTTTGTGTGTGCTGGTTTCAGGTGGGACAGAGATAGTAAATGCCTATACTCAGTGATGTAGGGATGTAGGGATGGAGGTTTGTGTGTGCTGGTTTCAGGTGGGAGAGAGATAGTAAATGCCTATACTCAGTGATGTAGGGATGTAGGGATGGAGGTTTGTGTGTGCTGGTTTCAGGTGGGAGAGATAGTAAATGCCTATACTCAGTGATGTAGGGATGTAGGGATGGAGGTTTGTGTGTGCTGGTTTCAGGTGGGAGAGAGATAGTAAATGCCTATACTCAGTGATGTAGGGATGTAGGGATGGAGGTTTGTGTGTGCTGGTTTCAGGTGAGAGAGAGATAGTATATGCCTATACTCAGTGATGTAGGGATGTAGGGATGGAGGTTTGTGTGTGCTGGTTTCAGGTGGAGAGAGATAGTAAATGCCTATACTCAGTGATGTAGGGATGTAGGGATGGAGGTTTGTGTGTGCTGGTGTCAGGTGGGAGAGATAGTATATTCCTATACTCAGTGATGTAGGGATGTAGGGATGGAGGTTTGTGTGTGCTGGTTTCAGGTGGGAGAGAGATAGTATATGCCTATACACAGTGATGTAGGGATGTAGGGATAGAGGTTTGTGTGTGCTGGTTTCAGGTGGGAGAGAGATAGTAAATGCCTATACTCAGTGATGTAGGGATGTAGGGATGGAGGTTTGTGTGTGCTGGTTTCAGGTGGGAGAGAGATAGTATATGCCTATACTCAGTGATGTAGGGATGTAGGGATGGAGGTTTGTGTGTGCTGGTTTCAGGTGAGAGAGATAGTAAATGCCTATACTCAGTGATGTAGGGATGTAGGGATGGAGGTTTGTGTGTGCTGGTTTCAGGTGGGAGAGAGATAGTAAATGCCTATACTCAGTGATGTAGGGATGTAGGGATGGAGGTTTGTGTGTGCTGGTTTCAGGTGAGAGAGATAGTAAATGCCTATACTCAGTGATGTAGGGATGTAGGGATGGAGGTTTGTGTGTGCTGGTTTCAGGTGGGAGAGAGATAGTAAATGCCTATACTCAGTGATGTAGGGATGTAGGGATGGAGGTTTGTGTGTGCTGGTTTCAGGTGGGAGAGATAGTAAATGCCTATACTCAGTGATGTAGGGATGTAGGGATGGAGGTTTGTGTGTGCTGGTTTCAGGTGAGAGAGAGATAGTATATGCCTATACTCAGTGATGTAGGGATGTAGGGATGGAGGTTTGTGTGTGCTGGTTTCAGGTGGGAGAGAGATAGTATATGCCTATACTCAGTGATGTAGGGATGTAGGGATGGAGGTTTGTGTGTGCTGGTTTCAGGTGGGAGAGAGATAGTATATGCCTATACACAGTGATGTAGGGATGTAGGGATGGAGGTTTGTGTGTGCTGGTTTCAGGTGGGAGAGAGATAGTATATCAATCAATCAATCAATCAGATTTATTTATATAGCACATCTAAACATGACACACGTCAACCAGAGTGCTGTACAGAGTGAATCAAAACAAACACTAAACAAACAGCATTACACATTTAGACAAAATACAGTTGGAAACACACAGTTAAACAGGGGGACAAATCAGGGAAACAGGGCACAAGTCAGGGTGAATCGGGGAACGCTAAGGAGTAGAGGTGTGTTTTGAGCCTAGACTTAAAGGTTTCAGTCGAGGGGGCAAGCCTAATGGAGGTGGGGATGCTGTTCCACAGGTTAGGGGCTGCGACAGCAAAGGCACGGCCCCCCTTGAGCTTAAGATTAGACCCCCGGACCGTCAGGAGCCTCTGATCAACTGACCTGAGGGACCTGATGTTGGAGTAGGGGGAAAGGAGGTCTGAGATGTAGGAGGGGGCCAGTCCATTCAGGGCTTTAAACACGAACAACAGAACCTTAAAGTCTATTCTTTGGCGGACTGGAAGCCAGTGAAGGGAGGCAAGGACAGGGGTGATATGGTCTCTCCTACGAGTTCCGGTCAGTAGTCTCGCGGCAGCATTCTGAACCAGTTGTAGGCGGGATAGAGATGACTGGCTGATGCCGATATAGAGGGAGTTACAGTAATCTAAGCGGGATGAAACAAAAGCGTGGATAATCTTTTGAAGGTCTGCCTTCAGTATATGCCTATACTCAGTGATGTAGGGATGTAGGGATGGAGGTTTGTGTGTGCTGGTTTCAGGTGGGAGAGAGATAGTATATGCCTATACTCAGTGATGTAGGGATGTAGGGATGGAGGTTTGTGTGTGCTGGTTTCAGGTGGGAGAGAGATAGTAAATGCCTATACTCAGTGATGTAGGGATGTAGGGATGGAGGTTTGTGTGTGCTGGTTTCAGGTGGGAGAGAGATAGTAAATGCCTATACTCAGTGATGTAGGGATGTAGGGATGGAGGTTTGTGTGTGCTGGTTTCAGGTGGAGAGAGATAGTAAATGCCTATACTCAGTGATGTAGGGATGTAGGGATGGAGGTTTGTGTGTGCTGGTTTCAGGTGAGAGAGATAGTAAATGCCTATACTCAGTGATGTAGGGATGTAGGGATGGAGGTTTGTGTGTGCTGGTTTCAGGTGGGAGAGAGATAGTATATGCCTATACTCAGTGATGTAGGGATGTAGGGATGGTGGTTTGTGTGTGCTGGTTTCAGGTGAGAGAGATAGTATATGCCTATACTCAGTGATGTAGGGATGTAGGGATGGAGGTATGTGCTGGTTTCAGGTGAGAGAGATAGTATATGCCTATACTCAGTGATGTAGGGATGTAGGGATGGAGGTTTGTGTGTGCTGGTTTCAGGTGGGAGAGATAGTAAATGCCTATACTCAGTGATGTAGGGATGTAGGGATGGAGGTTTGTGTGTGCTGGTTTCAGGTGGGACAGAGATAGTAAATGCCTATACTCAGTGATGTAGGGATGTAGGGATGGAGGTTTGTGTGTGCTGGTTTCAGGTGGGAGAGAGATAGTAAATGCCTATACTCAGTGATGTAGGGATGTAGGGATGGAGGTTTGTGTGTGCTGGTTTCAGGTGGGAGAGATAGTAAATGCCTATACTCAGTGATGTAGGGATGTAGGGATGGATGTTTGTGTGTGCTGGTTTCAGGTGGGAGAGAGATAGTAAATGCCTATACTCAGTGATGTAGGGATGTAGGGATGGAGGTTTGTGTGTGCTGGTTTAAGGTGAGAGAGAGATAGTATATGCCTATACTCAGTGATGTAGGGATGTAGGGATGGAGGTTTGTGTGTGCTGGTTTCAGGTGGAGAGAGATAGTAAATGCCTATACTCAGTGATGTAGGGATGTAGGGATGGAGGTTTGTGTGTGCTGGTGTCAGGTGGGAGAGATAGTATATTCCTATACTCAGTGATGTAGGGATGTAGGGATGGAGGTTTGTGTGTGCTGGTTTCAGGTGGGAGAGAGATAGTATATGCCTATACTCAGTGATGTAGGGATGTAGGGATGGAGGTTTGTATGTGCTGGTTTCAGGTGGAAGAGAGATAGTATATGCCTATACTCAGTGATGTAGGGATGTAGGGATGGAGGTTTGTGTGTGCTGGTTTCAGGTGGGAGAGAGATAGTATATGCCTATACTCAGTGATGTAGGGATGTAGGGATGGAGGTTTGTGTGTGCTGGTTTCAGGTGGGAGAGATAGTATATGCCTATACTCAGTGATGTAGGGATGTAGGGATGGAGGTTTGTGTGTGCTGGTTTCAGGTGGGAGAGAGATAGTATATGCCTATACTCAGTGATGTAGGGATGTAGGGATGGAGGTTTGTGTGTGCTGGTTTCAGGTGGGAGAGAGATAGTATATGCCTATACTCAGTGATGTAGGGATGTAGGGATGGAGGTTTGTGTGTGCTGGTTTCAGGTGGGAGAGAGATAGTATATGCCTATACTCAGTGATGTAGGGATGTAGGGATGGAGGTTTGTATGTGCTGGTTTCAGGTGGAGAGAGATAGTATATGCCTATACTCAGTGATGTAGGGATGTAGGGATGGAGGTTTGTATGTGCTGGTTTCAGGTGGAGAGAGATAGTAAATGCCTATACTCAGTGATGTAGGGATGTAGGGATGGAGGTTTGTATGTGCTGGTTTCAGGTGAGAGAGATAGTATATGCCTATACTCAGTGATGTAGGGATGTAGGGATGGAGGTTTGTGTGTGCTGGTTTCAGGTGGGAGAGAGATAGTATATGCCTATACTCAGTGATGTAGGGATGTAGGGATGGAGGTTTGTATGTGCTGGTTTCAGGTGGAGAGAGATAGTATATGCCTATACTCAGTGATGTAGGGATGTAGGGATGGAGGTTTGTATGTGCTGGTTTCAGGTGGAGAGAGATAGTAAATGCCTATACTCAGTGGTGTAGGGATGTAGGGATGGAGGTTTGTATATGCTGGTTTCAGGTGAGAGAGATAGTATATTCCTATACTCAGTGATGTAGGGATGTAGGGATGGAGGTTTGTGTGTGCTGGTTTCAGGTGGAGAGAGATAGTATATGCCTATACTCAGTGATGTAGGGATGTAGGGATGGAGGTTTGTATGTGCTGGTTTCAGGTGGGAGAGAGAGATAGTATATGCCTATACTCAGTGATGTAGGGATGTAGGGATGGAGGTTTGTGTGTGCTGGTTTCAGGTGGAGAGAGATAGTAAATGCCTATACTCAGTGATGTAGGGATGTAGGGATGGAGGTTTGTATGTGCTGGTTTCAGGTTGAGAGAGATAGTATATTCCTATACTCAGTGATGTAGTGATGTAGGGATGGAGGTTTGTATGTGCTGGTTTCAGGTGGGAGAGAGATAGTATATTCCTATACTCAGTGATGTAGGGATGTAGGGATGGAGGTTTGTATGTGCTGGTTTCAGGTGGGAGAGAGATAGTATATGCCTATACTCAGTGATGTAGGGATGTAGGGATGGAGGTTTGTGTGTACTGGTTTCAGGTGGGAGAGAGATAGTAAATGCCTATACTCAGTGATGTAGGGATGTAGGGATGGAGGTTTGTATGTGCTGGTTTCAGGTGGGAGAGATAGTATATGCCTATACTCAGTGATGTAGGGATGTAGGGATGGAGGTTTGTGTGTGCTGGTTTCAGGTGGGAGAGATAGTATATGCCTATACTCAGTGATGTAGGGATGTAGGGATGGAGGTTTGTATGTGCTGGTTTCAGGTGGAGAGAGATAGTATATGCCTATACACAGTGATGTAGGGATGTAGGGATGGAGGTTTGTGTGTGCTGGTTTCAGGTGGGAGAGAGATAGTATATGCCTATACTCAGTGATGTAGGGATGTAGGGATGGAGGTTTGTGTGTGCTGGTTTCAGGTGGGAGAGATAGTATATGCCAATACTCAGTGATGTAGGGATGTAGGGATGGAGGTATGTGCTGGTTTCAGGTGAGAGAGATAGTATATGCCTATACTCAGTGATGTAGGGATGTAGGGATGAAGGTTTGTGTGTGCTGGTTTCAGGTGGGAGAGAGATAGTATATGCCTATACTCAGTGATGTAGGGATGTAGGGATGGAGGTTTGTGTGTGCTGGTTTCAGGTGGGAGAGATAGTATATGCCAATACTCAGTGATGTAGGGATGTAGGGATGGAGGTATGTGCTGGTTTCAGGTGAGAGAGATAGTATATGCCTATACTCAGTGATGTAGGGATGTAGGGATGGAGGTTTGTGTGTGCTGGTTTCAGGTGGGAGAGATAGTAAATGCCTATACTCAGTGATGTAGGGATGTAGGGATGGAGGTTTGTGTGTGCTGGTTTCAGGTGGGACAGAGATAGTAAATGCCTATACTCAGTGATGTAGGGATGTAGGGATGGAGGTTTGTGTGTGCTGGTTTCAGATGGGAGAGAGATAGTAAATGCCTATACTCAGTGATGTAGGGATGTAGGGATGGAGGTTTGTGTGTGCTGGTTTCAGGTGGGAGAGATAGTAAATGCCTATACTCAGTGATGTAGGGATGTAGGGATGGATGTTTGTGTGTGCTGGTTTCAGGTGGGAGAGAGATAGTAAATGCCTATACTCAGTGATGTAGGGATGTAGGGATGGAGGTTTGTGTGTGCTGGTTTAAGGTGAGAGAGAGATAGTATATGCCTATACTCAGTGATGTAGGGATGTAGGGATGGAGGTTTGTGTGTGCTGGTTTCAGGTGGAGAGAGATAGTAAATGCCTATACTCAGTGATGTAGGGATGTAGGGATGGAGGTTTGTGTGTGCTGGTGTCAGGTGGGAGAGATAGTATATTCCTATACTCAGTGATGTAGGGATGTAGGGATGGAGGTTTGTGTGTGCTGGTTTCAGGTGGGAGAGAGATAGTATATGCCTATACTCAGTGATGTAGGGATGTAGGGATGGAGGTTTGTATGTGCTGGTTTCAGGTGGGAGAGAGATAGTATATGCCTATACTCAGTGATGTAGGGATGTAGGGATGGAGGTTTGTGTGTGCTGGTTTCAGGTGGGAGAGAGATAGTATATGCCTATACTCAGTGATGTAGGGATGTAGGGATGGAGGTTTGTGTGTGCTGGTTTCAGGTGGGAGAGATAGTATATGCCTATACTCAGTGATGTAGGGATGTAGGGATGGAGGTTTGTGTGTGCTGGTTTCAGGTGGGAGAGAGATAGTATATGCCTATACTCAGTGATGTAGGGATGTAGGGATGGAGGTTTGTGTGTGCTGGTTTCAGGTGGGAGAGAGATAGTATATGCCTATACTCAGTGATGTAGGGATGTAGGGATGGAGGTTTGTGTGTGCTGGTTTCAGGTGGGAGAGAGATAGTATATGCCTATACTCAGTGATGTAGGGATGTAGGGATGGAGGTTTGTATGTGCTGGTTTCAGGTGGAGAGAGATAGTATATGCCTATACACAGTGATGTAGGGATGTAGGGATGGAGGTTTGTGTGTGCTGGTTTCAGGTGGGAGAGAGATAGTATATGCCTATACTCAGTGATGTAGGGATGTAGGGATGGAGGTTTGTGTGTGCTGGTTTCAGGTGGGAGAGATAGTATATGCCAATACTCAGTGATGTAGGGATGTAGGGATGGAGGTTTGTATGTGCTGGTTTCAGGTGGAGAGAGATAGTAAATGCCTATACTCAGTGATGTAGGGATGTAGGGATGGAGGTTTGTATGTGCTGGTTTCAGGTGAGAGAGATAGTATATGCCTATACTCAGTGATGTAGGGATGTAGGGATGGAGGTTTGTGTGTGCTGGTTTCAGGTGGGAGAGAGATAGTATATGCCTATACTCAGTGATGTAGGGATGTAGGGATGGAGGTTTGTATGTGCTGGTTTCAGGTGGAGAGAGATAGTATATGCCTATACTCAGTGATGTAGGGATGTAGGGATGGAGGTTTGTATGTGCTGGTTTCAGGTGGAGAGAGATAGTAAATGCCTATACTCAGTGGTGTAGGGATGTAGGGATGGAGGTTTGTATATGCTGGTTTCAGGTGAGAGAGATAGTATATTCCTATACTCAGTGATGTAGGGATGTAGGGATGGAGGTTTGTGTGTGCTGGTTTCAGGTGGAGAGAGATAGTATATGCCTATACTCAGTGATGTAGGGATGTAGAGATGGAGGTTTGTATGTGCTGGTTTCAGGTGGGAGAGAGAGATAGTATATGCCTATACTCAGTGATGTAGGGATGTAGGGATGGAGGTTTGTGTGTGCTGGTTTCAGGTGGAGAGAGATAGTAAATGCCTATACTCAGTGATGTAGGGATGTAGGGATGGAGGTTTGTATGTGCTGGTTTCAGGTTGAGAGAGATAGTATATTCCTATACTCAGTGATGTAGTGATGTAGGGATGGAGGTTTGTATGTGCTGGTTTCAGGTGGGAGAGAGATAGTATATTCCTATACTCAGTGATGTAGGGATGTAGGGATGGAGGTTTGTATGTGCTGGTTTCAGGTGGGAGAGAGATAGTATATGCCTATACTCAGTGATGTAGGGATGTAGGGATGGAGGTTTGTGTGTACTGGTTTCAGGTGGGAGAGAGATAGTAAATGCCTATACTCAGTGATGTAGGGATGTAGGGATGGAGGTTTGTATGTGCTGGTTTCAGGTGGGAGAGATAGTATATGCCTATACTCAGTGATGTAGGGATGTAGGGATGGAGGTTTGTGTGTGCTGGTTTCAGGTGGGAGAGATAGTATATGCCTATACTCAGTGATGTAGGGATGTAGGGATGGAGGTTTGTATGTGCTGGTTTCAGGTGGAGAGAGATAGTATATGCCTATACACAGTGATGTAGGGATGTAGGGATGGAGGTTTGTGTGTGCTGGTTTCAGGTGGGAGAGAGATAGTATATGCCTATACTCAGTGATGTAGGGATGTAGGGATGGAGGTTTGTGTGTGCTGGTTTCAGGTGGGAGAGATAGTATATGCCAATACTCAGTGATGTAGGGATGTAGGGATGGAGGTATGTGCTGGTTTCAGGTGAGAGAGATAGTATATGCCTATACTCAGTGATGTAGGGATGTAGGGATGGAGGTTTGTGTGTGCTGGTTTCAGGTGGGAGAGAGATAGTATATGCCTATACTCAGTGATGTAGGGATGTAGGGATGGAGGTTTGTGTGTGCTGGTTTCAGGTGGGAGAGATAGTATATGCCAATACTCAGTGATGTAGGGATGTAGGGATGGAGGTATGTGCTGGTTTCAGGTGAGAGAGATAGTATATGCCTATACTCAGTGATGTAGGGATGTAGGGATGGAGGTTTGTGTGTGCTGGTTTCAGGTGGGAGAGATAGTAAATGCCTATACTCAGTGATGTAGGGATGTAGGGATGGAGGTTTGTGTGTGCTGGTTTCAGGTGGGACAGAGATAGTAAATGCCTATACTCAGTGATGTAGGGATGTAGGGATGGAGGTTTGTGTGTGCTGGTTTCAGATGGGAGAGAGATAGTAAATGCCTATACTCAGTGATGTAGGGATGTAGGGATGGAGGTTTGTGTGTGCTGGTTTCAGGTGGGAGAGATAGTAAATGCCTATACTCAGTGATGTAGGGATGTAGGGATGGATGTTTGTGTGTGCTGGTTTCAGGTGGGAGAGAGATAGTAAATGCCTATACTCAGTGATGTAGGGATGTAGGGATGGAGGTTTGTGTGTGCTGGTTTAAGGTGAGAGAGAGATAGTATATGCCTATACTCAGTGATGTAGGGATGTAGGGATGGAGGTTTGTGTGTGCTGGTTTCAGGTGGAGAGAGATAGTAAATGCCTATACTCAGTGATGTAGGGATGTAGGGATGGAGGTTTGTGTGTGCTGGTTTCAGGTGGGAGAGAGATAGTATATGCCTATACTCAGTGATGTAGGGATGTAGGGATGGAGGTTTGTATGTGCTGGTTTCAGGTGGGAGAGAGATAGTATATGCCTATACTCAGTGATGTAGGGATGTAGGGATGGAGGTTTGTGTGTGCTGGTTTCAGGTGGGAGAGAGATAGTATATGCCTATACTCAGTGATGTAGGGATGTAGGGATGGAGGTTTGTGTGTGCTGGTTTCAGGTGGGAGAGATAGTAAATGCCTATACTCAGTGATGTAGGGATGTAGGGATGGATGTTTGTGTGTGCTGGTTTCAGGTGGGAGAGAGATAGTAAATGCCTATACTCAGTGATGTAGGGATGTAGGGATGGAGGTTTGTGTGTGCTGGTTTAAGGTGAGAGAGAGATAGTATATGCCTATACTCAGTGATGTAGGGATGTAGGGATGGAGGTTTGTGTGTGCTGGTGTCAGGTGGGAGAGATAGTATATTCCTATACTCAGTGATGTAGGGATGTAGGGATGGAGGTTTGTGTGTGCTGGTTTCAGGTGGGAGAGAGATAGTATATGCCTATACTCAGTGATGTAGGGATGTAGGGATGGAGGTTTGTATGTGCTGGTTTCAGGTGGGAGAGAGATAGTATATGCCTATACTCAGTGATGTAGGGATGTAGGGATGGAGGTTTGTGTGTGCTGGTTTCAGGTGGGAGAGAGATAGTATATGCCTATACTCAGTGATGTAGGGATGTAGGGATGGAGGTTTGTGTGTGCTGGTTTCAGGTGGGAGAGATAGTATATGCCTATACTCAGTGATGTAGGGATGTAGGGATGGAGGTTTGTGTGTGCTGGTTTCAGGTGGGAGAGAGATAGTATATGCCTATACTCAGTGATGTAGGGATGTAGGGATGGAGGTTTGTGTGTGCTGGTTTCAGGTGGGAGAGGGATAGTATATGCCTATACTCAGTGATGTAGGGATGTAGGGATGGAGGTTTGTGTGTGCTGGTTTCAGGTGGGAGAGAGATAGTATATGCCTATACTCAGTGATGTAGGGATGTAGGGATGGAGGTTTGTATGTGCTGGTTTCAGGTGGAGAGAGATAGTATATGCCTATACACAGTGATGTAGGGATGTAGGGATGGAGGTTTGTGTGTGCTGGTTTCAGGTGGGAGAGAGATAGTATATGCCTATACTCAGTGATGTAGGGATGTAGGGATGGAGGTTTGTGTGTGCTGGTTTCAGGTGGGAGAGATAGTATATGCCAATACTCAGTGATGTAGGGATGTAGGGATGGAGGTTTGTGTGTGCTGGTTTCAGGTGGGAGAGAGATAGTATATGCCTATACTCAGTGATGTAGGGATGTAGGGATGGAGGTTTGTATGTGCTGGTTTCAGGTGGAGAGAGATAGTATATGCCTATACTCAGTGATGTAGGGATGTAGGGATGGAGGTTTGTGTGTGCTGGTTTCAGGTGGAGAGAGATAGTAAATGCCTATACTCAGTGATGTAGGGATGTAGGGATGGAGGTTTGTGTGTGCTGGTGTCAGGTGGGAGAGATAGTATATTCCTATACTCAGTGATGTAGGGATGTAGGGATGGAGGTTTGTGTGTGCTGGTTTCAGGTGGGAGAGAGATAGTATATGCCTATACTCAGTGATGTAGGGATGTAGGGATGGAGGTTTGTATGTGCTGGTTTCAGGTGGGAGAGAGATAGTATATGCCTATACTCAGTGATGTAGGGATGTAGGGATGTAGGTTTGTGTGTGCTGGTTTCAGGTGGGAGAGAGATAGTATATGCCTATACTCAGTGATGTAGTGATGTAGGGATGGAGGTTTGTGTGTGCTGGTTTCAGGTGGGAGAGAGATAGTATATGCCTATACTCAGTGATGTAGGGATGTAGGGATGGAGGTTTGTGTGTGCTGGTTTCAGGTGGAGAGAGATAGTATATTCCTATACTCAGTGATGTAGGGATGTAGGGATGGAGGTTTCAGGTGGAGAGAGATAGTATATTCCTATACTCAGTGATGTAGGGATGTAGGGATGGAGGTTTCAGGTGGAGAGAGATAGTAAATGCCTATACTCAGTGATGTAGGGATGTAGGGATGGAGGTATGTGCTGGTTTCAGGTGAGAGAGAGATAGTATATGCCTATACTCAGTGATGTAGCTCCACACTTTGCTGGTCTGTGTCATTCTGGTTGGAGAGAGCAACCGGTTAGATTTTTTTTAAATAATTTAACCATCTTATACTTGGTATATGTAAAGTACAAGCCAGGTTAAAGCATGATGGATGGCTTTTGTGTTACAAAAATAATCTCAACTTGCCTACAGTTCTTGCCTTTGATAACATTGGACAGCCTCATCTCAGTGCTTTTATGACTAAGACTAAATGCATCTGAGATTCATAGAAAATGGTCTTCGTCATTAATTCAATAGCCTTTTTTGTGAAAATGATTTGAGGGGAAATGAGTCCCTATATAAGGCCTAACTGTGTGTAATAGAACAGCTTGTTATGTTTTGCTTTTGCACAAAATGCCAAATGACGGAAAATTCTTCATTCTTCATCTTATTGATGTGTTGTTGAAAAGAAAACACCAATGCCATCAATTTGAGCCTTTGAGGCTCACATAGCCAGGTAACACAATAAAGCATATTCTATCTTTGTATCACTCCTCGCTAAAAAAAAGTAGTTGCAAGTAGTAGTGACGCTAGCCAAAGCCTTATTAGCCACATGAACACGAAGGTTACTTAAAACCCGATTAATGCGAGTCACACTCGCCCGGATGCTTAATTGACACGTCAAGACACCTCTGTGCATCCTGCTCCCTGTTATTGGTTAATCAAGACATGACCGTGGGTAATGAGTGGGTAATGAGTGGGTAATGAGTGGGTAATGAGTGGGTAATGAGTGGGTAATGAGTGGGTAATGAGTGGCTAATGAGTGGGTAATGAGTGGGTAATGAGTGGGTAATGAGTGGGTAATGAGTGGGTAATGAGTGGGTTATGAGTGGGTAATGAGTGGGTAATGAGTGGGACATTTAATGTCTAATGTCATCTAAACTAGTGGTTTGGACGTTTCATAATTTCCCCTCCAACACATAACTACTGTTGAGACATTTTTAATTGTATGTTGTAATCCTTCTATGGACTTTCACAAGCCAACGAGCCAAACATCCACGAGTTCCCCCTCTATGCGTAAAAAACCAAAATGATATATATATATATATTGGCCCACTGGGGACCTCCAAAACTCATGTGGCGGTTCTTAGCGAAGCATCTGTCTTTCTGACATCCACTGGTACAGTCTACCGTCACTGGTGTCCTAATCCATCTGTGCTCAGCAGAGAGGGTCTGCTGCCAGCTGGACCACGGTAAGGCGTGGCTCCGTCAGAACCAAAACCATTTTTCAGTTTTGTATTTATATCATTACATAATGTATTGGATCACCATTTTTCATATATAATGTATTCATATATGTACTATTTTTACTGTTAATTAGGAGAAAAGGCAGCCCCCCTATCCGCATTGATGCTTCAGGAAAGGACTTTAATCACAGGGTCCAAGACTTGCCCCAGACTTTGATCTCATGTGAAAAACGATAAAAAATAGAAATTCCTGGATTATTCCCGTTTAAAAACATTTTTTGGATTTACTTCTGTGTCTGTCCATGTATGACGCCCCCAAGGTGTGGAGCACAGTTCTCTCTGATTAAGATGCAGAGAGAGAACGACGAGAGAGAGAGAGAGAGAGAGAGAGAGAGAGAGAGAGAGAGAGAGAGAGAGAGAGAGAGAGAGAGAGAGAGAGAGAGAGAGAGAGAGAGAGAAAAAGAGTGAAGGCGGGACAGCCATGACAAATTCAGCTGGCATCTTCACTGCTATGAAAGTAAACACAGTGGAAAAACACCATTTTGATCAGGAGTTAAGAAGAGAGCAGGCGGGCAGCTGATCTATCAGAATCACATCGATCATAACCGATACAGTTGAATCCTACAGTTATCGATTTAGCTTCTTCTTCTGTTTTCTCTCCGCAAAGGGACTTATCCTGCCATTTTCTGACAGTTTGGAGGTCAATAAGACCATTAGCGGCACAGTGACACACATAAATACCATGTATCCAAGGAGCCAGTAGACTGTGAGATGCGAGATGTGAGACTCTGAGTGTTTTCACTGATCGCCACCGAGCAGCCTTGCAGGCGGTCCAGCTGCCGTCCGCCCTCATCCAGTAATAGTCACGTGGACGTCGATAACACTCGTGCCCCCATAAATGCCTTGAAAACGGGCCGTACGCATATCTGTGAGGTGTACTGGACCCAAGCGAAAACGAGGGCTAGGCTGACCTAACTGGGCTAGATGGCCCTAGTGGGCATGATAATATCAGAAGAGATGGTGCCCAGGGTGGTTGCGGTCCTTTGGAGATGGCCTTATTCCGACATCTGATCAATTTCACTTTTACCGCAAAGGATAGCGCCCCCTATTGATAAAGTGGTTCCAAATAATGTGGAGACCAGTTGACAGGGAATTCTAATATATGTGACAAATTGCAAAACGTCACAGGGTGAGACACTGGCGTTTGAAAAATGTAATAAGAAGAATCCACACGATAACATCAAGGTATCCACAGATACTAATTGTAGCAGACGACGCTGCCGCCAGCCATTAAAATGGCTACTTGAGGGCTCCACCTGAAGACAAGGACACAGGGTGATGATGAATCCGGTTATTTTTTTGGAATAATGGTGAACAGAGCAGATGGTACATGCTAGAGCTCTCTCCTCCAGTGTGGGTGGTGGTGGCTGTTTTAACCTGTGGGTCGTGATTAACAAGGACCCACAGGTGTGTAGCCTCACCAGCCATATAATAATCAGTCTTAACTCAGGCCAGGCTGTGAGGCTGCTTAAACCAGCCACCAACCAGATACACACTTTTAGTTATAGTTGATGTATTAATCTATGAAGATTGCATAAAAATATCACATCACAACCCTTTCTAATTGCTCAGATGTATTTTGGTTTTGTCTTGCGTAGCTTTCATATATACAGCAAGAAGGTCTGCCCTTGTTCCAGGGCTGCGCCTGTGACCCCAACCCACAACACAAACTTCAACTTCTGATGACCTCTGGGTGAGCGATTGCATCATCACTTTCTGTCAGACTGTCTGTATGTGTGTGTCCTTGTGAGGTGCTTGTTTGTTTATAGGAAACAGACTCAAGCTCTCGAGCTCATAGTGAACAACACAACTTTCTGGACCTTTACAGATGACGGATGAGAGCGCATGTAGACGTAAATATAATTTATCAAATAAATATATTTCAACTTAACCAGGCTACATAACACGCTTATCCTGTAATACAGTCTAACCCTCCCTTTAAACAGGCCTGTGATTAAGGAGCACCATCCAGAGTTAGAAGCAACATGGGGAACTTTCTGACTACCACTGATAACTTGAGAACTGGGTAAAACACTGCTGCTTTAATGCTGTTCGTGGACTGTGACCCCTTAAAATTGTTCTGTATATGGCCCAAATGAAAATAGTTTGGACACCACTGCTCTAGACGGTGTGATGGGTCAAAGACCAGCAAACAAGATGACTGACGCACTGACTGATGCACTGAATTCAGCCACAGCAATGAATGCTGGAGTCCAGCATCCCTGCATCACTGTCGATTGTCCATTGGCACAAGATGATGGGTTGACTGCGTTATGTGGTCTGTTTTAGTAGGCCTTGTTGTTGATTGTGCATAGATATCTGTATGTCGATCTATGTCAATCAAATACGCAACTTGCAATAATTCCACGTAATTACATTTCCACGATCATCACATTTTTGGCATGCACTATACATGTCTGCAAGGCTGAGGTTATAAGATGTCTTCTGTCTTTTAGGGCTTGAGGAGAGAGGAGAGGACGTTGCAACACATGCAGAAGTTCACCTCGGCTTTGGGGCTGGTTGGGAGGCTGGTCCCTGTCACAGAGGCAGCCAGCAATCCAAATCAGGAAGGTATCAATTACTTTTCTTCACACTGTAACTTTTATTTACACTTTACTTGTGTACTACTTGCGTTTCAATGAATTATGTTTTACAGTGTTAAATAATATTTTAAAAGAATAGCTAGAGACTAACAGAGAGAGAAAGAGAGAGAAAGAGAGTGAGAGAGAGAGAAGGGAGGGAGAGAGGGGGGAATAGAGGTTGAGACTAAGCAAGGGAGAGGGAGGGAAAGTGAGAGTTAGTGGAAGAAGAGGAGAAAATTGAAAAGATTGACTTCTAGATAGGATAGGTTAGGATAGGATGAAAGATGGGGCCACTGGTCAGACCACCAGAGTACATACTTCTATCCGTTCAAAAGATGCTTGTTGCTCTCCCTCTGCAAGCTAACACACCCGTGTTAACACCAGAACCACCATTGGGTGGTCATTTTGACAGTGAGTACCGTATTTTCTGGACTATAAGTCACACCGGAGTATTAGTCACTCTGAAGAGAAAAACATATACATAAGTAGCTTTGGTGTATAAGTCGCATTTACCAGCCGGAAGAAGTAACTGCACATGGTAACTGGAGATGTAACTGCGCCGTTGATAGTAGGGATGCTCCGATCGATCGGCCTCTGATCATTATCGGCCGATATCAACGCTAAACTAGTCGATCAGAGCTCTCAAAAACTGACAATCAGAATAGCCGTTCAGATAACGCAAAATTCAAGAGACTTTTCTTGGTGCGCTGCAAAAAAAATGCAATGTGTATGAAGCAGAAATGCCGGAAGCTACCGGTAAATACAGACTGATCACATTGAGCTCCAAGATTGTTTATTTTATTTTGGGTGGGTATGATTGTTCAACAGATGTGTGCTTTATCTTGTAGTGCCTCACATTGCGCTTTATATGCCAGCGACCAATGAGACTACTGGGTTTAAATAGCCCGTGGGAAGAACCAATATGTAAGAGTCTGTTTTCACCATCTACCATTTTGTTTTTAGATCACAACATGTGAAATTACTCCACAGTTTCTCTCTCCATCTCTACGTGTGTGTGTGTGTGTGTGTGTGTTTGTAATCTGCTAACTCACTGACTGACAGTGATTTGATTGGTTGAGTAGCGTCACGTGAGATAACGTGATCTATTGGTCGTAGTTTGAACGCAGTCAGAAAAAACCCCATATATCAGTCGTTTGGGAGGATAAGTCGCAGGACCAGCCAGACAGTTAAAAAAGTGCTTATAGTCCGGAAAATACAGGTTTTTTTTGTTTTGTTTTGCCCTTTCCTGACTGTTCCTAAATATGTCCTGTTTACACATGTTTTTTCTTAAAATTCCAAAATTGTATCGGAAAATAAGCCACTTTTTCCCCAGCAGGCCTCAAAAGATGCAGGTTTACTATAATAATAATTAATACTTGTAACAACTATAGCAGACTAAACTATTACAAATTAAATTGTATGCAAGGTATTTTGTGACTTAGTTACTGCTTATTCTCAACAAAGGCTAACATAGGCTACAATAAAATGATTATAGTGTATATGTAACATACAAGCCCAGTGGCTATATGCATCTGTGATTTTAACATATGTAAACAGATCATGGAAGCAATACAATTGCATTCACTTTGAATACAATTATACTGCCTATACCCAAAATCAACCACTAGAGCAGGGGTCCTTAAACTCTTTACCAAGGATCCCCTCAAAATTGTAAGACTACATGCTAAATACCATTTGTACACTTAGCTGCCATTGGAACTATTGGCAAAATCCCATTATTTCCAACTGAACGTGTTTGTGTGTGTGTGTATGTGTGTGTGTGTGTGTGTGTGTGTGTGAGCATGCGTGTGTGTCTGTGTGTGTGTGTGTGTGTGTGTGTGTGTGTGTGTGTGTGTGTGTGTGTGTGTGTGTGTGTGTGTGTGTGTGTGTGTGTGTGTGTGTGTGTGTGTGTGTGTGTGTGTGAGCATGCGTGTGTGTGTGTGTGTGTGTGTGTGTGTGTGTGTGTGTGTGTGTGTGTGTGTGTGTGCGTGTGTGAGAGCATGTGTGTGTGAATGTTTGTGTGTGCAAGCAGCAGGTGTTGGGGGTTAATCGCCCCCCTGGTGACAGACTGGAGAGGAAGTGCACACATGACATCCAATCTCCCCAAAATTCCCCAATCGACCGCAAAACACACACACACAAACCACCGAGACAAAAAGCACACACACACACACACACACACACACACACACATTCTCCTGTTTCCACGGCGTGGTTGATGTGGTATCTCCACACACCTGTGAGAGGTGAACCTTTTCTCCAGCGCTGCCTCTCCCTCCTCTCCTTCACGCTTCTCTTCTCAATCCACAACCTTTCCTCCTCAAAGCGGCCACAGAACAAGACGTCACCAGCGCCTGACCGTCAAAGAGCTGCACCACATCAGATAGCATCCCTTTTAAAGACATACAAAGAGAGAGAGAGAGAGAGAGAGAGAGAGAGAGAGAGAGAGAGAGAGAGAGAGAGAGAGAGAGAGAGAGAGAGAGAGAGAGAGACAGACAGACAGACAGACAGACAGACAGACAGACAGACAGACAGACAGAGACAGAATATATTTTATATATATAAAAAAAAATATATATATACAGCGTGAATGCTTTACCCACGCCATTAAAACAAATTTTTCTCTATAATACTATAATAATAGCCCCCCCCCCCCCACACACACACACACACACTCTCTCTTTATGTGATATAATCTAAATCTAAATGTGGAGGATTGAATCCTCTTCATTGGTCAAGTGCATTGGTTAAGACACAGTGAAATGTGTTTCTCTTCATTAAACCCATCATAGTATTAGAAGCAATCGAGGACACCTCGACAGTTTTTGCTAGGAGGAGCTAGGAGGGGTTCTAACCAGCAACCTTCTGGTGGTCAGACAACCTGTTCAACGTCCTGAGCTATTATGTAATAATAATAATAATAATAATAATAATAATAATAATAATAATAATAATTAGTAATAATATCCGAAGAGGTAGACATTTTCATCCTAAATGAGGCTGACAACAGTCAAAGCATGTGATTCATATTGGAGTGACGGAAACAACAACAACAACAACAACAAAAATCCAGATTGGTGCAATATCTTTGATACATTCTATATATTTGCATATACATCGTTTATTTACATAACAATCTCTATTTTCTATTGTTTTTTGCACAGTTCCTGTATGCCACTGCCACTTGTATTTCACTGCATATCCTGTATGTGTTTTTGGGGAAAAAGGAAGTAGCTTGAATCCTCTTGTCTGGGCTGTTAAACAATACTAAACTATACTAAACAATACTAAACAATACTAAACAATACTAAACTATACTAAACAATACTAAACTATACTAAACAATACTAAACAATACTAAACAATACTAAACTATACTAAACAATACTAAACAATACTAAACCATACTAAACAATACTAAACAATACTAAACAATACTAAACTATACTAAACAATACTAAACCATACTAAACAATACTAAACAATACTAAACAATACTAAACAATACTAAACCATACTAAACAATACTAAACAATACTAAACAATACTAAACAATACTAAACCATACTAAACAATACTAAACAATACTAAACAATACGAAACAATACGAAACAATACTAAACAATACTAAACAATACTTTGAAATATTTTCTACTGGTTTTTTTCCTCACCAAAAATACCCCATGGGAAGTATTGCCAGAACGCATTGTAATGCAATGGTGCTACAGATAACGATGCAATCGTCTTATATAGTAGAACTATAGTATAGTAGTTACCAAGTGTACGGAGAGAGAACTCAGTACTTAAGGAAAAAGGTGCCAGTTCGCCTCCCTGGGGCACTGCCGAGGTGCCATTGAGCAAGGCACCAGACCCCTACTCTGCTCCCTGGGCAGCTGTATATCACATAGCTGCCCCACTGCTCCTCATACTAGGATGGGTATAAAGCGGAGACATACCTTTTTGCTGTGTGTGTGTGTGTGTGTGTGTGTGTGTGTGTGTGTGTGTGTACATGTATGGGACCAATACAAGTGATTCAACCCTCCAGCTTTAGTGTAGTAAGTGTGCCCATAAGAAGTCAAACAAATCAAGAACTCCCATCATTTCGTTCAGCCCCTGAGGTGTGTGTGTGTGTGTGTGTGTGTGTGTGTGTGTGTGTGTGTGTGTGTGTGTGTGTGTGTGAGGGAGACAGCGGGACAATAAAAATGGCATGTCCTCTTCCTTCCATCCATCCATCCATCCACTTATTCACTGGCACAGCCACTGACTGCTGAGTGGAGGAAAAACAGTCAGTGGAGATACAGAGAGGAGAGGATGGAGACATGCTTGAAAGGTTGAGGTATCGAATTTCACTTCCTGACAGTTGACTGACCTTTGGGGGTTTCTCTCTCTCGGGGGGGAGGAGGAGGGGAGGGGGAGGAGGGGAGGAGGGGGAGGGGGAGGGGAGGGGGAGGAGGGGGGGGGGGACGCATTTCTCCATCGCATGCCCGAGTTTTTTTCTTCTTCTGCTTTTTCCACTAGCTTAAGAATACATGCCTCTCTCTCTCTCTCTCTCTCTCTCTCTCTCTCTCTCTCTCTCTCTCTCTCTCTCTCTCTCTCGTCTCTCTCTCTCTCTCTCTCTCTCTCTCTCTAGCTTTCTCTCGGTCAATTTTGGTCTCTCTCTCTCTCTCTCTCTCTCTCTCTCTCTCGTCTCTCTCTCTCTCTCTCTCTCTCTCTCTCTCTCTCTCAGTCTATCTCTATCTCTCTCTCTCTCTCCCCCATCTATCAATATATCCATTTATGTATCTATATATCTATATATCTATCTACATACATATATATCTCTATATATCTCTATATCTATTTATTTATCTATATATATATATCTAACCCTAATATATATATATGTTTCTATCTATCTTTATTTATCTAACCTAACCTTAATCATTTATATATCGCTATATTTATATATATACAGTATATCTATATATTTTATCTGTCTGTCTGTCAGTCCGTCTGTCTATCTATCTATCTATCTATCTGTCTGTCTGTCTGTCTGTCTGTCTGTCTGTCTGTCTGTCTGTCTGTCTGTCCGTCCGTCCGTCCGTCCGTCCGTCCGTCCGTCCGTCCGTCCGTCCGTCCGTCCGTCCGTCCGTCCGTCCGTCCGTCTGTCCGTCCGTCTATCTGACATATTGCTATGTGGCATGGTTGTCATGTTGCGGTGCTATTAATACTTAGGGAGGAGGGCTGGCTTGGCATTTGGTGTGGTGAGCCTGACCCAAGAGATCACTCTCTCACTCTGGTAAATAACACACCTGTTCTCCTCCTGCAATCGGGCCATAATCCATTTGATTTTAGTCAGCCTCTTGGCAGAACAGACTCGTGGTCCGTGTCGCAGAGCGTTTACAGGCGGCTTTCTTTGTTTTCTTTGTGTGTGTCTCAGCAAACAGTCCACAGGGGGGGGGATCCGTCTGTATCTTGTTAATACAAGAGATAAGCACACTTCCCTGAGCGGTGCAACCATGCAGAGAACCATGCTATAGCTTCTAATGTGGTTGTTGAGAGAGAAAGAGAGAGAGAGAGAGAGAGAGAGAGAGAGAGAGAGAGAGAGAGAGAGAGAGAGAGAGAGAGAGAGAGAGAGAGAGAGAGAGAGAGAGAGAGAGAGAGAGAGCGAGAGAGAGAGAGAGGTAGGGAATGACATGTAGCAAAGGACCATTGGTGGTCCGTGCCGGGGTTCAGCCACCCCCCTCCAGCACACGGCTAATCCACAGACCAGGAGAAGGCCTTGGCGGTATCCGCTGTGTGATACGGATAGCTTCAGACTATCTCCACTCTTATGAATATATATTGTGTCTGCGCTGGCTGTGTCCTCAGCCCC
>CM051009.1:26714445-26761945 GCA_027704905.1 Muraenolepis orangiensis
ATATATATATATATATATATATATATATATATATATATATATATATATATATATATATATATATAATGTACCTACTGAATGTTAACAAGGAGTGAACTACCAGATTTTACTCTTTGTTTAATGGTCACACTATTTTATGGTCGGCCTACCCTGAAATCAGTGAATAGGTACCCAGTTGTTCAGTAATCACAATCAGAATCAGAATAATAACTACAGCATCATTTCTCTGGACGTTTCTCCCAAAGTAACTGAATTGTTCAATCCTTATTCCATAACTTCCCATCTTGTTCCCCCGTACCTAAATAATCAACATCTCTATGTATTGGTACATACTAGCTGGTACACTGTTAGTCAAATACATTTCACCATTCTTTGTGGGCTGTAATCTAAAGCATTACCAAATAATATACTGTATATATTTTTTGTTGTGTTTTTAAGTTGTCCAGTTTTGTTGGGTCTTTGCCTGAACATGGCCACCTCTCTCTCTTCCTCTCTCCTCTTCTTGTGAACGAGAAAAGTACACACACAAATAGGAAACAGAACAGAGTATATATATATAGTACTAATGTACACCTTGTAAGTCGCTTTGGATAAAAGCGTCTGCCAAATGCCCTAAATGTAAATGTAAATGTAACAGAGGACCAGCTCTCTGAAAACATACTGCCTCATTATTTCTGTCTACACAGAAACGTGGTGAAGACACGGAGAGTAGAAGTGGTAGAAGTGGTAAGTTAGCATCATCGAGGTCATGAGCTACACCTGTGTTTACCCGGCTTAGGGAACTGCTGCTCCACTGAGACAGCATCCACCGTCCATCCTGTAGTAAGCTGGTTACTCAGCGCTATAAAATAAAGTGGGGATGACACTTTATGAGCTGCAAAGCCACTCTGCGTCATAATAAACGGTGAACATTGTGGGGTGTGCACCCGTGTAGAAAGAGGTTTCTCTCATGGTAGTGAGTTACCATGGAAACCCCTTTGGTAGACGGCACGTGAGCAATAGTTTTGCCCTAATAACGAGAGATGCTTTAAACTTGATATGATTCCCCATGACCCCCCACCAAGTATGTGCTACAGATCATCAGACAGCAAATGTAGTGTGAATCTCAGGTAAACATAATCACAGTTAGTCTCAAAGGGCTTCACTGGCCAGATGTTACATACATGATAGCTTTGTACTTTAGTGAGTGGGTACTTTAATGGGTATTTACAAGAGTGACTAAAATATATAACTTTTGACCAAAAAAGTGATTTAAAATAAGGCAGAAATTATTGGATAATGATTATTTCTCATTCCACCGCAGACCACCCCATTAACGCAAACCAACAGCCCACTTACCAGTAGGATAACCTTGGGAAGGACCAACAAGGAGCATCTGAATAGAGAGCACTGGTACCTGCAGGAGGGTTTCCTGACTGCAGGGTAGAGCTCTAGAGTTTATAGGTTCTGTGATAACGGAATAACAGACACAGATTTGAGAATTTCTTAAATGCTATAACACAGATTCCATGGAGCCAAACATTAAGTCTGTGCTTAAAGGTGACTGGAGGTTTTAAACTATGACTACGAAATGTTGTTTTAAACAACTCATTTATTAAAAGAAATCAAGAGAGTCTACAAGGTATCTGACAATGTACAGAATTAGAATGTTGTGTTTTTAAAGCCTCAAACCATAACCCTAACCCATAAATTCAAATACAATAATCTAAACATTTTTGGAAAGTTTTTAAAAAGTAAGCCAAAACATGTATATTCTGGCTACTGATTCTTACAGCCTAAGAATGCTGGGCACAATTTATCCACAACAAACTAGCCCAGAGGACAAGGTGCTCAGCCGTACGGCGGCCCAGTTGCCTGCCGACTGCGCTTGGCCGACCTGAGGCAGGGCTAACGCCACGTTCATGACAACTCGTAAGTCCAGAAGTCCACCTCCGACTAATAGCAATGGAACGCCACCTGACGTCGAAGTTTCTACTTCCACGTACCCCGACTTCAGCTTCTGACGCCTAAACAATGGCAGCACCCAGGGAGTCATAAATACTAATAAATTAAGAGTAATATATGATTTATTTCATTTTACATCTGCTTAGTTTTTAATGTCATGCTTTTTATTGTCATGCCTCGTGTACATGTCAATCAATACGTTTTTGTAGACTAGTCTGTATTGGCTAGTGAATGTCATGTTTAGATACGTTTGTTAGATAAGTGGTGTAAAAATAAAATGTAAAACAGTATCTGTTAATGAATGCGTAGTTTTTCCTCTGTTTAATTAGCAAGGAGGCTGCACTGCTGAGAGTTCAGTTGTCTAATCGAGAGCCAAAGAAACACCACCTTGTCAAGGTCAGCCATGCTTTCTGTTTACGTTTGGCATCATTGACTTGAATTAGTTTAAATGTTAGCAGTCTCTCCCTTGTCATCGCCATCACCTTGAGTAATTTAGCTGTTAGCTGTATAGCTGTTACCTTTCCTCCTTGACATTATGTTACTGAGTTTGAATATTTAGCTAAGGTTACAACGTTAGCTTGTGATCCTTGGAAGGAGTGTTGAACGACCTGCTGTTTTCCTATTGTGCTGCTGTTGTTTAGCCCACTGTTAAACATACAATCTATATTCTACTCCTAAATAAAGATATTCAACTTGTCTATGTGACATTAAACCAGGCAAAAGTGACTGTGTTTATAAAGGATTTAGATTTCTTGTGAAATGGAGTTTCGTATATATATATATTTATGTATTTTTTTCTCATATTTCCCCCCCCAAAATTTTTTTGCATATTCGCCATAGGCTATTATTTTGCCCAACATGCTTTCTTCAAACGTCATTAATGAGTGAAGTACATGAATATCCTATATTTGTGTAGTTATTTGTAATGTTATAGTTTTTTATTGTTTATTAGCGAATTGACTATTAACCATGCAGTGACTGCACTGTACTGCACTGATCTGCACTGTACTGCACTGTATTCATGATGCTGCTGCACTACTCAGCACTCTGTCACTTTCAAATGCTCTTTGCACCATTTGCCATATGTATGTACTGTAGCATAGGATAGCATTGTTGTGGACATTCATACTGCGGGAGTGAATGGAGAGTAAGCATTCCATTAGACATGCTGCACATGGCAAATAAAGACATCTTGAATCTTGAATCTTGAAGGGTATGGTTGACTTTTAGCTAGGTAGTGTTTTTGAGACAATTGACTGACCTGGTCCTTTGCTGGCGAACATGGTGTGTGTGTGTGTGTGTGTGTGTGTGTGTGTGTGTGTGTGTGTGTGTGTGTGTGTGTGTGTGTGTGTGTGTGTGTGTGTGTGTGTGTCTGTGTGTGTGTGTGTGTGTGTGTGTGTGTGTGTGTGTCTGTGTGTGTGTGTGTGTGTGCGCACTTGTGTATACAGAGCCACGATGGACGCTTTGAGGTGCGTGGACACCACGGCAAGTCGATGCTGACCATTAGCGGCGTGGGGCTGGCCGACCGGGTCGGAGGGCACCAGAAGAGCCTGTTCCTGGACATTGAGTGTGAGTCGACACCCGCCACGTACCAACTCATAAGATAATTGATTAACACACACCAATACACAAAACTAAATCACAGGTTTTGTTTATTCCACATGTGTCCACTGGAGGTGACGTACTCGATTACTACAAAAATGTAGTAATTGTTTTGTAAAACAAATACTGCAAAATGATTTTCGATTACTACATATATTACTACATACATATATAATATATATATATATAATACAATATATTATATATACATATATTAATAACAAATATATATAATTTAAAACATATATATATATAATATTATGTGTTTTACAGTCAAACACGTCTTCAAAGTCTGTTTTTACTGTTTTGAAGACTTGCAAAATAAATCTGTTTTCACCACCAAAAGTAGTCCACTATGTCCACTATAATCCAAAGTAAACCACTTTGGATTATAGCATACAAAAAATTCAGTCGTATAGGTAAGTGGTGAACTCTCACATTCTTCCACTCTGTGGATGTTATATTACATTATTACATATTGTTATATGACGCTTTTATCCAAAGCAAATTACAATAGTGTGTTTCAACAAAGTTAATGGTAATAGACTGCTTTTATATAGCGCTTTTAAGTGCTTTACAAGTCATGCCTCACATTCACCTATTCATAACACGTTCAACCACCAACAGTGGACTCAGCCATCTAAGGAGACAGCCAGCACATCGGGAGAAGTTAGGGTGAGGGTGTCTTGCTCAAGGACACCTAGACAGTTTTTGCTAGGAGGAGCCGGGGGACAGCAACCTTCCGGTTGTGAGGCGACCTACGCTCTGCTGCCCCGTAGGAAGGTAAGAGAACAACTCGTCACCAGAAGTCAAAAGTGCATTTCATTCCTAACAAGTCTCCAAGAACTGAGCCAGAACTCAGGTAAAAGTACAATTTACCTGGCAAACATTATATAACAATATCTACCTAACAATCTACTTAGACAATGTACTTAGTAAGGTGCTAGTACACTAGTACAAATGTTTGATGTCATGTTGCTTCCCATCTTAGTACATCTCCTCGCTGCACTGCTTAGATTACCAGCAGGAAACCATGGCTACCACCAAGCAAAGCTTAACGTGGAGCCCCTTGAGTGAAGGAGGAGGTGTAGTGAAATGTGAACTATGTCAAATAGAAATAAAGAAATAAAAAAAAATAAAGAATGTTAAACTATCTCAGATGGAAGTGTCCTCAGGAAACATGAAAGAAGAAGAAGAAAAGAGCAATGGTAAAATGGTAGCCCTAGATATGCAGCTATTCTCCACGGTTGAAAAGGACAAATGTATTGATATATATGCTATAGTTATAGTTCAGCCAGTGGTGAACCCAAGGGCCTTCAAGGTATTCACAGAAGACCCTGGAACCCTCAGATGAAAAAATAAATACATCAAATTAATTACCGTATTTTCGGGACTATAAGGCGCACTTAAAAACCGTAAATTTTCTCAAAAACCGACGGTGCGCCTTATAGTCCGGTGCGCCTTATATATGGATCAACCAATTAACGGCGCCGTGTACAACCACACAAATAAAGACCCAAAAATGGCGCCTTTGAAGAGACACGCTTACGACGCAGAGTTCAAACTCAAGGCTATCAGTCATGCAGTTGAACATGGGAATCGAGCAGCAGCGAGAGAATTCAATATAAATGAATCAATGGTACGGAAATGGAGGAAGCAGGAAGAAGACCTGCGCCAAGTGAAGAAGACTAAAAAGAGTTTCCGAGGGCACAAAGCGGTTACGGTGGTTGGCAGGGGGCGTGGCCTAGCCACGTGCGCTGGTGGCGCACACACCCCTGTCAACAATCACGTTGGTTGGCAGGGGGCGTGGCCTAGCCACGTGCGCTGGCCACACACACACACACACACACACACACACACCTGGACTCAATTTCCCCCGGTGTCATTTGTTGATCACCTCACCTGGGGTATATATATACGTTGCCTTTCCTTTACCCCAGCGTGAGGTCGTTACTTATTCTACGTATACTGCACGTTCTCCCGTCTGTTGTGATCGCCCGGCTGCTGACTATCGGAGAGATAGTCCGCACCCCGGTCGCCTGCCTACGCTACTTCCACGTAGTTCTCCCCGTGTACCCTTTTGTGACTTTGTGTGTTGTGTGCTTTGTAAATAAAGCCGTTCGTATCGCTCCACTGTGCCGTTGTCTGCGTTCGGGGTCCAACCCACTCCCACTCTCTTCGTGACACACTGCACATTAACGTTTGAATAACGTTCAGTTTTTGCACTGCTGGTTTGTATTGTATTAATACAGTTTGCCTGACTGAGTTACGGTATCTGACTGTTTTGTTGACTTATAATGCGTGCGCCTTATAGTCTGGTGCGTCTTATGTATGGAAAGAAATCTAAAATAGGCCATTCATTGACGGTGCGCCTTATAGTCCGATGCGCCTTATAGTCCCGAAAATACGGTATATTAATACAAGTTAAGAACATTTAAATACAATGAATAAATGAGAATGGTATCTGTGTTGTTGATCTGTTATATTACAGTGTTACGTTGATTTGTTTGTCTTTCTCGGTCCATGTACTACACATTTGAGTGGTTTTGTATCAAGAAAAAAAATGCAACCTATCAGATATTTTTCTGGGTTGCTGGGAAGAATATCCTTCAACTGAATGAATGAATGAATGAATGACTTTATTTGACAATATAAAAAAATAACATGTGACAGAAAGCACAGTCAGGAGATACTGCCAAGGATGTACACAAGAAAGCTCAGAGCTTATTTCCATTGTGGTCCTAACAACCACGGTACTCTCTGTCCTTGATATAATGCCCTGGCCCCTTAAACTGAATGAGAGCGTCTTTTTGGATTGACAATTTGATCAACCAATCATATGTTGATTTGTAGCCGATGGGCTTATTCTTTCAGATTTTCCTACAGTTATAGGGTACTAGAAGACCGCTTATAGTTAACTGGCTTGAGGGTCTACAGAAAGTCCTGTTGTGATAGACACGGTTTGCCACTGAGTTCAGCAATATGGCAAAGGCCAGCGAGACGGTTTGTCACACACATACACACACACACATACACACACAGCCTCCAGCGAGGAGTAAAAGCTAATTTGTAAGAAGACATCCTTCATTGCTGTTTTCTCTCTCTCTCTCTCTCTCTCTCTCTCTCTCTCTCTCTCTCTCTCTCTCTCTCTCTCTCTCTCTCTCTCTCTCAATCTTTTAGATTTTTTACGTTACCTAACCTAACGAGCTTTGAAAGAAAAATAACCTCCATTAAATGGCCCTGGAAGCATTAGCATCATTAGCACAATGGCAGCATTGGCTGGAGCCAGAATTACAAGTGGAGCAGAGGGGCCACAAGGGTCCACCAGACATGAAGAATCAAACCCATTAACACACACACACACACACCCACTCACACACACACACACACACACACACACACACACACACACAAATGAGTAGTGTGTACCCAAGTACACACACACAATAACACATGCACATGCACATGCACACACACACACGCAGAAATGCACACACACACACACACACACACACACACACACACACCAAGGAGTACATGCACACGCTTATCTGCAAACTTGATAATCAGATTGTTGCTGTGCGTGGCAGTGCAGTCATGTGTGTACAGCGAGTACAGCCGGGGACTGAGGCAGCAGCCTTGGGGTGCTCCGGTGTTGAGGACCAGAGTGGATGAGATGTTGCTCCAAATCTTCCCCACTTCAGGCCTGCCTGTCAGGAAGTCCATAGTCCAGTTACAGATGGGGGCGCCCAGACCTAGGTCCCTCAGTTTCAGGACCAGCTTGGAGGGAACGATGGTGTTGAACACCGAGCTGTAGTCAATGAACAGCAGTCTGAAGTAGGTGTCCCTCCTGTCTAGGTGCTGCAGGGCCATGTGTAGTGCCAGGGAAATGGCGTTGTCTACAGACCTGTTTGGTCAAAGCCCCTGGACGATAATCATTGAGGCATGTTATCTTGGTCTTTTTGGGTAACTGCACAATGGTTGTCACTTTGAAGCTATGACTGTTGCAGTGATGCATTGTAGATGTTTGTGAACACAGGAGCCAGATGGTCGGTGCAGGTCTTGAAGATGCCGGGATGGAACTCCATTTGGGCCGGCTGCCTTCCCTGCCTTCACTCTCCTGAAGATTATGCGGACATCGGACTCGGACAGTTGTAGAACGTAGTCTACCTGGGTGGATGTTCAAGTTTTGGTCGGCTCATGGTCCCTTTCAAAGCAAGCAAAAAACTTGTTTAGCTTTTCTGGTAGGTTAGGGTCGTTGTTGGTGACTTCCTCTGAGCTCCCCTTGTAGTTGGAGAGGACCCTCAGACCTTGCCACATATGTCTGGTGTCAGAGCCCCCGAACTGTAATTCCAATTTGTTTTTGTAATCCAATTTACCCTTCTTGATGGCTTTTCTGAGTTCACTTACTTGTAGTGATCGGAGTCGCCTGTTGTGAAAGCGGTACTCCGTTCCTTAAGTTTGTTCCGTATGTCAGTATTCATCCATGGTTTGCGGTTCCGGAATGAGCGAACAGACCTGGTTGGGATGCATTCCTTCACTAGCCTTTTAATGTATGCTGTGACATGATCTGCATGCACATCAAGGTCAGTGGTCTTGAATACACTCCAGTCAGTGAATTCTAGCCCCCCCTGCAGGTATAGTAAGACATAATTTGTCCAGCAAAGCACCTTCTTTACAACTGTGGACGTGGACTTCAACTTACTGCTTGTAAGTGGGAAGTAGAAGCACGGAGGCGTGGTCTGATTTGCCGAAAGCCTGCCGTGCAACAGCGAGATAAGCGTGCTTGATGGTGGTAGAGCAGTGATCAAGAGTCTTGTTCTGTCTTGTCGGACATGAGGTGTGTTGATAGTATTTTGGTAATTCCGTTTTTAAATTGCAGTTGTTAAAGTCCCCCGCTACAATGGGGACTGCCTCGGGGAAGCGATTCTGAAGTTTGCTCACTTCGATGTAAAGTTTGTCCAATGCGATGCTCGCATCAGCCCGTGGTTGGATGTGAACCACCGCCATGAGAATAGCAGAGTCGGGGAATGGGCACCCATCCTCCCGCTCTCTGTTGTCCCCCCTGATATCCGCAGGTAAATATTATATCGGGACCCATGTATCTCACAAATGCATACTCTATAAATATATTTAATATACATAAATATATATATGTACGTATGTATATATATGTATGTATGTATGTATATATGTATGTATGTTTATATGTATAAATATATATATGTATATATGTATGTATGTTTATATATATATATATGTGTGTGTGTGTGTATAGTGTTGTAGAGATTCCTACTGCGGGAGGTAATGGGGACAAAGCAATTAAACCTCTTCAATCTTGAATGTATATAAACAAATATATATATATATATACTGTATATTGTGGCATCACGAGGGGACAGGTTATAGAGGGCTGCTATATTCCACTGGTAGACCAGCTGCAATCCCAAAATAGCCGCCAGTCCACAAACTACATCTCCCAGCATGCCCCACAACTCTGACAGGTGTAGGTGCTTAAGCCACCTAATTGAAGCTTCACTGGGAAAACAGACAAAAGCCCAGACTCTCAGGAGAGAACCGGTGGAGCACATGGCTGGAAGGAGATGGAGACACTTGGAGAAAAGCCTCAAAAGAGAAGGAAAGTCAAATTTTTGTTGGATGAACTGTGCTGGGGGGAAAAAGCCCTTTGTGAGGAAATAAAGCCTATTTTTATTTAAACTTTACTATTTTGACCTGTTTTGCCTGGAACTCTGCACCGCCCAACATTAGCCTGCTGAGACGGCCTCTCATGATGTTACAATATATATATATATGTATGTATACTCATATATGTATATATGTACTGTATATAAACTGTATATATATCCTAAGTTATATTTTTCTCCAGCGGTCAGGTTCACCATGTACTTGGTGTCTATCTTGGTCCAGAGCAGTCTAGCCCTTGACGGTTGGATTCCGTTCTTGGTGTTCTTTGTGTATAACTACAACAATGGAGGTTATTATCTTGGTGGTTCCAGGTCACCCCCGTGTCCGACAGAGACTTCGGCCGCTACAACTGCACAGCGCGTAACAACATCGGCCTACGGCACCAGGAGTTTATACTGGCCCAGGCAGGTGATTTTTCAACACACACACACACACACACACACACACACACACACAGAAAAACACACTTACACACACAGACTCCACCCTGTCCTTGTCATCCGCAAAGTGGGGAACCGGGGGGGGGGGATCCATGTGATGATGTCATTGTTTCATTGGAATGGCAAATGGTGAAAGGGTGACACACACACACTCATACTCACACACACATACAGTACACCAACACACAAGCATATACACACAAATAAATAGACATGCATACCTACTCCAACACACACACTCACCCCTAGACACACACACACACACACATAAACACACACACAAATACACACTCCAACACACACACACTCCTACACACACACACATACCCACTTCAACACACACATACACACACACACTCCTACACACACACATACCCACTTCAACACACACACACACACACACACACACACTCCAACACAAACACTAAACACACTCACACACAAACCTTTACCCCCAAGGGCACATTATTTTTCTCTACCTCGCTCAATTCGCCGGAAACAAAATACAGACCCTTTTTAACACACACACACACACACACACACACACACACACACACACACACACAGCATATTTCTGGCATCTCCAACACAGCAACACAGACATTTTTCAGCTACCATTTTTATTCCCCCTGAGAGCTCAATTGTCGCTAATTGCCGGATTTTAAATTCCTGCAGAGATAGATGTTCCCTTCCTCGGGCCCCCGAGCCCCCGAGCCTCCTCCTCAGCCCCAACGCTAACCTCAAAGGGTTCAGGGTGATATACAGCCTGGGTGGCTGGGGGTTCAGGGTGATATACAGCCTGGGTGGCTGGGGGTTCAGGGTGATATACAGCCTGGGTGGCTGGGGGTTCAGGGTGATATACAGCCTGGGTGGCTGAGGGTTTAGGGTGATATACAGCCTGGGTGGCTGGGGGTTCAGGGTGATATACAGCCTGGGTGGCTGGGGGTTCAGGGTGATATACAGCCTGGGTGGCTGGGGGTTCAGGGTGATATACAGCCTGGGTGGCTGGGGGTTCAGGGTGATATACAGCCTGGGTGGCTGGGGGTTCAGGGTGATATACAGCCTGGGTGGCTGGGGGTTCAGGGTGATATACAGCCTGGGTGGCTGAGGGTTCAGGGTGATATACAGCCTGGGTGGCTGGGGGTTCAGGGTGATATACAGCCTGGGTGGCTGAGGGTTCAGGGTGATATACAGCCTGGGTGGCTGGGGGTTCAGGGTGATATACAGCCTGGGTGGCTGGGGGTTCAGGGTGATATACAGCCTGGGTGGCTGGGGGTTCAGGGTGATATACAGCCTGGGTGGCTGGGGGTTCAGGGTGATATACAGCCTGGGTGGCTGGGGGTTCAGGGTGATATACAGCCTGGGTGGCTGGGGGTTCAGGGTGATATACAGCCTGGGTGGCTGGGGGTTCAGGGTGATATACAGCCTGGGTGGCTGTGGGTTCAGGGTGATATACAGCCTGGGTGGCTGGGGGTTCAGGGTGATATACAGCCTGGGTGGCTGGGGGTTCAGGGTGATATACAGCCTGGGTGGCTGGGGGTTCAGGGTGATATACAGCCTGGGTGGCTGGGGGTTCAGGGTGATATACAGCCTGGGTGGCTGGGGGTTTAGGGTGATATACAGCCTGGGTGGCTGGGGGTTCAGGGTGATATACAGCCTGGGTGGCTGGGGGTTTAGGGTGATATACAGCCTGGGTGGCTGGGGGTTCAGGGTGATATACAGCCTGGGTGGCTGAGGGTTTAGGGTGATATACAGCCTGGGTGGCTGGGGTTCAGGGTGATATACAGCCTGGGTGGCTGAGGGTTTAGGGTGATATACAGCCTGGGTGGCTGGGGGTTCAGGGTGATATACAGCCTGGGTGGCTGGGGGTGGCTGGCCAATTGCTGACATACCGACCCTCATTTATAGTAGTCAAATAAATACAATGACCTTCGAGTGCAGATTGAATCGTTTTGGCCGAGTAGGAACAGTAAGGAAAGCTGACCTAATGCAGTGTTTAGGTAACAACAACGTGTTGGTGTAGACATTGTTCTGAAACACACACACACATACACACACACACACACACACACACACACACACACACACTCACACATCTTTTATACAGTCGTACTCTACGGGAAGTGTAAGCCTAATGTCAAAGGCTTCAAAGACCCATAACAATGTAGTCTGAAAACCGCAAGCCAAATTGTACTTGCAACCACGCCACCAGTATGTACAAAACATTAGAAATGACAACAAAATGGTATCCAGGCAACCCCAGGTGTTCGAGTCGTATATATTTCCGACTTGAAACTTTCGAGTTACGACCTCAAAGCGTTCCAGGTGCATGACGTCAAACATAAAAATAAAACATGGCTGACCGTGAGAAGTTGGTGTTTTTTTGGCTCACGATAAGACAATTGAACTCTCGGCAGTACAGCCTCCTTGCATACATGAATTAAGAATTAAGAGGAAAAACAACGCATTCAGCACCTTGGAGTAGACTTTCCCAGGGAGGCTGAGTAATGTGATACCCCTGGAATTGGTACACACCCTCTGGTCACCCTTTTTGAACAGGGGTACCACCACCCCCGTTTGCCACTCCTCAGGCACTGTCCCAGACTTCCACGCAATGTTGAATAGACGTGTCATCCATGACAGCCCCTCAACACCCAGAGCCTTTAGCATTTCTGGATGGATCTCGTGCTGGAAAGGAGTGTTCGGCCGATAGTGGAACCTCAGATTGAAGAGGAACAATGCGGATTCCGCCCTGAACGTGGAACAACAGACCAGCTTTTCACTCTTGCAAGGATCCTAGAGGGGGCTTGGGAGTATGCCCATCCAGTCTACATGTGTTTTGTGCATGCATCTTTGTTTCCCTTGTCGTGTCCACACCCCAGACGTGCCGTCCAACCCGTACTCGGTGCGTCTGTCGGCCGTCTGCCAGCGCCTTGCCACCGTCCCCTTCATGAAGCCTGACTCCCACGGCGGCGTGCCCACCAGCCGCTACCTGGTGCAGTAAAAGGAGCTCACCACATTCGACTGGCGGGAAGTCAGGTCCCACAGCGTATCCCACAGAGTATGTACTGTTACGAGTATGTACTGAGTATGTACTGCTTTCACTTTACTTTCGCTCTTTACTTTCACTTTTACTTTTTCAGTTTTTCACTTTCACTCTTTAATTTTCACTTTCACTCAGTACTCCCTAACTTAACTTAACTTTCACTCTCTCTCGTGTTATTTTTTGTATTGTTGCTGTAATCTATGACATTGCTTTTACTATTTTACCATATAGAAGATGCAGCCGCTGACTTAGATCAGATACACGTTATTTATTGATTTATTTGTGTTCAGGTGCAGGGCTACCCGATAACATCCCTTCAATTCAATCAATAACTTAAAACTTGTCAGGGTGTAGTGTTGGTAGGACCCAGAACGCAGACCAAAGACAGAGTGAAGCAGTAACGTGAGACTTTATTGCGTAAACACAATAGTAGAGCGGTCGGGGACAGGCCAGGGGTCGGGATACCGGGAGGTCGATCAGAGGAGTACCGGCAGGTAGTAGACAGGCGAGTGGTCCGGGACGGGGGAAGAGTCGGGGTACCGGGAAGTCGATCAGCGGAGTACCGGCAGGTAGTAGACAGGTGAGTAGATTACCAGAAGGCTGGTACGGTGTCATCGAGGGAGTACAATGTACGATCTAGCAAAGAAGTAAAGGGACGCCAGGGTATATATACACCCAGGTGAGGTGATTATCCTAATCGGCAATTGCCGACAGGTGTGTGGGTGCGCCACCAAAGCCCGCTCCTTGGCCACCCACCGTAACCGTGACAGTACCCCCCCCCCCCTCCACTGGCGTGTCCTGGCGCCCCACCCGGCTTGTTGGGGTGTTCCCGGTGGAAGTCGCGGATAAGGGACGGGTCCAGGATGTTCCGGCGCTTGAACCAACTCCATTCTTCTGGACCGTATCCCTCCTAGTCGACCAAATACTGGAACTCCCGGCCCCGGCGGCGAATGTCCAGGATCTTCTTCACCGTGTAGGCAGGGTTGTCGTCGATGATCCGGGGTGGGGGTGGAGGGGATTCGGTGGGGGGGGCATAACTGCTTGGAGGAGACAGGCTTGAGCAGGGAAACATGGAACGTGGGGTTCACCTTCAGGGCCGGGGGCAGTTTTAGCCTTACCGAGACCGGGTTGATGACCTTGTCCACGATGTAGGGCCCCACGTACCGGGGTGCCAACTTCCGGGACTGGACCTGTAGCGGCAGGTCCCGGGCGGAGAGCCACACCTTCTGCCCAGGTCGGTAGGTGGGCGCAGGAACCCGCCGGCGGTCCGCCAGGCGCTGTTTCCGGGCGGCCGTGCGGAGGAGAGCAGCTTGAGCAGTCCTCCATCCGGGCGGCAGCACTGGAGGTGGAGCTGTACCGACGGCACCCCCACTTCCTCCTCCTGGGCGGGAAACAGGGGCGGCTGATACCCTAGTGACGCTTGGAACGGCGACATCCCTGTAGCGGTGCTGGTGAGGGAGTTGTGAGCATACTCCACCCAAGGAAGGTGGGAGCTCCAGGAGGACGGGTGGCGAGCGGTGATGCAGCGGAGGGCCGCCTCCAGGTCCTGGTTAGCCCGCTCCGTTTGCCCATTGGACTGGGGGTGGTAGCCGGAGGAGAGACTGACGGTGGCACCCAGAGCCTAACAGAACGCATTCCACAGCTGGGACGAGAACTGCGGACCCCGGTCGGACACGATGTCCAGGGGGATCCCGTGGAGCCGGAAGACCTGGAGCACCAGGAGGTCCGCCGTCTCCCTGGCGGAGGGAAGCTTAGGAAGCGGGAGGAAATGGACCGCCTTGGAGAAGCGCTCGACAATCGTCAGGATCTTGGTGTTACCCGCTGACGGCGGGAGACCGGTGACGAAGTCGACAGCGATGTGGGACCAAGGCCAGCTGGGAGTAGGCAGCGGATGCAGCAGACCAGTGGGAGGTGGCCTTGCTTGCTTGCACAGACAGCGCACGCAGTCAGGAAGGCTTGGGTGTCCCGAGAAATGGAGGGCCACCAGAAACTCTGCCTGAGGAAGGCCAGGGTGCGAGCGAAGCCGGGATGGCAGGTGAGCTTGGAAGAATGAGCCCACTGGGGAACCGGGGACCTAGCTGAGGCGGGCACTAACATACGGTTATCAGGGCCGTTACCTGGGGCTTGATCGTTCTGTCAGGGTGTAGTGTTGGTAGGACGCAGACCAAAGACAGAGTGAAGCAGTGAGACTTTATTGCATAAACACAATAGCCGGAGGAGGGAAATACTAAAAGACGAGCCGCTAACCAAGTTACCACCAAGTAACTCCCAAAAGTTGAGTGCACACAACACTTAATGGGCTTAATGAATTGGGATTAATTTGAAGTTTATCTCCGGCTGTGTATTTAAAGTGTGCTATTTGTTCATCATTTAGAGGGAAAACAGCGGCATAATTTAATGACAGAAAGCCCCCAGTCGGCTGCACAGCTTCATCTTAATGAGACACCTAGACTCATTTGAGGTTTGGTATTATTTATTTATTTATTTATTTTAATCCAAGCATAAGTGGTCCTCTCCTTTGCCTAAACATTGATTAACCACACTGGCAAATTGCATCAATCGTTTCCATCCAAAGACAGGAAGAATACAAAGAACCTATTATCACATAAGTATTTTATTTGTTCACGGCACAAAACACTTGAGTGCCTAACATTTCAAACTCACTTGCTGTTTTTTTTATCATTTTGTTGATAAATGGTTGGTAAATATTGTCTCATTTCATGGCCCAAGTTTGAAAAAAACGAAAGAAGTTCCAATCCTTCAAGTCTTCCAGTGGAATTGCTCTTGCTGTGCTGAAGTATACAAAAGACCAGGAAGGAAAACAAAAGAAAAACCAAACAAAATCCAACATGGCGACAAAGTCCTTGTGAAACCCCTGCGCCGCCAGGCTCTGGAGGTGCGTGAGGGACACCAGGCTCTGGAGGTGCGTGAGGGACACCAGGCTCTGGAGGTCCGTGAGGGACACCAGGCTCTGGAGGTCCGTGAGGGACACCAGGCTCTGGAGGTCCGTGAGGGACACCAGGCTCTGGAGGCCCGTGAGGGACACCAGGCTCTGGAGGCCCGTGAGGGACACCAGGCTCTGTGTGGCCCCTGAGGGACACCAGGCTCTGTGTGGCCCCTGAGGGACACCAGGCTCTGTGTGGCCCCTGAGGGACACCAGGCTCTGTGTGGCCCCTGAGGGACACCAGGCTCTGTGTGGCCCCTGAGGGACACCAGGCTCTGGAGGTCCGTGAGGGACACCAGTGCAGGCAAGAAGATTCGGGGGCCTCGATATTTCATGGGAATTCAAATCCACTCACTCGGTACGAGGACGTGAAGTGAAATCCTTTTGACGGGGCTGAAGTCAACTGCCTGAACACAAATTGAAATAGGATTGACCACGAAGTTCATATACGTATTCATAGATGCTGAGCTTAGATATTTATTGGCTCTTCATTGAGGCACGGTCCAAACCCTTTGTTTTCCATGATAACGATATGTATATGACTACCATAATGACAAAAAAGATGAGGATGATGAGGATGATGAGGATGATGATGATGGGTTTTGTCAGCCACGGTGGTGCTGATGAGCCTGGAGCCCAACACCACCTACGAGGTCCGGGTGGCGGCGGTCAACAAGCAAGGGTCAGGGAGAGTTCAGCCACACCGAGAGCTTCCAGACCCTGCCCATACGTGAGTGTTCCTCTCCTCCTCCTCTGTCATAACCCCCCTCATCCCCCATCCCCTCCATCACCCACCCGTCCAGACCCCCCACCCAACCCAACGAGTCTCCCTCTCCATCCTCTGCCCATACGTTTCATTGCCACCGCCCGCCCATGCAAGTGAAAGATAGCCATCTGGAATGAGAGTTAAAAGTATTTTCTGTCCTCTTTTCTTTCTTCCTTCTTTTTGCCGTTTGCCGTGTTATTCAAGCCAAGATATCGCGTACGATTTCTCCTGGATCTGTGGAACACTCCGGAAAACACAGCGTTATTAACGTATGTACCGGGGGTACCTAACAATGATTATTTTTTTCCGGATGGACAAAAAAAAACCACCAAGGTAACCACTAATCCAGAGGAATAAGTGTAATTCCAAGGCAAGGCCGTTGCCTTAATCCTCCCTTTCTCTCTCCACACACACACACACACACACACACACACACACACACACACACACACACACACACACACACACACACACACACACACACACACACACACACACACACACACACACACACACACACGGTTAAAGTGCATTGGATCTGCTACAGCTCCCACACCGTACTTTTCGCTCTCCTTTACTCTCCTCCTGCCCTCCCCCCCCCCCCTCTCCTCCAGGAGAGCCTAGCCCCCCTGCGGTGCACGGCCAGCGGGGGATGGGCAAGGCGTACCGCCTGGGGCTGGTGAAGCAGGACGACGGGGACATGCCCATCGTGGAGTATATCGTCAAGTACAAGACGGTGAGTGATGCTTTTCAAAAGGGAAAGTGAAACCGAAAAATATATAAAAATATATTATATATATAAATATATTATATATATACAAATCTATTATATATATATATATATATATAAATATATTATATTTTAAATAAAAAATATACAACAAAGAAAAATTGTTGTACGTATGTATCATATGCAATACAACATAGGGCCCCGTTAATATTTGAGTTATTCATTTGAGTTCAGAAAAATTCACACTTATCATTAGGAACGTGGTCTGAGACAACTTTAGTTCCGCCTGAAACAACCATTTTAACCAGCAGGTGGTGGTGGCAGTAATTCAGTGTCTGTGTCTAGTCTGTGGAGAAGAAGAATAAACCAAAACAAGAAGGTTTGTTCTATGCAAAGGTATTCGTTCTGGTGTTGACCTGTCTCTGTGTTCACTGTCCAACCCCTACCTGCTCCTTAATGACCTGTCTCTGTACTGTCTAACCCCTACCTGCTCCTCAGTGACCTGTCTCTGTACTGTCCAACCCCTACCTGCTCCTTAATGACCTGTCTCTGTACTGTCTAACCCCTACCTGCTCCTTAATGACCTGTCTCTGTACTGTCTAACCCCTACCTTCTCCTTAATGACCTGTCTCTGTACTGTCTAACCCCTACCTGCTCCTTAATGACCTGTCTCTGTGTTCACTGTCCAACCCCTACCTGCTCCTTAATGACCTGTCTCTGTATTCACTGTCTTACCCCTACCTGCTCCTTAATGACCTGTCTCTGTACTGTCTAACCCCTACCTGCTCCTCAGTGACCTGTCTCTGTACTGTCCAACCCCTACCTGCTCCTTAATGACCTGTCTCTGTACTGTCTAACCCCTACCTGCTCCTTAATGACCTGTCTCTGTACTGTCTAACCCCTACCTTCTCCTTAATGACCTGTCTCTGTACTGTCTAACCCCTACCTGCTCCTTAATGACCTGTCTCTGTACTGTCTAACCCCTACCTGCTCCTTAATGACCTGTCTCTGTGTTCACTGTCCAACCCCTACCTGCTCCTTAATGACCTGTCTCTGTATTCACTGTCTTACCCCTACCTGCTCCTTAATGACCTGTCTCTGTGTTCACTGTCCAACCTCTAACCGCTCCTTAATGACCTGTCTCTGTGTTCACTGTCTAAACCCAACATGGTCCTTTTTGAGCTGTCTCTGTGTTCACTGTCTAACCCCTACCTGCTCCTTAATGACCTGTCTCTGTACTGTCTAACCCCTATCTGCTCTTTAATGACATGTCTCTGTAGTCACTTGTCTAACCTCTCCCTGCTCCCTACTCATCTGTCTAATCCAATCATTTGCAATCACTTTGAAGTTACTGACAATCACATCACCATCGATCTTAACACCAATTGAACAGTCTTAACACCAATATTCCAATGTAGCACTCTCCACTATAAATACATCACTATAATTAGATAAACATTCAGGGCCACATTTTTGGCTTCCTGCGAGTCTGTAAATGCATGGGGTTTAATAGCTCTCCTTCACCCCATTAAATAGAAAGCTGTGAGTAAATCTGGGACACTCAGGCTAAGCACTAGCACTATGGAGTGGGGTCTGACAGACAAACTTGACCTCTGACCTCTGCGGTCACATGACTGAAGCCAACTGTCTTTTTATATATGTCTGTGTTTTTTTTAACTGTCAACTGTCACCTTTGTGACCACATCTGCACAATTGTGTGTGTGTGTGTGTGTGTGTGTGTGTGTGTGTGTGTGTGTGTGTGTGTGTGTGTGTGTGTGTGTGTGTGTGTGTGTGTGTGTGTGTGTGTGTGTGTGTGTGTGTGTGTGTGTGTGTGTGTGTGTGTGTGTGTGTGTGTGTGTGTGTGTGTGTGTGTGCGCGATAGTAACTGTAATTACTGTAATTAAATCCATGCTGCTTCAATGCGTAAGCTCCATCTACCTCTGATTGGTTGTCGCTGTAGCACATTACACTTTATATTTGTATTAAGTTGTCTTGTTATTGAACACCATGTTGTCAGTCTGTCCTGTCCAACCACAGTCGTGTCGTCCGCAGACTTGATGATGGTGTTGGTGGGATGGGTGGGGCTGCTGGGGGTCGTAGGTGTAGAGGTCGTAGAGGCGGGGGCTCAGCACACAGCCCTGTGGGGAGCCGGTGTGTGTGAGGGCGGGGGAAGAGGTGGGGGCCCCCCGGACTTACAGTCTATGATAACAGGTATGATGGTGTTGAAAGGCAGAGCTGACGTCTATGAAAAGCATCCTCAGATCCCCCCTGCTGCTCAAGGTGGGTCAGTGCAGCGTGAAGAGCAGTGGCGATCCTCCATCCTCTGTAGACCCAATTGCTAATGGGTCTGGGTGGAAGGTGGGTGGGAGGCAGGCTTTGATGTACTGTAGAACCAGCCTCGCAAATCATGATGACGGGTGTGAGTGGGACCGGACGACGTTAAGGCCGCGAATGACAGTGGAATGATTGTGGCAGACTTCAGGCAAGGTGGGACAATGCATTTTGACAGGGACAGGTTGAATATTTTTGTGAGGACCTCGGAAAGCTGGTCTGCACATTTATTCAGTACCCTTGCTGTCACCCCAGGAAGGGAGTCCTTGATCTTTCTCTTGTGGCTTGCTTTATCATCGCTGATGCCACTCTTCATTCTGGCTCTGGCAACGCTGTATGAGGCTCCATCGCCGGACCTAAATGCAGTCTTACATCCCTTGAGGAGAGTCTTGACCTCCTTTGTCCTCCAGTGCTTGGCGGTTGGCGTATACCCAAATGTGTTTGTCGACAATGACATGGTCAACACACAAGTTAATGTAGGAGAGTACAGATGATGTGTAATCATCTGAATGGTTGGAAATCAAGAGGATCTGGGTCCCTGGATCCCCCCCCCCCCAAGCCTCCTCTGCCTTCACTGATGAATAAAACAGCCTTTGCTTCAGGACTTAACAGTGCTTACCTGAAGATTAACATACGTATAAGTATGAGACATGTGTGTGATATGTGAGACCTACCCTGGATTTCCCAAACTACAATACTCTGTCAGCAGAGAGCGAGATGCCCCTACTCCAGAGAGGATTGAAAATCTGAAAATCTTAAAAGGAAGAATTATACAGCCAGAATAATATTTGAAAATAGTAAATGAATGAAATGAGCGTCATCCACTTCAATACCTTTCAAAGATGAGGGAAGTTAACGGGAGGCTACTATGAGGCTTAACTGTAGGTGAACAGTAGCAGTGAATGAGTCCAAATGTTGCTTTCTTTCAGAGCTGCCAAAATGAATGCTTAGTCCAAAACGAAAAGGTCTTAAATCGACTTTTCCATCACGATTCAGTCCATAACACAAATGCTTTTACGCTCAGTTTCAATAGCAACTATACCAATGCAGAAATCACAAAATGAATTCTATAAGTTCACTTGGTGTACCTTTTGATGCTTAATTAGACAAATTAAGGCTACTTCACCCCACACTTCTGTCACCTTCAATTTTCCTCCGTCCACTGGAGCCGTAACTCAACAGCGAGACAAATCCTCAAATGACACTGGCTAGTCAACTAGTGAATGTTAGCAGGTTTCTCCTTCTCTGGGCAGGTGCACTGTGGCTCACTCTATCGCATTCAACACTTCACATTAAGACGACAGCAGCATAAACAAAAACATTCACCCGTCAACTGTTTTTGCCTCGTGAAAACTTCTATCCACATTGTAGTCTCGCATTGTTTGCTCACTTCCGTTCAATACTCAATACATTTCGTCCTTCTCCACACCGCATGCTCCACATTTTTTTCTATGGTATTACTGCATGCTGATTGGCTACAGATGAATGTTCATATTTCATATTGTATATATTTGTCACACTATGCTGGTGTTAGCATCCGGTGGAATATAAACAGCTGCAACTATAACCGCCTTAAACTCACATGGAAGATAAATAGGCCTGTATTTACCTGTCAGGTACTCCAAACCAGCAGAACAGTGATAGAACAGGGAGAGGCGATGGATCGGGAACCAGGCAGGGACAGGCAGAGGATCGGGAACCGTCGGCGTAGAGCAGCGCGACATTGAGCAGCGCGGCCTCGTCGGAACAGGGCAGCCGTTTCACGTGGCATTGAGCAGTGTGGCGTCGTCAGAATGGGGCAGCGCGGCGACCTCGGAACGGGGCAGTGCGGCGTCGTCGGAACGGGGCAGCGTGGCGCTGTCACACGGGGGAAGAGCGACGCTGTCACACGGGGGAAGAGCGACGCTGTCACACGGGGGAAGAGTGACTCTGTCACATGGGGGAAGAGCGATGCTGTCAGACGGGGAAGAGCGACACTGTCACACGGGGGAAGAGCGACGCTGTCACACGGGGGAAGAGCGACGCTGTCAGACGGGGAAGAGCATCGGTGTCAGACGGTGGAAGAGCAATGCTGTCAGACGGGGGCAGAGCGACGCTGTACGGGGACAGAGCGATGTCGTCAGAACCGGGCTACGCGACGTTGAGCCGCACAGCGTTGTCAGACGGGGGAAGCGCAACGCTGTACGGGGACGGAGCGACGTAAGGCGCCAGGAAGGACGAGCAGGTCGCCGTCTGTCGTATCTTAGCCCCCTCAGAGGGAAAGGTGCAAGGCTGGGGCTCCGGTGTGAATCCCACTGGAACTGGCGGTGGTGAAGCGGGAGGAGACGCTGGGTATCGCTAAGTGACTACGGCCTCTAGCGCCTGCGCCCTAGCCAAGACAGACTGAACCGTGGCCAGCTGTGCACCACTCCATTGGAGGATTTCGTGATGGGCCTGTGGTGACATGGTGTGCGCTGGGTCCAATTTGGGCCGGATTGTTCTGTCACGGGTTAGGTTTGGACCCAAATGCAGCACAAAGACAGGGGACAGATAGTGATATTTATTGGAAATATCACGATGGGGGCAGGCAGAGACGTAGTCGGGGACAAGCAGGTGATCAGGAACCGGGCTGGGTAGACGAACCAGGCATGGACAGGCAGAGGCGTAGTCAGGGACAGGCAGTAGATTGGGAACCAGGCAGGGACAGGCAGAGGCGTAGTCAGGGACAGGCAGTAGATTGGGAACCAGGCAGGGACAGGCAGAGGCGTAGTCAGGGACAAGCAGCAGATCGGGAACCAGGCAGGGCAGACGAACCAGGCAGGAACAGGCGGACGCGTAATCGGGGACAGGTACAGGGGTCAGAAACAGGAACAGGAATCAGAACGCTGGAATGTCTGCATAGTCCGGAACAATCTGGCCCTGTGTGAGTGTGCGGGGTAGACTTAAGTAGGGACGTTAACTGTGATGCGCTGCAGCTGCGGGTGACAATTAACAAGGGGGCGTGGCTATGCGGTAGTGAGTAGTGGGAGCGAGAAGACAGGAATGTGGAATGATATAAGGGGGAGTGGCTATACGGACGAATGCTGTGGAATCGAGGAGGCAGGAGTGCAAACTGTGACAATGCAGCAGTATGTTTTGTTTGACTTGTGACGTCAAAAAGATATTTGGCGAGCAGAAGGTCTGTTTCAGAGTCAAACAGACGTTTCAATGTACTCATGAACCCATGTTTTTCTTCCTCTCCTCCGAACACCAAACAGTTTTTCCTTCGGTTGCTTGTTGATCTTCTCCGTGAACCAAATATTCACAGAAAAACATGCAGAGACAGTGTCATGCGGATCTCTTCCCCATGAATAGCTAAGCTCATTTCCTTTTAGATGAAAGGCTAACAGACAGTCATATGAGCCTGAAAACAAACACACGCTTCCATTTGAATGTTTTCAAAACTTGGCCATCCTTCACATTCGCACATTCGGCATAGGATAAAGCCCCTAACCACTTATTATCTCACAAACACACAGCACGCACGCACACACACACACACACACGCACGCACGCACGCACACACACACACACACACACTATAAGTATAAATACAAATACATTCTTCTTCATCACTAAGCGGTTTCCACATTTCAGGTAGTGGTTAAACTGTTTTGCCTGATGCTTTTGTTATTGAGAGAAAAGCAGGAGAATGTGTGCTCTGAACACAGGTGAGATAACGTCCTTATCCTCTCTCTCTCTCTCTCTCTCTCTCTCTCTCTCTCTCTCTCTCTCTCTCTCTCTCTCCTCTCTCTCTCTCTCTCTCTCTCTCTCTCTCTCTCTCTCTCTCTCTCTCTCTCTCTCTCTCTCTCTCTCTCTCTCTAGCAGGTCAACTTCCTAACGTAACTCCATAACTCTTGTCTCCTTTTCAAAGATTTCCTAAAAAAGGAATGTTCACTCATTGCCATAAAAATAACTAGCTGTGTTTGAGCTGGCGCCCGCACAAAAGCATATGTAGCGGCGCTATTCTGCTGCTGCATTATGGGCGATTATATTCCAACTTCCGCAAATTAGTTCAGTTTATCATTTTACTGAAAGCCACCAAATGTCATCTTTACACAAACAGAATGGCACTGGATCACTGGTTCACTAGCTAAAATCGGAGTTGCCTGCTTTAATTGCTCATTTTACCATGTTACGCAGATGTGCACACAAACATATTGCCAATTAGCACCTGCATAATAAATGTTAACTGTTGTACAAAATACTGCATGCTACACACAATGATTTAATTAACAGCTTTACGAGCAAAGACAGAAGACAATAACAGCCTCTTTAATCGCTGTTTCTGCATTCATCTCATTTTCAGTTCCACTGCAGACCAGAAAGTGTCTCGGCCAATCAGCTGATGTGTTGTTTCCATTCTCTTACACGCTGCTGTCCTCTCTCTTCATCTCTCGTTATCCTCACCCCCCTGTTTCCCCTCTCCTCGGCAGTCTCTCTCCTCTCTCTATGCATTATGTATTGTATATGTGCTTCTTCCTGCTCTGTGTTTTCATAGCCTCTCTCTCTCTCTCTCTCTCTCTCTCTCTCTCTCTCTCTCTCTCTCTCTCTCTCTCTCTCTCTCTCTCTCTCTCTCTCTCTCTCTCTCTCTCTCTCTCTCTCTCTCTCTCTCTCTCTCTCTCTCTCTCCCCCTTCAGTGTTTCAGTTTTACAATGGGTTTGCGATCAAGCGAATATATTCTCAAGTGCGGTCTTCTATGTGTTGCCATGGCTCCGTCGAGGTGGGCGAATACAGTTAGCTTGTGTTTTGTTGTGTGTTGCTCTCTGTTGTCATTGTCTTGTTTCATTTTAATTTTTTCTGAGATGTCGTTCCTTCTATGTCATTTTCTTTAGGTTTAGGATTTAAGTTGAATTCAGTGTCATTTGTTAGACATGATATAGTCATCCCGTAGCCACAAGTGAGTGAAATGTTCTGTGACAATATCTGTTTATAGTTGACTGCGCCTGCCTCTGTAGATTAGATTAGATTAGATTAGATTCAAATGTATGGTCAGTGCACTGCAGCACAAGTACAGTATAGAGAAAATAATTTAGCATCTAACCAGAGTGCAAATGTTACTGGGTATTAAAATGGGATATGAGCATAAAAATAATATATTAATACTAATAAAAAAAAATATATATATATATATAATATATATACAGGAAAGTGGATATCTAACAGGTAGTGATCAGGGGTATGCTGTAATTGAAAGCAGGATAAATATATATCAATGTAAATGTATATACAAGTGAGCATATATACATGTATGGCAAGTATAAATGTATATACAGGAGCAGGGATATACAGTTCTACAGTTTGAGATTTAAATGTATATGGCAGGTACAGTAAACAGGTATCTTATTAATACATATGTCCACTATAGAGAGGTGGGTCGTTGGTAGTTGAGATTACAGTTTTAGTTATTTTCTTTTTTTCTTTTTTTCCAGTTAGTCAAAGACATTGGTGGTGATTAATTATTATAGGTGTTGAGCAGAGGGGTGGGCAGCAGGGGGGGGGCGGCATCAGGGGATGGGGCAGCGGGGGGGGGGCAGCAGGGGGGGGCAGCAGGGGGGGGGGGGGGCAGCAGGGGCGTGGCAGCAGGGGGGGGGCAGCAGGAGCGTCTTCGTGGTGCTGCTTGACTTGGAACAAAGGTTTCTATAGCGCCTACCGGAGGGGAGGAGGGCAAACAGTCCATGGTTGGGGTGAGAGGGGTCATTCACTATTTTTTGTGCCTTCCTCAGACACCGTTTGTGGTGGGTAGTGTTTATTGCAGGGAGGGGTAATCCAACAATGTGTTGGGCGGTTTTCACCACCCTGTGCAGCGCTTTCCGGTCGGAAACAGTGCCGTACCACGTGCCGTACCACACTGTGATGCAGTTGGTGAGGATGCTTTCAATAGCACACCGGTAAAAGTTCACCAGAATCTGAGGTGACAGGTGGGCTTTCCTCAGTCTCCTCAGGAAGAAGAGACGCTGGTGAGCCTTCTTTACCAGTGAGGCCGTATTCAAGATTCAAGATTCAAGATAACTTTATTTATCCCGAGGGAAATTAAGGTGCAACAGTTGAAACGGGGCATAAATGCACACAAAATATACTAATACCTAAAGCTAAAAATTAAATAACAACAAACTAAACTAAGCTAAACTAGTATAAACAAGATATAACAAAATTAACTCTAAATGAAATCTAAATGTATTGATAGATGAATTGCACAATTTACAGTATTATTACAGTAATACGTAGGTATATACAATACACAACAATACGTATAGTGCAAATTGGCAGTAATAGAATAATAATAAAATAAAAGTGACATGTGAAAAGTGAAATAGAATTTACAGTGCAAATTACAGTGAGAGGATTTACAGTGTGTTGACCAAAAAATAATAATAACAGTGCGTTGACCTTAGGTCACTGAGGTCACTTGTCACTTGTTGAGGTCACTGTCCCTCTCACGACCCGAGGTAGATGAATTATAGTCTGATGGCCACAGGAAGAAAGGACTTCCTGTGGCGTTCTGTGGTGCACCTGGGTGGAATGAGTCTGTTGCTGAAGGTGCTTCTGTATGAGGTCAGCACCTGATGGAGAGGGTGAGAGTTGTTGTCAAGGATACTACGCAGCTTACGCAGCATCCTCCTCTCAGACACCACCAACAAGGAATCCAGCGCCAGCCTTCCTGACGATCCTGCTGATCTTGTTGGCGTCTGCTGACCTCAACCTGCTTCCCCAGCACACAACACCGGAGAAGATGGCACTGGCTACCACCGACTGGTTGAACATCTTCAGCATCGTGTTACAAACAAGGACCGTACCCTCCGCAGGAAGTAGAGACGGCTCTGGCCCTTCTTGTACACGGCCTCAGAGTTCTTGGCCCAGACCAGTTTGTTGTCCAGGTGAAGTCCCAGGTATTTATATTCCTGAACAACTTCTGTGGACACACCCTTGATGGAAATGGGTGTGGGGGTAGATTTCCTCCTGCGGAAGTCCACCACCATCTCCTTCGTCTTGTCTGTGTTGAGTTGCATATGGTTCAGCTCACACCACTCAACGAAGGAGTCCACGACGCCCCTGTACTCCTCATCGTTTCCCTCGCTGACACAACCAACAACTTCGTCCGAGAACTTCTGCAGGTGGCAGGACTCAGAGTTGAACTGGAAGTCTGAGGTGTATAGGGTGAACAGGAATGGGGAAAGAACCGTTCCCTGTGGAGCACCAGTGCTGCTGACCACAGTGTCAGATACACATTCCTGCAGTCTGACAAACTGTGGACGACCCGTCAAATAGTCTATTATAATAGTCTGTATTGAGGGACCAGGAGAGGTCCTCGGAGATGTGGACCCCCAGGAAATTGAAGCTGGAGACACGCTCAACCTTGATGAGTTGATGAGGATGGGGGCGTGTGCACCAGCTCTGGTCTTCCTGAAGTCGACGATGAGCTCCTTGGTCTTCTTGGTATTGAGGTTGTTGTCAGCGCATCACGCCACCAGGTGCTGGACCTCCTCCCTGTAGGCTGCCTCATCGTTGTTTTTGATGAGGACCACCGTTGTGTCATTGGCAAACTTGATGATGGTGTTTGTACCATGAACAGGAGTGCAGTTGTGGGTGAAGAGGGAGTAGAGGAGAGGGCTCAGGACACAGTGTCACGGTTACGGTGGTTGACAGGGGGCGTTGCCAGGCCGCGTGCGCTAGAGGCGCACACACACGCACCTGCCAACCATTACCGTGGCTAATTGCCATTGATGTCACCTGGGGGGCTATTTATACAGCGGCGTCAGTGAGAGACGTCGCTCGTTCGTACTAGGTGTAACCGGTACGCTACAAGTCCCCAGGTGACATTCATCCCTGGTCCTGATCACCCTGCTACGGACTATCGGAGAGATAGCCCGCCCGTCTGCTGTTCCAGCCCCTCGTCGGTCCCGGAGTACCGCCCGTCATCTACCTGTCGGTACGACGCACCTCGACCTCCCGGTAACCTGACCATCGCCTGTCCCCAACGATCCGTTCGTCTCCTACCTGTCGGCACGACGCACCTCGACCTCCCGGTAACCTGACCATCGCCTGTCCCCAACGAGCCGTTCGCCTACTACCTGTCGGCACGACGCACCTCGACCTCCCGGTAACCTGACCATCGCCTGTCCCCAACGAGCCGTTCGCCTACTACCTGTCGGCACGACGCACCTCGACCTCCCGGTAACCTGACCATCGCCTGTCCCCAACGATCCGCTCGTCTCCTACCTGTCGGCTTGACGCACCTCGATCTCCCGGTCCCAGCTCCCTCGTCGGTCCTGGGGGATAACCTTCTATTGTGTTTTGTGCCATCAATAAACCCCTGTTCTTCCTTTCCTGGTCTCCGCCTGCGTTCTGGGTCCAACCTCACCACACACCGCCGTGACAGAACGAACGAGCCATTATGGACCCCGGCGACGGAGATCGGGTGAAGCGCGAAATCCACGGTTACGCAGCGCAGTGGGAGCAACATCTGGCGGAAGCCCATGCGACAATTACCCGGCTGGTGGACATCACGGAGTCCCAGGGCGTACGCATAGCGCACCTCGAGGCGAGGGGTCCACAAACGCCGGTTCTCGCTGGTTCCGCGGAGCCGCACATCCCGCCCCCGCCGAGATACTCGGGGAATCCGGACACCTGCCGGAGCTTCCTGGTTCAGTGCAAAAACATATTTGAAGCACAGCCGTCCCGCTTTACGAGGGAAGCGGGGAGGATTGCGTACATAGTGAGTCTGCTGGAGGGAGGACCCCTCGCTATGTACGATGCGCTCCGTGCGCAAGGATCTCCTCTCGTGGAGACTTTCGTGGCTCTCGAGATGGAGCTGATGAGGGTGTACGACCACCCCATACGGGGCGCCCAGGCTGGACAACTCCTGTTGCGGCTTAAGCAAGGAACGCTTAGTCTTCGGGAGTACATCGCCCGGTTCCGCCGGTTGGCGGTGGAGTCCGGTTGGAACGAGGAATCGCTCCTGTCCGCGTTCCAGAGCGGACTCAACCGGGAGTTGGGCACGGAGGTGGCGTTGCGGGGCCAGAAGGGCACTGTGGATGAGGCCATCCAGATGGCCATTCAGGTGTCTGACCTAGCTATGCAGTGGGGGGACGGTCCGGGTCCTTCCAGAAGCGTCTCCCGCCCAGCTGAGGAGAGGAGATATTCTCGGTCCACCGCTTCCTTTGCGGAGGAGCCGATGCAGTTGGATCGGGTGGTCCTTTCCCAGCAGGAACGGAAGCGGAGGCTGGACACCGGAGCTTGTCTCTACTGCGGGACGTTGGGACACTCCATTCGCGACTGTCATCGTCGGCCAAAAGATCGGGCCCCTCAGTGACGGCGGGGTCCCTGAGGTGCCAGAATGCGACCCGCTCTCCAGCTCCACTTGCAGGCTCCCATTTTCACGGGCATCTCCTTTGGGCGAAGGAGAGGCTTCCGGTGGAGGTGTTGGTGGACTCCGGAGCAGACGCTAGTTTTATTGATGCGGCTCTGGTCGAACGGGCCGGTATTCCCACCGAGCGGATACAGCCACCATTGGAGGTGAACTCGCTGGATGGCAAGCCGTTGGCCCGGATCACTCAACGGTCTGTTCCTCTCACCCTGATCCTGTCAGGGAATCACCGGGAGACCATCAGCCTACACATCATCTCCTCCCCCCACACCCCGGTGGTATTGGGTAGACCGTGGTTGGCGATCCACAATCCACACATCGATTGGGAGGCGGGTTCCGTGATTAGTTGGAGCATGTTCTGTCACTCGAACTGCCTCCGGTCCGCTCTACCCCCATGCAGCTCACCCACCCGTCCGGTCCCGAGTCCTCCCGATCTCTCTTCCGTCCCCCGCGTTTACCACGACCTCGGGGAGGTGTTCTCTAAGGAACGGGCCGTCTCCTTACCCCCTCACAGACCATACGACTGCGCCATCAATCTCCTTCCCGGCGCGTCTTTGCCGGTGAGGCGACTCTACAATCTGTCCCGGCCCGAGAGACAGACTATGGAGACCTACATCCACGACTCTCTGGCAGCGGGCCTGATCAGACCCTCGTCGTCGCCTGTGGGTTCTGGTTTTTTTTTTGTGACTAAAAAGGATAACTCGTTAAGGCCGTGTATTGACTTCCGGGGTCTAAACGATATCACCGTCAAGAATAAATACCCCTTGCCACTCATCGACCCAGCCTTCGAGCCTCTCCGTAATGCGACGGTGTTCTCCAAATTGGACCTCCGCAATGCCTACCATCTCGTCCGGATCCGTGAGGGGGACGAGTGGAAGACGGCGTTCAACACTGCTTTGGGGCACTTCGAGTACCGGGTCATGCCCTTCGGTCTCACCAACGCCCCGGCAGTGTTCCAGGCTCTGGTGAACGACGTCCTCCGAGACATGCTGAACCTGTTCGTCTTTGTCTACCTGGACGATATTTTGATATTTTCAGGTAGTCAGAGGGAGCACGTTCAGCACGTCCGGTTGGTACTTCAGCGGCTTTTGGAGAACAAGCTGTTCGTCAAGGCGGAGAAGTGCGAGACACACAGTCTTGTGTAACACCAGTGTTTAGGGTGAGGGTGGAGGAGGTGAGATAGTCTAACCTGACTGACTGGGGTCTGTTGGTTAGGAAGTCTAATAACCAGTTACAAACTGAGGGGTTAATGTCAAGGTTATTGGTTTTCATGAGGTCACCAAGTTTGAAGATGAGTTTGGGGATGATAGTGGATGATGGAAGACTCTACATTTAACCCATCGTAATATATCCTTATATGAGGAGGTATGAGGAGCAGTGGGCAGCTATTGTATATACAGCGCCCGGGGAACAGTGTAGGGGTATGGTGCCTTGCTCAAGGGCACCTCAGCAGTGCTCAGGTGTTTCAGGGACTTGAACCGGTGGCCTTTCAGTTCCCAAGCCAATCCTGCTTCCCCCGTGTCCCTGTGCTGGGGCTTGATACTTGTAGTTTTTGGACCAAATTTCCATGTGACAGACAATTCATTTAGACCTCAAGGAACTGTGTCAAGTTTAAAAAAATAGGCATGAAATGAGACCTTTAAGATCCGTTTGACTGCAGAACACTGGATATTAGAAGAGTGAATACTCACTCGATGTTCTATGAATGGGGGATTAATTGGCAGGACGTAGAGTGCTAAGTGCAAAAGTAAATATATAGCAAGCAGCAGAGTCTTACTGCTACTTTTCCTCTTGCCAACATTTGGCAGCTTGTACTATTTCTCTGAAAATGTGACTGACTTTTTAATGCAAGTATAAAAAAGATGAATATCTGCTTCTCAGCGTCAAGCAGGCAAGCAGATCAACCAGCTAATACTAGCTTTTATTTGAGAAAAAACCTTTAAAAGGGACTTGGCATTAAATTGGGACTCAAAGGCCTTGAAGAGGCCTTGTTAGTTGAAGTTTGATGGTAAATCACGCCAGTCTACTCTACTCGACATACGGTTAAAATATTAAGCCAACTCCACTGTTCTAAAGTGGTGTGGGCTTCACTGTTTAGCGGACAGACTACTATTATATGTCGATGTACTTTCATTGTACCATTGTTTCTATCAATGTTACTACAGCAAAACAACATTTAAACTCTTGCATGACACTAGTCCAGCAGGTGCTGCCGTGCAGTGGCACTCCCCTAAATAATAAACGCCTAAATAGACGGTCTAGCAATGAAGCTAGGGCCTATGGGTTTTAGCTCTCACGTTAGAATGTCGTCTCTCATTCCTGAGGTCGTCTGTTCGAACCTAGTGCGAGACACCGACTGTTACGATTATTAGCGTACTTTTCTATCTTACTTTTTACCGCAAATTTGAAATGTTTGCAAATGAATTTCTTGCTCTGTTCATTTTTCTAAATTGTCTGAAGCCAATATGATTTCACGGTGGTCAGTGTCATAGCGTGATGCGTTTGAAGAATGCATACAAAGTTCAAATGTCCTTATTACACGTTCATTCAGCCTTACTTTGAGAATGACAACATGGAGAGATCATCTTTAAGTGAAGGTGATTCTTTTTTTAATGTAATTCAATACAGCGAAAACAACTTCAAATAGCATGAAAACGTGTGTAGCCGACACACGTCTCATATACTGTAGGCTATTGGCTAACTTAATGATTCAAATAGAGAGGCAGTCAAAAGAGGAAGAACCTTGAGGAAGAGGAAGACCCCCTGCACTTCTGACATGATTCCAGTGGCCCCTACTTCCACCCTCTGTTCTTCCTTCCAGTTGAAAAAGAAGGTTGAATGTTTTGAGTGTGTCGTGGCGGCTTCACAAGGGTCCGCCCGGAGCAGTTCAATGGACGGTTAAGACGTGACTCGGAGCTAAAGCGGGTCCACAGCGAGCTCTTGCCGTGACGGCCGGTTACACATATAAGGCCCATTTAAAGTGGTCTTACATGATTGCAATGTCAAACAATGGAATGTCAAACAATGTAATTTGAGAAAGACCTGGCATTTGACCTATAGTTCACATTAAATGACAGCAGCAAACTGACTTGGTAAGTCATGAAATAATTGTTAACTAAAAAGCATAAAGCTACATATGCAAAGAAAGTGACTGCGACTAAGCGGCTCCTCGCCCCTGCTCATATGACCTGATTGTCTTTGTCTGAGCAGAATGCATGGTTGGTACTGGTGTTTCGGAGCCACTAATGTCACCTATATTGTTCCACAATCTTTGAAATTCCATTGCTTTGTAATTTACAAAAGGTGGTCTGGCAGTAACTTCATCTGAGGTTTATCATGCTGTTTACACTGAGGGAGGGTTTTTCTGCCACATGCTTTTTTGTGTGAATATCTAATATATATATATATATATATATATATATATATATATGTTTATATTCATACCATATATATCTTTTTTCTTTTCCCTTTTTTCTGAACCTCTGGCAGTTTTTCACAGAAATCTCCATTTAACCATGTTTTGCATTTTAAGTTTGAGATAAATATCTTTATTATTTTTAAAAACCTTCTGAAGTCACTTTTTAATATATATATATATATATATATTAAAAGCAAAATAACTAGCTCAAATAAATACATTTTTGTTATTATTATCAAACTTTGAGTATAGTTTGGGAATATTTGCCAAAGCCGGAGGTATAACAAATATAGACTATAGCTACCCGCCGTTCTCCATTCCAAGAGAAAGTTGCCTTCAGAAACGCAGCTTCTTAGCCACAAGCTCAACTCAACATAACATAAGGGACCACTTGGCATCTCTCTCTCTCTCTCTCTCTCTCTCTCTCTCTCTCTCTCTCTCTCTCTCTCTCTCTCTCTCTCTCTCTCTCTCTCTCTCTCTCTTGGCAGTCCTCGGGAGATGTTAAATTGAGCACTTAGACATAGGAACCCTCCCTCCGGTTTCACTTATGACCCCCCCCCCTTATCCATTAACACCTGCTAGCGCTCCCAATCAATATGGCCGCTTCGCATTCTGTTCGCTCATAATTAATCGCAGACGCGCACCAGATCTAATCAAGGGAGAATCCATAACTACCGCCTAGGGCCCTAATGAGTAGATATAGTCCAAGGAAGATATGGACAGCTCCAATTCTCTCTCCTTTTATTTTTTATAAAAAGCTCGCTTATAACCTCTTTTGTGATTATTTTAAGTCATTTTATTATCATTTTAATATTATTATAAGTATTATTTAACATAATACCCCGGAGGCCGCTGATATATTGTAGGCTATTTCCATTAGAGGTTTGGTAACGGGGGTTAATGTCATAAACCAGGGTCATTGCTCTGTTGACTGTGGTTTTTGAATTTAGTTAACTTATTTTGCTGTATTACTCTCATGTATATAATTGTTAGTCTTGTCGTCTAAAAGATAACAGTGTTCTTTAATCCTAAAGCCGTTCACTTGATAACTGTAAACCAAAGTCTTCGGCATTGAGGCCATGCCGAAAATGTATATTAGCAATGCAAAACTGACAGTGGGCAGCCAAGGCTGTCGACTTATTGATTAAATTAATTGTCATCAAGAGATGCAATGTGATCCTAGAGACATCAAATTGCAAAACTAGAACGGGCTGCACACATGAACGTTGAGTGTACTTGACCTGACCTGACGCTAAGCTCTATCATTAGAGATTGATCAGTAATTGAACAGCATTGCATTTTGATTTGCATGATCATTTCCCCTCCATGGAGTCTGTATGGTTAGTGTGTGTGTGGTTAAGTTGAGTCAGGCTGATTAGTGGCTCTGGAGCTGGTTGAGGCTGCACACCTGTGGTGCATCAGAGTAATCAAGGCACACCGGTTAAACCAGCCATCAACCACACACACACACACACACACAGGAGAGCCCAGACATGTCAGTATATTAGTACTGCTCTGCCTGTAAATATCTTGCCGACTCTACAATAAACGGGTTGGTACAACGTGCTACCTGTGTGCTGTGTGTTGGAGGAGCCCAGCAAAGCTACTTAGGGGGCAGCGTGGAAGAGGTCAACTGCCTTGGTTATCCTGATACAGCCTCACCCAGCCTCTTCCAGCCTCACCCAATCAGAACCAGCCAATAACAACACACACACACAGCACATACCGTCAAGTATGACATGGAAAGACCTCTATGATACAATACGATTTTGTTGAACCCGGAAAGGAATTTCAGGTGTTGAAACAGCAAAAGAACGTATCAAATGTTAATAAAACAGACTAATGAAAAGTGGAATATAGCGCAATATTCTGAATACCAACTAATACTAATAAAAGGTAAAATAGGTCATTCCCTCCTCGACAAAAGATATCAGATGGCTAACAAAGTGTGTGTGTGTGTGTGTGTGTGTGTGTGTGTGTGTGTGTGTGTGTGTGTGTTTGTGTTTGTGTGGGGGGGGTATTGGTTCCCAATCTTGAGCTTTTATAAGCTGTGATAAGTAAAATAACAAAGTAAAAGTCTATATCAAACATGAATACAACTGAATAATATTAAGTGGAATATACCACAATTCATACTCGGAACGATGTAAAATAAATCGGATGATGTAAATAAAATCATGTCAGATAAGATGGTAAGAGCTACATTAGGTAGATAAATGTTAATTTCTTACAAAAAATGGGAGACAAATGGAAAATAATAAATACCAAAAGCCTTACGCGGTTACGCTTTTTAAATGCTTCTTTCCAAAAGGACAAGCAATACATATAAAATAACCAGTTGATCAGTGTATAAAATGAAGGATCATTTACTAATTAGGAAACCAACCTTTACCGATTTGCTCATTATTATAAAGATTCAAGGTTAAAGAGACTTTATTTATCCCGAGGGAAATTAAGGTGCAGTTGAAACAGGGGGAATAAATGCACACAAAATATAGTAATACCTAAAAACTAAATAACAACAAACTAAACTAAACAAAACTAGTATAAACAAATATAACTAAATGAAATCTAAATGAAATCTAAATGTATTGACAGATGAATTGCACAATTTACAGTATTATTACAGTAATACGTAGGTATATACAATATACAACAGTACGTATAGTGTAAATTGGCAGTAATAAAATACTAATAATAACACACCAACCGAGGGGCATCCTCTGGCTATAAGTGCTCGGGTTGGGGCATCCTCTGGCTATAAGTGCTCGGGTTGGGGCATCCTCTGGCTATAAGTGCTCGGGTTGGGGCATCCTCTGGCTATAAGTGCTCGGGTTGGGGCATCCTCTGGCTATAAGTGCTCGGGTTGGGGCATCCTCTGGCTATAAGTGCTCGGGTTGGGGCATCCTCTGGCTATAAGTGCTCGGGTTGGGGCATCCTCTGGCTATAAGTGCTCGGGTTGGGGCATCCTCTGGCTATAAGCGCTCGGGTTGGGGCATCCTCTGGCTATAAGCGCTCGGGTTGGGGCATCCTCTGGCTATAAGTGCTCGGGTTGGGGCATCCTCTGGCTATAAGTGCTCGGGTTGGGGCAAAGACAGCTGGGCTGTAGGGGGACTTCTATGGTTTGAAGGTTCAAGGCGTGTGGGTACTTAAAATGGTGTTGTGCGTCGCCAACTGTGCTGAATGTTTGTCAAGTTTCTGTTTTATTCATGTATTATGTTTAGTTTAGTCCAGGGTTTTATGTCGATAGTCTGTCTTCCTCCCGCCCCCCTGTGATTGGTTATGTCATTATTGTTTGCACCTGGTGATGTCTCCTGGCATAAATAGGTCCAGGCAATCACTGTCTCGTTGCCAGATTGTCTCGTTGTGTTATGCCCGAGTTCTCCAGCGTTCAGGTTCCACGTCATGTTTTTCTTCAGGTTTTTCTGTGATTAGGTCTTTTGCTTTTGAGCTTTTCAATCATCGAGCTTGCTTTTTTCAGTAAAGACTCTTTTTACTTTATCACTGTGTCTGCATTCGTGCTTTTGGGTCCACACCGTGTACGCCCGTGATAAATGGCTCCCAGGGAGACCTCAACCGGAGTCACCAGACACCGAATAGATTTTGATACATTAGACCCCAGAGAATGGAAAATAAGTACGAGGCCTCTTTAACATTTTGAAATACTTAAGGACATACAAGTATAACGTTTTATTATTGTAATTTATGGCTGCGCTTCGGGGGGGGCCTGGGGAAAAGGTAATGTTTATGTTTAAAGGTGTGTTTAAACCGTCAACCGGCAAAATGAATTGGATATACTCTGAAAAAGGTGAGATGCAACGCTGTTGCCTCTGGCTGGGAGCAGATATCGATCCAGTCTTTGAGGTTCAAATCCCATTTCCCCTGATTCACTTATATATTCACGTATAAGATAATAACGGTTTTAATTTGTGTTCCTAGCCAGGAGAATATCTCCTATATATGTGGTTAAATCTCTCTCTCTCTATCTCTCTCTCTGTGTGTCTCTCTCTCTCTCCACCTGTATGTCTGTTATTTCTCTCGTCTGCCTCCATCTGCGGCTGTCTCTCTGCCCTTCAGTGTCTGTTGTAAATGTAAGAAAAGCGCCATAAAGTTGTTCAAAATTAATCTCTCTCACCTTCTGACCTTCCAGATCTCTAACTTTACTCTGGGAGCCCACTTTTCGTTGGGATTCAACGTCATGGAAAGGTCGAAGGTCAGGTTCAGGTGGAAGCTTTAAGTCTTTCGGATAAATCAATTATACTGTATACCAGTGGTGAAGCGTCAGGGCCTTCAAGGTATTCAGAGAAGGCCCTGGAACTCTCAGATGAAACAAAACAAAATCGAATTAATTGTATTAATAAAATGTAATACAATTTAATCTAATTTAATCTAATTTAAACTTTCTCGGTCCATGCACGACGCATTTGAGTGGTTTTGTGTTGCAACCATGCAACCAATCAGATATTTTTCTGGGTTGCTGGGAAGAATATCCTTCAACTAAAGTATTCCCGATGACTTTGCCCTCAGACTGAATGAGAGCGTACGTTTGGATTGACAATTTGTTCAACCAATATTATAGCCATATTGTAGCCAATGGGCGTATTCTTTCAGATTTCCCCACAGCTCAATAGGGAGCTAGTAGGTCTACTGGCTGGAGCGAGAGTGGATCTAGCGTAGTGCTACGTTTTTTCTACGTAGGTTTTTACGTCAAAATGGCGAAGGCGAAGATACATGGACACTGCTTTACCAACTATGGTACACTTGGAAATTGGCTGCGACAATCTGATCTGCCAAAATGAGATAAGGCCTCCATGACGTCCGTCTGACTAGAAAAACGGAATTTTCGCGATCGTTATCTATCCGGCTGTCAATGTCTGTGTGGCAGGGCGACCTCCCCCATCAATGATCCACTACATCCAACTGCGTTTTGTGAACACTTTCTTAACTACTGAGCAAATACATAACACATGAATACACACTTCTAAATTTACCCAAAATATATGTATTATTTTTATATGAAATACCCATGCATTTACTTGATTTACACCACAAATCCTGCATCATCTCCATCAGAGGGTGAGGGTGAGGGTGAGGGTGAGGATGTGGGTGAGGGTGAGGATGTGGGTGAGGGTGAGGGTGAGTGTGAGGATGTGGGTGAGGGTGAGTGTGAGGATGTGGGTGAGGGTGAGTGTGAGGATGTGGGTGAGGGTGAGTGTGAGGATGTGGGTGAGGGTGAGTGTGAGGATGTGGGTGAGGGTGAGTGTGAGTGTGAGGATGTGGGTGAGGGTGAGGGTGAGTGTGAGGATGTGGGTGAGGGTGAGTGAGTGTGAGGATGTGGTTGAGGGTGAGGGTGAGTGTGAGGATGTGGGTGAGGGTGAGTGTGAGTGTGAGGATGTGGGTGAGGATGAGGGTGAGGGTGAGTGTGAGGATGTGGTTGAGGGTGTAGGTGTAGGTGAGGGTGAGGGTGATGATGGATCCTCCTAGTGTTCATGCCCACGGCCAGGAGACTTCTTTGCAGCGTTCTTCAAAGTTTTATTCGGCATGACGGTGATATTGATACGGTGATGTTGATACTGTGACGGTGATATTGATACGGTGATGTTGATACTGTGACGGTGATATTGATACGGTGATGTTGATACTGTGACGGTGATGTTGATTCTGCGCTGTCTAGTGCGGTTAGGATTTGAATCGTCGAGCAGCAGCCTTTTTAAAGGGTATGACACGTAATCGACGGCGATACGCTGCCGCGCGCTATGCATTAGTTAGACTATCGTTGGGATTTGAGAGAGAGAGAGAGAGAGAGAGAGAGAGAGAGAGAGAGAGAGAGAGAGAGAGAGAGAGAGAGAGAGAGAGAGAGAGAGAGAGAGAGAGAGAGAGAGAGAGAGAGAGAGAGAGAGAGAGAGAGAGAGAGAGAGAGAGAGAGAGAGAGAGAGAGATGCTTCGAGCACGAGGTACTAAGCTACCATGCTAGGGACTGGGGCCACATTGTGTTAGGTAGCCCTTAAGCAAGACACTTATTTTCAAACCCAAGTCCCTGGATACTTTTGATGTGTGAAGCAAACCTAAACGTGTTGTTTTTCCCCTCTGGGGGGAGGCTGTACCGTGTTTGGGATACGCTGGTATTTTTAATTTGAAAAAAATGACGACGTGTATTCTATGTGTACATGAATGTTTGTTTGTTTTCAAGAGGTTTATATTTGCCGTGTGAAACAAGTACAATGGAATGTTTACTCCTCCTCCTACTCGCATTCTATACTATATACATAACAATACTATACTTAACTATACAATATTCTATAAACAACACTATATACTACCTATGATATGCTATACTATATTATATAAACAACACTATACTATAACAATACTGTTCACAATATGAAGAACAATATAATTTTTTTTTTTTTTTTTAATTTTAACTACTTATTTTATCCCGAGGGAAATTACTTCTCTGCATCTTGACCCATCCTAGTGTTAGGAGCAGTGGGCAGCCATTAGTACAGCGCCTGGGGAGCAGTGTAGGGGGTGCCTTGCTCAAGGGCACTTAGGCAGTAACCTGGTGTTTCCGGGTCTTGAACCGGCGACCTTGCGGCGGTTCAAGAGACTGATGGATGATATACAGAATACATATGGTGAATTGTGCAAAAAGCATTTTAAAGTGCCAGTAGTGCAGCAGCATCATGAATACAGTGCAGTACAGGGCAGAACAGTGCAGTCAATGTATTGAGTCCAGAAAATCCAGCAAAAGTATGATAGTGTAATGAAATATGGATAACAATGTTATGATAGTGGCAGCCCTCCTAGCAGTTCCGTTAGCGCACTGCCTGTCGATAACATTGTTATCCAACGATTCCAGTGGCTTCAGAGACCTGTCATTATGGAGCTGGTAGGGTGGGTTCAGGCGTCTTGCTCAGAGGATGCCTTCAGGCGAGGCTAGGGACATTGGCCATGGAACCCAGTAACACCCCTAGCCTGTTTATGTGTATTAGTGCATGTGCTTGGGTCAATGTGTTCAATATGTTTTTATTTGCCGTTTGCGACAAGTACAATGGAATACTTTCTCAAAAATGTCCACAACAATACTATGCTATGCTAAACTATACAATACTATACCATACTATACAATACTTTAAAAAACACCATATATTTCCAACTATATACTATACTATATACAATAAACAACACTATACACTACCTTCAATATACTATTCTATATACTATGAACACTTTACTTTAACAATACTATACACAAAAATATCAATGTAGACGTACATTGATATATACATATGTACATTATATATACATATATATAAAGTATATATATGTGTATGTACTGTGGCACGCACCCGTGCTGTCCACCGAGTTGTCCACCGAGGGAGGACAACAGCGGTTGCGGGTGTAACAAATGGTTTTATTTCCTTAAACAGGTGGGGGTAGGGGGAAAGGGGATAACGGTGAATCAAAAAGGTCCTCCCGGTTGGGGTACCGTCTCTCTCTTTCTTGGTCGTCCCGGGGTAGCTGTCCTGGGCCGGGGCTCGGGGGTGTTGGTCCGCCTCCTGGGGCTCCCGTTAGGGCAGCAACACCGCCACCAGGGGTTAAAGCTGGAGATAGACACAATCCCCATTAACAATCCTGCTCCGGCATTAACAGTCCTATAGCACGCCGCAGCTTTTAGTCCGGGTTGGCCTGCGGGCCTATTACCACATACTGTTCCTCTCCTCTTCCTTCCACGCTCTCCCTTTTCTCCCTGCCTCTGGCCTTCTTGAGTGGCTCCCCTCCAGGTGTACGGCGTCAGGCCTGACGAGCCGCTCCAGGTGTTCCCCATTCGGCCTGACGAGTGGGCGGTTACGGTCTGAGCTCTCCGTGGTGCTAATCCTGCCAGGAGCTCAGAGGGGTAGTACCGGTGTTCTACCACCTGGCCCAAGGGTTTCCCAGCATGCTTCCCAGTGGAGCCCGGGGCGCCACAGTACGTGTATGTTCACACATGTATGTGTGTGTGGTGGGCCTGGGCCTTGGAGGCCTCCTGCTCTTCCTGGTGCTGGTGGACATTGGCTGCTTCTTCCTGCTCCAGTGCGGTCTGCTCATGTGCATCACGCGCTCGCTCTGCAGCAAGAAGACCACCACCAGCGGCAAGGAGATGGAGGAGGGCAAGGAGATGGAGGAGGGCAAGGAGATGGAGGAGGGCAAGGCGATGGAGGAGGGCAAGGCGATGGAGGAGGGCAAGGAGATGGAGGAGGGCAAGGAGATGGAGGAGGGCAAGGCGGCCTACCTGTGAGTAATACAGCATCACCCATTGATTCAAGAGATAGATATAAGATGTTTTAATTTGCCATATGAAACAAGTACAATGGAATGCTATCTCCCAATTCCGTCCCACGGTATCACTTTTCAAATGAACTATACTTATAAATTGAAAATACTGTACAAAATAAAATAAAAACAATACAAATAACAATAAAGTTGGAGGAGGGATGTCCAGGCAGAGATGTCTTTGAGTGGGCAAAACTGGGGAGACCTTGAAATTGTCTCACAGGGAGGCCAGGTATGGTCCACTCCAACCAGATGCTCTCACTCACTAATATCTAAAGGATGGAATTACAATTGCAAAAACTTTAATGTAAAGAAAATGGAATCTTCAGTAGGTACTTCATTAGGTACTTCATTAGGTACTTCATTAGGTACTGCAGTGCCTGCAGTAACTACTAATTAGCATGGATTGGTTTGGCCCAGCTGGACCACTGTGCATTTGATGTTGGGCTGCTTGTGTGTGTGTGTGTGTGTGTGTGTGTGTGTGTGTGTGTGTGTGTGTGTGTGTGTGTGTGTGTGTGTGTGTGTGTGTGTGTGTGTGTGTGTGTGTGTGTGTGTGTGTGTGTGTGTGTGTGTGTGTGTGTGTGTGTGTGTGTGTGTGTGTGTGTGTGTGTGTTGAGTTCCATGTGGTTCCAGGTTGGGACGGCTACGGATGCTCTTCTAAGATGTTGCCTCCCCCCCCCCCTCTTCCTCCCTATCTAATCATTTATTTTTCATCATTTCAAAGGTGGCATTTTCTTTTTTCTTTACTATTTCACTTCTTTAAGATTTTTCTATGATGACGGGATCAAAGGCAATCTCCCAGACTGTCTGTCTGTCTGCTCCCCCCCCCCCCCCCCCCACACACACACACATACACATACACAAACACACACACAAACACACACACACACACACCAGCTGCCAGTCGCGCCAGCCCTCGGTCCAGCGATGGGGTAAGTGCTGAACAACCCCCCTCTCCCACCCCCCCCCCCCCCCACACACACACACACACACATTTACACACACACACACACACACACACCTGGGAACATCAGCAGTAGGGAGGTTGTAAAGTGTGGGCTACAGGTGTACTGATATTCTCCCTCCATAAAGGTAGAGGAATAGGAACAATGGATAAGAATGGGACATAAACATCCCCCCTCCCTCCACACCCCCTCGCCATCCACCAATGACAGAGCTTTTTATTTGAATAATTAGATATTCATTGATTTATGTACTGCGTTGCCCTGCCTTTCGAGCACACACCCAAACACAGGGCTTCTGAATTTGCATTAACAGTCATACCCACACATTTGGTTACATTGTCGATTGTGTTTGTTGTTTCCCGGGTATTGGTATAATGTCTTCGCTCATGAAGGCCAGGCCTCATATATAACCTTATATATGAAGGCCTCATATATAATATTTATATTTTGGTTTTTTTCTCCATATTAGCAGAAATCTTCATAAACGGGGCAATAAAAAGCCAATCAGGCAATTCGCATTTGCACAAAAAGCATAATTAAGTACAGAGCCAACGAATGACGGCTGGGCTTGCACAACGACAGCCGCAATTAACCCCATTAAACAGTCATCAAATTAACTTTGTTATTTTATTTAAGTGGAGCTGAATGCGCTGAATGCGGGGCCATTGCAGAGCGCCATGCCTCAGTCGCACACAAGATCAAAGGGTAACAATCACTATTCATACTTCATTATTACGGAGGTTGTTGTGGGAGAGACAGAGGAGGCTGTTTTTGTAGGAACATTTTGGAGGTTCGGTCTCCTCGACCCCCACCCCCTCCTGTGAATGGGTTATTCAAATATATTAGATTATAGACCATAGTCCTTCTAAATTAAAGGGTCCTGCAACAAATAATTACTGTGGTCATTTTGTCAATAAGCAGTCTGCTTTCCGAAACAACCTGGGGTTGAATTTATGGATATTCGTCCATGAGACTTAGTGCTAGAGGCCCTCTCTCTAGCCCCCTGTGAGCCTCTTAAAGATTCTGAGCTGAAGTAGCTGTTAGCTAAGACAGCTTCTAGCTCTATCATTAGCCAAGTGTGTCGGTGAACTTCATGTGCTATCGGTGGCCGAAACCTGTATGCATTGAAACTCTGAAGGGTCAGGAGTTGCCCTGTGGCCCAACCCAACCCAGCTCTCCCACCTTCCATGTGAACCAGGTCATCAAGCTGGCTGTTTTTAACCCACCTCATCAAGAGGATACAGGCAGTGGACAGCCAAGACTATCTTGTCCAGTTAGAGTTTTGGGAGTTTATATCAGTGCAACAGCAGACATTTGTTAAGAGACCAGCTGTTTGTCTGTTGTGGTGGGTGTAGGAAATGTTCTGGTTATTGGATTGGTCATGTTGGGTTGCTGATGCAATATGCCAAGTGTACAGGGCAAAGGGCCGTCATCCTCCAGCTGGCATGAAGGGCCACTCTACCAGGAGTATCGCCACATTGTGGGCAGCCTTGAAGCGTATTCCATTGAATGGCATCTGCTGGGGCTTCCTCCTGTTCATTCATTAAACTTTGCCACTTTCAGTGCCATAAGAGCTCTTCCAGAGCTAACAGATTAAGGAGTTGCAGTCTAGCCATTAGGAATCATGGTAATGTAAAACCAGTTTGAGACTCAAGAGTTTATATATTTATAATTATATTCAGTAGTCATAGTGTGTATGTATAGTGTATTTGTTATAGTTACCTGTGGATAACCATGGTATCAAAGTATCGTTCAGCAAGAAGTCTAGACGATGGTTTGAATCTCTTCACCAATCAAAAAAAAGACCTATACTTCCAGTAGTATTCCAATAGTATATTAGTGTATTAATAAAAAATATTTATCTATAATACCGATATTTACTCTGATAAGTTTGACATATATGGCAATAAATTAACCATCCAACAACTGAAGAATGTCCAAACTCTCAAGTTCTTATCAAGCTAATCTGAAGTAGTAATGATATCTGATATCTCTCTAATTTAAAAGCCTCTATCTACTTGAACTCATGCAATCTATGTCTCTTTTCTGGGCGTAGAAAGCTGGCAAACTGTCTCGTCAAATATGTTAGTCTAGTCATGTTTCATGTTTTGTTAAGTCATTTTTGTCTTGTCTCCTTGTCCACTTCCTGTTTTATTTTGGTACTCACCTTGTGTGTCTCATTCCAGGTCCCTTGACTCCCTGTCCCAGGTGTGTGCGCCTGCCCTCGTCAGCGTCAGCCTGATGGTTTCCACCTGTTCCTTGTTACCTCATGTTTCAATTCTCCAGTTTCCCCCCCTTGTCTTGTGCCAGTTCGTCTTGTCCTGTCCTGTCGTGTCAGTAGCCCGCGTACCCGGTTTTTTTCCCCATCTTGTTTCAAGCCTGATTCATGCTCTCCAGTTTTTGTTTGGTTCCTCATTTTGTGAGTGATTTTCTGTTGATATTTTCTGAGGGCATTGTTTTGCATTGTTGCTTTTTTTTTGTATTTTTCTCATACTTTTCCTCTGTCTCCTGGGGTCGTGCATTTGAGTCCTACTACCTTGTGTGTTTGAGTTTGTGACAGAACGAACAGGCCACAATGGACTCAGCCGACCCAAAGACTTTTCACGCCGCTCTGTCAGCCCAAATTATCAAGATTTACCAGCATGAGGAGCAGCTGGGTTCAATTAGCCAAGGAGTCAAAGACCTTGCGGGACGCTAGGCCGAGTTCCAAGACTCCGTCACCGCACAGATACAACAGTTGACGGCACACATGCATCAATTCATCGCTCATCTACAGACTGCCCCTCCGGTGACGTCGCCCACTGCTGACTCCCCTCCAGCCGAGAATCCTGCTGACGCTCCCAACTCCATCCCGGCTTCCTCCTCATCACTGCGTCCGGCTCTCCCGGAAAGGTTCTACGGAGACTCCAATAACTGCAGAGCCTTCCTTGTGCAGTGCGATCTGAATTTCCAACACAACCCAGGAGCTTTGTCGTCTGACCATGCAAAGGTTTCGTTCATCGTGTCCCATTTTACAGGAAGAGCTGCAGCCTGGTCCAGAGACTCTGAGATCTGTTATTCATTGCCCGACTTCACAGACACCATGAGCCGCATATTCGACCACACATCGCCTGTCACAGAAGCCAGCAGAAGACTCGTGCAGATGCGTCAGCACAACCCTCAGGTGGTTGATTATGCCATCGAGTTCCGCACGGCGGCAGCAGACAGCGGGTGGAACACTCCGGCACTCCGCAACGCTTTCATGGCTGGACTTTCTGATCCAATAAAGGACCAGCTGGCTCCTCTGGAGGTATCACAAGACCTAGAGTCCAGCTTGGCAGGAACTATCATGTTGAACGCTGAGCTGTAGTCCACAAACAGCATTCGCACATAACAGTTCTTTCCCTCCAGGTGGGAAAGGGCAGTGAAGGGCACTGTCTGCTGGGGTCGTGCATTTGAGTCCTACTACCTTGTGTGTTTGAGTTTGTGACATAAACCAGGTCATCGCAAATCCAGGTCAAGTATCTTCAAAAATATGAATATAATATTGAATATATATATATATATATATTGAATATATATTCAAAGTGTTCAGACTTGCCGGGGGCCTTTCGCCAACTGTCTGTATCAATTTAAAACACATTGGAACTGCATCCAGGGGGTGTGCAAATTAATAAGAGACTTTTTAACCTAGTACAATATGTGTTCATCAAAACGACAAGCAGTCAAAGTAATCAGTGATTAGATATTTTTTATAATTACACCGTGGAGATGGGGAGCAAAGAAGAACAGCCACCACCACACAAATACGATACCAGCTAAGTATAAACCCCCATCTTTACACCACCCACCAAGCCTCACCCTCCCTCCCTCCCCCCCACCCACACACACACGCACACACACACGCATACACACACACACACACACAAGCACACACACACACACACACACACACACACACACACATACACACCCACACGTTCAGATTCAGAATCTCTCCAAGAAAGTCCCAGAAGAAAAAGAGGAAAAAAACAGAGACGGCTCTGGAAAATAAATGGAGGGAAAATAAACTTTTATCTGTTTATAAATAAAATGTGTAAATACAAATAATTGTGTGTGTTTGTGCCTTATCTCCTTTACATACTTAAATATAGTAGTATAACAGCCCAATATTATTTCCAGGTTTTAATAGTGTTAGTCTGAGTGTGTGTGTGTGTGTGTGTGTTTTTTGGGGGGGGACGGGACGGGGGGGGGACTGTGGGCAAGTGCATGTATCTATGAGTGGTGTCAGGTCTGGTCAGGTTGCATGTTGATTATATTTCAATGAGCTTGACGCTGGGGGACCGGACGCCTGAACGACACGACTTGAGTGTCCCGGCGGGAGGATGACTTCCTCTGCGACGTATTTCACCGCCGAATCACACCACCAGGGGGAGCCACGGCGAAAGGGGTGTGTTAACGGTGGCGTGCGGTGATCAAACGCAAAAAACAAAACAAAGTCCTCATCAGACTCCAGATTCAGACTCCTTGATAGCGGTGTGTCTCTTCATGTCCTTTCATGCATCAAAATCACACACCTTGTCTCAATCACGCCCGGCGTTTCATTTCAAGAAATGATTTCCTGTGCGTGCGGCCGTCTGTCGTTTACATTCTTGTTATCGTGACTTGTTAGTCGTCCCCCCCCCCCCACACACACACACACACACACACACACACACACACACACACACACACACACACACACACACACACACACACACACACACACACACACACACATATACACACACACAGACACACCAACCACCCTCTGTGGGAGTTTGCTTTGAGTGATGGACCACAATAACAGCGGTGATTGTACTGTAGTGGTGACAGGGATTAATTTCTTTGGTAGCAAGTCTCCCGCTGGTCCCCGGGACTCCAGAAACTAATCATCAGCATCAGCATTTTATCTCGATGCCACTGCTCTTTTCCCCCACTCCCTTGATATTACTGCTCTTTTCCCCCACTCCCTTGATATTCCTGCTCTTTTCCCCCACTCCCTTGATATTACTGCTCTTTTCCCCCACTCCCTTGATATTACTGCTCTTTTCCCCCACTCCCTTGATATTACTGCTCTTTTCCCCCACTCCCTTGATATTACTGCTCTTTTCCCCCACTCCCTTGATATTACTGCTCTTTTCCCCCACTCCCTTGATATTACTGCTCTTTTCCCCCACTCCCTTGATATCACTGCTCTTTTCCCCCACTCCCTTGATATTACTGCTCTTTTCCCCCACTCCCTTGATATTACTGCTCTTTTCCCCCACTCCCATGATATTACTGCTCTTTTCCCCCACTCCCTTGATATTACTGCTCTTTCCCCCACTCCCTTGATATTACTGCTCTTTTCCCCCACTCCCTTGATATTACTGCTCTTTTCCCCCACTCCCTTGATATTACTGCTCTTTCCCCCACTCCCTTGATATTACTGCTCTTTTCCCCCACTCCCTTGATATTACTGCTCTTTCCCCCACTCCCTTGATATTACTGCTCTTTTCCCCACTCCCTTGATATTACTGCTCCTGGCCACTGAGTCTCTTTCTGGTCTGTGGAGGGTGGTGGGGTGGTGGGTTATAAGAGATCGGTGTTGGGGATAAGCTGACATAACGTACCCCCCTGTTCCATTTGCTACTGGGTGTGCTCTGTGCAGAAAGTGGGGGTCTCTCAATGTGTGTGTGTGTGTGTGTGTGTGTGTGTGTGTGTGTGTGTGTGTGTGTGTGTGTGTGTGTGCGTGTGTGTGTGCGTGTGTGTGTGTGTGTGTGTGTGTGTACCTGTGACAACGTTGTGTATCTCATGTGCAGCTGTAAATAAACATGTTCTGGTAGAAGAGAGTGGAGCACTGTGCGTGTGTGTGTGTGTGTGTGTGCGTGTGTGTGTGTTCCCTGACAG
>CM051009.1:26764445-26773937 GCA_027704905.1 Muraenolepis orangiensis
TATTACTAACTAGAAACAAGTGTTTCCAGGTATCACCAAGTCACATCATTACACATAATTTGGACAGTATCACCTTTGAAACTAAAGGGGATGTTTGAATCATAAGGGAGGATGCATTTCAGCATTAAAATATGTTAAATTAGTCCAAATCGAAATCTGGAGCATTGAATCCTCGTTATTGGTCACCTACATACACACACAGTGACATTTGTTTCTCTGCATTTAACCCATCCTAGTATTAGGAGCAGTGGGCAGCAATTGTATATACAGCTGCCGCCCGGGGAGCAGGGTAGGGGTCTGGTGCCTTGCTCAAGGGCACCTCGACAGTACCCAAGTGTTTTTGGGGACTTGAACCGGTGACCAAAAAAAAAAGCTTCAACTTTCGCTTCAGTGAGACAACAAACATGAGACAACGGGTTCTTGGTGACGGACGGGACGCTGCGTGGCCGTGGTGCGCGTACCCTGAGCTCCAGGACAGGACAGAGCTGGAGGGAGCTGGAGGAGGCCTCACTCAGCTCTTGCTTGGTTCTCCTTTTCGTGAGGCGATACAGCACCGAAAGTCAAGTTATTGCCAAGGGTGCAGCTCACGAAATTCAGTTCAACCCATTAAAATGAAGTCAGTGCTCAAGTGAGATTCAAAGAAATGTCAGAAAGACATATAACAATGTGTATATCATAATATACAGGGGGGGGGGAGTAGGCAGAGTCAAAGCTAAGGTGGGAAAAAACCCCATTCAATGTTAACTACACACGAAACACCACACACCCACGATGGCACAAAGCACCTGGAGCACAATGGACACACCTTTCTGGGTCATTTATATTATAATAATAATAATAATTCAATAATAATTAATTACCATTCAATCGCTAAGTGCTCGGGCCTAAATGGAATTCCATATGTCGAGCATGTTCCCTCTTTAAATATACATTTTTAAGGCATTAACGCACCATGGTGAAAAACGTGAGCAACATGTCAGTTACTTGTCGCTTAAGTAGAATCCTTATTTTGTTATTTCACAGGTTAGGAATCTATTGATTGAACTGTTTATTTATTTATTTATTTATTTGATGTATTAATTTTGTTAATTCATATTTTAATCTATTTGTTATTTATTATTATTATTATTATTATTATTATTATTAATATTTATATCTTATTTTTTAATTATTATTATAATTATTTTTAAACCCAAAGTGATTTAGCTTCAAGAATACTGGAAACATACTGATGTAAGCATGCTTAACACTACCTCAAAGTCTAGAAGGTCAACTTTCAAAATAGGGTATTTCCATAGAAGCATGATTTGAGACTTATCCATCCAAAACGTTAAAACGCATCCAAAAGTTAATGCTTTTGTTATTTGTTAGTATTTTTCTTAGCTTCACATTCAGTCAGTTAAGGTTTAACTCTGGTAGACGTCTAATCTGACCATCATATATGATGTATGTTGGAGTTGAAATGGAAAGCTCTCTCCAATGTATGTAATGCCTGTCTAAGGCTCCCATGGAAACACAGTGTTGATCGGATAAGCCACACTATGAGTCATTTAGAGCAGGGGTTCCCAACCTTTTTTGTGCCACGGACCGGCACAGAGATTCGCGGCCCGGCAGTAACACCTCCACGGCCCGGTACCGGTCCGCGGCCCGGCGGTTGGGGACCCCTGATTTAGAGGATGCTTTTAGCCGCAGTGAGTTATTATGTTACAGATAGGCCTACATGTTTTTATGAAGCATATGGGGGTTATGCATCTTACTCATGGATGCTGACAAGTAACTTGGAGGAGATCGGGGTTCAAATTTAGAAATGTCACCTGTAGTCTTGCTCCTGTGAACATTCTAGTGGTGAGATGTGTGAATTACTAATTATTATTAACGTCCCGGCCAGTGAGTCTCATCACCGTTCTAAAATGATGTGCAACAATTCCTCAACTCACATCAGCTGGCCATCACATAGTGTGAGCTAAAATACCCGGTTAACTCATACTAGCCGTGAGCAAGATAGCAAAGAACACAACTCCCCTTCAAAATGCAACTTAATTAAAGTCTTCCTGAAGTCGTTATCAGAGGTTAGGTTACTTTCCTCACGTCTGCTGCTCACTGACGGACATCTTAGTTTCAATCATTTATTTATTACAATCCAAACCATTCTAACTGGTCACATATGGACGCTGTCGTCATTTTTGTCACTTTCAAAGACCTGGGTACCCCTATAGCATCACGTTACAATGGGCAGGGGTGGGTCTCGATCACACAGGAAGCCAGGCACCCTGCCCCGCCCTTTAGTCCCGATCACACAGGAAGCCAGGCACCCTGCCCCGCCCTTTAGTCTCGATCACACAGGAAGCCAGGCACCCTGCCCCGCCCTTTAGTCCCGATCACACAGGAAGCCAGGCACCCTGCCCCGCCCTTTAGTCTCGATCACACAGGAAGCCAGGCACCCTGCCCCGCCCTTTAGTCCCGATCACACAGGAAGCCAGGCACCCTGCCCCGCCCTTTAGTCTCGATCACACAGGAAGCCAGGCGCCCTGCCCCGCCCTTTAGTCTCGATCACACAGGAAGCCAGGCGCCCTGCCCCGCCCTTTAGACTCGATCACACAGGAAGCCAGGCACCCTGCCCCGCCCTTTAGTCCCGATCACACAGGAAGCCAGGCACCCTGCCCCGCCCTTTAGTCCCGATCACACAGGAAGCCAGGCACCCTGCCCCGCCCTTTAGTCCCGATCACACAGGAAGCCAGGCGCCCTGCCCCGCCCTTTAGTCTCGATCACACAGGAAGCCAGGCACCCTGCCCCGCCCTTTAGTCCCGATCACACTGGACACGGTGGAGGAAGTGGTGTTGTTTTGTTGCTAGGCAACCACCCAATCAGCTGTCAGTCTAAGCATTGTAAACATAAATGTTAATTTCCTGCTTGCTGCTTGTAAACGTTCTTTGCTGAAAACATCAGCGTTAAAAAACATTGTTTGTGGTTGTTTTAGATCTTGTTAGTTATTGTTGGTTATTCCGATCAGTGAAATGAATCATACTGCTTACTGCTCCAGGTGTCCCGCAGAAACAACGATCGGTCTCTCCTCCATGTTTGTTTGCGGAATCACAATGTAAGTCCCGCCTCTAAATGCATCTGATTGGATAATGAAAAGAAACGCAAAATGAAGGCGCAGTGTGCACTGAAAACACGGCGGCACACAGTGCACACATATACACACAAAATGCTTACTGCCCATATAAAATCATTGGAAAAAGGACGCCTCCCGCTGCAAAAAAAACAGTCCTGTGTGATCGGGACCAAAGAGTTCTAACCCAAATCCTCCCTATAAGTCTATCCATAACCCTGCCCGTTGAAAAATGACGCATAGGTACCTAGGTCGTTGAAAAGTGACAACAAGGGCTCCTCACCAAAATTTAAGAGTAGTTAGGAGTGACAATGTGTTGGGTTATAATCCACCCCCAAGTCTGCTATTTTTTTTATAATAATTTGTAATAATAGACTTCGCAGAGGCCACCAACAGTAAGTGTAAATATAATGATTATGAAATATAATCCCTGATAATGAACATAAACAATATAATAAACAATGACGATAATAAACAATGTATATTTTATTACATTGATTTATTGCATATATATTGCATTTTATAACTTGCATTTTTATATTTATATACTTTGTACAGTTTTCTATTCTGGTTTTTTTTTTATAACTGCTATCTGGCGTCGGGTATTGCACATAATATTTTCACTCACTGCTTACACTGTGAAGTGACAATAAACTTGACTTGACTTGATATTGGATTTTAATTAAAACCTCAAACCAACAGTAACTGATGTGCCTCAATTTGCTAAAGTTAACTTGGGCAAAAACCCCAAAGAAGACATCAAGTCATAGTGGCAGAGTTCTATAGATTTTTTTTTCTTCGCCGTGTGTTCCCTCATTACTGTATCAACCCGAGCCGGGAAAAAGGAATTCTCAGTGAGGCGCCGCTCTGACAGCAAGTCTCACAACGCTATCCCCCCCCACTCCCCCCCACTCCCCTCTCCCCCCCACCTCCCCTCCCCCCCCACTCCCCTCCCCCCACCTGTCAAATTGCCCTCCGGTGGTTTCCATCAATACTGAAGTGTCCAGAATGTACTTCAGAGCTGTAAATTTGTAAATAATAACCTTCTGCTAGATATCACAGCTAATGAATATGCATCAAGCACTAGGGAGGAAAGTGTCTGACAACAACAACAACAACAAAAATGTCCAAAAATATATATAAATATATATATATAAAAACTCCAAAACAAGATATCTCATATATAGTCGTGTCGGTTCGGAATCCTCGGTGCAGATGTCCAGATTCATGCTCGTCCACTGATAACTGATTGTTAAGGGTCCTCTGTTCAACCCAACAGGTGTAATGTTAACAAGCCATTCGACTAGCCAATTAATGTTTGCATTAATAATCAATAAGAAATTCCCCAAAAATGTTGAAAATAAACTAGAAAAATCTTGCTGAAAATAATGTTTTAAGTACCTTTAGTGTATTGGAAATGTACAGTTGCAATTCATGGTGGTTTATATGGTGTTTCGGGGGGTTGCCAGGGTGTTATGAGTGGTTGCTAGGGTGTTCTTGCGTTAAAAGTCTTATAATTAAAAAATTATGAAAGGTAGGTTTAGAGTCAAGGTTTGGATAGTGCTGTGAAAGTTTTTTTCAAGAATAATGAATGACGAGTTGGCTAGGGAAGTTTGGGTATTATTAATCTATTAATAATAATTATTAAACCGTTGAAAATAGAAAATCTGGATAATTTAAACATGTTTATTGGTCACATACATGTAAAGTCAGTGAAATGTGTTTCTCTGCATTTAACCCAACCTAGTATGAGGAGCAGTGGGCATCAGCTATTGTCTATACAGCTGACCCCCCGGGGAGCAGGGTAGGGGGTCTGGTGCCTTGCTCAACGGCACCACGGCAGGGCCCATGCGTTTCTGGGACTTGAACCGGCGACCTTCCGGTTCCCAAGCCAAGTCCTAACAGACTGGGCTCCTAGGGGTTCATAAGATGCTCCTTGGGTGTTGGGATGGTCGCTAGAGAGTTCTGCACAGTTCTGCTCTGGCTTTCCGAGTTGTTTATACGTTGTTAAATGTGCTTGCTGGGATGTTTAAGGAAATTATAGATAAATAGATAGCATAATTATATTAGGTGTGCCACAGTGCTGCACTCCTAATATAAGTATGACAGATACTATAAGTGTTGTGCAGCTGAAAGCTTAATACCTAATACAAGTATTTATAGCAAATTTTGCCTTTGACCTTTATGGAAGGGAAATGTGTTTATTCCAAGTCCCACTCCCCCTTACTTTAATATCCATTCAATCAATTAGAAGGATGTGCCACTGTAGTGCAGTCAGGTCAAACTAATTAAAAATATAGTCATTAACATTAACATTAACAGACAATATGAAGACCATGTTTCCTTAAGCCCAATCAAGAAAATAGTGCTTCCATAATTTGGACGATCAAATTAATTTAAGTGCTAATTATGGCCCATGATTCGTTGTCGTGTTCTATTCTCAAAGACGGAACAGGATATTAAATTAGAAGGACATTGTTGGGGTCAATGACCTCTCTGTTAGTTATGGTTGATATTTCTCACCGTATCTCTCCCTTCCCTCCAATGTTAAATTAGTAATGATGGCAAAAGGATAAGGGTTCATTTGTAATTCTACTTCAAGGTTCAACAACGTAAGCTGCTGAGAGTTATGCACATAATGAACCCACCAACCAGACCTCCTGATTGGCCTTTGGTATCAGCCAATCAAAAGTCCAAAAGCTATGGAGGCACATCCAGGGCCCCAGAACACCATCCAGTGTCTTTGTATTGTGCCCAGAGTCAATCTTATCTGATGTTGTTACTGCAAACCAGAAACAACTAATAACTAACACTCAAGTTCATCTTCGACAACCTCAACTGTTCTCATTTGTTAATAAGTTATGCTTGTGTTATGCTTATATGTGTACAAGCTTGATTAAGCATGTTAGTACGTACACAATCACCAAAATCAAACTACAGGGACAGCAGGTGACCTCGTTATTACGGTTTTGCATTGGTTCGAGTGAGTACCAGGTGAGTTCACCTGCTGTAACATCTACTGGCACCAGCAATAACCATTGGTTGTTTTTTTGTTCGTTTTTTGACAGTGATAGAGCAGGTGCAGGAGTTAATGCTTGGTTACATACATAACTAGATTCAAAACATCATACTTTTAACGGTACAATAATACTCCTAATCCAATACCAGTTGTACATACATACATACATACATACATACATACATACATACATACATACATACATACATGTGTATACATACATACATACATACATACATGTGTATACATATGTATGTATGTATGTATGTATGTATGTAATACCAGTGTGTCCCAACATGACCAACCTGTCTGTATTCCCACTGACGTCTGCCACTATAGCCAACACCGCACGGCTACACCCGCCTGCCACTTCCACATTGGCAGACTACCCCCACAGCCCTCACACCCCCACCCCTGTGGCAAGACAGATGATACCTGCCACCTTTTAGCAAGCGCCTAAGGTGAAATGACATGAGTGCTGTGCCAAATGAGAGGGGGAGAAGGGGAGAGAGAGAGAAGAGAGAGAGAGAGAGAGAGGAGAGAGAGAGAGAGAGAGAGGAGAGAGAGAGAGGAGAGAGAGAGAGAGAGAGAGAGAGAGAGAGAGAGAGAGAGAGAGAGAGAGAGAGAGAGATAGACTGGACACAGACTCAACTCTCTCTGGCCTCCCTGTCAGGAACCATATATTATTTAGGTCTGAAGAGGGAGGCCTGTCCTGCATTGAGGATGAGCCCATAGACAGAGACAGGCGATGAATCACATGACGTCCATCTGCAGATCTGATTGGTTAAGAGAGGAGACTCCCGCTCTCTCTCTTTCCTCTTCTTTCTCAGTCCTGTGCTCTCTCGCTCTCTCTTCCTCTCCCTCTCTCCTTTCCTATCAAACGGCATGGGGGTGGAATATAAGGGAGAGAGAGATAAAGAGAGAGAGAGAGAGGAGAGAGAGAGACGAGAGATGAGGAGAGAGAGAGAGAGAGTGTACAGTATATTTTGTCACCATGGGGGTAGACAGGGGGAGGTGGAGTAGCGATCATCAACAGAAAGCTAAATTAACCAGCTTAATTTGGAAGATTGGGTATCTACCACACACACACACACACACACACACACACACACACACACACACACCACACACACACACACACACATACACACACACACATACACACACACGTAGGCTATACAAATACAAACACACTATTCATTCACACACACACACACCACACACACACACACACTGATGGATGTGTGCGTTAGCGGATGTGTGCGTATATACAAGACATTCAATTCAAGATTTTGCACAGACGTCATCAAAAATGATTTCAGCCGGTATTTAATGTGGCAGCATAAACAGGAACAGCATTGAGAAAAACACACAGTCCTTATATGCAGTACCTATATCATATATATATCCAAGAGATATTCCCTAGCAGTGGACACCACAGGGAATGACAACAACATAAGGATAGAAGGCTATTCATAACACGTACCCTTTTTTTGCCTTTTATATATACACATATACTATGCTCACATCAGTCTGGTATTCATCATAAACCATCATGGGGAAGAGCTCCATTACCGATTGTAATTAAGTACACATGGTTTGTTTCATGTTAATTATGTATTGTGTGTATACGTGTGTATTATGTGTGTACGACTCTGCATGTGAGTACCATGACAACTGGAGCGATAACAAGGGAAACTAAAGCAATCATTTGTTTCACAGCTACTGCACTGTACTGCACTGTATGCTCATGATGCTGCTGCACTACTGGCACTTTAAAATGCTTTTAAAGATTTTTGTAAAAAAAAACAACCTAAAAACATATCTTTTAAGTCACTTTTGCTGCTCTTTTTTTGGTTTATTTTTATTGTATGTATTCTTTTTTACGGTGTTTTGGAGAGTTTGGCGAGTAAGCATTTCTATGTACTTGTTATTTATTAATCTTATTATCATTTCTCATGATATATATATATATATACTTTAAATGACCGTTTCTGCACTAAACTGCACTGTATGATGCTGCTTACACTACGGAACTGCACTGCTGCGTGGGACCAGAGACGAGGGACTGGCTGCACGACACTGAAACATTTTTTTGATGTGTTTTTGAACTACATTGAAATCAATTTAAACAAAGAGTATATTTGAGGCCACATGGTGGACAAGGAAATACCCCCTTGTTCTTGGATAGATGCCAGATGCCAAAACGTTTAACCTCTGGACATTTTTAAACTGTATACCAATGGAATAAATTTGATATACAAAATGTATACCATAGGTGTAATTTTGAGTGGTTAATGACCCCACCAGTGTCACAACACCAGTGAATTGTCCTAAAATCGCATTCAAGCTGAAAATGTATACATAGTGTCCAATATACAAAGTCATCTGTCGTCTTGTCCTGCAAAGCGACACACATACAGGTCTGCTTCATCGGCAACTGATTCCCTCTAATCAATTGATCTGCAAAAACAACTTCACCTCTGGAAAGAAACAAAAAAGAAACCCTCTGTTTCAGTCCGTCCGTTTGTTAATCAGCACAGTAAAAAATAATTTGTCATTATTTGTGAGAAAACACAAAAAAAACAATAATAACAATATGCTGTAACACACATCCCACATTTAAGTAACAGCTTATGCAGTTTGAACGTTGTTTTTTTATGTTAAAAAGATATATACATATATTCAACAGAGATTCACACTCTTAAGTAGAGGCTGTGAAATGGTGACAGACACAATCACCGTATGAGTCCCATGTATACCGGTGTAGACCTGCTTAGGAGACGGTATGAGTCCTGTGTGTCTAGTGGTGTAGACTGCCCAGGAGACAGTAGTGAGTCCTGTGTTGTCTAGTGGTGTAGACCTGCCCCAGGAGACGGTATGAGTCCTTCGTGTGTCTAGTGGTGTAGACCTGCCCAGGAGACGGTATGAGTCCTGTGTGTCTAGAGGTTGTAAACCTCCCCAGGAGACGGTATGAGTCCTGTGTGTCTAGCGGTGTAGACCTGCCCAGGAGACGGTACGAGTCCTGTGTGTCTACGGTGAGAACTGCCAGGAGACGGTACGAGCCTGTGTGTCTACCGGGTATGACCTGCCCAGGAGACGGTACGAGTCCTGTGTGTCTAGCGGTGTAGACCTGCCCAGGAGACGGTACGAGTCTGTGTGGTCTTACCGGTGTTAGACCTGCCCAGGAGACGGTACGAGATGTGGGTGTCTAGCGGTTGTAGACCTGCCCAGGAGACGGTACGAGTCCTGTGTGTCTAGCGGTGTAGACCTTGCCCAGGGGCGAGACGGTATGAGTCCTGTGTGTCTAGTGGTGTAGACTGCCCAGAGACGGTATTGAGTCATGTGTGTCTAGTGGTGT
>CM051009.1:26779937-26792437 GCA_027704905.1 Muraenolepis orangiensis
AACAACAGCACAGATGCTATAGAATGGGGGTTGAGGGTCGAGTTGTGTGTGTGTGTGTGTGAGTGTGTGTGTGGGTGTCTGTGTTTCTGTGTGTGTGTGTGTGTTGGGGGACATGGGGCTATTAATTACACATTTAATAGCCCACATTTAGCAATGAGGCAGAAATGTTCGAGTCAAAGTGGTTTAGTTGGTCGTTAGCTTGACAGGAAATGTGTTTGGGTTTCTGAGTGTCTTTGGTTGGGTGTGTGCTAAGTCTTCGGCAGATGCTTTGTTATTAGCATGTCAACATACATTTAGTTTGCCTATTTTCTTGTTTCTGTGTAGGAAAAATCACTTAAACTTGAAAATACAATTAGTCAATACTGCTACTTCTAAAATGTCAAATGGTGTGCCAAAAGACAGTTCTCTACCGAGTATATAATGTGAAAAATAGAAAGAAACAGATATGTGTGTATTTTTCCTTTCTCAAAATGACAGAAGAAATTTGCGTCAAATGACTTGATGATGGTCATACATGTCACATCCTGTCCATACATGTCACATCCTGCAGGGAACTGTTGCCCAAGAGAAGATTTGCCGAATCTCCCATCGAATCTCCCAGTAGTCCAAAAAAATGTTTTAAATCAATGAATAACAATACTAAAAAGGCTGAAAAATATATCTACTTTTGTTTTTACCTGCAAATAAATGTTGCAGAAACACTGGAAAGCTGGTGAGAGGTCAAAGGATGAAAGCAGCAGGCTAGCGAGCGACTGCTGCTAACCTGCTATCACATGTTTACCGACTTTACGGAGTCTAAATAAATGGGTAAAAAAAATAAAAAAATGTGTGGAAAATATCTTTATATTACCTTAATATTGATGCACTAGTCAACCGCCTCTCCTGTCCGATACAGAGGGGAAGCTGTGAAATGACATGACATGACATTACATCATCACATTACAACAGTTATTTAGCAGACGCTTAAACGTGCATTTAAAATTGAGTAGAATTGAGATGTTTTTTTTTTTAAGTTTGTTTTGTCAGAAAAATATATCTTTGTTATTGGTAATAGGCCAATTATTCAAAACAAATACGACATTGAGATTGTCTTGTAATTGGGTATGAATTGTATTTTCAGTAACCTAAAAAGCCAATTGTTGGTTTTTAGCCAGGCTGAAATAATAATAATAATAATAATAATAATAATAAATTAAATTAAATGAAATGGCAGCACTTTATTTGACATGAGACAAATTAAAACAAAAAAACTATGATTTAGTTTCATTCAAAATGGGTGAGTAAGATTTGTTCAAGCTTCTCCTCTGTAATAGATGGAGAGGAGATGGAGATGATGGAGATGGGGGAGGGGGTTGTGATGGGGGAGGGGGTTGTGATGGGGGAGGGGGTGAGATGGGGGAGGGGGTTGTGATGGGGGAGGGGGTGAGATGGGGGAGGGGTTGTGATGGGGGAGGGGTGAGATGGGGGAGGGGGTGAGATGGGGGAGGGGGTGAGATGGGGGAGGGGGTTGTGATGGGGGAGGGGGTGAGATGGGGGAGGGGGTTGTGATGGGGGAGGGGCCAACAAAAGAGGCACATTCTACTCGTCCCACCTTTCTCAAGGCAAACTGAAATATGAGGTGACAGTTTTAGTTTGGGGCAGGGTAATTTATACAAAGGAAATTGTGTAGAAATATTGATCAAATGATGGCTCTATGGAGAGGAGTGCTGCTGCCTGATGTACCATCTCCTGGGCAGGTGTACACCACTAAACACACGGGACTCATACCGTCTCCTGGGCAGGTGTACACCACTAAACACACAGGACTCATACCGTCTCCTGGGCAGGTGTACACCACTAGACACACAGGACTCATACCGTCTCCTGGGCAGGTCTACACCGCTAGACACATGGGACTCATACCGTCTCCTGGGCAGGTCTACACCGCTAGACACATGGGACTCATACCGTCTCCTGGGCAGGTCTACACCACTAGACACACAGGAATCAGACCGTCTCCTGGGCAGGTCTACACCACTAGACACACACTGGGACTCATACCGTCTCCTGGGCAGGTCTACACCGCTAGACACACAGGACTCATACCGTCTCCTGGGCAGGTCTACACCACTAGACACACAGGACTCAGACCGTCTCCTGGGCAGGTCTACACCGCTAGACACACAGGACTCAGACCGTCTCCTGGGCAGGTCTACACCACTAGACACACAGGACTCAGACCGTCTCCTGGGCAGGTCTACACCACTAGACACACAGGACTCATACCGTCTCCTGGGCAGGTCTACACCACTAGACACACAGGACTCATACCGTCTCCTGGGCAGGTCTACACACCGGTAGACACACAGGACTCATACCGTCTCCTGGGCAGGTCTACACCGGTAGAAACACGGGACTCATACCGTCTCCTGGGCAGGTCTACACCGGTAGACATGGGACTCATACGGTGATTGTGTCTGTCACCATGTCACACCTCTACTTAAGAGTGTGAATCTCTGTTGAAAATATGTATATATATTTTTAACATAAAAAAACAACGTTCAAACTGCATAAGCTGTTACTTAAATGTGGGATGTGTTACAGCATATTGTTTATTATTGTTTTTTTTGTGTTTTCTCACAAATAATGACAAATTATTTTTACTGTGCTGATGAAACAAACGGACGGACTGAACAGACATCCAGAGGTGAAGTTGTTTTTGCAGATCAATTGATTTGAGGGAATCAGTTGCCGATGAAGCAGACCTGTGTGTGTCGCTTTGCAGGACAAGACGACAGATGACTTTGTATATTGGACACTATATATACATTTTCAGCTTGAATGCGATTTTAGGACAATTCACTGGTGTTGTGACATTGGTGGGGTCATTAACCACTCAAAATTACACCTATGGTATACATTTTGTATATCAAATTTATTCCATTGGTATACAGTTTAAAAATGTCCAGAGGTTAACGTTTTGGCATCTGGCATCTATCCAAGAACAAGGGGGTATTTCCTAGTCCACCATGTGGCCTCAAATATACTCTTTGTTTAAATTGATTTCAATGTAGTTCAAAAACACATCAAAAAAATGTTTCAGTGTCGTGCAGCCAGTCCCTCGTCTCTGGTCCCACGCAGCAGTGCAGTTCCGTAGTGTAAGCAGCATCATACAGTGCAGTTTAGTGCAGAAACGGTCATTTAAAGTATATATATATATATATCATGAGAAATGATAATAAGATAAATAAATAACAAGTACATAGAAATTGCTTACTCGCCAACTCTCCAAAACACCGTAAAAAAGAATACATACAATAAAAATAAACCAAAAAAAGAGCAGCAAAGTGACTTAAAAGATATGTTTTTAGGTTGTTTTTTTTTACAAAAATCTTTAAAAGCATTTTAAAGTGCCAGTAGTGCAGCAGCATCATGAGCATACAGTGCAGTACAGTGCAGTAGCTGTGAAACAAATGATTGCTTTAGTTTCCCTTGTTATCGCTCCAGTTGTCATGGTAACTCACATGCAGTCGTACACACATAATACACACGTATACACACAATACATAATTATACATGAAACAAACCATGTGTACTTAATTACAATCGGTAATGGAGCGGTTCCCCATGATGGTTTATGATGAGTACCAGACTGATGTGAGCATAGTATATGTGTATATATAAAAGGCAAAAAAGGGTATGTGTTATGAATAGCCTTCTATCCTTATGTTGTTGTCATTCCCTGTGGTGTCCACTGCTAGGGAATATCTCTTGGATATATATATGATATAGGTACTGTATATAAGGACTGTGTGTTTTCTCTATGCTGTTCCTGTTATGCTGCTACATAAAATACCGGCTGAAATCATTTTTGATGACGTCTGTGCAAAATCTTGAATTGAATGTCTTGTATATAAAATTCAGCACTAACGCACACATCCATCAGTGTGTGTGTGTGTGTGTGTGTGTGTGTGTGTGTGTGAATGAAATAGTGTGTTTGTATTTGTATAGCCTACGTGTGTGTGTATGTGTGTGTGTGTATGTGTGTGTGTGTGTGTGTGTGTGTGTGTGTGTGTGTGTGTGTGTGTGTGTGTGTGTGTGCTAGATACCCAATCTTCCAAATTAAGTTAGTTAATTTAGCTTTCTGTTGAGATCGCTACTCCACCTCCCCCTGTCTACCCCCATGGTGACAAAATATACAGTATACTCTCTCTTTCTCTCTCTCTCTCTCTCTCTCTCTTTATCTCTCTCTCCCTTATATTCCACCCCCATGCCGTTTGATAGGAAAGGAGAGAGGGAGAGGAAGAGAGAGCGAGAGAGCACAGGACTGAGAAAGAAGAGGAAAGAGAGAGAGCGGGAGTCTCCTCTCTTAACCAATCAGATCTGCAGATGGACGTCATGTGATTCATCGCCTGTCTCTGTCTATGGGCTCATCCTCAATGCAGGACAGGCCTCCCTCTTCAGACCTAAATAATATATGGTTCCTGACAGGGAGGCCAGAGAGAGTGGAGTCTGTGTCCAGTCTCTCTCTCTCTCTCTCTCTCTCTCTCATTTGGCACAGCACTCATGTCATTTCACCTTTGGTGCTTGCTAAAAGGTGGCAGGTATCATCTGTCTTGCCACAGGGGTGGGGGTGTGAGGGCTGTGGGGGGGTAGCCTGCCAATGTGGAAGTGGCAGGCGGTGTAGCCATGCGGTGTTGGCTATAGTGGCCGTCGTCATTGGGAATACAGACAGGTTGGTCATGTTGGGACACACTGGTATTACATACATACATACATACATACATACATACATATGTATGTATACACATGTATGTATGTATGTATGTATACACATGTATGTATGTATGTATGTATGTATGTATGTATGTATACACATGTATGTATGTATGTATGTATGTATGTATGTATACACATGTATGTATGTATGTATGTATGTATACACATGTATGTATGTATGTATGTATGTATGTATGTATACACATGTATGTATGTATGTATGTATACACATGTATGTATGTATGTATGTATACACATGTATGTATGTATGTATGTATGTATGTATGTATACACATGTATGTATGTATGTATGTATGTATACACATGTATGTATGTATGTATGTATGTATGTATGTACACTGGTATTGGATTAGGAGTATTATTGTACCGTTAAAAGTATGATGTTTTGAATCTAGTTATGTATGTAACCAAGCATTAACTCCTGCACCTGCTCTATCACTGTCAAAAAACTAACAAAAAAAACAACCAATGGTTATTGCTGGTGCCAGTAGATGTTACAGCAGGTGAACTCACCTGGGACTCACTGGAACCAATGCAAAACCGTAATAACGAGGTCACCTGCTGTCCCTGTAGTTTGATTTTGGTGATTGTGTACGTACTAAACATGCTTAATCAAGCTTGTACACATATAAGCACAACACAAGCATTACTTATTAACAAATGAGAACAGTTGAGGTTGTCGAAGATGAACTTGAGTGTTAGTTATTAGTTGTTTCTGGTTTGCAGTAAGAACATCAGATAAGATTGACTCTGGGCACAATACAACTGGATGGTGTTCTGGGGCCCTGGATGTGCCTCCATAGCTTTTGGACTTTTGATTGGCTGATACCAAAGGCCAATCAGGAGGTCTGGTTGGTGGGCAGAATGGAAATTAATCCAAATATTCTGTATGTCGATTTCATTATGTGCATAACTCTCAGCAGCTTACGTTGTTGAACCTTGAAGTGGAATTACAAATGAACCCTTATCCTTTTGCCATCATTACAAATTTAACATCGGAGGGAAGGGAGAGATATGGTGAGAAATATCAACCATAACTAACAGAGAGGTCATTGACCCCGACAATGTCCTTCTAATTTAATATCCTGTTCCGTCTTTGAGAATAGAACATGACAACGAATCATAGGCCATAATTAGCACTTAAATTAATTTGATCGTCCAAATTATGGAAGCACAATTTTCTTGATTGGGCTTAAGGAAACATGGTCTTCATATTGTCTGATATTATCTGGCTTAATGTTAATGACTATTTTTTTAATTAGTTTGACCTGACTGCACTACAGTGGCACATCCTTCTACTTGATTGAATGGATATTAAAGTAAGGGGGAGGGCGACTTGGAATAAACACATTTCCCTTCCATAAAGGTCAAAGGCAAAATTCGCTATATATACTTATATTAAGAGTGCAGCACTGTGGCACACCTAATATAATTATGCTATCTATTTATCTATAATTTCCTTAAACATCCCAGCAAGCTCATTTAACAACATATAAACAACTCGGAAAGCCAGAGCAGAACTGTGCAGAACTCTCTAGTGACCATCCCAACACCCAAGGAGCATCTTATAAACCCCTAGTAGCCCAGTCTGTTAGGTCTTGGCTTGGGAACCGGAAGGTCGCCGGTTGAAGTCCCAGAAACGCATGGGCCCTGCCGTGGTGCCGTTGAGCAAGGCACCAGACCCCCTACCCTGCTCCCCGGGGGGCAGCTGTATATACAATAGCTGATGCCTACTGCTCCTCATACTAGGACGGGTTAAATGAAGAGAAACACATTTCACTGACTTTACATGGATGTGACCAATAAAGATGTTTAAATGATCCAGATTTTCTATTTTCAATCGTTTAATAATTATTATTAATAGATTAATAATACCCAAACTTCCCTAGCCAACTCGTAGCCAATACATTATTCTTGAAAAAAACTTTCACCGCACTATCCAAACCTCTACACATTGACTCTAAACCTACCATTCATCATTTTTTAATTATAAGACTTTTAACGCAAGAAAAAGCAACCACCCTAGCAACCACTCAGAACACCCTAGCAACCCCCCGAAACACCATATAAACCACCATGAATTGCAACTGTACATTTCCAATACACTAAAGGTACTTAAAATATTATTTTCAGCAAGCTTTTCCTAGTTTATTTTCAACATGTTTGGGGAATTTCTTATTGATTATTAATGCAAACATTAATTGGCTAGTCGAATGGCTTGTTAACATTACACCTGTTGGGTTGAACAGAGGACCCTTAACAATCAGTTCATCAGTGGACGAGCATGAATCTGGACATCTGCACCGAGGATTCCGAACCGACACGACTATATATGAGATATCTTGTTTTGGAGTTTTTAAATATATATATTTATATATATTTTTGGACATTTTTTTGTTGTTGTTGTTGTCAGACACTTTCCTCCCTAGTGCTTGATGCATATTCATTAGCTGTGATATCTAGCATAAGGTTATTATTTACAAATATACAGCTCTGAAGTACATTCTGGACACTTCAGTATTGATCGAAACCACCGGAGGGCAATTTGACAGATGGGGGAGGGGAGTGGGGGGGGGAGGGGAGTGGGGGGGAGTGGGGGGGAGTGGGGGGGGCTAGCGTTGTGAGACTTGCTGTCAGAGCGGCGCCTCACTGAGAATTCCGCTTTTTCCCGGCTCGGGTTGATACAGTAATGAGGGGACACACGGCGAAGAAAAAAATATATATAGAACTCTGCCACTATGACTTGATGTCTTCTTTGGGTTTTTGCCCAAGTTAACTTTAGCAAATTGAGGCACATCAGTTACTGTTGGTTTGAGGTTTTAATTAAAAATCCAATATCAAGTCAAGTCAAGTTTATTGTCACTTCACAGTGTAAGCAGTGAGTGAAAATATTATGTGCAATACCCGACGCCAGATAGCAGTTATAAAAAAAAAACCAGAATAGAAAACTGTACAAAGTATATAAATATAAAAATGCAAGTTATAAAATGCAATATATATGCAATAAATCAATGTAATAAAATATACATTGTTTATTATCGTCATTGTTTATTATATTGTTTATGTTCATTATCAGGGATTATATTTCATAATAATTATATTTACACTGACTGTTGGTGGCCTCTGCGAAGTCTATTATTACAAATTATTATTAAAAAAAATAGCAGACTTGGGAGTGGATTATAACCCAACACATTGTCACTCCTAACTACTCTTAAATTTTGGTGAGGAGCCCTTGTTGTCACTTTTCAACGACCTAGGTACCTATGCGTCATTTTTCAACGGGCAGGGTTATGGATGGCTTATAGGGAGGATTTGGGTTAGAACTCTTTGGTCCCGATCACACAGGACTGTTTTTTTTGCAGCGGGAGGCGTCCTTTTTCCAATGATTTTATATGGGCAGTAAGCATTTTGTGTGTATATGTGTGCACTGTGTGCCGCCGTGTTTTCAGTGCACACTGCGCCTTCATTTTGCGTTTCTTTTCATTATCCAATCAGATGCATTTAGAGGCGGGACTTACGTTGTGATTCCGCAAACAAACATGGAGGAGAGACCGATCGTTGTTTCTGCGGGACACCTGGAGCAGTAAGCAGTATGATTCATTTCACTGATCGGAATAACCAACAATAACTAACAAGATCTAAAACAACCACAAACAATGTTTTTTAACGCTGATTTTTTCAGCAAAGAACGTTTACAAGCAGCAAGCAGGAAATTAACATTTATGTTTACAATGCTTAGACTGACAGCTGATTGGGTGGTTGCCTAGCAACAAAACAACACCACTTCCTCCACCGTGTCCAGTGTGATCGGGACTAAAGGGCGGGGCAGGGTGCCTGGCTTCCTGTGTGATCGAGACTAAAGGGCGGGGCAGGGCGCCTGGCTTCCTGTGTGATCGGGACTAAAGGGCGGGGCAAGGTGCCTGGCTTCCTGTGTGATCGGGACTAAAGGGCGGGGCAGGGTGCCTGGCTTCCTGTGTGATCGGGACTAAAGGGCGGGGCAAGGTGCCTGGCTTCCTGTGTGATCGGGACTAAAGGGCGGGGCAGGGTGCCTGGCTTCCTGTGTGATCGAGACTAAAGGGCGGGGCAGGGCGCCTGGCTTCCTGTGTGATCGAGACTAAAGGGCGGGGCAGGGTGCCTGGCTTCCTGTGTGATCGAGACTAAAGGGCGGGGCAGGGTGCCTGGCTTCCTGTGTGATCGGGACTAAAGGGCGGGGCAGGGTGCCTGGCTTCCTGTGTGATCGAGACTATAGGGCGGGGCAGGGTGCCTGGCTTCCTGTGTGATCGGGACTAAAGGGCGGGGCAGGGTGCCTGGCTTCCTGTGTGATCGAGACTAAAGGGCGGGGCAGGGCGCCTGGCTTCCTGTGTGATCGAGACCCACCCCTGCCCATTGTAACGTGATGCTATAGGGGTACCCAGGTCTTTGAAAGTGACAAAAATGACGACAGCGTCCATATGTGACCAGTTAGAATGGTTTGGATTGTAATAAATCAATTATTGAAACTAAGATGTCAGTGAGCAGCAGACGTGAGGAAAGTAACCTAACCTCTGATAACGACTTCAGGAAGACTTTAATTAAGTTGCATTTTGAAGGGGAGTTGTGTTCTTTGCTATCTTGCTCACGGCTAGTATGAGTTAACCGGGTATTTTAGCTCACACTATGTGATGGCCGGCTGATGTGAGTTGAGGAATTGTTGCACATCATTTTAGAACGGTGATGAGACTCACTGGCCGTGACGTTAATAATAATTAGTAATTCACACATCTCACCACTAGAATGTTCACAGGAGCAAGACTACAGGTGACATTTCTAAATTTGAACCCCGATCTCCTCCAAGTTACTTGTCAGCATCCATGAGTAAGATGCATAACCCCCATATGCTTCATAAAAACATGTAGGCCTATCTGTAACATAATAACTCACTGCGGCTAAAAGCATCCTTTAAATCAGGGGTCCCCAACCGCCGGGCCGCGGACCGGTACCGGGCCGTGGAGGTGTTACTGCCGGGCCGCGAATCTCTGTGCCGGTCCGTGGCACAAAAAAGGTTGGGAACCCCTGCTCTAAATGACTCATAGTGTGGCTTATCCGATCAACACTGTGTTTGGAGTTGGAGTATGGCGCCGTACGAGATGGCTGCCGTGTCGCGAGCTCCCGCACGACGACGCAGTTTTTTGTTATTTATTCTTTTTATTGCAACTTTTTTAGTTCAGGATGTTAGCAGCAAGTTCACTTATAACTTCTGCACACTTTGGGAGATCAGATCGACAGTCGCTCGCCGCCTACCGGAGTTTTTTCACTCTTTCGACTCGGACGTCCCGCCTGAAGTCACAGCTGGATTATCTCCGTCCATTTTGGGCACGATTACGCGCAAGCGTCGCCGGAGGAAGCGAGGGAAGCGAGCCGGCGTGCTAGTCAGGCTGAGATGTCGATCCGATCGCCCCCCACTACCCACCATTCTACTGGCTAATGTACAGTCTCTGGACAATAAGTTAAGCGAACTACAGGCTCGTATTCAATTCCACCGGGAAACTAGGGACAATTGCATTATCTGCCTTACGGAGACATGGATGTCGGAGGGGGTTACCGACGCAGCTATCGAGCCGACGGGATTTTCCGTACACCGGGCGGACAGAACAAAGGCTCTCTCCGGTAAAGATCGCGGAGGGGGGGTATGTCTCATGATAAACAGATCTTGGTGCAACCAAAGTCATGTACATCCCCTCAAGTCTTTCTGTTCCCCGGACCTGGAGTACCTGATGCTTATGTGCCGTCCATACTGGCTACCTCGGGAGTTTACAGCGGTAACCGTGACCGCTGTTTACATTCCCCCACAAGCCAACACGGACACAGCGCTGAAGGAACTGTATGGGGCTATCAGCGAACAGGAGTCGGCCCACCCCGAGGCTGCTCTCATCGTAGCGGGGGACTTCAACAAGGCGAACCTGAAGAAGGTTCTCCCGAAGTTCTACCAACACATAAAGAGCAACACACGGGGCGAGCGGATCCTCGACCACTGCTACACTCCCTTCCGTGATGGCTACAAGGCCCTCCTCCGCCCACCGTTCGGCAAATCAGATCACCGCTCTATCCAGCTACTCCCCGCCTATAGGCAGAGACTGAAGCAGCAACCGATCGCTGTGAGGGAGGTCCAATGCTGGTCGGACCAATCAGATTCTACGCTGCAGGATTGTTTTGATCACGCTGACTGGCACATGTTCCGCGTTGCCTCGGACAATAACATCAACGAGTACGCGTCGTCGGTCACCGGGTTCATCAAGAAGTGCATAGATGACGTTGTTCCGACCAAGTCGGTTCGGATATATCCCAACCAGAAACCGTGGATTAACGGCGATGTTCGCGCTGCCCTACATGCGCGTAACGCCGCCTTTGGTTCCGGGAATACGGAGGAATATACGAGAGCCCGTTACGACCTCCGTAAGACCATCGTCACTGCCAAGCGGGAGTATAAGGACAGAGTGGAAGATAAATTCAAGAAACACGATGCGAGGGGTATGTGGCAGGGGCTGCAGAATATAACGAACTTCAGAGGGAGAACCAGTTGTGTAGAGAACTCCTCTACCTCCCTCCCAGGAGAGCTAAATACATTTTTTGCTCGGTTCGACGTAAACGGCAGCCCGCCGAAGCCAGCACCGACTGGGGAGACCAGCCAGCTGCGCATCTCGGAGGCGGATGTGCGCCGCACCTTTAAGCGGCTGAACATCCGTAAGGCGGCAGGCCCCGACGACATCCCGGGCCGCGTCCTCAGAGCATGCGCAGACCAGTTGGCAGGAGTCTTTGCAGACATCTTCAACCTCTCCCTGTCCCAGGCTGTTGTCCCCGCGGTCTTCAAGATATCCACCATCGTGCCTGTCCCTAAACAAACCAAGGTAACATGCCTGAATGACTACAGACCTGTGGCCCTCACCTCGATCGTTAGCAAATGCTTCGAGAGGTTGGTCAAGGACTTTATTTGCTCCGTGTTACCTACCACGCTGGACCCATGGCAATTTGCATATCGTCAAAATAGATCCACGGACGACGCAATTGCCATGGCCCTCCACACTGCCCTTTCCCACTTGGAGGGGAAGAACTGTTATGTGCGAATGCTGTTTGTGGACTACAGCTCAGCATTCAACACAATAGTTCCTGCCAAGCTCGACACCAAGCTGAGAGGTCTAGGCGTACCCCCATCCATGTGCAGCTGGATACTGAACCTCCTGTCGGACCGCCGCCAGGTGGTGAGGATGGGCAGCACCACATCAGAGCCACTGACCCTCAACACGGGAGCCCCCCAGGGATGCGTGCTGAGCCCTCTCCTCTACTCCCTCTACACCCACGACTGCATGGCTATGCACAGCTCCAACGTCATCGTCAAGTTTGCTGACGACACGACAGTGATGGGCCTGATCGCCGGCGACGACGAGACAGCCTACAGGGAGGAGGTCGGATCGCTGGAGCAGTGGTGCCAGGAGAACAGCCTCGCCCTCAACGTCAAGAAGACCAAGGAGCTGATCGTGGACTTCAGGAGGCAGAGGGGAGAGCACAGCCCTATCTCCATCGACGGCGTTGCAGTAGAGAGGGTCAGCAGCTTCAAGTTCCTCGGCGTGCACATCTCCGAGGACCTCACATGGTCCACGCACACCACACACGTGGTGAAAAAGGCCCAACAACGCCTGTATTTTCTCAGGCGTCTGAAGAAATTCAGCATGGGCCCCCGCATC
>CM051009.1:26797437-26817437 GCA_027704905.1 Muraenolepis orangiensis
ACACACACACATTGAGAGACCCCCACTTTCTGCACAGAGCACACCCAGTATGGAACAGGGGGGGGGGGGGGGTAGGTTATGTCAGCTTATCCCCAACACCGATCTCTTATAACCCACCACCCCACCACCCTCCACAGACCAGAAAGAGACCCAGTGGCCAGGAGTAATATCAAGGGAGTGGGGAAAAGAGCAGTAATATCAAGGGAGAGGGGGGAAAGAGCAGTAATATCAAGGGAGTGGGGGAAAAGAGCAGTAATATCAAGGGAGTGGGGGAAAAGAGCAGTAATATCAAGGGAGTGGGGGAAAAGAGCAGTAATATCAAGGGAGTGGGGGAAAAGAGCAGTAATATCAAGGGAATGGGGGAAAAGAGCAGTAATATCAAGGGAGTGGGGGAAAAGAGCAGTAATATCAAGGGAGTGGGGGAAAAGAGCAGTAATATCAAGGGAGTGGGGGAAAAGAGCAGTAATATCAAGGGAGTGGGGGAAAAGAGCAGTAATATCAAGGGAGTGGGGAAAAAGAGCAGTGGCATCGAGATAAAATGCTGATGCTGATGATTAGTTTCTGGAGTCCCGGGGACCAGCGTGAGACTTGCTACCAAATAAATGAATCCCTGTCACCACTACAGTACAATCACCGCTGTTATTGTGGTCCATCACTCAAAGCAAACTCCCACAGAGGGTGGTTGGTGTGTCTGTGTGTGTGTGTGTGTGTGTGTGGGGGGGGACGGGGACGGGGGGGGACTAACAAGTCACGATAACAAGAATGTAAACGACAGACGGCCACACGCACAGGAAATCATTTCTTGAAATGAAACACCGGGCGTGATTCAGACAAGGTGTGTGATTTTGATGCATGAAAGGACATGAAGAGACACACGGCTATCAAGGAGTCTGAATCTGGAGTCTGATGAGGACTTTGTTTTGTTTTTTGCGTTTGATCACCGCACGCCACTGTTAACACACCCCTTTCGCCGTGGCTCCCCCTGGTGGTGTGATTTGGCGGTGAAATACGTCGCAGAGGAAGTCGTCCTCCCCCCCCGGGACACTCAAGTCGTGTCGTTCAGGCGTCCGGTCCCCCAGCGTCAAGCTCATTGAAATATAATCAACATGCAACCTGACCAGGCCTGACACCACTCATAGATACATGCACTTGCCCACAGTCCCCCCCCCCCAAAACACACACACACACACACACACACTCAGATTAAAACCTGGAAATAATATTGGGCTGTTATACTACTATATTTAAGTCTGTAAAGGAGATAAGGCACAAACACACACAATCATTTGTATTTACACATTTTATTTATAAACAGATAAAAGTTTATTTTCTCTCCATTTATTTTCCAGAGCCGTCTCTGTTTTTTTCCTCTTTTTCTTCTGGGACTTTCTTGGAGAGATTCTGAATCTGAACGTGTGGGTGTGTGCGTGTGTGCGTGTGTGTGTGTGTGTGTGTGTGGGTGGGGGGGAGGGAGGGTGAGGCTTGGCGAGTGGTGTAAAGATGGGGGTTTATACTTTGCTGGTATCGTATTTGTGTGGTGGTGGCTGTTCTTCTTTGCTCCCCATTTCCACGGTGTAATTATAAAAAATATCTTATCACTGATTACTTTGACTGCTTGTCGTTTGATGAACACATATTGTACTTAGTTAAAAAGTCTCATTCATTTGCACACCCCCTGGATGCAGTTCCAATGTGTTTTAAATTGATACAGACAGTTGGCGAAAGGCCCCCGGCAAGTCTGAACACTTTGAATATATATTGAATATATATATATATATATATATATTCAATATTATATTCATATTTTTGAAGATACTTGACCTGGATTTGCGATGACCTGGTTTATGTCACAAACTCAAACACACAAGGTAGTAGGACTCAAATGCACGACCCCAGCAGACAATGCCCTTCACTGCCCTTTCCCACCTGGAGGGAAACTGTTATGTGCGAATGCTGTTTGTGGACTACAGCTCAGCGTTCAACACGATAGTTCCTGCCAAGCTGGACTCTAGGTCTTGTGATACCTCCAGAGGAGCCAGCTGGTCCTTTATTGGATCAGAAAGTCCAGCTATGAAAGCGTTGCGGAGCGCCGGAGTGTTCCACCCGCTGTCTGCTGCCGCCGTGCGGAACTCGATGGCATAATCAACCACCTGAGGGTTGTGCTGACGCATCTGCAGGAGTCTTCTGCTGGCTTCTGTGACAGGCGATGTGTGGTCGAATATGCGGCTCATGGTGTCTGTGAAGTCGGGCAATGAATAACAGATCAGAGAGATACACTGTAAAAAAAACAACTTTATTTTTACGGTAAAAAACTGGCAGCTGTGGTTGCCAGAACTTTACCGTAAAAAATACGGTAGAACTTTATGTACTATTACGGTAAAAGGATATCAGTACTGCTGATTTTACGGTTAATGTTTGAGTTTTATTCGATATTTTACCATATAAATACAGGTTTTTACCACTAAAAGAAACCTTTTTACCGTAAAATGACCATGAAAATACTGTATGAATACCGTCTAAATAAAGTTTTGGCCATTAAATTAGACTGTGTTTCACTGTGCAGTTAACAGTCTGTAATATAAAATACTACTTTTCCCCGTATAAATTCCCGTAATATGCCGTACAAATAAAGGTTGTTCCATGCAATATGACAGTGCTTTACTGTAAAATAATCAGTCTGCAAAATACAATACTACTTTTTCCTCTATAAATTCCCTCACAAAAGCAGTACAAAAAAAGGTTTTGCCATGAAATATGGTTTTATTGTGAAATGAACAGTATAATGTAATGATTTCACTTCTAATACGTAAAATCCTCTCATGGTCCATAGTCAGACAGAAGTCCAAAGTTTTGAATAGTCCATTAAAAAGATCAGCAGTCAAGGGGTTTCCAATGTGTTGCCCTCCTGTAGCTGATGAGGCAAGGGAGCAGCATGTGGACATGGAGGGGGAACCCAGGACCTAACACCAGCATCAGGGAGAGATGGGGAACCCAGGACCTAACACCAGCATCAGGGAGAGATGGGGAACCCAGGACCTAACACCAGCATCAGGGAGAGATGGGGAACCCAGGACCTAACACCAGCATCAGGGAGAGATGGGGAACCCAGGACCTAACACCAGCATCAGGGAGAGATGGGGAACCCAGGACCTAACACCAGCATCAGGGAGAGATGGGGAACCCAGGACCTAACACCAGCATCAGGGAGAGATGGGGAACACAGGACCTAACACCAGCACGTAACCCAGCACAGGAGAGATAGGGAACCCAGGACCTAACACCAGCATCAGGGAGAGATGGGGAACCCAGGACCTAACACCAGCATCAGGGAGAGATGGGGAACCCAGGACCTAACACCAGCATCAGGGAGAGATGGGGAACCCAGGACCTAACACCAGCATCAGGGAGAGATGGGGAACCCAGGACCTAACACCAGCATCAGGGAGAGATGGGGAACCCAGGACCTAACACCAGCATCAGGGAGAGATGGGGAACACAGGACCTAACACCAGCACCAGGGAGAGATGGGGAACCCAGGACCTAACACCAGCATCAGGGAGAGATGGGGAACCCAGGACCTAACACCAGCATCAGGGAGAGATGGGGAACCCAGGACCTAACACCAGCATCAGGGAGAGATGGGGAACACAGGACCTAACACCAGCACCAGGGAGAGATGGGGAACCCAGGACCTAACACCAGCATCAGGGAGAGATGGGGAACCCAGGACCTAACACCAGCACCAGGGAGAGATGGGGAACCCAGGACCTAACACCAGCATCAGGGAGAGATGGGGAACCCAGGACCTAACACCAGCATCAGGGAGAGATGGGGAACCCAGGACCTAACACCAGCATCAGGGAGAGAGGGGAACCCAGGACTAACCAGCATCAGGAGAGAGCAGAGAGAAAAATCACAGGATCAAAAGTCGTTTCATTTACACTTAAGTAGTGGTGGGATATATTATATTGCAAAACCTTTAGATCACAATATTTTCATAATTTTGGACTGTAACAATATACAGCACATCTTAGTATACAGATTTTTCTGGTAATTCAATTAGAAAATGGTTTATAAATGAAGGGACTCTCAATAACCTATTTACATTTTCACTATAGTAACTGACGGTAACATCCCCCCAACACTCAGTATTACTTAATCTCTACTGGTAGACACATTTCTAAAGAGCACAGTATATACCACTATACTAAAGTCAATATTTACTGAAAGCGTGCATGATAGAAAACCTGTTTGTGTGGAATCACTCACCATAAATGTCCTGACTGAATGTAGAAACAGGTCCACATTGAAGGATCAGGGAGGAGAACTTCCAGCAGCAGGAGAACGCTGAGTGGAACTTGGTAGTTTGACTGGGACCAGCCCTAATGATGGTGCAGCCCTATCAATGCCCTAACAAGTGAGAAAAGAAAGACAAAGATTAAATTGTAAAATAAACAAAAACAATAATTTACTCTCTCTAGACTTGTATCTCTTACCTGGAAAGGTAATGTCAAGAAGAATCGTTTGGCTTGGCCAATTGGAAGGGAAACAATACTTTAGACGCAGAATAAAAATCTGATGTATATACTTTAAATATGCAGCCAACTTACCAGCTCAGTTCTTTATTGATGCCATCAGAGGAAACAGAACTTCTGCCAGACTTGAGTATTTTCATAATCATTTCATCTAAAACAAATGATAGACTGAACCACCTACACTGTTCAATAGTGTAATAGTACAAATAACCAACCCATACATATGTTATACTCTACATACTTACCAAACTCACATATGCTGTTCATACTCTACAGACAACCCTACATTTGCACTCTTTTGTATATTGTAACTCTCCACTGTCCATCACTAGTACATATTGTATAGCATTATTGTGCTGTCTAACCTACACTCCTGCATTTATCTATATTTGCACTTCTGGTTACATGCTACTGCATTTAATCAGATTTGTACCTGTACTCTGCAATGACAATGAAGGTAAATCTAATCTATTCTAAACTTAACAAGTTTTCTGAGCGCAAATTTATGTTTTTAAATTGCTCATTGTACCTAGCAGCCACAACAAAACGAAAATAAAGAAAAGCTTTATGAACTGAACTTGTTTGCAGCACAAAACGATTGACCTCACTCAGTAAAGCTGAACATGTACTGTGACTTTACAAACTATACACTATACACAAACTATACACTTTTCCAAGGAAAAGTTTACATTTCAGAACTTCAGAACTTTCACTATGATACAAATTGAACAAATATCTGCAGTACAGTACACCTTAACACATTGTCTAAAGCACCCAACTCTAAAGGGTTCGGGTTAGTAGGGTATGTCCACTCATGGTCTGCAAGGTCTGCAATCCGAGTGAGGACTCTGGGATTGACTGGGAGTACTTTCTTGTTTTTCTTCCACTCGACTTTGGTTCCTCTCTCAGGATTTATTGAGAAGAAACACCTTCATGAAAAATACATATATAAATTCACAAAAAACAATTGAGGGCTGAAGTAAAAACTTGTATTGTTAAATACTATAACAACAAAGAAATTGTACCTTTGGAGGAACTCAAGTGTTGAACGCAGTTCCACTGGGTAGTGGATGTTAAAACAGTAGTAACTCCCCAACATCAGGCAGAAGGCAGACGTGAAGGAAGTGATGTGGTCGTTGACAACCTCTAGGTCGATGCTCAACATGAACGTCCCTGCAGCAAAGCAGGAGGACCCTGAACAATATAAGAATACAAAGAACAAAACTAACAAATAAACTTCCATAACAAAGGCGTCAATGTCAGCCATTGACTAAACATACAATGGTGCTTATTACATTCAACAAGGGCCATCAAAAAACAACCAAAACTGATAACGGAGTTGGTTAAAACCATACTGCTGCCTTGAATTCTGCTATTGGCTGACCTTGGTATCAGGTAAAGTAATGGTCAGTATCGTTATATGGGCTGCAACATAACCTGGAACTAAGTAAGCCAGTAGTACAATTGTATTTCAGTACACTAGTAGATTTATTCTAGAGGGTTTGGTTGCACTTTCGGTGTTTGTTTACTTACCACACACAATAATGCAGGGTGTTGCCGGCAACTTCTCCATCTGAACCTCTTGGGCCAGGCATGTATCCTCAACAAAATGGAACAGGTTCTCCTTTTGCTCACCAAAAAGAGACAGTAAGAGACATACCATCTGTATGATGTCTTCTGAACAACCATCCGACTGACCTCTCTCAGTCTGAAACTTGATCAGAGCATCCAGGACTTGCTTGTTTTTTGGTGCAGCAACACTTTTGAGGAAGACTAAGAGGCGTTTACCCTTTTTGTCCACATTGGCAAGGAAGGACTCCACCAGACTCACACCAGTAAGGTCTTGTAGAAGTGTGCTGCCATACCAACTTCCCTGAACAAAAAGGGCCACTCTTGGCCAAGTGTCTTGATGCTTGTCCCCTTGTTGATGTTCTCACGCTGCGTGTAATAGGTGGACTGTACTAATGTTCTCACATCGTCTGTATTGGAGTTGATCTCTTCAAAAGTATTCTTCATCTTTTCTTTTTTTTCTTGCTGACTCTCCACAGTCTGGGAGAGTGGCAGATGTTTGGGCTCCCAGTTGACGCAGCCGTAACGTGTCTTGAACACCGGCTTTTTTGTTGTTGCTGGAACTTCCTCTGTGTCATAATCCTCTGATGTGGCCTTGCGTTTCATTCTTTTTGGTGTGTTGGGTCGTTTGACATTTTCAATTTGCGCTTGGAGTTGCTTTACCAGTGAATGGTATCCAGGTCCAACAACATCACCCTCGATGACATCCTGCAAGGATTTTGGATACTTGGCCACCATTATTTTGCCTATCTCTGTAGTGTTGCGTTTGGCTGCATTATTAGACACAATCCTTACCATCTCTCGGCGTAGTCGCGGACTACATCTTCTCTGCCTTTCCAAACTCTGCAGTAAGTCTTCAGGGAGCTTCTGCCATGGTATTTGGAAATTGTCTACCCAGTTTGGCACAAAAGCAGAACAGGCTCCCGGGGACCAGGTGGTGGTGGATGATGCTGGTCAGGGAAAAGACGGAGTGGAACAGACGGACACCGGAGAGGGACACGCTGAGGTTGGAGTGGTTGAGTCTGTAACAGATATTATATAACAGAGATTAAAAAACATTAAACCCTGAATGATATGCCTGTCACAATGTGTAGAAAACTCATCTTTACTTACAGAACTCAAAAGGGCATAAAAGCAGCCAACCAGGAAGTAACACAAGGGGTGTGAGCAGTGACACAACAAATCACATTGTTAAACAGCAACCAAAATACAGGAACAGGAAGTCAATAACACACGAGGAATAAGAAAATGAACACACACACAAGACTACAAACTAAAAGTCCTAGAACACAATGAAACTGAGGAAAACAAACCCGAAACCATGACAATGCTACTCTGTTGAAAATGTAATGTATCATTAAATAACTATATAGTTTGTGCTCTGGTGTGATGGCAATTTAATGTTATGAAAATGTATTCATTTCAATACACTTACTGTTCTGGGCCCAGGCAGCAACAAGTCTTCTGGCTTGGATTGGCTTCAACACCAGCAGCAGGTCTGCTTCTGTAATGTACTGCAGATCATCTGTGGTCCCTGCACCGAGTTCCTCCAAAGTATCGATTACTGAATTGAGAACTGCTACAGGAAGATCTGGAAAAACTGCAGTAATGGCACTGCTTATCTTCTGTGTCTCAGCCATATCTATCAGATACATAAAAGCAAAAAAGGAATTTGCACCGAGTGCCTCCAAAGTATCGATTACTGAATTGAGAACTGCTACAGAAAGATCTGGAAAAATCTTCTGTGTCTCAGCCATATCTATCAGATACATAAAAACAAAAAATAATTTGGAAGATCTGGAAAACATCTAACATCTAAGCATCTACTCTGACATTACACAGTGCTTCAATGGGACTATCTGGTATCCATTTTTCATGTAAGATGATAATGGCCACATGTCGATCAGTTCATTAATGTGTAGGCATTGCAATCTTCCACTTTCGTTTTTCACTGAGTACATGTGGTAGTGTGGAAGAAATTCTGCTGAATAAACTCATCAGAAAATGAAGTGCAGAATCATCTTTCACTACAATGAGGATGAGTTCACCAAACTCCACTAAGTCATCATTCCTAGTGACAACAAATTGGCCCTTCTTGTATGTTATTCCATTATATTGCGCATCTATAGGAATCTTTGTATTTATTTCAGTGAAGCCAAATTGTAAGACTGCATCTTGAACTTGTTCACTGTAAAGCTCGGAGTAAAATGGCAAGCTGTCTTTTAGTTGCAAGGCTGGAGAACTTACTGACCCAGCTGAAAGATAGGCCTGAAACATCTGATGTCTTTCTGAAAGAGTGAGAAACAGATTTTTAAAATTCTTCAAATGCCTTGCACACCTTTTAAAGTAACTATGTTTGCTCTCAAAGCGCATAGTCCATAATCAGTGGGCCAAATTTTAGAATCAATCCTGGATAGTGCCGTAAATAATGATGTTTTGGTCTCAAATTATTATCTGGAAACAGTGCCTTCCTGGATTCTAAATATTCCTGAATGAGAGCATCCAGGTAAGTAACCTGAGGCCTGGAGATTTTCTGAGCACAAATCAAGTCAACTATGTCTTTCAGTTGTTGAGTTAATTGCCACACATCATCCTGTGGCTCTTGCACTCTGTCTCCAATAATTAGAGGCAACCGTCTTAAAAAATTCCAGTTCTGTACAGCATGACCAGAAAGTCTTAGTGTTTTAGGACTGACCTCACATGGAGGAAGCATCTGTGGTTCTATATTTGAAATGCTTAATGCGCCTGTTCAAAATAGAGTATGTGAACCATCTCTTTTTCTTAACCAAATATCTCAGATAAAGTCCAACATCATAAGAGAGGACACCCTCAAAGATGTCATGGCCAAGACATGGGGGCAAACCAGGCAGACAAACATCAAAGTGGTTCAAAGAGTTAAACACTGATCTGAACTTTATTCCTTGAACATCGGTCACATCCTCAGTCTCCAACCGATCAACTGCAGCCCTGTAATTTTCAGTGGTGCGCTGTGGTCCACATGAATTTGGGTCATCACCGCAAAATTGAGTTCGAGAAATTAGACAGTATCTGCAGAAATATTTTGAGAAACTGAAATTTTCAGTAAATCCAGCAATGCAATGCGAGCCCAGGTTGTCTCCAGCAATGCAGTAAAGAGTTCCTTTAACGACAGTTTCATCTGCCATTGTTATCCCATTCTCCTCCAGTATTTTCAAGTCAGCCAGCAACTCTGAGAAATCCTTGGCATGGCCAAATTCTTTAAAGTCCTTCTCTCTACACAGCAAAACCAGCTGCATGTGATCAACATTTGATCGAACATGAGGGGGGAAATTTAGCAGTGAGAAGTACACAGCCAAAATTTTTGGCAATTTTTTTTTGCAGAACCCAAAGGGTTCACCACCTCAAATGCATCCTGGTATAAGACCAGCTTAAGACAAGTTGGGTTTTCCTGAAAAAAGGTGTTGGATTTAAACACCTTACCATCACAGCTGTCACAGAGAACATCTGGTATGGAGACATCATTCGAATCTCCCGACATGAGTCCCTGCCAAAAATCTGACCCTAGCATATTCTTCAAAGTGTTTAACACAGGAACATAATATGCACATCTTTCTATTCTGTTCTCATCTCTGCCTAAAAACACCTTTTTGGGCTCAACATAGTTAAACACTTCTCTAAAGCACTTGGCTCTAGAGTAGGCTGTTCTCATAGGCCCTGTGTGGCAAGCTGAGAACAAGTCAGATTCCTTCACTGTATCACAGATTTTTACAATGTGCTCATCCGATACTGGCAAATCTTTCAGAAGCAAGTTCAATCTATTCAGAGTATATGTCTGTCACTCATGTATATTCTGAATCTCTTCAACAATGTTCTGAATAGTAGATGCTGGAATAAGATGTTGTCCCTGCAATGTCCCCAACAGTGTCTTCATCATCTGACATACTGGCAGTTTCCTGTATGGTAGTGGCACTCTGCTCACTTGTAGACATGCATTTTCGAATGAGCCGCAAATCACATTTACAGAACAATGTCTGTGTTTTCTGGACAAATGGGAAGTAAACGAAGATTTTACAGTGAACACACTTTTGCATCCTCTCACAGGACAGTTCACAGGACGCCCCTCTGCTATGTGCTCCTTCAGGTGTGCAACCAGCTCTTTGACTCCGTCACACTGGCGTTCACAAAGTGAAACTGCACATTTCCACGTGGCATTGCACGTTGCCAAAGCCATATCCTGAGCAACCGACGATGTGCCATTATGGTGGCGATAGAAGTGAGACTTTAATGATGCATATCTAGAAAACACCTGCTTACAATCAATTCCAACACACTTGAAATTACAACGAGGTTCATTGCGGTGGAGTTTGCAATGTACAACATACGCCTTTAGAGCCTGAACAGATTCTCCACAAATGCAACAGGAATACATGGTCAAACAGCGGCACATCAAAGAGGCAACCGTTAATGTTTGAATTCAAGCGCCCTTTCTGTCCACAATCTCCACTCAAATTTGACGGGCAATGGCATTTTAGCCTGAAATGTGTCCAGGCATGCCTGGGAACGGGCACCACTTTTTTCAAAGCACTTTTGCAAGAGCCACTACACTCAGACAATCTGGTTACAAAGAAAAAAATGCTATCAATTTACCCCTTCTCCCAAAGACGTCTGAACAGTATTAGCCAAACTAAACATTGCCTATACTTTGGTGTGCGACAAAAGCTGCGCAAACTCATTCATAATCGAAATAATTACAATCATACGAAAATGTTAACCTGGCAAAAATTGACTTCACCTTACCGTGTTAATTGAAGACAAGCTGCAACGTTCAGACAAGTCCACAATAATCAGACGAAGTACCTGCCGGAGAGTAGTTCGAATCACTGCGACACGGGAGCGACACATCAAAGAGGCTGTAATGTTTGTAATGTTTGAATTCAAGCGCCCTTTCTGTCCACAACCTTCACTCAAATTTGACGACCAATGGCATTTTAGCCTGAAATGTGTCCAGGCATGCCTTGGAACGGGCACCACTCTTGCAAGAGCCACTACACTCAGACAATCTGGTTACAAAGAAATAAATGCTATACATTTCTCATATAATATATGAGATAATATACAATAATTACAATGATACGAAAATACAATTTTTTTTTACCTTGCTAAAATTGATTTCACCGTGGTAACTTGGTAACTGAAGACAGGCTGAGACGTTAAGACAAAGTCCAGAAAATTCAGATGGAGTACCCTGAGTGGAGTGGTTATAAAAAAACCGTCCTGGGACATTTGATCCTAAATGCAATGCGCTGATTGGACGGCGCATCACAGAGTTCAGACGTTAATGTTTGAAATCAATCAAATTTGAAATGCATTTAAAATCATTGTGCTATTTTCTTAAGAAGTTGGTCAACCTGATCTAACTGTTGTGTAATAGAACACAGAAAAAGCAAACACAGGACATTCTGATTTATTGTTTTGCTCATAGAAATGGAATAAGGTTTCACAGTTGTACAGCAAATAATGGTTTGTGTATTTAGCAGTGACATAATATATATTTAACAAAAAAGGAAAGCAAAATATATAGTTTGATTGTTTTGTATAATGGCATATTTCCATTTTCAAAACAATGGCTAGTACATTTTTCAGTGACAAAATGTATGTTTTACAACAAATAAATGCAAAAATGACAGTGTTGGTTGTTATATATATTACAGCATATTTCTGTTGTCAACACAATGGCTAGTATATTTAACAGTGGAGAAATGCATTTTTTTCAGAAAAGATATGTAAAAATTACTGTGTTGGCTGATATATATATTTACGGTCTTCTACTGTTACATAAACTGTATTCAACCAATTTTTGAGTTTACGGTCTTTTACTGTCGTGGTTTGACAGTTTTACACTGTAAAATCTACAGCCATTTTTTACAGTGTATCAGATATCATTACTACTTCAGATTAGCTTGATAAGAACATGAGAGTTTGGACATTATTCAGTTGTTGGATGGTTAATTTATTGCCATATATGTCAAACTTATCAGAGAAAATATCGGTATTATAGATAAATATTTTTTATTAATACACTAATATACTATTGGAATACTACTGGAAGTATAGGTCTTTTTTTTGATTGGTGAAGAGATTCAACCATCGTCTAGACTTCTTGCTGAACGATACTTTGATACCATGGTTATCCACAGGTAACTATAACAAATACACTATACATACACACTATGACTACTGAATATAATTATAAATATATAAACTCTTGAGTCTCAAACTGGTTTTACATTACCATGATTCCTAATGGCTAGACTGCAACTCCTTAATCTGTTAGCTCTGGGAGAGCTCTTATGGCACTGAAAGTGGCAAAGTTTAATGAATGAACAGGAGGAAGCCCCAGCAGATGCCATTCAATGGAATACGCTTCAAGGCTGCCCACAATGTGGCGATACTCCTGGTAGAGTGGCCCTTCATGCCAGCTGGAGGATGACGGCCCTTTGCCCTGTACATTTGGCATATTGCACCAGCAACCCAATATGACCAATCCAATAACCAGAACATTTCCTACACCCACCACAACAGACAAACAGCTGGTCTCTTAACAAATGTCTGCTGTTGCACTGATATAAACTCCCAAAACTCTAACTGGACAAGATAGTCTTGGCTGTCCACTGCCTGCATCCCCTTGATGAGGTGGGTTACAAACAGCCAGCTTGATGACCTGGTTCACATGGAAGGTGGGAGAGCTGGGTTGGGTTGGGCCACAGGGCAACTCCTGACCCTTCAGAGTTTCAACGCATACAGGTTTCGGCCACCCCCCACATGGAGTTCACCGACACACTTGGCTAATGATAGAGCTAGAAGCTGTCTTAGCTAACAGCTACTTCAGCTCAGGATCTTTAAGAGGCTCACAGGGGGCTAGAGAGAGGGCCTCTAGCACTAAGTCTCATGGACGAATATCCATAAATTCAACCCCAGGTTGTTTCGGAAAGCAGACTGCTTATTGACAAAATGACCACAGTAATTATTTGTTGCAGGACCCTTTAATTTAGAAGGATTACTGGTCTATAATCTAATATATTTGAATAACCCATTCACAGGAGGGGGTGGGGGTCGAGGAGACCGAACCTCCAAAATGTTCCTACAAAAACAGCCTCCTCTGTCTCTCCCACAACAACCTCTTTTCTCCGAGACGTCTCCGTAATAATGAAGTATGAATAGTGATTGTTACCCTTTGATCTTGTGTGCGACTGAGGCATGGCGCTCTGCAATGGCCCCGCATTCAGCGCATTCAGCTCCACTTAAATAAAATAACAAAGTTAATTTGATGGCTGTTTAATGGGGTTAATTGCGGCTGTCGTTGTGCAAGCCCAGCCGTCATTCGTTGGCTCTGTACTTAATTATGCTTTTTGTGCAAATGCGAATTGCCTGATTGGCTTTTTATTGCCCCGTTTATGATTTCTGCTCATTATGATTAATATGGAAAAAAAAAAAAAAATAGAAATATTATATATGAGGCCTTCATATATAAGGTTATATATGAGGCCTGGCCTTCGTGAGCGAAGACATTATACCAATACCCGGGAAACAACAAACACAATCGACAATGTAACCAAATGTGTGGGTATGACTGTTAATGCAAATTCAGAAGCCCTGTGTTTGGGTGTGTGCTCGAAAGGCAGGGCAACGCAGTACATAAATCAATGAATATCTAATTATTCAAATAAAAAAGCTAAAAATATATCTGGGTTTATATCATATATCATATATCATATATCATTCATGGTTGGCCAATGAGAAAAGAAAAGAGAAAAGCAGAACCGTTTCAATTTTAAAACAACGTGACCCACATCAGTCCACACAGGCGGTCTGTGACTCTGAATCCATTCCACCACTGTGGTCCCCTGAACTCTTAGTGTTCTCACAGGTACTCATGTCGGTTCGTGACACATCTCCCACATCAGGGGGGGGGGGGGTGGAGTAATGACTACTGTTGCAGACCCTGGTCTTACGACAACTCCTGCCCCCCCCCCCCCCCCACTGTGTGGTCTCCAACGTCATGTGGTGTATGGCTGGTGGGTTAATGATGCTACCCACGTGAAAAACCCATCTACGCTTTGGAAATACTTTTGCACTATCTCTCTCTGTATTGGAGTCTTGGTTCTAAACACACTAGCAGGGTGGTGAACCATATCAAATAGTGAATGAGGACCATTGGGATAGGGTTGTATTTCTTTGGTGGGCCTCAGTCTCTCCGTGATGTAATCACCCCAGAGGTTTTAAACACTGTGAAAGTGTTCTGGTGTTCAGTCAGTCTTCTAGAGGCGGGGCCTGACAGCTTTAATGAGCACAGAGGACCTGCTTGAGTACTCTCTACACACACACACACACACACACACACACACACACACACACACACACACACACACACACACACACACACACACACACACACACACACACACACACACACACACACACACACACACACACACACACACACACACACGTGCACACCAGTGGTGAAGCGTCAGGGCCTTCAAGGTATTCAGAGAAGACCCATCTCAGATGAATCTAATTGTATTAATAAAACGTAATACAATTTAATAAAATTTAATACAATTGAAATAAAATGAATACATGTTTGTCTTTCTCGGTCCATAACGCATTTGAGTGGTTTTGTGTTGCAACCAATCAGATATTTTTCTGGGTTGCTGGGAAGAATATCCTTCAACCAAAGTACTCCCGCATGCTTTGGGCCTTAGACTGAATGAGAGAGTACGTTTGGATTGACAATTTGATCAACCAATCATATAGTGATTTGTAGCCAATGGGTGTATTCTTTCAGATTTCCCCACAGCTCCATAGTACGCTAGAAGGTTCACTGACTCTGACCTAGCGTAGAGCGTAGTGCTACGTTGGTTTTTCCTACGTGGGTTTTTTCGTCAAAATGACAACAGGTGAAGAGGATGTTGTTGCGGAATTGTTGTTAGTACCCTTTTCAAGACGACCATTCAGTGAAAAGATTGACATTATAAAAAAGTTTTAACGATCCCCATCACCACTGCAACTGTGGAAAGGACATTTTCTGCCCTCAAACGGATAAAAACATATGGAGGAACAGAACAGGACAATCCCGACTCACTGCTCAGCTTCCATAGCTATTGAAAGGCAACTTCTTTTGAATCTGAAAAGCAGTGATCAGCTTTATGACCGGGTTATCGAACAATTCATCCAGAAGGACAGGAGAATGGATTTGGTCTTTAAGTGAACATCATTGGTGAGTGAGACTCAATTGTCTTTGCTGGTTTTGCCGCAGTGTTGCATCTCGTTGAGCTGGTTGTTGCATTTTGTTTCCACACACTTGGTGACTGATTAGTTAATGGCTGTCTTCAGTTTGTTAAGTATTGTTGTGCATTTAAATTGAGAGTTTTGACTTGATCTTTCTTTGCATCGCTTAACGTGAAAAGGCCTTTTCACATTAAGCGTGTTAGACCGTCCCTTTCATCGATAGCCTGTGTGTGGTGGTCTGTGTTGGGCTGTTTCTTCACTACATGGACACTGCTTTGACAACTATTTTCAACTTGGAAATTGGCTGTGACAATCTGATCTTCCTAAATGAGATAACGCGTAAAGTGACTGCCTCCGTGACGTCCGTCTGACTAGAACAACCGAATGTTTGAATCGGGGGGGACGACGACACGGTTTGCCACTGGTGCACACACACACACACACACACACACACACACACACACACACACACACACACACACACACACACACACACACACACACACACACACACACACACACACACACACACACACACACACACACACACACACTGATACACATGGAGACACACACACACACACACACTGATACACATGGAGACACACACACACACACACACACACACACACACACACACACACACACACACACACACACACACACACACACACACACACACACACACACACACACACACACACACACACACACACACACACACACACACACACACACACACTGATACACATGGAGACACACACACACACACACACACACACACACACTGATACACATGGAGACACACACACACACACACACACACACACACACACACACACACACACACATCCACCCAACTACAACAACATCATCCACCCATCAAGGCTCACACACACACACACACACACACACACACAGAAAGCCACCCCTACACACAGCATGTTGGCCGTAATGGCGAAGGTGCCGTCCGTCATCTCAAATAAAACCTCCCCCCATTGAGGAGGAGCTCCTCAGAGGCCAGCGGTGCCCTCCAGCTCTGTCATTGGTGGATGGAGAGGGGGTGTGGAGGGAGGGGGGGATGTTTTTGTCCCATTCTTATCCATTGTTCCTATTCCTCTACCTTTGTGGAGGGAGAATATCAGTACACCTGTAGCCCACACGTTACAACCTCCCTACTGCTGATGTTCCCAGGTGTGTGTGTGTGTGTGTGTGTGTGTGTAGTATGTGTGTGTGTATATGTGTGTGTGTGTATGTGGGGGGGGGGTGGGAGAGGGGGGTTGTTCAGCACATACCCCATCGCTGGACCGAGGGCTGACGCGACTGGCAGCTGGTGTGTGTGTGTGTGTGTTTGTGTTTGTGTTTGTGTATGTGTATGTGTGTGTGTGTGGGGGGGGGGAGCAGACAGACAGACAGTCTGGGAGATTGCCTTTGATCCCGTCATCATAGAAAAATCTTAAAGAAATGAAATAGTAAAGAAAAAAAGAAAATGCCACCTTTGAAATGATGAAAAATAAATGATTAGATAGGGAGGAGGAGGGGGGGGGGGTGGGGAGGCAACGTCTTAGAAGAGCATCCGTAGCCGTCCCAACCTGGAACCACATGGAACTCAACTCACACACACACACACACACACACACACACACACACACACACACACACACACACACACACACACACACACACACACACACACACACACACACACACACACGAGCAGCCCAACATCAAATGCACAGTGGTCCAGCTGGGCCAAACCAATCCATGCTAATTAGTAGTTACTGCAGGCACTGCAGTACCTAATGAAGTACCTAATGAAGTACCTACTGAAGATTACATTTTTTTTACATTAAAGTTTCTGCAATTGTAATGCCATCCTTTAGATATTAGTGAGTGAGAGCATCTGGTTGGAGTGGATCACCCTGGCCTCCCTGTGAGACAATTTCAAGGTCTCCCCAGTTTTGCCCACTCAAAGACATCTCTGCCTGGACATCCCTCCTCCAACTTTATTGTTATTTGTATTGTTTTTATTTTATTTTGTACAGTATTTTCAATTTATAAGTATAGTTCATTTGAAAAGTGATACCGTGGGACGGAATTGGGAGATAGCATTCCATTGTACTTGTTTCATATGGCAAATTAAAACATCTTATATCTATCTCTTGAATCAATGGGTGATGCTGTATACTCACAGGTAGGCCGCCTTGCCTCCTCCATCTCCTTGCCTCCTCCATCTCCTTGCCCTCCTCCATCGCCTTGCCCTCCTCCATCTCCTTGCCCTCCACCATCTCCTACCTCCTCCATCTCCTGCCCTCCTCCATCTCCTTGCCCTCCTCTATCTCCTTGCCCTCCTCCATCTCCTTGCCGCTGGTGGTGGTCTTCTTGCTGCAGAGCGAGCGCGTGATGCACATGAGCAGACCGCACTGGCGCAGGAAGAAGCAGCCGATGTCCACCAGCACCAGGAAGAGCAGGAGGCCTCCAAGGCCCAGGCCCACCACACACACATACATGTGTGAACATACACGTACTGTGGCGCCCCGGGCTCCACTGGGAAGCATGCTGGGCAACCCTTGGGGCAGGTGGTAGAACACCGGTACTACCCCTCTGAGCTCCTAGCAGGATCAGCACCACGGAGAGCTCAGACGGTAACCGCCCACTCGTCAGGCCGAATGGGGAACACCTGGAGCGGCTCGTCAGGCCTGACGCCGTACACCTGGAGGGGAGCCACTCAAGAAGGCCAGAGGCAGGGATAAAAGGGAGAGCATGGAAGGAAGAGGAGAGGAACAGTATGTGGTAAGAGGCCGCAGGCCAACCCGGACTAAAAGCTGCGGCGTGCTATAGGACTGTTAATGCCGGAGCAGGATTGTTAATGGGGATTGGGTCTTTCCCCAGCCTTAACCCCTGGTGGCGGTGTTGCTGCCCTAACGGGAGCACCAGGAGGCGGACCAACACCCCCGAGCCCCGGCCCAGGACAGCTACCCCGGGACGACCAAGAAAGAGAGAGACGGTACCCCAACCGGGAGGACCTTTTTGATTTACCGTTATCCCCTTTCCCCCTACCCCCACCTGTTTAAGGAAATAAAAAACATTTGTTACACCCGCAACCGCTGTTGTCCTCCCTCTGCCAACGGGTGCGTGCCACAGTACATACACATATATATACTTTATATATATGTATATATAATGTACATATGTATATATATAAATATATATACGTCTACATTGATATTTTTGTGTATAGTATTGTTAAAGTAAAGTGTTCATAGTATATAGAATAGTATATTGAAGGTAGTGTATAGTGTTGTTTATTGTATATAGTATAGTATATAGTTGGAAATATATGATGTTTTTTAAAGTATTGTATAGTATGGTATTGTATAGTTTAGCATAGCATAGTATTGTTGTGGAAATTGTTGAGAAAGTATTCCATTGTACTTGTCGCAAACGGCAAATAAAAACATACTGAACACATTGACCCAAGCACATGCACTAATACACATAAACAGGCTAGGGGTGTTACTGGGTTCCATGGCCAATGTCAGCAGCCTCTCCTGAAGGCATCCTCTGAGCAAGACGCCTGAACCCACCCTACCAGCTCCATAATGACAGGTCTCTGAAGCCACTGGAATCGTTGGATAACAATGTTATCGACAGGCAGTGCGCTAACGGAACTGCTAGGAGGGCTGCCACTATCATAACATTGTTATCCATATTTCATTACACTATCATACTTTTGCTGGATTTTCTGGACTCAATACATTGACTGCACTGTTCTGCACTGTACTGCACTGTATTCATGATGCTGCTGCACTACTGGCACTTTAAAAGCTTTTTGCACAATTCACCATATGTATTCTGTATATCATCCATCAGTCTCTATATTGTTCTTCATATTGTGAACAGTATTGTTATAGTATAGTGTTGTTTATATAATATAGTATAGCATAGCATAGGTAGTATATAGTGTTGTTTATAGAATATTGTATAGTTAAGTATAGTATTGTTATGTATATAGTATAGAATGCGAGTAGGAGGAGGAGTAAACATTCCATTGTACTTGTCACACGGCAAATATAAACCTCTTGAAAACAAACAAACAAACATTCATGTACACATAGAATACACGTCGTCATTTTTTTCAAAAATTCAAAATACCAGCGTATCCCAAACACGGTACAGCCTCCCCCCAGAGGGGAAAAACAACACGTTTAGGTTTGCTTCACACATCAAAAGTATCCAGGGACTTGGGTTTGAAAATAAGTGTCTTGCTTAAGGGCTACCTAACACCATGTGGCCCCAGTCCTTATGGTAGCTTAGTACCTCGTGCTCGAAGCATCTCTCTCTCTCTCTCTCTCTCTCTCTCTCTCTCTCTCTCTCTCTCTCTCTCTCTCTCTCTCTCTCTCTCTCTCTCTCTCTCTCTCTCTCCTCTCTCTCTCTCTCTCTCTCTCTCTCTCTCTCTCTCTCTCTCTCTCTCTCTCTCTCTCTCTCTCTCTCTCTCTCTCTCTCTCTCTCTCTCTAAAAAGGCTGCTGCTCGACGATTCAAATCCTAACCGCACTAGACAGCGCAGAATCAACATCACTGTCACAGTATCAACATCACCGTATCAATATCACCGTCACAGTATC
>CM051009.1:26822437-26824769 GCA_027704905.1 Muraenolepis orangiensis
GGAAATGATCATGCAAATCAAAATGCAATGCTGTTCAATTACTGATCAATCTCTAATGATAGAGCTTAGCGTCAGGTCAGGTAAAGTACACTCAACGTTCATGTGTGCAGCCCGTTCTAGTTTTGCAATTTGATGTCTCTAGGATCACATTGCATCTCTTGATGACAATTAATTTAATCAATAAGTCGACAGCCTTGGCTGCCCACTGTCAGTTTTGCATTGCTAATATACATTTTCGGCATGGCTTCAATGCCGAAGACTTTGGTTTACAGTTATCAAGTGAATGGCTTTAGGATTAAAGAACACTGTTATCTTTTAGACGACAAGACTAACAATTATATACATGAGAGTAATACAGCAAAATAAGTTAACTAAATTCAAAAACCACAGTCAACAGAGCAATGACCCTGGTTTATGACATTAACCCCCGTTACCAAACCTCTAATGGAAATAGCCTACAATATATCAGCGGCCTCAGGGGTATTATGTTAAATAATACTTAAAATAATATTAAAATGATAATAAAATGACTTAAAATAATCACAAAAGAGGTTATAAGCGAGCTTTTTATAAAAAATAAAAGGAGAGAGAATTGGAGCTGTCCATATCTTCCTTGGACTATATCTACTCATTAGGGCCCTAGGCGGTAGTTATGGATTCTCCCTTGATTAGATCTGGTGCGCGTCTGCGATTAATTATGAGCGAACAGAATGCGAAGCGGCCATATTGATTGGGAGCGCTAGCAGGTGTTAATGGATAAGGGGGGGGGGTCATAAGTGAAACCGGAGGGAGGGTTCCTATGTCTAAGTGCTCAATTTAACATCTCCCGAGGACTGCCAAGAGAGAGAGAGAGAGAGAGAGAGAGAGAGAGAGAGAGAGAGAGAGAGAGAGAGAGAGAGAGAGAGATGCCAAGTGGTCCCTTATGTTATGTTGAGTTGAGCTTGTGGCTAAGAAGCTGCGTTTCTGAAGGCAACTTTCTCTTGGAATGGAGAACGGCGGGTAGCTATAGACTATATTTGTTATACCTCCGGCTTTGGCAAATATTCCCAAACTATACTCAAAGTTTGATAATAATAACAAAAATGTATTTATTTGAGCTAGTTATTTTGCTTTTAATATATATATTAAAAAGTGACTTCAGACGGTTTTTAAAAATAATAAAGATATTTATCTCAAACTTAAAATGCAAAACATGGTTAAATGGAGATTTCTGTGAAAAACTGCCAGAGGTTCAGAAAAAAGGGAAAAGAAAAAAGATATATATGGTATGAATATAAACATATATATATATATATATATATATATATATTAGATATTCACACAAAAAAGCATGTGGCAGAAAAACCCTCAAAACCCTCCCTCAGTGTAAACAGCATGATAAACCTCAGATGAAGTTACTGCCAGACCACCTTTTGTAAATTACAAAGCAATGGAATTTCAAAGATTGTGGAACAATATAGGTGACATTAGTGGCTCCGAAACACCAGTACCAACCATGCATTCTGCTCAGACAAAGACAATCAGGTCATATGAGCAGGGGCGAGGAGCCGCTTAGTCGCAGTCACTTTCTATGCATATGTAGCTTTATGCTTTTTTGTTAACAATTATGTCATGACTTACCAAGTCAGTTTGCTGCTGTCATTTAATGTGAACTATAGGTCAAATGCCAGGTCTTTCTCAAATTACATTGTTTGACATTCCATTGTTTGACATTCCAATCATGTAAGACCACTTTAAATGGGCCTTATATGTGTAACCGCCCGTCACGGCAAGAGCTCGCTGTGGACCCGCTTTAGCTCCGAGTCACGTCTTAACCGTCCATTGAACTGCTCCGGGCGGACCCTTGTGAAGCCGCCACGACACACTCAAAACATTCAACCTTCTTTATCAACTGAAAGGAAGACCAGAGGGTGGAAGTAGGGGCCACTGGAATCATGTCAGAAGTGCAGGGGGTCTTCCTCTTCCTCAAGGTTCTTCCTCTTTTGACTGCCTCTCTATTTGAATCATTAAGTTAGCCAATAGCCTACAGTATATGAGACGTGTGTCGGCTACACACGTTTTCATGCTATTTGAAGTTGTTTTCGCTGTATTGAATTACATTAAAAAAAGAATCACCTTCACTTAAAGATGATCTCTCCATGTTGTCATTCTCAAAGTAAGGCTGAATGAACGTGTAATATGGACATTTGAACTTCGTATGCATTCTTCAAATGCATCACGCTATGACACTGACCACCGTGAAATCATATTGGCTTCAGACAATTTAGAAAAATGAACAGAGCAAGAAATTCATTTGCAAACATTTCAAATTTGCGGTAAAAAGTAAGATAGA
>CM051009.1:26825769-26828269 GCA_027704905.1 Muraenolepis orangiensis
GTGCTGTCAATAGATCAAAATATTTAATCGGATTATTCACAATAAAATTCTGTGATTAATCCGATTAATCACAAGTTTAAAAGACACATTTATTTGTTTTTGTTTTTGCGGGTGGCAAAACAAACGCAGATATGGAAGAATGAAATGCTAAAAGTAGTTAGAGTTTTTATTATTTTATTTGTTACTTTTAATTTTTCACGTTACTTTTCACTATGTTGCCAGGGAGAGGGAAGTTTGGAGTCCCCTGCTGAAGTTGCTACCTCCGCGACCCGACCACGGATAAGCGGTAGAGGATGGATGGATGGACGTTACTTTTCACGTTTTTCTGAGCAAAAATGTCTCAGGGAGTGCTTAGTCTTGCCCAAAACATCGATAATAAGATTAATATTAAGCAGATTACAAAATAATCTCTGCAACAAAGTGAACATAAACAGCTTGCCTTTAAATTGTTTGCAAAGAAACATGCAAATGAATGTTGCAACCAGTAGGCCACTTTAAGAAACAGAATAACAAAGTGCCAAAGTGAACAATCCTTTTTCCACATTTTTAGCTAGTAAAATGACATTGAAACAGTGTCAACTTGCTGGACATTCAGCTCCGCCGTATTGCAGGACTGTGTTTAAAATATCCAACTCTTTTACGGCACTTTGCTAAAGCCCCATCAAGTCCACAGTCGCGGAGTGAGACCAACGGCCCTCTGTCTAATGTGCGCTATCCAGACCAACGGCCCTCTGTCTAATGGGCGCTATCCAGACCAACGGCCCTCTGTCTAATGTGCGCTATCCAGACCAACGGCCCTCAGTCTAATGGGCGCTATCCAGACCAACGGCCCTCTGTCTAATGGCCGCTATCCAGACCAACGGCCCTCTGTCTAATGGCCGCTATCCAGACCAACGGCCCTCTGTCTAATGGGCGCTATCCAGACCAACGGCCCTCTGTCTAATGGCCGCTATCCAGACCAACGGCCCTCTGTCTAATGGCCGCTATCCAGACCAACGGCCCTCTGTCTAATGTGCGCTATCCAGACCAACGGCCCTCTGTCTAATGGGCGCTATCCAGACCAACGGCCCTCTGTCTAATGGGCTATCCAGACCAACGGCCCTCTGTCTAATGGGCTATCCAGACCAACGGCCCTCTGTCTAATGGCCGCTATCCAGGGCCTATGCTCAAAGGAAGGTTCTTTGCTGCCGCAATCATATTGCGAGGAGCGCAATGTGTTAAAGTGAAATGTTCCGCCCAGCCCTCCGTGCTCGGTGCGTCTCCTCATCATCCTGTTAATAATAATAATAATAATAAATTGCATTTATAAGCGCACTTTTAATTTGAGTAGACAAAACTCTTGCTAAACACTGAGGGAGGAGCCGTCTAAACTGGATACTATGATTCATTTAGTTAAAAAAAAATGATGCGCGTTAAAGTCTCGAGATTAATCACATGCGTTAACGCGTTAACTTTGACATCCCTAATATATATATATCTATATATATATAGATATATATATCTATATATATATATATGTACAAACAATATCTGATAGTCAAGACTTTAGAACCTTTATGTCAAGAAACAACATATTTAAAGGCACGTTGGAACCCTTCCTATTCAAAATACACTTAATTTGAACCAAAGGTTTTTCATTAAGTGTGTGAAATGATCAAACATGACATACAAATAGCTATGTGGATATGTGTATGTAACGTGTATGTTGTAACACGGTTAGTCACGCTGCCATTCCCTTCATCACACTCATCTCCGGAACACTTAACACTTAACACTTAAATCTATCACACATGACTCACAACGACAACAGACCCCATTAAGATTTTGATGAATTGCTTTAATTGATTTTGATGAATCACTTGTTTGTGTACCGTGAGTGACGATTGTTAAGATTTTTGTTTTTGTGTTCAATTAGAGCGCACATCGCCGATTCAATTACTGTAATTCTAAATATCACAATACGAGTATTTTGCAGATTGCACATGATTGCCGGTGATGATGAGCCAAGTCATAAATCAATTGAACAGCCAGCCAGTGAACAGAGGGAGGGAGGAATGTGTGTGTGTGTGTGTGTGTGTGTGTGTGTGTGTGTGTGTGTGTGTGTGTGTGTGTGTGCATGTGTATGCACCCTTATATCTCCCCACCAGTGAGTCATGCAGTGTACACACACGACTGGAGAATTAGCACCATTTGGTGTCCAATTTCAAACTCTGGTCAGCAAAGCCCCGTCTTATTGACGGCTCAAACACATTTTCGTGTCCAGAATACCATGTGGTGTGGAGGGTAAGTTAAGATAGTTTTTTGCTATATATCCTATATCCTTTAGCATGGAAGGGGGGGGGGGGGAACTCCGATGATAGACGATAGCCAATCCACCTCACACTGCAACATGTACAGTCCATGTTCACACCCCGGCTTCTAGGACTTCATTTGAGATATTTCGTTTTTTCTTACGATGTTTAGATTCACATGGTCAGCGTCTGACATGTTTGTTTACACT
>CM051009.1:26838269-26851995 GCA_027704905.1 Muraenolepis orangiensis
ACAGAGCTCCAATCCTCACTGATTGAAGGTCAAAGTTCATGAGTGTGACAATATGCAGATGACTTGCGTTTGTCCTCCACTTAACACTGACCTGCCTCCTCACATCATTATTAGTTCAAGTACCGTTCAACATTTTTAATCATCAACAGAATGTCAAGAGATGACAGTTTTGACGTCATCAATGTGAAAGACGTCTATTCGTATCGCACGGCGACAATATTTACCTTCCGTTTGTGCTATAGCCCAGCTACCGCGGGCCCACACCGCAGTGTCCGCATTCAACCTCTTGGCACTCATGTTTTTCTTGAAGTACATACACACACCAGAGCACAGATTGGTTGTAAACAGTAAGCTTCACGCTGTATCCTGTTGGGTGATGCATTTGGGGGGGAGGGGGAATATGCATTTCCTTTTTTCTTACAATAAGAGGTGGAAGCTACCACATTGGCAAAAGTCTTAGACATTGCGTCTTTCATCAATTAGGTAGTTAAAGCTGCTGAAGCTCACATTCAAGAGAGAGAGAGAGAGAGAGAGAGAGAGAGAGAGGGAGAGGGAGAGGGAGAGGGAGAGGGAGAGAGAGAGAGAGAGAGAGAGAGAGAGAGAGAGAGAAGAAGAGTAGCAGAAGAGAGAAAACCTAGACCAAACCAAAAAAAACAAGAACCACTCCCTCTCTGCTTCCTCCCAACCGACTTTTCTGTCACGGTTACGGTGGTTGACAGGGGGCGTGGCCAAACCGCGGGCTTTGGCGGCGCACACACACACATCTGTCGGCAATTGCCAAGAATGATTAGGTTAATCACGTCACCTGTGGGGGTATATATACCCTGCCGTCCGTACAAAGTACAAAGTACGACCTAGCCCCGAAGTAACGGGTTGAAAGGGGGCGTGGCCAAGCCCGCGTAACCACCGTAACCGTGACAGTTTCTACGCCATTGGGAAGTGATTGACTGGATTCCCTGAACCAATCAGAGAACAGATGCCCCGATTGGTTAGAAATAACCGGGAACCGTCTACAATCCCCATTACAGAGAGAGCACGTATACAGAGGCAGGCAGTCAACTCCATATACTCACAGCCCATTTCACTCACCAATAGCTGCCGGACAGATATGACATTTCTAACAAATAACAGTCAAATAATAGCTGTTAAATCTCCCCTCGAGCCCCGTTATCCGGTCGAAATGAACTCAATCCACCATTCAATGAAAAGAACCAAGGTCCTGTGTAGCTGAACTGGTAGAGCGTGGCCTTTACACTGCCAGGGTCAGGGGTCAGAATGCCGCTGGGGGCCAACCGAGAATACATGCGCTCAGGGTGTAGAAAGAGGCTTTGGATAAAAGCTTCTAATTTTCAAGTTTCTAAAGTCAGTTTGTGTATTTATTTAATATATTGAATACCATGTAGTCATTCAGCAGTGGCTTTCCATCTGCACATCATTAAGTAGGAGGTAGTGTTTAGGTATCTGAGCTGACATTGGGAACCAAATCGATTATTTTAATGGATTGGAGTGGAACACATCATATATAAGGTGCTATCCTATATATATATATATATATATATATGTATTATTCAACATTTTTTATAAACAATAAACAATATTCCTACCGATCCTGCCTTCCTGCTCATTAACACCTTGGCCGCAAATCCATTCTTAACATCGACCATCAAAAACGTTAGGCCTCATTTTAAGGTTAATATTTTAACATACAAGGCCTTCCCTGGACTTGCACCACCTCCCTTATCACCTAATAATACAATACACACCAGCACATCCTCTTTGCTCTCTCAATGCTAGTATCCTCATCATTCTGAATCAACATGTATAAGACAAACAAAAAATCAACTAACCACTGAATTCTAGAGTTATAACTCAACCAAAAAAGGTTCCTGAAAGCACCCAAATGTAGTCAACATTTTCATTCGCTGACCACAGGTTCAACCCATTCACAGGAACTGGTGGACGATTCCGTCAACATTCTGAATTAGTTTGGACTGGGTTTACACAGTTCGGTAGATGTCCTTGCAACAACGGAAAAAGTTTGACATCTTGAAACTTTTTCACGTGTGTGTTGGTCTGTAGGGAACTTCTGCATGAGTCACCCAACACCCAACATTCTCTATCCAATCGTCCTTTTCCAGTAAAACAATTGCCCACGTGTCATTGAGCAAGCTTTATTGGTCGTTCCTTAGATAAGGAGGAAGTGGCATGTTGAATTCCAATGCAATTCAAATGCATTTTTTTGTCCAGAGGGTTGACAGGGTGAGGTTGTTTAGTCCAGGGGGTTGACAGGGTGAGGTTGGTTAAAGGCTTTTAGATGAGCTGGAAGAGAATTACATGCACAGACTGGGACGATATCACACTTGTTCGTGCGTAACAAGATGCCAGCGGTATTGCCTTTCTCTGGGAACTTGGTGAAGATGAGGACAAATGCAAAGCCTTTAGATTTATTTGGGGGGGGGGGGGTGCACGCAGTCCCAAATGCATCGTTAATTGAAACTTTCAATCACAGAGAAAGGGGAAAGGGAAAAAGGGGGGAGGGGGTGGAGAAAATCAAACTGCAGATGTAGCAGGTTTATATTTACTCAGCCATCGATGAAATCCATTGCCTTTTCCTTTCTGACAATGTTAATTAAGATTCAATCAATGTGTAAAGCCAGCCTTGGGGGAAGGTTGGTTAGATTACATATTGGAATGGCATGATATTGAGTTTTGAATCCTGAGGAGAGGGTCTGTGAATCAAACAGAAACACATTTGAAGTCTGCATGAACACACAAATGAATGTGTGTGTCTCGTGAGGGTGCAACATAGTACATTGTCTATTTATTTTTAGTTACACTTAACCTGGATTGTCCACACAGTTCAGTATCAACATTTGTGTGTCAATTGACACTCACTTGACATGTGGACATTGTATGTTGACATTCAATAAGGTTATCAAAAATATATCCACATATATTCAATTAACTGTAACCTGAAGATTAACTGAGTTAGGTTGTGTGATCAACACTATGCAGAGTAAATAGCAAGTATCCATCTTCAGGCTGCATGTTTCAGTTGAATATCATGTAACTTGTCTCATTTGTGTCAGGTGAGACTCAACTTTGTGTCAGGAGAGGTTTAGTAAGTGTTATCAACTTTATTTTATTCCTATTTTCAGTGGTTCCACCGATTTGCATAGCATTTATGTCCATACTATTTCAAATGAATGTCTACTGAGTGTCGTTGAGTCATTCAAATAAGTGCCATGAGATTCTCACTGACATACAAGCTGACGTAAAAACAGCATGTCATGACAGTTACCAGGGCTGGTGTCGTTTCAGTTGAACAGTTGTATCATTTGGACTATCCGAGAAAAGTGAACAATTCCCTGTAGTTACAAAGATAGTTAGTTGTTGTTTAAGTTTAGTCCCATTAGTGGCTTAAAGAGCCACTAATAGAGTACTACGTTTAAAGCAAAAGCCTCATACCTACAGTACATTAAATATGTTATTCTATCAACGGCCTGCCCTCCATTAGCCTGTATTTTCTTTCTCAAACGCAAGTAGTCGTTTTTTTAATACACTGTTTTTGCATATTATTCCACAACTCTAAATGATGTATTACCGTGCACTTTACTGCAATATTTGCACTCTGGTTAGATGCCAAATTCCTTTCACTGTACTGTACACAATGACAGGTACGAACGTCATGCTAAGGGATGTAGTATATAAAATGCACCACACACACCCGTGGGGTTATACTACGAGTGTCCGAGAGGCTTCACCCCTTGCTTGGACACGGTCATCAACATCAACCGCAGCCCAGGCGAAGCTCGGGGAAAGAGCTACACACCTCGCGTCAGTGTCCCGGAAGATTCCAGACTACAGGCTGTCTTGGACTATTTTTGTTTCCCTTTTTCAGGCGCTGTATGAAAACATCCCCGTACTGGGGAGAGGGGTACAAATGCAGAGAGTACAAAAGGGACAACACCTTAAATTGCATGTGTACACTTACCATCTCTATTTGTTTTCCCCTATCCAAGACATTTCACAAGCTTATTTCCTTTGTTTGCCTTAATATGTATACAGAGTCTACATGCAAAAATGCAGACCATGCAATTTTGCGATATTTTCCAATGAGATTTGCACCAGTGGAAAAAAAACTCTTAAAGTCATATAAAGAAGAAGTATCCTCCTTCTATTGACTGAATATCTTCTATGGATTTAGAAGATTAAAACAGTTTCCATTTTCAATCCATGTGTAAAATAATGTAGCAAATAGCAGTTCACTGAAGGGGGTATTATTTTATAAGTGGGTGCGCATCCAGCATCCATCCATGAGAAGATCCATCCATGAGAAGATCCATCCATGTGAAGATCCATCCATGAGAAGATCCATCCATGAGAAGATCCATCTATGAGAAGATCCATCCATGAGAAGATCCATCCATGTGAAGATCCATCCATGAGAAGATCCATCCATGAGAAGATCCATCCATGAGAAGATCCATCCATGAGAAGATCCATCCATGTGAAGATCCATCCATGAGAAGATCCATCCATGAGAAGATCCATCCATGAGAAGATCCATCCATGAGAAGATCCATCCATGTGAAGATTGTACAATTTGATCCTATGTCCATTTGATTGTTTCCCTGTTGGATAACTAAAAGTGACTGTTTCAATGTAATCTATATAAACAGATGTGGGTTGGTAGGCAAGGGACACGATTTTGGGATCAGAAGCGCTCTGGTTTCCATTTGTAGCAGAATTGACCAATCACTGGCTTTGGTTGCATTAGGGTAAACAAGTCCACGTGGAGAGCAAAAGAGGCATGTTTCAAGATGCTTATGGGACTTGTAGAGAATTGACATGTACGTTGTACCATTTACGTCCTTACCTCCTGCTTATACTGTGTATACTACGGTTACCTTCTTCTACCGTGCTTACGGTAATAATGTTAAGATGATGTTAAGAAGGTGAAGTCACTACGCAGAGCGCCACGAATGTGTGAGGATTGCGCACCTCAGTGTGTGTCTGTTCATGGGCAGGTTCATGTGAGCCAACTCAATACATCCACCGGACGGCTAAATACAGTATTAAGTGTCTTTTTGTGTCATACGCAAGAAACCGCTGAGTTAAACACTCATCAGAACTGTACACAATGATGGACAGGAAAGGAAGTCTTGGCCCGGATTACCACTGGCGAACGATAGCCGATGGGTTTCCAGATTGATTTAGATGCAACTGCACCCTGTGTCTGATTATTGTATAATGATATATTCTAGTGTTCCATCAAGTTCTATAATGTATTCACGCACACAGCAGGGTGAGTTGCAATTGGCTTCTAGCTGTACTACTTTTGAGATGAAAGATCAATACATTCACAGATTTACTATTGTTACAGAAACTAATTTGTCATTTACCACTATGGATGTAATAAGAAGTGTGCAGAGAAACATACATTTTAAGTACCTTCTCCATTTTCTACAACATGTATCGTGACCTTGGAGAGAGTGACGAGATGAAGATTACGAGGAAGATATTTGATTGGGATTGATTAAACTGTTTTATTTTGCAGGCTAAAACTGTCAAAAATCCTCCTTGAAGTGATTGAAGTGAATGTTGCCACTCCGCAAAAATTGCGTTGTTTGTGTGAATTGCATTGTCTGTGTAAATATATAATTAAAACTTTCATGATTACTTGCAGGCAGACAAGTAGCGGATAAGAAATGCTGATCATGCACTTTTGGGATATTTTCCAATCGGATTTGCACCAATAGATAAAAAAAACTCCCAAGTTAACTCGCAGGTGGTGTCGCTAATCGACGCTAGCCTCGCAGCGGTACACGCCCTCGTCCTCGTTGGTCACCTGATGGATCCGGAGGTTGTTATTGGCCAGCACCTGGAACCGCCCTGCACAGGGGGGGGGGGGAGAGTGATCAAGACCATGAGAGAGGTGTCAAGTCAAGTCAAGTCAAGTTTATTGTCACTTCACAGTTTACAGTTTAGTATAAAGCAGTGATGTGAAAATCTTGTGTGCAATACCCGACGACAGACAGCAGTTATAAAATAAGATAAAATAAAAATAGATAACAATAGAATAAAAATAGAATAAAGAATATAAAATAAAAATAAAACATGCAATTTATAAAATGCAAAAATCAGCACAGAAAAGAGCAATATGTATATATAAATCAATGTAATAAAATATACATTGTTATATGTTATACGCCCTTGTTCAGCAGCCTGATGGCCTGACTGTGGAAGCTATCTCTAAGCCTATTTGTACGACACTTGATACTGCGGTATCGCCTGCCTGACGGTAATAGTGAGTACAGTTCGTGGCTGGGGTGGGCAATGTCTTTTATAATTTGTTTGGCCTTGGCCACACACCGCTGGTTGTAAATGTCCAGGAGGGAGGGGAGCTCACCTCCAACGATATACTGGGCCGTCTGCACCACCCTTTGAAGCGCTCTGCGCTCGAGTGCCGTGCAGTTCCCGTACCAGGCGGTGATACACCCTGTAAGAACACTCTCGATGGTGCCGTTGTAGAATGTTCTCAGGATGCGGGGGCCCATGCTGAATTTCTTCAGACGCCTGAAAAATACAGGCGTTGTTGGGCCCTTTTCACCACGTGTGTGGTGTGCGTGGACCATGTGAGGTCCTCGGATATGTGCACGCCGAGGAACTTGAAGCTGCTGACCCTCTCTACTGCAACGCCGTCGATGGAGATAGGGCTGTGCTCTCCCCTCTGCCTCCTGAAGTCCACGATCAGCTCCTTGGTCTTCTTGACGTTGAGGGCGAGGCTGTTCTCCTGGCACCACTGCTCCAGCGAGGTTCAGTATCCAGCTGCACATGGATGGGGGTACGCCTAGACCTCTCAGCTTGGTGTCGAGCTTGGCAGGAACTATTGTGTTGAATGCTGAGCTGTAGTCCACAAACAGCATTCGCACATAACAGTTCTTTCCCTCCAGGTGGGAAAGGGCAGTGTGGAGGGCCATGGCAATTGCGTCGTCCGTGGATCTATTTTGACGATATGCAAATTGCCATGGGTCCAGCGTGGTAGGTAACACGGAGCAAATAAAGTCCTTGACCAACCTCTCGAAGCATTTGCTAACGATCGAGGTGAGGGCCACAGGTCTGTAGTCATTCAGGCATGTTACCTTGGTTTGTTTAGGGACAGGCACGATGGTGGATATCTTGAAGACCGCGGGGACAACAGCCTGGGACAGGGAGAGGTTGAAGATGTCTGCAAAGACTCCTGCCAACTGGTCTGCGCATGCTCTGAGGACGCGGCCCGGGATGTCGTCGGGGCCTGCCGCCTTACGGATGTTCAGCCGCTTAAAGGTGCGGCGCACATCCGCCTCCGAGATGCGCAGCTGGCTGGTCTCCCCAGTCGGTGCTGGCTTCGGCGGGCTGCCGTTTACGTCGAACCGAGCAAAAAATGTATTTAGCTCTCCTGGGAGGGAGGTAGAGGAGTTCTCTACACAACTGGTTCTCCCTCTGAAGTTCGTTATCGTCTGCAGCCCCTGCCACATACCCCTCGCATCGTGTTTCTTGAATTTATCTTCCACTCTGTCCTTATACTCCCGCTTGGCAGTGACGATGGTCTTACGGAGGTCGTAACGGGCTCTCGTATATTCCTCCGTATTCCCGGAACCAAAGGCGGCGTTACGCGCATGTGGGGGGGGGAGTGAAAGAGAGAGGGTGTAGAGGGAAGGGGGGAGAGGGAGAAGAGGGGAGGAGGAAAGGAGTAGTGGGAAGGAGAGAGGGTAGGAGGGAAGAGAAAAAGACAGAACTAAAGGGGAGAAGAGACAGAACAGGTAAGGGGTTAGCCATCTTTTTCCACCGTTTTTTCCTGCCTTTATTCTCTCAATATTCACCATATGTATATTCTGTATCATCGACCAGTCACTTTAATGTTATTATTTTTATTGTGTATAGTACAAGATACAACAGATACAATATGTTTTATTGGCCATTTGCAACAAGTACAATGGAATGCAAACTCCTCATTCCCTCCCGCAGTATGAATTTTTAAAACAATACAATAAAAATTTGATTTACAATAAAAAAAAATAAAAAATAAGTGACGCATGGTATTTACATGTTTTGAATGGTACAAAAAGATTTAAAAGCATTTAAAGTGCCAGTAGTGCAGCAGCATCATGCATACAGTGCAGTACAGTGCAGTAGCTGTAATGAGTGTGATATTAGTGTAATGTTAATGACAATGTTATGATAGTGGCAACACTTCAGCAGATCAGTAGACTCACTGCCTGTGGATAAAAACGATCCTTGAACCTGGTAGTTCTTGTAGGGATGCTATAGTTATAGTTTGTTATAGTATAGTGTTGTTTAAAGTATATAGAATAGCATATCGTAAGTAGCGTATAGTGTTGTTATAGTATAGTATTGTAGTTTAGCATAGTATTGCATAGTTTAGTATAGTATTGAATTGTTGTCTAACGTGTTTATCTTTTCATAGATTTTTGTATTTAAAAAAATTAAAAATTAAAAAGAGACAAGATTAGCCACAGCGCCTTACCGTACTTGTACTCGTTGCGGTACTTAGCATCGAGACAACGCCCAGGACCTCCATCAAATGCAGTTAAACACCCACTACACAGCATACGGCTCACCGCCCTCGTCCACAGTAGGTCATGAACCTCCTGAACTACCCGTTCCATGGCATCCATTGTCTCATAACTAGTGCAGTCCGGTCACATGACCACAATACATTCTCCAGAGATACTGGTCACTGTATGCCACAGGCGTAGCCCACAGATCTCCCAAAATACCCAAAGAGTAATATAAAGCAGGGGTTCCCAAACGCCGGGCCGCGGACCGGTACCGGGCCGTGGAGGTGTTACTGCCAGGCCGCGAAACAGCTGTGTGTTTATCATCATATTTGACTCAAATAATTTGAGTATAGGTGAACGGCGGGCGGTATAATCTATATATAGAGATTATATATATATCGGCGGCATAACGAGAGACTTTCAGTTACACGCGCTACTAAAGAGACTACACGCTAGTGACGTGTCGGTCGCGAACGAGCCGGGTTTTGTTACGGCGCTCCGCGTACATGCGCGTTTATACTGAAATCGAGCCCTGCCGTTTTGTTAGGGGTGTGTGTTGACAACACACTTTGACAACCGGTCCGCGAAAATTGACAACCGGTCTGTGAGATTTTTTTTATGTATCTGCCGGTCCGTGGCACAAAAAAGGTTGGGAACCCCTGATATAAAGAACATGCCGAGGTGATGGATGGCCAGCTTCACTTTCCTGCTACGTTTTTTCTGGTTAATTTATAACAGATAAGTTGAGGAGGTTCACATAAATATATATTATTGTTTTTATGGCATATGCTCGTTGTGAATATTGCCAGATGTAAGTGAACGAGTGACGACTTTTATTTGTTTAGCGACGTGGATGGAAGATGAGTGTAAGATGACGTTTCTGAGTTCTCCACATCCTTCCACCAATTCCTGAATGCATTGATCTAATCTACCTCATAGGTTATAACTCAACTCAAGATTGTCACTGATTGATATTGAATACATCATCAGTTATATATTTTTGGTGATTTGCTGCGCTGACATCTGTCTGGAATCGGGAAAGATATAAAATAAGGTACAAAATTGACATTAAGAGCAAATAACACCTGCCTCCTTTACCGCTCTCGAGCTCATAGCAGTGAAGTGAAAAGTGTCACTAACATCTGTATTCACTCTGCGTGAAGCTGTCACAAGGGCTGCTGACGGCGAGAAGAGCTGGGGATTAGCTTTAGAAAGCTAGGCTGAAACATGTAGAGAGTTTTTTGAAAGGAGATAAACCCAGGCAGCTCTGATGACTGACACCGTGACAGCTTGAATTGCTTTTAAAATAGGGGTAAGCTACATGTATTTTCTACCAATAGTACCCGTAGTCTCTTTATCCACAGTGTGAAAAATTTGCATTTGTCACACCTCCGACCACATCTGAGCTTTCTTTTCAATACCTTAACATGCCCTCTATTATTTTTGAGCGGAACAATCGGAGATGGCAACAGCCTCCTTCCAGGGCCTTTCTGTTTGTTCATCTTCCTCTTCAGCCGTCACAAAATTCTGAACGTCAAACGTTAATCGTTTGGCAGGTTTACACTGAAATTTGTTAGTTTGTTGTTATTTAGATTTTAGTTTTTAGGTATTAGCATATTTTTGTGTGCATTTATTCCCCCTGTTTCAACTGTTGCACCTTAATTTCCCTCGGGATAAATAAAGTTATCTTGAATCTTGAATATTGAAAAATCGTATCCGTTATAATGAACGATTACTTGCGACATTAAGTGATTCATTAATTGTTCATTCAATATAAATCCAAAGAACAAAATACATCACTTAAAAAATGGCAGATGATACCAATTAGTTACGATCAATAAAGTAGTTGATTAGAACAGATCATTCATGTTTTTAGGATTACTTTCTAGGATTAGATCCAGATGGAACAGGTGCTTTAATGAAGCATGAGCAAAGGCAAAGGCAGAGGGCAAGGCAAAAAACAAGGTCGTAATTCAGGCGATGGTCAAAATCACGGTAGATCCAAAAAACAGAACATAAGACGTGATACATAAACTTGACGTGAGGCTTCCCGAGAATCAATGTGTGTGTGTGTGTGTGTGTGTGTGATAATCTAGCGAAGTGTGAGTGTGCAGGGGTAGGCTTAAATAGCATGGTTAATTGTGATGCGCTGCAGCTGCAGGTGAGACCTAACAAGGGGGCGTGGCTATCCGGTAGTGTGTAGTGGGAGTGAGGAGACGGGAATGCGGAACGTGATTAAATCCTCCCTCCAGATTTAGATTCAGATCTGAGCTTTACTCAGAGAGAAAATTAATGACTTAAAATATATACAGACATATACAGAGAGGAATATTACCACCCAGATACAGTAGATACAACCAAGTTTGTTTAATTTAAAAAGGGACAACACCCATAGCCATGTTATTTACTATTTTAAGGATTGATACTACTTTAAAAAGGTTGCCAATCATTTTGATGGGGACTGCAATTGTACTGAATTAATATCATCAACAATGAAATATTGTGCTTCCTCGTTTTTCAGGCGCATGGACATTACTGAACAGTGAACAGCATGCCCCATCTTATTTATTATTGCCAAGTGTCATTTGAATTGGGACATGATTTTGGTTGGCAACCTTGCCAACCAAAATCATCATACAAAATCATCATACAAAATAATTTTACATTATTAATCTGCATGACATATTCTGCAAATTCCCTCACAGTGTTCTTCAGGAAATTATTATTATTAATACTTAATTAATAATTATTATTATTATTTTCAGCAATCCTGCAACAAATTGTGAACGACTGTGACCTTCCCACTGACACAAGTCAAATTTTGGCCCATCAAATCCTGTAGGTTGTCCTGAAAAAACTATCCACACCAACAAATCCTGCATGAGTCCTGCACAAAATACCCTGCTGGACTCCTATAGGACATGTCCTGCAAGGAAATGATTGTAATGGTGAAGGATGGCAATGGTGAAGATTTCTTTGTGTTTTAACCGCTTCTCTGTGGGGAAACCCTGCATTAGGTTTCACTCAATGGCGGTAGTGTTACTTACTGCGGTATTCCTTGGTGATCTCCTTGTCCTGGTAGTACCACACCACCACAGGCACCGGTGAGCTGATGACGTTTTTTACTCCATACACCAAATATCGAGAAAAATGCCTGGGTTTTATTCCTGATATTCTGACTCATTTTGAGCAAAAATTAAGGTATAAAAACGGCAGGTTTATATTTAGAAAAGTTTATGTTCAGCTTTAATCAACCAAATTAGCATACGATTGGATCTGGGCTAATCTAGGTGAGGTGCTTCATGGGATGTCCACTGGCCTTCAGTTAGCCAAAGGTTTGGTTGGACGCTGGGCTTGTTCATTAGCACACCCCAGATGTTCCGCTAATTACTCAAGCAGTTTTACTTCCTGGACAAAGCAGAAACAGGGCCAGGTCTTCCTTGGACCCCCTAACTTCCTCATATTATATTATTTAAAAAGGACACTGTAGGCTGTGCCAGATTCCTACTATTCACTGCAACTTTCATGATGTTTTGTGGTTTTTATCTAAAGTAAAGTGTCTTTGAGTAGTGTATGTGTATGTAGGTGTATACTAAATGTAAATTATTATTATTATTATGAAAAAAACAAAACTGATCACTCTTTAACTGGCAAGCGTATCCGGGAGAACATGGAGGAAACACAGAGTTGCATTTCCTCTGTGTTCGAAAACACAGTCTCTCTCTCTCTCTCTCTCTCTCTCTCTCTCTCTCTCTCTCTCTCTCTCTCTCTCTCTCTCTCCTCTCTCTCTCTCTCTCTCTCCTCTCTCTCTCTCTCTCTCTCTCACATCCCTCATGTGCCTGCTCTGTTCTCCCTCACAGATGTAACTTGTCGTTTACAACTATTTGTTTTCATCATCTGTGAATAGTCAGGACGACATCAATTCTTGTTGGGTTTTGATCAGGGGGGGAGATTCTTTTCAAGAGAACCAGTGAGGGAAAAGCATCAAAGACTTGGTTGCACTATTTTTGCACTATTGCACTATTGCACCAACTTTGAATAAGTTTAAGGACACGTTAGCAATATTAAACACAGAGCTACAACTAAAGAGGGTAGAAGGAAGCACAATTGAGGAGGAGTGGGAACATCTCAAAGCTGTTTGGAGGTCATCTTGTGAGAAGGTCAAAGGTTGAAGGACCCGCTTGTGAGGAGGTCATAGGTAGAAGGACCCACAAGCACAAGGAGTGGATAACACCAGAAACCCTGAACACAATCGAACAGAGGAGAGGGCTCAAGGAAAACGTAAACAACTCAAGAACAAGAGCAGTGAAGGCATTGGCACACAATGAATACAACAGTTGCCATAAAGAGGTGCGAAAGAGCATAAGGAAGGACAGGTAGAGAGGCGAGCCCTGGAGGCAGATAAGGCAGCTGCGCAGAATAACATGGAGGAGTTGTATGCCATCACAAAGAAACTGACGGGAAAATACACACAAAACAACAAACCTATTCTAGACAAGAATTGCAAAATGCTCTCAACTAAGGAAGAACCGCTAGAAAGGGTTTCCACTAAATGGGTTTCCACTAAATATCAGGTGTGAAAGACCAACAAAAGTTGAGATAAAGACAGCAATCAAGCAACAGAAGAGTGGCAAGGCTGCTGGCCCTGATAATATTACATCAGAAGCCCTAAAAGCGGATGCAAATACATCAACAGACATGCTGTACGACTTGTTTGGCAGGATTTGGAAAGAGGAAAAGACACCTAGAGAATGGGCAGAGGGACACATTGTGAAACCCTACTTTCCGTACCCGGAAAAGTTCTCAACCGGATCATCCTCAACCGCCTCCAGGAATCTGTAGACAAGAGGCTCAGGGACCAGCAGGCCGGGTTCAGGAGAGACCACTGGTGTACGGATCACATAGCAACACTTCGCATCATAATTGAACAGTGAATAGAATGGAACACATCCCTCTACATCAACTTCATCGACTAATTCACATCAAACTAATAAACTCATATGACGGTGTCAATGTGATGTCAATACGGGGGTCAAGCAGGGTTGTCTACTTTCACCATTCCTTTTCCTCCTTGCAGTCGACTGGATCATGAAGGAAACAACCAAAGGGGAGAGAAATGGGATCCAGTGGACAATGTGGGAGCCATTAGACGACCTCGAATT
>CM051009.1:26852495-26867495 GCA_027704905.1 Muraenolepis orangiensis
TGAGTTAAGACTGATTACTCTATGGCTGCTGAGGTTGCACACTGCTGGTACTTGTTAATCAAGAACCCACAGGTTAAACCAGCCACCACCACACATACTCGAGAAGAAGAGCTCTAGCGTGTACCAACTGCTCTGTTCAACCACAAACTCTTGCAATAAACCAGATTCCTCATCACCCTGTGACCTTGTCATGGGGAGGAGCCCTCAAGAAGTCATTTAAATAGCTAGAGGCAGTGTCTACTACTACATACTTCAAAGGGCTTGGATATTTAACTTGAACATGTGCTTTGGCAGCATTTTATTTGTTTTTTAAATATTGCTAAATTTAAATATGCTCTGTTTCGGGTGTGTGCATGTGTTTTGTGTGTGTATTTTGTGTGTGTGTGTGCATTGTGTGTGTGTGTGTGTGTGTGTGTGTGTGTGTGTGTGTGTGTGTGTGTGTGTGTGTGTGTGTGTGTGTGTTTATGCAGATGTCAGTTTAGAGGCATACAATTGACAAAACAAAATGTATGTGTGTGAAACACCTACACCTTAACATCAACCCTAATTAAACCAGACAAATTACCACAAATAATAGTCTGAATATAAACACCTGTTTTTAACACACAAGATAGCATAGCATATCTCAAACTGATTACGGAAGGTTAACTACTGTATACAACAATATTTTTGTACATTTATTTGAATACTGTTTGTAATCTGTTACTGATTTACTTGACAACTTCTGTTATTGCAGTACTTTAGCTAAGTTAACCGGCAGCAGCACAATACAATACAACCACATCAGGTGGGTTCTTGCTAATCAAGGCCCACAGGTTAAACCAGCCACCACCAAACACACTCGAGGAAGAGCTCTGTTCACCATTATTCAAAACTCTTGCAATAATGTCATTTGGCAGTTTGCTACAGTCACGTATAAAACCTTCCATCTTCATTTGTAGGATACTGTAGTTGGTTTGAGGTCCAGAGTACATTATCTCGGGGCTGAATATCTCTTAATCATTATTTGTTTTGGTTATTATCTGGGAGAAAACGGTCTGTGAAGTATTACCCACTTCACCCGGTCCATAAATGAGTCATTTGTCAGAGACACGCTTGAAACCACAAGGTGATTACTCGTGACCCAGAACATAAGGTCCCTCATAACTACAAATCCCAGAGAAAACAATTTGGATTTTGAGTTCTGCCAAGGTCAAAGGTAAGCAGCTTTGCAATAGCAATATGTCACATCATACATTATCGGCTAGTGGAGGAATACATCCCCAACAGGTCTGTTTGTTGATTCCCGAACCACAAACCAAAGATAAATGCTGACATACAGAACTAACTAAGGAAAACAAAGTACCTACGTTTAGTCCAAACTAGTCCAAACTAACCTCTGTAGGGCTCCACTCCTAACTAGTCTAAACTAACCTCTGTAGTGCTCCACTCTTAACTAGTCCAAACTAACCTCTGTAGTGCTCCACTCTTAACTAGTCCAAACTAACCTCTGTAGTGCTCCCCTCTTAACTAGTCCAAATTAACCTCTGTAGTGCTCCACTCTTAACTAGTCCAAACTAACCTCTGTAGGGCTCCACTCCTAACTAGTCCAAACTAACCTCTGTAGTGCTCCCCTCTTAACTAGTCCAAACTAACCTCTGTAGTGCTCCACTCTTAACTAGTCCAAACTAACCTCTGTAGTGCTCCCCTCTTAACTAGTCCAAACTAACCCCTGTAGTGCTCCACTCTTAACTAGTCCAAACTTACCTCTGTAGGGCTCCACTCCTAACTAGTCTAAACTTCTAAACTAATCTCTGTAGTGCGAGAGTGTGAGAGAGTGTGAGTGTGTGTGTGAGTGAGTGAGTAAAAGAGAGAGAGAGGGTGTGGGTGTGTTTTGTGCGTGTGAGAATGAGTGTGTGAGAGTGTGTGAGAGTGTGTGAGAGAGTGGGTGTGGTTGTGTGAGTGAGTAAGTGAATGTGAGTGACCATACAACACACACATAGGCACTCACACACACACACACGCACAGGCACACACACACACACACACACACACACACACACACACACACACACACACACGCACACACACCCCCACACACACACAGACCCACACATACACACACATGCACACACACACACGCACACACACACACACACACACACACACACACACACACACACACACACCACCCACGCACACACACACACACACATTCACACACCACCCATTCAGACGGCAATTTCCCCCCCCGGAAGCCACCTTGAATTACATTCTTTTTTTGTTTAATTTAACTCACTAATCATTTATTTTTATTATTTTTATTTTTTTAGTTTATTGCCACAGCCACGTGGCACAATAACATCTTGCGGAAGTTGGAACTTTGTCGTTGGAGACAAGCTGGTTTTGTGGGCCTCCTGGTTTAATCAAATCAATAAAACCCATGTATTAAGGTCTGCTAGGTGTCAAAGCGTGAATGACCACTCGATGGTTTATCCTCCTCATGAGGAGCAGACCGGCCGGTCCCTCTGAATACTCACACGCTCATCCCTTTACAGCTGCTAGTAAAACGCTGCTTTACAACACTCAATCTCACCAGGGGTGTGTGTGTGTGTGTGTGTGTGTGTGTGTGTGTGTGTTCATGCCTGCGTGCGTGTGTGTTTTCTGACCAGCAAGTTGTCCATTAAAGTACAAACAGGATTTACTCAAGTGATGTCCTTTTGCAAGTGGACCCTGAGTGCAACAGTCAATAGAAAAAGATCACTTAGACCTCTAAGGTCAGGGGCGCTTGCGTGAATTTTAAATGAAATGAAACGTGGTCCGTTTTCATTCTTCAGTCTAAGACACAGCATCACTGCCCCCCATTGAATGAACTGCGGTTCCTATCATAGGGGAGTTCAATTGTATGACAGGTATTTTAATAAAATGTAAGTACCGTATTTTCCGGACTATAAATCGCACTTTTTTTTTAGCTGTCTGGCTGCTCCGGCGACTTATACTCCGAAGCGACTTATCCATGCTTTTGTTCTGACTGCGTTCAAACTACGACCAAGAGATCGAATCATCTCACATGACACTACTCAACCAATCAAATCACTGCAGTGAGTGAGCCACACACGCACGCACGCACACACACACACACACACACACACAGACGGAGAGACACACACAGACGGAGAGACACACACAGACGGAGAGACAGAGAGAGAAACAGTCAGAGTCATTTCACATGGAGTGCTCTAAATACAGAAAGGTAGACAGCGAAAACTCCTCCATGTTCATTCTTCCCAGGGGCAGTTCAAACCTAGTATGTCTCATTTGTTCCGTGGCGACTATTAAAAGAGTCAATGTGAAGCGGCGCTACGAGATAGAGCACACATCTTTTGAGCAATCATACCCACCCAAAGTAAAATTATTGATCTAGGAGCCTATTATGATCCATCTGTATTTAGCAACGGTAGCTTTAGGCAGTGCTGCCGGCATTTCTGCTTCACTCACATTTCATTTATTTTTGGCAGCGCAGAAACCTCTTAACCCTGTAAGGCCCTCAGTTGAACCCTTTGATTTTAGCATATTCTTATTACCACTCACACTCCCCTATGTACTCAGATTTATATGTGGTTGTATTTGTCACATGTGTAAGGTACAGTGTTCAATGCACAGTGAAATGTTACCTCCAGCTCTGGAGATGTGCAAAACTACAAAATACCTTAATTATTTTTTCTAACGCAGGTAATAAGTACACTGTTATGTCTGTAGAAAGAAGCACAGCATTTAAGGACCTCCACTCAGGGAAGAAGAAGGACTCTGGGAAAGAGTGAAATCCATTTGACCCGGTCCTTGCTCCAGTGATGAGCCGTGTCACATCAAGGTCATAGCGGAAATGAGACATCACTCACAACGGACATGGAGTTCAGTAGAGCACATATTCATGGAATAGATGTCATCTTTGGCATGCTGGTCTGTGATAACCCGTGTCGGTGGTCCAGTGTTATTGCTGTACCGTTATTTCCCATGACGAAAGCTTACGAAAGTCGGACATTGGGAAATTGTTTTCAATATAACACCATTGGCATGGTGTTATATTGAATTATTACAGAGGGAATGTAAAAACAAACAGTATTCTAAAAGGGACCATATTGCTATACTATTGTACGTTTGGAGGGTGTTTTGACCGCGCCTTTAAATAAATAAAGTTGTTTTTTTGGCAGCCTCTGGCCATATGTGTTAACTGTATCCTCCATAAGTCACTTTATTGTTCTTCTTATTGCGTAAAGTATTGTTATTGTATACTGTTTTATGTAGAAAAGTATATAGTAGGATGTTTAAAGTGTTGTTTATAGTATATAGTATAGAATATAGTTGTAGTAGTATACAGTGTTTATTGTATAAACTATATAAAAGGTAGTATATAGTATTGTTTATAGTATCTTATTGTTTAGTATCGTATATCATTTCATAGTTTAGTATAGTATAGTATTGTTGTTGAAATTCCTACTGCGGGAGGGAATGGGGAGTAAGCATTCCATTGTACTTGTTGCACAGGGCAAATAAAAACCTCTTTAATCTACAATCTTGTTTAGATCACACCATTAAATAATGGGGATAAGATTATGTCTTTAGAATTCAAAATTCTGATGTTATGAATTATAGTTTGGATTACACTAATCTTTTTTTTTTTTTTGGTGACAGGATTGATCCGTACTTCATCAATCAATAGTTATTAGTAATAGTCATCTTCATCAATACTACAAACCAACCATTTCAGCCTCTCTCGGCCTCTACCCTCGAAACCTGAAACACGTTTTTCAAAACCATCACCAGCACATGACACCAGCAGTGTGTGTGTGTGTGTGTGTGTGTGTGTGTGTGTGTGTCTTCTTCTTCATTTTCTTCTTCTTCTTCTTCTTCTTCTTCTTCTTCTTCTTCTTCTTCTTCTTCTTCTTCTTCTTCTTCTTCTTCTTCTTCTTCTTCTTCTTCTTCTTCTTCTTCTTCTTCTTCTTCTTCTCTATGACCTTTTCAATTCTCACTCTTGCCATCTGGCGAACAGAAGGCCGTCTAATGGAGCCACTGGAGGGGCACAGAGTTATCGGCGACGATTCCTTAATAAAAAATTACAAATAGCAAATAGCATGTGATGTAGCCTCGCTATAACTCTATGACGGTCGGGCTGTGCATGTCATGTTGTTTTGATTTTAGTGCTAACGTGGTGTGTTTCAGTGTGTGTGTGTGTGTGTGTGTGTGTGTGTGTGTGTGTGTGTGTGTGTGTGTGTGTGTGTGTGTGTGTGTGTGTGTGTGTGTGTGTGTGTGTGTGTGTGTGTCTGGGTCGTAATGTTGAGCTCCATTGGTGAGTGATTGGCACCAAGTTTCAACAGTGGGGAGGGAGGGAGGGAGGGAGGGAGGGAGGGAGGGAGAGAGGGAGGGAGGGAGGGAGGGAGGGAGGGAGGGAGGGAGGGAGGGCAAAACAGCAAGTTGTAGGTGTGACCGAACATCAGCGAGTGCTAGGGCTCATGTTTCAGCACAATGCCTTTTTAAAAATCATTCCCCCCCCCCCTCTCTCTCTCTCTCTCTCTCTCTCTCTCTCTCTCTCTCTCTCTCTCTCTCTCTCTCTCTCTCTCTCTCTCTCTCTATTTCTCTCTCTCTCTCGCTGTCTCTAGTTTGGAATACACCACTTCAAAATAAACCAGGCCTCACACTTCAACTGACCTTCTGACCCTTTTTGGTGACAGTATTGACCTATACTTATCTTATACATCAATCATATCAATACAACAAACCAACCGTTTCTGCCTCTCTCTGCCTCTACTCTCAAAACCACTGAAACACGTTTGAGGCACGGAAACAAGAACCAGAACCAGAACGTGGAATAAGTCCAATAGTGTTTTATTTGGCCTTGAGTCACACATATTTCGGCTTCATTTACATAGGCCACCGTATAATGCGACTGACATGAAATGAGGAGAAAAAAACGTTCTCTCTCTCTCTCTCTCTCTCTCTCTCTCTCTCTCTCTCTCTCTCTCTCTCTCTCTCGCTCTCTCGCTCTCTCTCTCTCTCTCTCTCTCTCTCTCGCTCTCTCGCTCTCTCGCTCTCTCTCTCTCTCTCCCATTTGCATACACTCTATATACCTCTCTTAATGTTTCTATACCTCTCTCTTCCTCTCTCTCTCTCTCTCTCTCTCTCTCTCTCTCTCTCTCTCTCTCTCTCTCTCTCTCTCTCTCTCTCTCTCTCTCTCTCTCTCTCTCTCTCTCTCTCTCTCTCTCTCTCTCTCTCTCTCTCTCTCTCTCTACTATAACACTCTAACTTTATATTTATCTTTTCCTCTCTCTCTCTCCCTGTGCCTTCCTGTCTCTCTCTCTGTATGTTTTCCTATCTCTCTTTTCCTGTCCTCTCTCTCTCCCTCTCCCTCTCTCCCTTTATCCTTCTCTATTCCCCTCTTCCTACCCCCTCCCCCCCCCCTTCTCTCTCTCTCTCTCTCTCTCTCTCTCTCTCTCTCTCTCTCTCTCTCTCTCTCTCTCTCTCTCTCTCTCTCTCTCTCTCTCTCTCTCTCTCTCTGCATGTCAGACACGGGGCCGCTGAGCAACAGACACTCAACCAAACAGCTTAATAACGCAAATCTTCCCCGGTGGCTACACTAAAGTACGGTGTGTTCGTACGCCTCTTAATCACATTCTCTTCCCGCCTCGGGGGAGCTTCTGAAACCAGGAGCTTCGAGAGGGAGGGAGGAGAGAGTGAGAGACAAACCGAGAGAGAGGGAGCCAGAAGGATAAAGAGAGACATTCTTCATAAAGGACGGCCTCCCTCTGAGATGAATGGGTATGCAGGAAGGATGGTCTTTGAATAAAATTGCTTGTTCGTTCTCTCCTGCTCTCTCTCTCTCTCTCTCTCTCTCTCTCTCTCTCTCTCTCTCTCTCTCTCTCTCTCTCTCTCTCTCTCTCTCTCTCTCTCTCTCTCTCTCTCTCTCTCTCTCTATCTAGTTGACTCTTCTGTCGGGCACACGGCACACGACAAGTCCCTCTCAATTTTCACATCTTGTAATCTAAAATAATATAATATATGCATAAATAATATGCAGCTCCTAGTGGCACCTTCTCACACACAGAGGGAACTTGTGACACTATATATATATATATATATATATATATATATATATATATATATATATACGGGTGACACACAAATGACTATTCAGCCAGGGGACAGGAAATGAAGAAAAACACCATCTTCCAGTTGGAGAGATCTGCCTTGGTGTTTATATTAAGGGGAAACTACGTGAGTGATGAAGGAGATAGAAACATCCACTGACTCCATGCTGGGTGAAATACAGTCTGCTTTTCTTCCTCATATCCGGATTAATTCCAGAATTTCCTTTCAGATGTTTAAAAAAGATCTTTCCATGCATGAATGCATCTAAAGCAGACTAATATTGATCTAAAAATAGAGTTGGATGGAAAACAGAGGCATGTTCAATCAGTTGAACACAAACATTTTGGCTGCTAGATCTTTTACTGTGTGGAACGGCAACCCCACTGCACAGGACAAGAAAGCCATCCAGAGGGCCGTGAGGATGGCAGAAAAGATTGAGACATTGAGGAGATCTTTATAGGACCAAAGGTGGGAAGAGAGCATCTCCATCACAAAGGACCACAACCGTCCTGGGCTCCATCTCTTCTTCCCCCTATTGCCAGTTCCGCAGCACCCGTACAATGACTACCAGGTTCAAGGATAGTTTATATGTCATACTTTGCTGGACTTTCTGGATTCATATTCATTTGTCATTACTGTTACTACACTGTTCTCCACTGTACTGCACTGTATTCATGATTATGCTGCACTACTGGCACTTTAAAATGCTTTAAATGCTTTTTGCAGAATATTACACATGTACATATCACCCATCACGTCACTTTATTGTTTAACACATTTAATTGTATTGTGTATAGTATTCATACAGTATTGTTTTCTAGAAATGCAAACTGCAGGAGGGAATGGGGAGTAGGCATTCCATTGAACAATGGCTAATAAAATTATTGAATCTTGAATCTTGGATCTTTTCCCTTTTTATGCGGCAACATTAAAGACGTTCTCAGTATGTCTTCTCTGACTTTTGAGGACAACAGAAGGTAGGTCTGTGTCGCTGTTGTCTTCCATGCATCGGCGGCCAGTTGGCGGGATTTCCCAGAGGCGGGAGACGCCGGGAGGAAGACGGGACGGAGCCACAGGCCACAGACAAAGGCTCTTTATTGGCTCCAGAATGACCCAACCCCCTCGCTCCAGGGACGGCCATTAGGAGGCAGGAGGCGGAGGAGGAAGTGTAGGGATGAATGAAAGGTGAAGGTGTGCCAGTCCCCCCCCGCTATTTTGAGAGAGAGAAAGAGAGAGAGAAAGAATAGAATGTGGGACGGTTGAAAGACAAGAGAGAGAGAGAGAAGACATGAGTTTCATTGCAGCATTCTGGTACTGAGGAGCGTTCATTGACCATAATCCCAGAGCGTGGATCACGACAGCCTCCCCCCCCCAAACACGGCCATCCAAATCAACAGGGACAGTTTGTGCTGACAGATCTTCAACAACAGCACAGGTAGTTTTGTCCCCCATCTGCCCGCCTATTAAACGGGACGCAGACACACAGACACACAGACACACACACACACAAACACACACACACACACACACAACCTTGACCTGCTACTGAAAAGATTACTAGAAACAACATAGACCACATGATGAGGTCATAACACCTATCCAGCATGCCCCTGTGGCGTGTGCTTGTTCTCTCTCTGTCTCTCTCTCTCTCTCTCTCTCTCTCTCTCTCTCTCTCTCTCTCTCTCTCTCTCTCTCTCTCTCTCTCTCTCCTCTCTCTCTCTCTCTCTCTCTCTCTCTCTCTCTCTCTCTCTCTCTCTCTCTCCCCACTTCTCTCTACCCCCTCTCCCCCAGTCCCCCCCTCTCTCTCTGGTAGAGGGGGGAGCTGCAGTGATCGCAAGCCACACACACACACACACGCACAAAACACACCCACACAAAAACACACACACACACACACACACACACACACACACAGACACACACACACACACACACACACACACACACACACACACAAACATGCACACACAGGGGGGTGGGTTGGGGGGGAGCAAGAGCCAGACGGCGACGGAACAAGGAAGTGATGGTGCTTGTGCTTGAAGCGCTTATTAGCATATCTCTGTCTACAGGTGTGGCCTTGTTATCATTACAGAGAGCCCCCACCTGCCACTCCCTGTTCAGACGCTGGTATTCAGACCAGATCTGGCCACATGAGGAGGGTGGAGAGGAGAAAGAAGGAGATGAGAAAGTAGTAGATGAGAGAGGAGAGAGAAGATGAGAGAAGAGAGAGAGGAGGAAAAGATGAGAGAAGAGGAGAGAGGAGGGAAGGAGAGAGGAGGAGGAGGAGGAGGAGGAGGAGGAGGAGGAGGAGGAGGAGGAGGAGGAGGAGGAGGAGGAGGAGGAGGAGGAGGAGGAGAGAGTATGGGAGGATAGAGGAGAGGAGAGAGGATAATATGAAAGAGGTGAAGATGAGAGAGGAGAGGAGAGAGGAGGAGAAGAGGAGAGGAGAGAAGAGATGAGAGAAGAGGAGAGAAAAGAGGAGGAGATGATAGAGATGTAGAGGAGAGATGAGAGGAGAGAGAAGATGAGGAGAGAGGATAAGATATGAGATGAGAGAGGAGAGGAGAGAGGAGATACGATAGAAGGAGATGAGAGAGAAGGAGACGCCTGGCTGCCACCACCACCACCATCACCACCACCACCACCACCACCATCACCACCACCACCACCACCACCACCACCTCCATAACCACCACCTCACATACGTACAATTAGCACCGAGGTCGGATGCGGTCAGTTAAAAACACACAGGGTCCTATTGACATCTGTTCGGTTGGAGACAAGACGCTTCGGGAAGTCGAATAGAAAAACAATTGAAAATGATGTACAAATGAGTACCCTTGGTTTCACTAGCAGCCCTTTGCTAACGACCCAGGGCTTGGACCAAGTAGGTTAAAAAAAGAAAGAAGCCATGCTTTTTAATTATATTGACTGAGACCACGAGGGTTCATTTACCCAAGAGTATGTAGCAACCTGTAGCGCATGTTACCGCTAGCTTCTTTAATGAACCTCTGGGAGACATAGTTTGCTTCCAAACCGCTGAACTTAATGAGGCTTGTTGGCTCCCGAAGGATATTACCCGGACCACAATGGCCTATCTCCTTCCTGTACATCAGAAAATAGAACTGTGAATAGGTATGTGGAGTGTGTCTGGTTGGTGTCTGGTTGAAGCAGCCTCACCTGGCCCCAGTCAGACTGATTAGAGTCTGGTTGAAGCAGCCTCACCTGGCCCCAGTCAGACTGATTAGAGTCTGGTTGAAGCAGCCTCACCTGGCCCCAGTCAGACTGATTAGAGTCTGGTTGAAGCAGCCTCATCTGGCCCCAGTCACACTGATTAGAGTCTGGTTGAAGCAGCCTCACCTGACCCCAGTCAGACTGATTAGAGTCTGGTTGAAGCAGCCTCACCTGACCCCAGTCAGACTGATTAGAGTCTGGTTGAAGCAGCCTCACCTGGCCCCAGTCAGACTGATTAGAGTCTGGTTGAAGCAGCCTCACCTGGCCCCAGTCAGACTGATTAGAGTCTGGTTGAAGCAGCCTCACCTGGCCCCAGTCAGACTGATTAGAGCCTGGTTTAGGCAGCCTCACCTGGCCCCAGTCACACTGATTAGAGTCTGGTTGAAGCAGCCTCACCTGGCCCCAGTCAGACTGATTAGAGTCTGGTTGAAGCAGCCTCACCTGGCCCCAGTCAGACTGATTAGAGTCTGGTTGAAACAGCCTCACCTGGCCCCAGTCAGACTGATTAGAGTCTGGTTGAAGCAGCCTCACCTGGCCCCAGTCAGACTGATTAGAGTCTGGTTGAAACAGCCTCACCTGGCCCCAGTCAGACTGATTAGAGTCTGGTTGAAGCAGCCTCACCTGGCCTCCAGTAAGAGTAACTAGAGTCTGGTTGAAGCAGCCTCATCTGGCCCCGGTCAGACTGATGAGAGTCTGGTTGAAGCAGCCTCACCTGGCCCCAGGCAGACTGATTAGGGCTGGTGAGGATGCACACCTGTGGTTCCTTAGTAATCAAGGAACAAAGGTTAAAGCAGCCACCACCACAGGAGTTGCACTAGCATGGACCATCTACTCTGCTTGTTATCCTAAACCGGTTTACTGTGTCCTTGTTGTCAATAAGACCTCAAGAAGCCCTTGTACTGGCATTTGTTAGGAAAGACCACAACGTAATATGCTGAACGGTAGAGTATGATAATATCTGGCAGTACTTCACTCAGTAAATATAATTTAAACACATATAACAGACAATGTAACAATGATGAAATAAGAATGGCATAGAACCATTAGGTAGTTATTAAAGAGACCTTTATTTTTTACCAAAGTTACTTACAGTAAAATGTTTGAGTCATTAATGAGCAGGAAAGGGGTTCAAACCCACAACTATTCCCACGTCCATCTGGCCCCATCTGGCCCCGCTATTAAAAGTGACAAAACATAATCCCTGGCATGTCTATGAACCAACCCCCTCCCACTGCTTAGATCCCCATGGTTACAAGTGTGTCAGTGCTTTAGCGCACCGCCTCCCGTGCTTCCACTGGTTACTTGGGTGAACCACGAGACGGCTGGTGGAGTTTAATATAACCGCCACCACGGTTGTTGATTCCCCAACGGCTGGCGGCGCCCGGATTGTCTGAAGAGAGGATATATCTCTCACACCCCTCCGCTTGAATAAAAGACTTGGGAATGGATGAGGTCAGTGCAGTCAGAAGACTCAAGGCCCCAACGGTCATCACGGAGGGAGACGATAGAGAGAGAGAGAGAGAGAGAGGGAGAGATAGAGGAGAGAGAGCGAGCGAGCGCGACGGAGAAGATAGAGAGAGAAGTAAGAAGAGAAGAGAGAGGTTGAGGAGCAAGAGAGAGAGAGAGAAGAGAGGGGTGAGAGAAAGAGAGAGAGAGAAGAGAGAGAGAGAGAGAGAGAGAGAGAGCGCGCGACGACGCGATCTAGAGAGAGCGGCGCGAGAGCGAGAAAAGACGAGCGCGAGCGAGCGCGAGCGCGCGTTCACTGCCAAACAGCGCTCGATCCGGCTGTTCGACGGATCTCTCCTGCAGCCGACGTTCTGGGAACATGAACACAATACTTCTCTGATCAGCCACAGCAGCCGCGGCGGCGATGCGACGCACTCCTACACACACACACACACACACAGGCGCCCCCGCGCGCGCGCACGCGCAAACCACGAACGCAGGTCTGACGACTTCGCGTAATCCTCGCGTCCTAGTTCACAAGTAGCCTGCTGCTCCTTCTTGCTCTTCTCTTTCCATTCTCTCTCTCTCTCTCTCCTCTCTCCTCTCCTCGCTCGTCTCTCGCTCTCGTCTCTCTCTCCCTCATCCTCTCCCCCGCTCCTTCTCTGCGGCTCTCTCTTCGCCCCTCTGCTCTCCTGCCCCCCCTCCTCCTCTGAGCTCCTCCCGTCGCGGCGGCGCGCCCCTCTCTCCCCCCCCCCTCTCTCCCCCCCCCCCCCCCCCCCCCCTCCCCCCCCATCTCCCTCCTCGTCCCACTCGCCCCCTCTCTCTCCTCTCTCCTCTCTCCCCCCTCGTCTCTCTCGCTCTCTCTCTCCCTCTCCTCCTCTCTCTTCTCTCCTTCTCCATCTTCTCCTCCCTCCCCTCTCTCTCATCCTCTCTTCTCCTCTACCTCTCTTCGCATCTCTCTCCCTCCTCTCTCCCCCCCTCTCTCCTCTCTCCTCCTCCGCCCCTCTCTCTCTCTCCCTCCTCCTCTCTCTCCTCTCTCTCTCCCTCTCTACTCTCTCTCTCCTCTCTCCTCTCTTCTCCTCCTCTTCTCTCCTCTCTCTCTCTCTCTCTCCTACTCTCTCTCTCTCTGCTCTCTTCCTTTCTTCTTTGGGAGGTCTCAAATGGTTTCCCCCACAAAGGCAAAGTCTTTGTGCAAGTGCAAGTTTCTCATAGGCTTTAGGGCTAATACGTTTAGCAGTAACACTAACTATTTTCAGTGAGCATTGCAGAATGCCTTGTGGGGCTAATAAACTTAAGCCATAGCGGACACTAGCTTCAGCGAGAAGCAGCATAGCAGAAGAATGTATAGCAGTCTTGAGGGCTAATGGCTAGGATAATAGCACAAGCTACTTCCCCCCCCCCCTGAAACTGCGCAGAAATTCTTGAGGCTCAATAGATTTAGCGAATATCCCATCAATATATATATATGTTTTTGTTCTATTGCGCTCACTCGGTCGGAAAGTTACATGATGAGCAGTTAGCAGCACTGCATTTCACTTCCCAGAAGGTGGCTTAATGGCTTCCAACAGGCCTGCTGGTCATAAGGACTGTCACGGTTACGGTGGTTGGCAGGGGGCGTGGCCTAGCCACGTGCGCTGGTGGCGCACACACTCCTGTCAACAATCACGTTGGTTGGCAGGGGGCGTGGTCTAGCCAAGTGCGCTGGCCACACACACACACACACACACACACCTGGACTCAATTTCCCCCCCGTGTCATTTGTTGATCACCTCACCTGGGGTATATATACGTTGCCCTTCCTTTACCCCAGCGTGAGGTCGTTACTTACTCAACTATGCACGTAGTTCTCCCGTCTGGTACCCATCGCCTGCCAACTACCTGCCGGTACTCCGCACCCGATACCCCCGGTACAGACTCCTTCCCCTGTCCCGGACTACCCGCCGGTACTCCGCGGATCGTCCCTTGTGACTTTGTGTGTGTTTGCAAATAAAGCCGTTTGTATCTCTCCACTTGTCGGCGTCTGCGTTCGGGGTCCAACCCACTCCCTCTCTCGTGACAGAACGACCTCAACACTATGGACCCCGGCGACCTCGACGAGTGGCGCCAAATATGCCGGGTGATGCGGGACGACCGGGATGCTTGCCTGGACCCCGGCCTTCTCGAGCGTGCGAAGCGCGGGCTCGATGCTCAGATGGTCGGGTTCAGAGCACAGATCCAGCTGCGGGAGCAGGAGGAAGCGTGGGAGGCCCGGTTGGCCAACATGGGCCCCGCTGTCCGTGACCAGTGTCAGCTCGTTGTTGAGTCCCTGATCGCCAGTCACGGACAGGCGGGTCGGAAAATACAGACGACGTTGGACCAGTGCGGGATCATGGCAACCTTCATTGCTTCCCTCATCGGAAGGACCTCTGACGTCACGCTTCTCCCCCGTCTGATCGCTCCGCACCCGGCTGACGACGCCGCTCCGCACCCGGCGGACGACGCCGCTCCGCACCCGGCTGACGACGTCGCTCCGCACCCGGCTGACGACGCCGCTCCGCACCCGGCTGACGACGCCACTCCTCACCCGGCTGACGACGCCGCTCCGCACCCGGCTGACGACGTCGCTCCGCACCCGGCTGACGACGCCGCTCCGCACCCGGCTGACGGCGCCGCTCCGCACCCGGCTGACGGCGTCGCTCCGCACCCGGCTGACGACGCCGCTCCGCACCCGGCTGACGGCGCCGCTCCGCACCCGGCTGACGGCGCCGCTCCGCACCCGGCTGACGACGCCGCTCCGCACCCGGCTGACGACGCCGCTCCGCACCCGGCTGACGACGCCGCTCCGCACCCGGCTGACGACGTCGCTCCGCACCCGGCTGACGACGTCGCTCCGCACCCGGCTGACGACGCCGCTCCGCACCCGGCTGACGGCGCCGCTCCGCACCCGGCTGACGGCGCCGCTCCGCACCCGGCTGACGACGCCGCTCCGCACCCGGCTGACGACGCCGCTCCGCACCCGGCTGACGACGTCGCTCCGCACCCGGCTGACGACGTCGCTCCGCACCCGGCTGACGACGCCGCTCCGCACCCGGCTGACGGCGCCGCTCCGCACCCGGCTGACGACGTCGCTCCGCACCCGGCTGACGACGTCGCTCCGCACCCGGCTGACGACGCCGCTCCGCACCCGGCTGACGGCGCCGCTCCGCACCCGGCTGACGA
>CM051009.1:26869995-26876237 GCA_027704905.1 Muraenolepis orangiensis
GTGAGATGGTCAGAAAGCCTGAAGAACGACATGGAGATACAGTAAATCCAAAGTATCGCATTGGTCTCGATTCCCGTTCACCCAGTGACTGTTCAGGGGATTTAGACAACAATTCTTTGTTGGGCGTGTTGCCTTGCCCTTTGCTATGGCCTGTGAAACCTTTGGAGACCAACCGTCACAAAGAGCTAACAGAAAGAAAAATGCCCTTGACTTGAGGAGATAGATATGCAAGATAAAGATCACACTCACACCGGATGCGTTCGCCCTGGCGCTAAGCAATACCAAATCTGGGACTCACTCATTCGCTACACATACCACCATGCAACACAAGTGAACACTAGGTGACAGATGGGTTGGTTCGTAAGAATGTGCATGTGTGTGTATGTATGTGTGTGTGTGTGTGTGTGTGTGTGTGTGTGTGTGTGTGTGTGTGTGTGTGTGTGTGTGTGTGTGCGTGTGTGTGTGTGTGTGTGTGTGTGCGTGTGTGTGTGTGTGAGTGTGTGTGCTTGCTTGCATGTGTTTGTGTGTATGCATGCATGTGTGTGTACATGTGTGTGTGTGTGTGTGATGGGGGGTGGGGGGGGGGGGGGGGTGGGACTGTCGAATTTCTGTCGAATTTCAATGTTGACGACACGGAAACGACAAGCAGGGATTTTCTGTACCCCAATAAGTAAGGGCTTTGGAAGTATGCAGCAGGTGGTGTTTTTGTACAGTTTTGAAGAGGCTGGACTCAACGCTCAAGCAGAATCTTCTCTCCCCCACTAGTCTCCCCCTCTCCTCCCCGAGTCTCAGAGAGGGCCAGGGACTTCCAAAATCAATTAAAAAAAATAAGTTATAAAAATCTAATATTTTTGTGGAGCATAAAGGTCAACCAAAGCACTCTGAAGGGGAGGTGGAAGGAGAGAGAGAGAGAGAGAGCCACAGAGAGACTCCTCCTGAGTCTTTGTTCTGAAGTCTTTTCTCCTCTATTGAGGAATGCGTGGCCGTTCGTCTGCCCCCCGGTGGCCCAAAAGATAATGCAGGTTTCAAAAGAACCACTCAGCAGCCACACGCAGCCGTACCCCAATGTCCCGAATTGTACTGGCGCCTTTGATTCACTCCACCACCCCCCCCCCCCCCACACACACACACACACACACCTTAAAACGCGGGTCTGCATAAAAAAAATGTGAGTCAATCCCACCGAAACAATCTCCACACTCAACACCTGGCTGGAGACCATCAGCTTCCGGATGGAGAAGAACTCTGGAAGTCCTCCTGGACCACATCAGAACTGCCTCCTCCCTCCCCTCAGCCAGGGTTTTCTAAACAGAACTTAATGTCACGAGAGAGGGAGTGGGTTGGACCCCGAAGTGGAGAGTGATACGAGACGGCTTTATTTCCAAAAACACACACAAAACACAAGGGTACACGGGGAGGACGATCCGCGGAGTACCGGCAGGCAGTTGACCGGCGGGTAGTCCGGGACAGGGGAAGGAGTCTGTACCGGGGGTATCGGGTGCGGAGTACCGGCAGGTAGTTGGCAGGCGATGGGTACCAGACGGGAGAACTACGTGCATAGTAGAGTAACGACCTCACGCTGGGGTAAAGGAAAGACAACGTATATATACCCCAGGTGAGGTGATGAACAAATTACACGGGGGGAAATTGAGTCCAGGTGTGTGTGTGTGTGTGTGTGGCCAGCGCACGTGGCTTGGCCACGCCCCCTGCCAACCAACGTGATTGTTGACAGGAGCGTGTGTGCGCTACCAGCGCACGTGGCTAGGCCACGCCCCCTGCCAACCAACGTGATTGTTGACAGGAGCGTGTGTGCGCTACCAGCGCACGTGGCTAGGCCACGCCCCCTGCCAACCAACGTGATTGTTGACAGGAGCGTGTGTGCGCCACCAGCGCACGTGGCTAGGCCACGCCCCCTGCCAACCACCGTAACCGTGACACTTAAAACCCTTTTCATGGGCTGGCCTTCTTTAAAGCCTTCATCCAAGCCTTCTTCCACCCATTTTACTTCACTTATTCTATAAGTGGCCCATCCCTGTTTCATTTCATGACAAACATATTTATTTTCATCTCTTTTATGTTTGTGTTTTTCTTCTTATTTCTATTTAATTTAGTTTTAAAATAAAACTAAATAAATGTAATCTTAAACTTTGAACAGGCAAGCCTTCTGTTATAGCAGCCCATCCTTATTGTACCATATTTTACTTGAGAAGCACTTATTTTTGCTAAGCAACGCGCTATGCAAACTCAATGTATTATTATGCTATTTTATCATTACCTCTACCGACTGCACGCACAGTCAGAGATAACGCTGAATAAAACAAAAGAGAACTGCCCAGAAGCCACTTGTCACAGACCATGTCCCGGCCCAGTAGGTGATGAACTGCTTTAAATGCAAGCTCAGTTTACTTTCAGTATCACTTTCCGAGCCCGCAATCTGTGAAATACTTGCAGCCAATGCCATCAAGGCTATGACTGCAAAAATATTCACCATCTTATGCTATTTTTGGGGGGGGAGGGTTGTTGTGTGACTAGCAGAATCGAGGGAGTGCATCATGGGGTCCTTTTCATCGTGTTAAGAGTTATTATCTGCATGACCGTGGTCGGCGACAGAAGGGGGTGAGCAGAACTCTTGACCGCCTTGACTCTTGAAGAAAGTGATGACTCATCAAGAGAGGTTGGAGATCATTGGCTCTGGAGGATTGAATCCTCTTTTTTGGTGATGGTAGAGAAAGCAAGAAACTGAAACTGAAACAAAAAATATGTTGTCATCGTCGTCCCCGAACCAATCACGAAACAGTTGCTTTGACTGGGAAGAAAAGAGTTCTCCAACCTGAACCACAGAATAGGTCCTATGTTCAGATTGTAAGATTTTTGTTGTCATAAAAGGTTTGATTGCCAGGCGGAGGCACTGACCTAAGTGTTGATCAGCTGCAGTATGAGCTTTCACAATGTTCAACATTCATCAATGTTCATCGTGGAAATTCTAGACTCACAGCAATATGAGGAACCGAACATGGTGAGCAAATGAATGACCACCTTCTGAAGATGGGGGACATTTGCCGCAGTAGCCATCTTTGTCCAGAATGTCACAGGGTCACAGTCCACTTCCCTCAGAGCAACATTCGCCTGGAGATCTATTGGCTCGGTTTGCAGAGATGGAACATTTGCCCACAGGAAGACGCTCTGTGCCTCTCTTGTGAAGTCTTGAACGTTGTTCACCAGAAATGGAGATCCAATACAGAGCAGGACTTACCGAGAATGAAATCATCCAAGTTTGCTCCAATATAGTTGGAAAGTGGAGATGTGCCTCTGTTATGTCACTCCTGAGGATCACCAGCTTCCTTTGGAAAGAATGTATTGCTGACACAAGGTCACACACTGTGTTGCCTTGGCCTTGGCCACACATTCCATATGTTCATCATTCTGCAGAACATCAGGGTACTGTTTGGCTTTGGCATTTTTCTGCTCTGACAAAAAGATCTCTCGGTCTTTCCTGACGGCCCAAAATCTCTCCAGAACCATTCCCTTACTCAGCCACCTCACATTGTTATGAAGGAGAAAGTCATCATAAGCTGCATTGACTGAGCAGCTCCCTTCTCTCTCCCAGTTATGGCTAGAGCTCAGTTGCATCAGTTGCAATGGACACCACAGTCTTTAGGTCAATTCCCATTTCATTCAGCATTTGCATGATGGCTTTAATAATACATTTTATTTGTGGGACTTCACAAAGTGTCCGCAGGGTTTAAAACAAGACAAACAACAGGAAGTAAAAGAAAGATGGTACAGTTTATAAGGGGTATGCCAGTTTAAACAGATGGGTTTTTAGTTGGGTTTTGTAAGTTGTTATAGAATCAGACTGTCGGATGTGTAGTGGCAGGGAGCTCCAGAGTCTGGGAGCCGAGCAACTGAAAGCTGGAGCAGCCATGGTGCTGAGGCGTGAGCTGGGGACGGTGAGAAGTCCAACGGAGGAAGAGCGGAGGGTGTGGAGGGGGTGTACTCCTGAAGGAGGTCAGTGATGTAGATGGGGGCTAGATTGTGGAGAGCTTTGTAGGTGAGTAAAAGGTTTTTATAGTCAATGAAGTCTTTATAAATGTCCTCTCCCCTGGTGTGGCCATGGAGGGTTTTGCAACCTAATATGTCCTCACAAAATGTTCTCTTTGCCTCTCTGTAACACCTAACAAAGACGCATAGCTGGGTGTTGTCGTGCTGTCAGTTGATTAATCAACGGCCAGTGATATGCACTCTGCATTTTGTATGTCATCTGTCAGCTGTGTCACCTGGTCTTTATCAAGTTATTCAGTTCTCCTGGTTGTAGTGGAGTTTGATAAGGGTATCTGCTTAATTATTTTAGACATCTCGTGTTTCTCCTTATGTCATAGATGTCGAAGATCCGACAGTCTGTGTGTAGCTTGATAGGAAGATTTTAACTTAGTACATTGTTCTGCCCTTACATGTGTTCTGGGGATACTGCTGCTTAAAGTAGCTGTGATTCATAGTGGCATTACTCTGTCCATTCTTCTTTGAATTCTCGGTTATTTTGATCAACGTTCCTTTGCTTTGGGAACTTTGACAACGACATGCTGCCAGCATTTGAACTAACGTGTGCAGGTAGCTGACTAACAGTGATAACTTATTGTCATAACAATGACGCTGTGCTTCTGATTGGGTAAAAAATAACCTTGCCCCTCCCCCTCCCTAATGCTACCAATGGGAGGGTTAGACTTTCAAATTAAACTTGCGGTAACTTGCGGTCTGCAATGCGTGTCACAATCGCAAGTAAAAATAATATTCACGTTCATTCTCACAACGCGTTAGACACAAGAAAATATACATTAATTGACATCTAATGTGACTGGCGGTCCGATCCGGATTGGTCTGGAGTTAGAGAAGCCCTGGTCTATTTGATATACCGTATTGACCCGAATATAAGACGACCCCGATTATAAGACGACCCCTCTTTTTCAAGACTCATTTTTGGAAAAAAATAATAATAATAATTTTGAAGACCAAATATTTTTTTTAGAAAGAAAATCATTTTATTTGAAAATAATGATATCACACATTGTCTTCTCATTCAACTCGTCTTCTACATCGCTGGGTTGTTCCTCTCACTGCCGCTATCGTCACTCACGGTGTCTGCTCCCCGTCTCCTCCCACATCACGTCATCCTCGCTGCCATCCATGGCATACGCAGCATTTCTTAAACCCATTAATGCTTTCTGGGGAAACGTCAGCCCATGCTTGCAAGATCCATTCACAGAGCAAACGGCTTTTGGATTTTTCCAGACGGTGTCAGTGCGTGATTAGCAGCCAGGAGCCACTCTGTGGATCTCTTGCGCAGATGAACCTTGAATGGTTTGTTAACGACCACATCCAACACCTGCAGCTGGCTTGTCATTCCGCCCGGTATGATCACTAGGTCACCATTCAACTCTTTCACTTGCTTTTTGACTGGCGTTTTGAAGTGTCCACGGAAAGCATCCAGAATCAACATGTTCCTCTTCTTTTTGAGTCCCCCACGCCGTCTGCCCCACACCACCTTGAGCCAGTCCACCACAAGCTCCGTCTCCATCCAGCCCTTTGCCTGGGCACCTACGATAATCCCCCACGTACGGGGGAAGTTTAGTCCCATCTGCGAGGCGCGTTAACATGACAGTTACTCTTCTCGTTTCCAGTAGATCAGTAGATCACTGATTTGTTGCCTTTCTTATGCACAGTGACAGATGTTGGCATGTCAAAATACACAGGCGTTTGATCAGCATTGCCCATCTGATCAAGGGGGTATGAGTGCTTCTTCCTTAACTTGATGACATATCGCTGATAAGACAGTAGCTTCTATCTGAAGTCTGAGGGCAGGCGCTGGGCTTGTCCTGCGTCGCAATGACAGGTGTTTGATGTCTCTGCTTCGTTTATCACCATTATCTTAAAATTGGCATCGTAACTTCGTCTCTCCTGTTTATTAACTTGCCCTACTTTTGAGCCACTTTTTTCAAGTTGGTCGCTGTGTCTCGCCATTTCTATCTCTCCAGGTAACTGTTTTTATGTACTGTTACTTTAAGACTTTGAGTTACTTTAAGTGTCGCGCGGTGTCTCGGAACACTCGTTTGGCGCGATCTGTTGTTGCGCAATTACATGTGCAATTACGGTACATCGAAAAGTCTAAACCCCGATTATAAGACGACCCCTCTTTTTCAGATTTTTTTCTAGGAAAAAAACCCCGTCTTATATTCGGGTCAATACGG
>CM051009.1:26877237-26902729 GCA_027704905.1 Muraenolepis orangiensis
AAAAGTAGTCCTCTCAAAAATCTGGATCCCTTCATTGACGCATTCGGCCTTCTGAGAGTCGGAGGCCGTCTCCATCATTCAAGCCTTGATCAGAGTGAAAAGACTCCACTGATTATACCTGGGAAGCATCACATTGCAGCTTTACTCATCAGAGAGCACCACGAGCGGATCCACCATCAAGGTCGTCACTTTACAGAAGGAGCTGTCCGTTCGGCTGGCTTTTGGATAGTCGGTGGGAAGAGAAAAGTGAGCAGCATCATTCACGGATGTGTAACTTGCAGACGGCTCAGAGCTCCACCCAGCATCCAGAAAATGGCCAGCCTTCCAGCAGACCGGCTTTCAACAGACCCTCCCTTTACGAATGTTGGGTTAGACGTGTTTGGGCCTTGGAGTGTCTGTTCACGTCGGACCAGAGGAGGCCTTTCTCATAGTAAGCGGTGGGCCGTAATCTTTACATGTATGAGCGTAAGGGCCGTTCATATCGAAGTAATAGAATCCCTTGACACATCCAGCTTCATCAACGCCCTAAGACGCTTTCTTGCAGTGCGCGGGCCGGTCAAACATATTCGTTCGGACCGCGGCACTAACTTCGTTGGTGCCTCTAAGGACTTGAGGATACCTTCAAACATCAACAGCAAAACTGTGAAGACTTACCTGTCAGACCAAGGCTGTACATGGACCTTTAATCCTCCATATGCTTCCCATTGGGGTGGAACATGGGAAAGGATGATCGGGCTTGCAAGGAGAATTCTAGACTCGATGTTCCTCCAGCTGAAAGACAAACTTACCCATGAAGTGCTGGTGACCTTCATGGCAGAAGTAGCAGCCATTATCAACGCCAGACCTCTTGTTCCTGTGACACTTGACCCTGATGATTCATTCATACTCTCACCAGCTGCTCTTCTCACTCAAAAGGTGAATGTTCTTCCTGCTCCCGCAGGCGAGTTTGGAGTTTCAGACCTTTACAAACGCCAGTGGCGGCAAGTTCAGCATCTGTCCAATACCTTCTGGGACAGGTGGCGGAAGCAATTCCTTCCGTCGCTGCAGGCACGCAAGAAGTGGCAGTCCACTCATCCTAACGTCAAGTCAGGAAGCGTTGTTCTCCTCAAGAACAACCAAGTACCAAGAAATGAATGGCCTCTCGGAGTAATAACTCAGACCTTCCTTAGCAAAGATGGGAAGGTGCGTCAAGTTGAGGTGAAGATCGTTAAACCTGGAGGGTCAACACTGTTTCTGAGGCCTGTTACCGAGATAGTGCTTCTTCTCCCTCCGGATACTTAAGAAGATGAGGTGTCATGGACTTGTTGGGTGACGTGTTACCACGCCAGACGGGGAGTGTTTTGTTACAACTATGTTAACTAATCTACTTTAAGTTCAAGTAGAAGTCTTGTTTATAATTTTCTAATTAATATTTGTGTTTCTGCATTTCTGTTGTGGTCACTTTAAGAATCCCAGGATGTAACCGGAAGTGAGGTCATGTCAGTGACAGGTAGCGATGGTTTTACCCTTCCTTGCAACATCAATAAACCTGTGGACAAGGATTCAAGTGTCTTCAGAGTCGTGGTGTCAAGAGGGCGTTTATCTGGCTGTCAATTTATATAACTGGAACATATAGTGAGGGCAGCACACTTAACATTTCCTAGTTGTTGATGTCATCAGAGATCAATGAAATACAGACATAATAATAATATAATAATTCTAATTTTAGGGGGTTTGGGGGATGTTGTTAACATGTGGCCTGTGAAGCCATTGGAGACTGTAACTGTGATTAAGGACTATACTAATACAATTGACTTGACTTGACTTGACTGGCTTTCCACTTTAAAGGTGAGGTGATGGGCTGGATAAATAGCACATACAGTAGCGGACTAACTGAAAGTGTCGGTCCATACATACTGACTTAAGTCAATGAGAATAATAAGATATTCTAGTTAATAATCTAGATATTTACTAAATTAAATGTGTCTGAACTGGAAAGTTCCTCAGAAGTCTGAACATGATATAGCTATAACTGAAGCTACAACTCAAGCCACTAGAGGCTGCTAATAGGAGTTGTTACTGTCACGAGTGAGAGGGAGTGGGTTGGACCCCGAACGCAGACGCCGACAAGTGGAGAGTGATGAACGGCTTTATTAGCACAAGCACACACAAAGACACAAGGGTGCATGGGAGTAGAATAAGTACGTGAACGCAGAGTAAGTAGGCGACCGGGGTGCGTACTATCTCTCCGATAGTCGCAGTCGGGCGATCACTACAGACGGGAGAACGTGCAGTATACGTAACGACCTCACGCTGGGGTAAAGGATAGACAAAGTATATATACCCCAGGTGAGGTGATTAGCAATTAGACAAGGGAATATTGAGTCCAGGTGTGTGTGTGTGTGTGTGTGTGTGTGTGTGTCCAGCGCACGTGGCTAGGCCACGCCCCCTGCCAACCAACGTGATTGTTGACAGGGGTGTGTGCGCCACCAGCGCACGTGGCTAGGCCACGCCCCCTGCCAACCACCGTAACCGTGACAGTACCCCCCCCTCAACGGGCGCCTCCTGGCGTCCAACCCGGCTTGAAGGGGTGTTCCCGGTGGCAGTTGAGGGAAAATATCAGATCCCGACTGTAGCAGCGCGGGGGCCAACCCCGCCCCTCTGGACCGTCTGCGTCCCAGTCGATGATCCGGGGGGGTGGAGGAGATTTGGTGGGCGGGTGGGGCCCGGGAAGAGAGCCACGGGGGGCTGCGGGCTGTGTGACGTCAGCAGACGGGGGCTGCGTGACGTCAGCAGACGGGGGCTGCGTGACGTCGTCGGGCGGGTACGGCGCGGCGTCAGCAGACGGGACATGCGTGACGTCGTCGGGCGGATCCGGCGCGGCGTCAGCAGACGGGGGCTGCGTGACGTCGTCGGGCGGGTACGGCGTAGCGTCCGCAGACGGGGGCTGCGTGACGTCGTCAGGCGGGTACGGCGCGGCGTCAGCAGACGGGGGCTGCGTGACGTCGTCAGCCGGGTACGGCGCGGCGTCAGCAGACGGGGGCTGCGTGACGTCGTCGGGCGGGTACGGCGCGGCGTCAGCAGACGGGGGCTGCGTGACGTCGTCGGGCGGATCCGGTGCGGCGTCAGCAGACGGGGGCTGCGTGACGTCGTCGGGCGGATCCGGCGCGGCGTCAGCAGACGGGGGTTGCGTGACGTCGTCGGGCGGATCCGGCGCGGCGTCAGCAGACGGGGGCTGCGTGACGTCGACAGGCGGGAACGGCGCGGCGTCAGCAGACGGGGGCTGCGTGACGTCGTCGGGCGGATCCGGCGCGGCGTCAGCAGACGGGGGCTGCGTGACGTCGTCGGGCGGATACGGCGCGGCGTCAGCAGACGGGGGCTGCGTGACGTCGTCGGGCGGGTACGGCGCGGCGTCAGCAGACGGGGGCTGCGTGACGTCGTCGGGCGGATCCGGCGCGGCGTCAGCAGACGGAGGCTGCGTGACGTCGTCGGGCGGATACGGCGCGGCGTCAGCAGACGGGGGCTGCGTGACGTCGTCGGGCGGATCCGGCGCGGCGTCAGCAGACGGGGGCTGCGTGACGTCGTCGGGCGGGTACGGCGCGGCGTCAGCAGACGGGGGCTGCGTGACGTCGTCGGGCGGATCCGGCGCGGCGTCAGCAGACGGAGGCTGCGTGACGTCGTCGGGCGGATACGGCGCGGCGTCAGCAGACGGGGGCCGCTTGACGTCGTCAGGCGGGTACGGCGCGGCGTCAGCAGACGGGGGCTGCGTGACGTCGTCGGGCGTGTACGGCGCGGCGTCAGCAGACGGGGGCCGCTTGACGTCATCAGGCGGGTACGGCGCGGTGTCAGCAGACGGGGGCTGCGTGACGTCGTCGGGCGGGTCCGGCGCGGCGTCAGCAGACGGGGGCCGCTTGACGTCCTCAGACGGGTGCGGAGCGACGTCCTCAGGCGGATGCGGAGCGACGTCCTCAAGCGGGTGCGGAGCGACGTCCTCAAGCGGGTGCGGAGCGACGTCCTCCGGCGGATGCGGAGCGACGTCCTCAAGCGGATGCGGAGCGACGTCCTCAAGCGGGTGCGGAGCGACGTCGTCAGCCGTGTGCGGAGCGGCGTCGTCAGCCGGGTGCGGAGCGGCGTCGTCAGCCGGGTGCGGAGCGGCGCCGTCAGCCGGGTGCGGAGCGGCGCCGTCCGCCGGGTGCGGAGCGGCGCCGTCCGCCGGGTGCGGAGCGGCGTCGTCAGCCGGGTGCGGAGCGACGTCGTCAGCCGGGTGCGGAGCGACGTCGTCAGCCGGGTGCGGAGCGGCGTCGTCAGCCGGGTGCGGAGCGGCGTCGTCAGCCGGGTGCGGAGCGGCGTCGTCAGCCGGGTGCGGAGCGGCGTCGTCAGCCGGGTGCGGAGCGGCGTCGTCAGCCGGGTGCGGAGCGACGTCGTCAGCCGAACGCAGACGCCGACAAGTGGAGAGTGATGAACGGCTATATTAGCACAAGCACACACAAAGACACAAGGGTGCATGGGAGTAGAATAAGTACGTGAACGCAGAGTAAGTAGGCGACCGGGGTGCGTACTATCTCTCCGATAGTCGCAGTCGGGCGATCACTACAGACGGGAGAACGTGCAGTATACATAACGACCTCACGCTGGGGTAAAGGATAGACAAAGTATATATACCCCAGGTGAGGTGATTAGCAATTAGACAAGGGAATATTGAGTCCAGGTGTGTGTGTGTGTGTGTGTGTGTGTGTGTGTGTGTCCAGCGCACGTGGCTAGGCCACGCCCCCTGCCAACCAACGTGATTGTTGACAGGGGTGTGTGCGCCACCAGCGCACGTGGCTAGGCCACGCCCCCTGCCAACCACCGTAACCGTGACAGTTACAACTTTGGTTCTCTGGTCATGTAGCACCAGTTCTCTAGGGCTGTTGTTCCAACTGTTGTTTTCTGGTCATGTAGCACCAGTTCTGTAGGGCTGTACAGCAGAAGCACAGCAGAAGGACAGCAGAAAAGATCACCGGGTGTGCACTTCCATGCATTTAGGACCAGGTTTCAGAAGAAGGCCATCTCTATCACTAAGGACCGCAACCACCCTGGGCACCATCTCTTCTCCCCCCTACTGTCCGGTTCCCGGTTACACTGAATCAGTACAAGGACTACCAGGTTCAAGGACAGTTTTTATTATATTTGATTAGATTAGATTCAAATTTATTGTCATTGCACGGCACAAGTACAGTACATCGAAAGGAATTTGGCATCTAACCAGAGTGCAAATGTTGCAGTAAAGTGCATGGTTATATATAGTGTACAGTTGTTGGATAATATGTATATAAATATATATACAGTGAGCAGCGGTGTGTAGTTATATGAACAGTTGAAGATTTATATATATCTATACGGTAAGTACAGTAAAAATGTACATGACTATTGTCACGGTTACGGTGGGTGACAGGGGGCGTGGCCAAGGCACGGGCTTTGGTGGCGCACCCACACACCTGTCAGCAATTACCGATTATGTTAATGACCTCACCTCAGGGCGTTCACTCGCCTGTCTGGTACCTGTCACTACTCCGACCTCCCGAAATCCAGACTCCTCTCCCGTCTCGGACTACTCGCCTGTCTACTACCTGTCGGTACTCCGCTGATCGACCTCCCGGTATCCAGACCCCTGGTCTGTCCCCGATCACTCTCTGTTGTATTTACTTTAATAAAGCTTCACGTTATCGCTTCACTGTGTCGTTGGTCTGCGTTCTGGGTCCTATCAACAACAACCATTGTGACAGAACGACCTAGCCATTATGGACCCCGGCGACCTGGACCAGTTGAGGCAAATGATGAAGACGCTCAGTGACATGGCAGTCACCATAGCCTCCCTCCATTCGGAGCCCCCCCCGGGCCCTCGTGGCGGCGCACTATGCCGATCTTTTCCCGGACCACGCCGCTCTTCCCCCGTGTGACAGCGCCACGCTGCCCAACGCAGCGCTGTCCCCGTCCGACAGCTTCACACTGCCCCGTTCTGACGACCTCGCTCTGTCCCCGTACAGGGTCGTTCTGTTCCCGTACATGGTCGTTCTTTCCCCATCTGACAGCGCCACTCTTTCCCCGTCTGACAGCGCCACTCTTCCCCCGTCTGACAGCGCCGCGCTGCCCAACGCTGCGCTGCCCCGTTCCGACGATGCCATGCTGCTCACACTTGACGACGTTGCGCTGTCCCCACCTGCCGACGTCGCGCTGTTCACACCTGACGACATCGCGCTGTCCCCACTTGCCGACGTTGCGCTGTTCCCGCCTGCAGACGTCGCCCTGTTCCCGCCTGCCGACGTCGCGCTGCCCCGTTCCGACAATGCCACGCTGCTCAACGCCGCACGGCTCAACGCCGCAGTGCCCCCGTCTGCCGACGTCGCACTGTTCACACTTGACGACGTCGCGCTGTCCCCACCTGACGACGTTGCGCTGTTCCCGACGCCAACGTCGCGCTGTTCCCACCTGACAGCATCGCGCTGCTCCCGTCTGACGACGCTGTGTGCTTGGGTCGCCGCTACTTCGTTCCCATCGCCGTGGGAGATGGACCTTTCGAGGGTGACGTCAGGAGCCATTCCCGGAAAGAGCACGGGAGAGGTCCAGAGAGGTCCGGAGAGGTCCGGAGAGGTCCAGAGAGGTCCAGAGAGGTCAGGAGAGGTCCAGAGAGGTCCAGAAAGGTCCAGAGAGGTCCAGAGAGGTCAGGAGAGGACCGGAGAGGTCCGGAGAGGTCCAGAGAGGTCCAGAGAGGTCAGGAGAGGTCCAGAGAGGTCCAGAGCAGACCTCAGAGGAGAGGTCCAGAGCAGACCTCAGAGCAGACCTCAGAGGAGACCCCAGAGGAGACACCAGAGGAGACCCCAGAGAAGACCCCAGAGGATACCCCAGAGGAGACCCCCAGAGGTGACCCCCAGAGGAGACCCCAGAGGAGACCCCCAGAGGACCCGGTTCCCGACCTACTACCTGTTGGTACTCTGCTGATCGACTTCCCGGTATCCAGACCCCTGGCTTTGATCTCGCCCCCCCCCCCTCGGTCCTCGTCAGGATGGTTCTCGGTAAGGTGCGTAATGGTCAAGCCCCGACGTCTGTCTTCGACAGCCTTAAGTAGGGTAGATCCAAGGTGTTCATTGGCCTCAGTCGGCCCGATTATGATGGGCAACACGTCAAGTCAAGTCAGTTTATTGTCACTTCACAGTTTACACAAGTATAAAGCAGTGGTGTGAAAATCTTATGTGCAATACCCGACGACAGACAGCAGTTATAAAAATAAGATAAAAATAGATAAAAATAGAATAAAAGTAGAATAATAATAATAAAAAGGCAATTTATAAAATGCAGTTCCCGTACCAGGCGGTGATACACCCTGTAAGAACACTCTCGATGGTGCCGTTATAGAATGTTGTCAGGATGCGGGGGCCCATGCTGAATTTCTTCAGATGCCTGAGGAAATACAGGCGTTGTTGGGCCCTTTTCACCACGTGTGTGGTGTGCGTGGACCATGTGAGGTCCTCGGAGATGTGCACGCCGAGGAACTTGAAGCTGCTGACCCTCTCTACTGCAACACCGTCGATGGAGATAGGGCTGTGCTCTCCTCTCTGCTTTCCAAAGTCCACGATCAGCTCCTTGGTCTTCTTGACGTTGAGGGCGAAGCTGTTCTCCTGGCACTACTGTTCCAGCGATCCGACCTCCTCCCTGTAGGCTGTCTCGTCGTCGCCGGTGATCAGGCCCATCACTGTCGTGTCGTCAGCACACTTGATGATGACGTTGGAGCTGTGGATAGCCATGCAGTCGTGGGTGTAGAGGGAGTAGAGGAGAGGGCTCAGCACGCACTTGAAGCTGCTGACCCTCTGTTCTGCAACACCGTCGATGGAGATAGGGCTGTGCTCTCCCCTCTGCTTCCTGAAGTCCACGATCAGCTCCTTGGTCTTCTTGACATTGAGGGCGAGGCTGTTCTCCTGGCACCACTGCTCCAGCGATCCGACCTCCTCCCTGTAGGCTGTCTCGTTGTCGCCGGTGATCAGGCCCATCACTGTCGTGTCGTCAGCAAAATTGATGATGACGTTGGAGCTGTGCATAGCCATGCAGTCGTGGGTGTAGAGGGAGCGGAAGAGAGGGCTCAGCACGCATCCCTGGGGGGCTCCCGTGTTGAGGGTCAGTTGCTCTGAGGTGGTGCTGCCCATCCTCGCCACCTGGCGGCGGTCCGACAGGAGGTCCAGTATCCAGCTGCACGTGGATGGGGGCACGCCTAGACCTCTAAGCTTGGTGTCGAGCTTGGCAGGAACTATCGTGTTGAACGCTGAGCTGTAGTCCACAAACAGCATTCGCACATAACAGTTCTTTCCCTCCAGGTGGGAAAGGGCAGTGTGGAGGGCCATGGCAATTGCGTCGTCCGTGGATTGGATGGGTCCAGTGTGGCAGGTAACACAGAGCAAATAAAGTCCTTGACCAACCTCTCGAAGCATTTGCTGACAATCGAGGTGAGGGCTACAGGTCTATAGTCATTCAGGCATGTTACCTTGGGTTGTTTAGGGACAGGCACGATGGTGGACATTTTGAAGACCGCGGGAACAACAGCCTGGGAAAGGGAGAGGTTGAAGATGTCTGCAAAGACTCCTGCCAACTGGTCTGCACATGCTCTGAGGACGCGACCCGGGATGTCGTCGGGGCCTGCCGCCTTACGGATGTTCAGCCGCTTGAAGGTGCGGCGCACATCCGCGGAGGTCGTAGCGGGTTCTCGTATATTCTTCCATATTACTGGAGCCAAAGGCGGCGTTACGGGCGTGTAGGGCAGCGCGAACATCGCCGTTAATCCATGGTTTCTGGTTGGGATATATCCGAACTGACTTGGTCGGAACAACGTCATCTATGCACTTCTTGATGAACCCGGTGACCGACGACGCGTACTCGTTGATGTTATTGTCCGAGGCAACGCGGAACATGTGCCAGTCAGCGCAATCAAAACAATCCCGCAGCATAGAGTCCGATTGGTCCGACCAGCATTGGACCTCCCTCCCTCGACCGGTTGCTGCTTCAGTCTCTGCCTATAGGCGGGGAGCAGCTAGATAGAGCGGTGGTCTGATTTGCCGAACGGTGGGCGGAGGAGGGCCTTGTAGCCATCACGGAAGGGGGTGTAGCAGTGGTCTAGGATCCGCTCGCCCTGTGTGTTGCTCGTTATGTGTTGGTAGAACTTCGGGAGAACCTTCTTCAGGGTCGCCTTGTTGAATTCCCCGCCACGATGAGAGCAGCCTCGGGGTGTGCCGACTCCTGGTCGCTGATAGCCCCATACAGTTCCTTCAGCGCTGTGTCTTGTGCAGTGCAGGCTTGTGGGGGAATGTAAACAGCGGTCATGGTTACCGCTGTAAACTCCCGAGGTTGCCAGTGTGGATGGCACATAAGCATCAGGTACTCCAGGTCCGGGGAACAGAAAGACTTGAGGGGATGTACATGACTTTGGTTGCACCAAGATCTATTTATCATTTACATTTACATTTACATTTACATTTAGGGCAGTTGGCAGACGCTTTTATCCAAAGTGACTTACAAGGTGTACATTAGTTGAAGCAGACAATAGCATAACACTGGGGCACGCAAACATAAAAATACAGCAGTTCACAAGTATTCATATTAACAAGATGAATAACACAATTTCGTACTGCTAGGTCACCTGCTTAAGTAGCTGTGATAAGAGCGTGTTATCGACATTAAGGATATACACTTGCTAACATATACAACATGCTAAGAGCTATTAATGTCAGGACTTAAGCAAGTTTAGGGGTTTCACAAAAACAAAAATATCATGAGACATACCCCCCCTCCACGATCTTTACTGGAGAGAGCCTTTGTTCTGTCCGCCCGATGGATGGAAAATCCCGTCGGCTGCGTCCGATAGCTGCGTCGGTAACCCCCTCCGACATCCATGTCTCCGTAAGGCAGATGATACAATTGTCCTTAGTTTCCCGGTGGAATTGAATACGAGCCTGTAGCTCACTTAACTTATTGTCCAGAGACTGTAAATTAGCGAGTAGAATGGTGGGTAGTGGGGGGCGATCGGATCGACATCTCAACCTGACTAGCACGCCGGCTCGCTTCCCTCGCTTCCTCCGGCGACGCTTGCGTGTAATCATGCCCAAGATGGTCGGAGATAATCCAGCTGTGACTTTGGGCGGGACTTCCGAGACGAAAGAATGAAAAACCTCCGGCGAGCGACTGTCGATCTGATCTCCCAAAGTGTGCAAAAGTTATAAGTGAACGTGCTGCTAACTTCCTGAACTAAAATAGTTGCGATAAAAATAATAAATAACAAAAAACTGCGTCGTCGTGCGGGAGCTCGCGACACGGCAGCCATCTCGTACAGCGCAATAGGTGGGGGGGGGGGTATCCTGGGGAGCAGTTGGGGGGGTCCTCGGGGAGCAGGTGGGGGGGGTCCTCGGGGAGTGGGTGGGGGTCCTCGGGATAGGGTGGGGGTCCTCGGGAGCAGATTTTGCCACGGAACAGATGTGGAACCAGCCCGGAAAACAATGGGCTTGGAACCACGAGGTGCTGGTGTAGCCACGGAGCAGGCACGGTAATAGCTTGGGAGCTAGGGAGCTAGAGACACGAGGAGTTAGCCTGGAAACTAGGATCTAGAGACACGAGGAGCTAGCCTGGAAGCTAGGAGCTGGAGACACGGCGAGCTAGCCTGGGAGCTAGGAAATGGGGACACGGGGAGCTAGCCTGGGAGCTAGGAACTGGAGACCCAGGGAGCTAGCCTGGGAGCTAGGAACTGGAGACACAAGGAACTTGCCTGGAAGCTAGGAACTGGAGACACAGGGAGCTAGCCTGGAAGCTAGGAGCCGGAGACACAAGAAGCTAGCCTGGAAACTAGGGACTGGAGACACAAGAAGCTAGCCTGGAAGCTAGGAACTGGAGACAAAGGGAGCTAGCCAGGGAGCTAGGGACTGGGGACAAAGGGAGCTAGCCAGGGAGCTAGGGACTGGGGACATAAGCACTGAAAACGATTTACTGAAAAAAATACAAAAAACACCAAAACAACCACAGGGTAGGATGGGATCGGTTAGGAGGTACACGGGGAGATGGTCCAGAGGGTGGAACGCCGAGAGGGTCCTTGGGGCGGGAAGGGGTTGGACGAGACGCGACATAGTCGGAGCTGGAGACAAATAGTACTAGGTACTCGAGCAGGAGGGAGCCATATGGTTCTCAGTGAACTCGCCCACGACGTCGATCTTCGGCAGTAGGTCCTCATGGATCTCGCCCCCGACATCGGTTTTCGGCAGATGGTTCCCAGCGGTGTCGCCCCGACGTCGGTCTTCGTCAGAATGGTTCTCGGTAAGGTGCGCAATAGTCAAGCCCCGACGTCGGTCTTCGACAGCCTTAAGTAGGGTAGATCAATTAGAGCGCGGGGCACAACAATAACAAGAAGAACAGAGTAAACGGTAAAAACTCAAAAGCATGAACTGTAACCTAATTAGAAGTAAGTCTATCAATGGAATCATGATGGTCATTACAAGCTATAACGACTTACTATTACATTAATTAATCTCACTGAATAAGGTACGATCTCTTGTTAATTGGTCCGTTGATCTTGTTTCATATATTCTGTGATTGGTCTGTGGCGCCCTCTCAGGGACAAAACATGAACAGATTTGAAAAGCATGTTTCCCATAATTTACATTTAGAGCAAGCGTTCAGCAACTATCGTCTGGTGAACGCTGTATTAATGACAACATTATAGATTACACTGTGTTCACTTCCGAGTGTAGGCCTAGGCCTACTGCTGGCTGCCTTTAAGCAATACAAAGGAACACTAAGTTGGTTGCATTGCATCTGAACGCCACACAAAAACAAGCTAGCTCTGACCACTTCAACCTGCTCTCATCGCGCAGCCTCCACACGTTTGTCATTTCACCAGTCGATGGACGGAGACTAAATGGACCCTTTCGTCCACCGTGTCCCTGACACAGGTGGGAGAGCCCCTGGTGTTTCCTACACATGTGGGAGGGCCCCTGGTGTTTCCTACACATGCGGGACGGGCCCTGGAGTTCTCGTAGATGTCCGCTTGGCCGGATTCACCGGGGCCCGCTTGGTCCTGAAGCGGTGGAAAACACAAGTTAAACGTGAGACGTATAACAAAACAATCACCTTTCTATCAGCAGTTACACACAACCAGTGTAGACCTTGTTCACCCAGCGGCCATATTGGTAGACCCTTCTAGAACCTTTGGAAACCGTGACAAGTGGATGCATTATTTTGTTGTGGTTCTGCATTCAGTTTCCCCACCAAGGCAGCAGTTATGGTACATTTGTACAGGTGGTTTTCCTGGAGAGTCTTAGAAGGCTTCCCCACCCAACAAACCAATATGGTCGCTGGGTGGAGGAGGGGTATTATCATAGGCTGTGTCCTAAATCCTTCCCTCCTTCCCTACTCCCTACTCCCTACATTGGGAGTTCAATGTAGGACACTTCATAGTAAAACCCTTCCCTCATTCCCTACTCCCTCTCTTGTAGTTCAATGTAGAGGACTATATAGTGAAATCCTTCACTCATTCCCTACTCCCTCTCTAGTAGTTTGATGTAGAGGACTATATAGTGAAATCCTTCACTCATTCCCTACTTCCTACTCCCTCTCTAGTAGTTTGATGTAGAGGACTATATAGTGAAATCCTTTCCTCGTTCCCTACTCACTCTCTAGTACTTCAATGGAGGTGTAGTGGAGAGTATAGTATAGTAATATATATAAAGCACATATATATAGTACTCACTTTCTCGTGCACTAGATAGTGAGTAGGGAGTGGTTTGGGACACAGCCATTGGGCCCAGCGGGAGGGACTGGCGTTGTGTGGACATGCGGTGGTGGGGTCACGTGGAGGCAGAAGGTTTACCTGTGCTGAGCCTACTGGCCCCTGCTCACCCCACTGGACCACAGAGGGGCCCCCGGGAGCCTCGTCCAGGTCCTGGTCCACGGTGTCCTGCTGGAACACGTTCACATAAGATAAGATAAGCTCTTTATTTGTCGCAAAGCACATTTAAATACAAATTATAGCTGCAAAATAAAAATGTATATATCTACACAACAACATTATTGCTCAGATCCACGCAATTAGCATACATTCTTTCTAAGTCTTTAAAAGAGAACAAACCACTGAACACTTGTCCATTGGTTTACATTAGAGGACTCCCTCTAGTGCAGGGGTGTCCAAACTGCGGCCCGTGGGCTAACTGGGGCCCGCTACCCATTTTGAAGTGGCCCGTGGCGATTTGATGAAATGGAATTGATTGCATTCTTCAGTCCAAGGCTTGCATTGCGTGAAAAGCTGTTTCTATCCTAGGTGAGTTCAAAAAGCATTCTCTACACTACGGAGCAACACAGTAAACAGACAACAGACATCCAGTCCCCCGGACCACCGATACAACCCGATACTCCTGGTCGTCCTCTGGGGTCTTTAAACTCACAATGCACTCTTCAGCTGCCATCTTGTTTCCTAGTGAAGGGGAAAACACAGCGTTTAGGTGATATAGAGCAGTGTTTCCCAACCTGGGGGGCGCGCCCCCCTTGGGGGGGCGCCAAAGATCGCAGGGGGGGCGCCAGGCCTCAGATGATTTGAGGCCTAATATCATATTTAGACTTTTTTTTTTTTACATATAATTGTAACGCAATACATGATTGTCGCTAAAAGCCTTGTCTCTACATTACAATAAAATATAGAAATTAATTGATTAATTAATTTTAATAAAAATTATAATTAATCTGATACTAACTGACGTTACTGTGTCAGCTTCCGTAGTAGTAACAGTTTTCTGTGCTTGCTAGCTAGCGACCAACTTCATAAGGTGAATATTTTGTCTAAAAATGTCTGAAAAACGTAAAGGAGATGACTGCTCATCTGCAATCAAAAAGAAAATGAGGACCTACCTAGAGAGCTATCTTAACTTAGGTTTCATGGAGGGAACGGACAAAACCCGCCCAGAGTGTGTGATATGCAGAGAGAAGCTAGCCAACGACAGCATGAAACCCTGCAAAATGAAGAGACACCAACAGACCATGCACCCAGAAACGGTCGGGCGTGATCGGGACTTTTTCATAAAGAAACAACAGCTTGCAAAGGCAAACAAGCCAAAGGATATCAGAACAGCGTTTGTTAGGGCTGGCAGCGATGTACAGAAGGCCACCGAGGCCTCTTTTGAATGTGCACTTTTAATAGCAAAGGCAAAGAAACCGCACAACATTGGCGAGCAGCTCATTAAGCCAGCTTGCATTAAAATGGTTGAGAAACTGTGCGGCCCGCAGGTGGCGGAGAAGCTAAAAACTGTACCACTGTCAAACAATACGGTGAAAGACAGAATTGACAAGATGGCAAGTAACTGCGAGCTGCAGCTGCTCGAAATGCTTGGAAAGGGGCCATTTGCCATACAACTTGATGAAACTACAACTGTAGCAGACGAGGCTCATCGTTTATGTGCAATATATCGATGGGGAAGATTTGAAGCAGGACATTCTTATGTCAGTCAACCTTACCACTACCACCCGGGGTGAGGACATTTTTACTGCAGTGGATTCTTTTTATTAGGCATAGTCTATTATTTAGAAGTGTCCTGTTCTTCGAAATTTGAAATAAATATGATGCATACAATTGCAAGTTAGTAGCTAATAAAGGCATAAAAAGACAGAAATGTATAATTTTTTCTTTAATAGAAATGTTTCTTCTGCGCGTAAGGTGTCGGTTTCAGTTGGATTATTTGTCACAGTTGCTCCGATCAGATCGGTATCCTCCATTTTGTAGATTATTTACGACTTTTGAATCCACATAAACACATCGGCAAAATCCGGTTTACTTTGAGCATGTGTTTTAAACAGTTTAATCTCTTTGCGAATTGTTTCCACTTGCGCCGTCTTTTAATTTATTCATACAGCGGGCATCCAAATTAATTAATCCCGAGTCCAATACCCATCAAAGTCACTCCAATAGTGCTCCTTAATTACGCTTTCATCCTCCTTTAACAAAATACTTTACATTCATCCAGTTTGTGACAGTAGTTGTAGCATTTTTGAGACTTTGAAACTCAAATTAAGTTTGGGGGGGGGGGGGTGCGCAAATTCCGGGGGGTGCGCAAATTCCAACAGGAGTCATTTGGGGGGGCTCTGGGTGAAAAAGGTTGGGAACCCCTGATATAGCGGTCAAACTGGTTAAAGTCAAGTGAACTTTTAAAGCAATAATAATAATAATAATAAATTATATTTATAAGCGCACTTTTAATTTGCAGTTTAAAGTGCTACAGAGTAAAAATGGTTTAAATAAGACAACAGAATAAAAGCAGCGACGTTTACGTCGGCATGGCAACCAGTGGGTTTTTTTTAAAAATCTAGTGAAAGATGTGTTTTTAGGACTTTTTTTAAAAACATCCACAGTCTGTGGTGTCCTCAGCTGGTTTGGGAGGGAATTCCACAGTCTCGGAGCAGCGGAGCAGAAGGCTCGGTCTCCCAGGCAGAAGGCTCGGTCTAGCACCGCCCATAATCACAGTTACAGTCTCAAGGGGCTTCACAGGCCCCTCCCCCAAAGGCCTGAACTTTAGGACCAGGACACACTCCTCATAACAGGCACTATATGAATTGGAAATGGCGTCTAAATGCTGCTTGGGAGGAGAAACTGAATGCAGAGCAGCAGCTGCTAAAGAACCCATCAGCTTGTCATGTCAGTGGAAAGCCAGCCCTCTACATACACTAGCTGCTATACAAGTCTACCTTCCCCCTAGTCCATATGAGGCCATTCAAGAAAGCATTTTTTTAAAGTGTTTTTTAAAATATATTGTTTATATATATTGTTTTTATGATTGAAGTCTGTACTTCACTGATCACTGATGACATCAACAACTAGGAAAGGTTATGATATGCCCAAATATGTCCATCTAATGGACCGTGTGTGTGTGTGTGTGTGTGTGTGTGTGTGTGTGTGTGTGTGTTTGTCTACTAGAATCTAGTAGACAAACACACACACACACACACACACACACACACACACACACACACAGACACACACACACACACACACACACGGACACACACACACACAGACAGACACACACACGAACACACACTGTCCATTAGATAGACATATTTGGGCATATCATAACTTCCTAGTTGTTGATGTCATCAGTGATCAGTGTCAGAAGTACAGATGCTTAATGGAAAATGGAAAACTAGCAAGCTAGAATGAAAGTTAATTCTCATTGCATGTCTTTAGGGTAATGTAGTTGTAATTGTAATCATCTAAACTATATATTTTTGTAATGCTTTCTTGAATGGCCTCATATGGACTAGGGGGAAGGTAGACTTGTATAGCAGCTAGTGTATGTAGAGGGCTGGCTTTCCACTGACATGACAAGCTGATGGGTTCTTTAGCAGCTGCTGCTCTGCATTCTGTTTCTCCTCCCTTGCAGCATTTAGACGCCATTTCCGATACATATAGTGCCTGTTATGCGGAGTGTGTCCTGGTCCTAAAGTTCAGGCCTTGAGGGGGAGGGGCCTGTGAAGCCCCTTGAGACTGTAGCTGTGATTAAAGGCTGTGCTAATAAAGTTCACTTGACTTTGACCTGTTTGACCACGTTTACATCTACCTCCCATGGTGAGTTTAAAGACCCCAGAGGACGACCAGGAGTATCGGGTTGTATCGGTGGTCCGGGGGACTGGATGTCTGTTGTCTGTTTACTGTGTTGCTCCGTAGTGTAGAGGATAGAATTAAAACCATCCACACGGAGCACATCAACGCTAGCAGAGCTGCCTTCTGTATTAAAGGAGAACCCACCTCCCTCCACACGGCCTTCAAACCAATGTGTTCAGGTCTTACCTCAGTGCTGCCGGCTCCCCTGTCCTCCTGTTTAATTCAGTTTCTATGAAGCGGAGGACAGGTGCGTCACATCCAGGCTTCATCAGCAGGTGACCGGAGTCTCTATTATCAGCCAATCAGAGGTCACACATGCCATAGTGTTTAACCACTAGAGTTCAGTCCTCTAACGTAAACCAATGCACAAGTGGTGTTCAGTGGTTAGTAGTTAATGACGTATTCATGCTAATTGCCGTGGATGTGTAGCTTGGAGTAACTGGGTGACTGTATTGACTAAGCGTGGATGTGAGCAATAATGTTATTGTGTGAATACAGTTTGTGGCTGGGTGGGCATTGTCTTTTAGACATAGAGATAACCATGCATGTGGCTACACTTAGTGTACTCATCTACTGAATGTGTCTGTTCATAGCAACATATTTTACCTTCTTTTCGTTCAGCGATATCTATGAAATGAATGTCAATATGCTTGACTAGGCCATCCTTGAATGTGCCCTATTCGCAGCGGTTCTCAAACTGTGTGGTCCGCGGACCTACTGCAGGTGGTCCGTGGAAAAAAGCTGAATAAAATCCACTTTTTACTATCAAGGATTTTCGGAGACCACCTCATATGTGACTTGCTCCATCGAATATATTTGAATTGTAATACATATAAAATCATTGCCAGTGTTATCAGTTGCAAGTGTGTATTTGTTGTAAAAATGACGAAAACAGCCTGTGTGTGAGGGGCAGCGCCGTGTGTGTGTGTGTGTGTGTGTGTGTGTGAGGGGCAGCGCCGTGTGTGTGGGAGAGAAGCAGCGCTGTCTACTTATTTGCAATGACGTAGCTCAAGCATTTATGCAACTTGATTTGAAGCCTGTGTGTGTGAGGGGCAGCACTGTGTGTGTGTGTGTGTGTGTGTGTGTGTGAGAGAGCGCGCGCCAGGAATAATGCCGAAGCGGTGTGCATACAAGATCCGTTTATTCGCCATGCTTGTATAATCAGAATATTGTTTGCATAAGTAGGCTATATTTTTCATTTAGTTTATTTAATAAGTACATTTCAGGACAACTTTGGGAATTTAGTTTGTTTGTTATGAGTTTTAAATAGATTTTGAAAGTGGAGAGAGAGAGAGAGACAAACAACAACAACTTGTGAGGATTGAATCCTCTTTATTGGTCACATACATGAAGACATACAGTGAAACGTGTTCTCTGCATTTAACCCATCCTAGTATTAGGAGCAGTGGGCAGCTATTCATACAGCGCCCGGGGAGCAGTTAGGGTTAGGGTCTTCCTCAAGGACACCTCGACAGTTTTTGCTAGGAGGAGCCGGGGATCGAACCAGCAACCTTCCGGTTGTGAGGCGACCGCTCTACCTCCTGAGCTAGACTGCCGCCGAGAGAGAGAGAGAGAGAGAGAGAGAGAGAGAGAGAGAGAGAGAGAGAGAGAGAGAGAGAGAGAGAGAGAGAGAGAGAGAGAGAGAGAGAGAGAGAGAGAGAGAGAGAGAGAGAGAGAGAGAATGTCACATTATATAATGATAATGTGTGTGTGCGTTTGTGTATTTTTTTGCGTTTGTGTGTATTGTGTTTATTTCCCGGGGAAAACACACACGAGAAACACCGGCTGTTGTTATGCCTGCTGCCTGTGACGTTAAGTTGCTCCGTTTTCCGCTTGTAATTATTCCGTTACAAGCTTCAAAGTTGTATTTATCATCTGAATTTGCCGTGTTACTTATGATTAATATAGGCCTTACATTCATAATTTCAGCCGGAGGGAGGGGGGGCTGCGCTGCGGAAGAGCAGAGTGCAAGTGAGAGCTCTCATCTTCCCACGTGTGCGTGCAAAACCACAAACATGGATCGGTGGCTAGCATCAGGTGGTCTGAAGAGAAAATATGTTAACGTTAATGAAGATCATGAGAGTGAGTCGGAGGCATCTACAAGCCAGATAATGCGAAAGTGAAGATTAAGCGAAAATACAATGTGAAATACTTAGAACTGGGATTTACATACACAGGCACCGAAGATGAGCCTTTGCCATTATGCGTTCTGTGCTACGAGACACTGGCTAACGAGAGCCTAAAACCAGCTAATCGTCGCCGTCACCTTGAGACAAAGCATGGAGAGTTGAAGTCCAAGCCAGTTGACTTTTTTAAAAACAAGCTCCAAGAATTTCACAGTAGCAAGAACATCATGGAATCCACATCTACAGGTAGCAACAATGCTAAAGCAGTGGAAGTCTCATACAGATTGTCAAGAATTATCGCAAAAAATGGGAAAGCGCATACACTCGGTGAGGAGGTGGTGCTGCCATCAATTAAGGTGGCGGTGGGTGTTATGCTGGGTGAAAAGGCATGCAAGCAAATGGACTTGATTCCATTGTCAGACAGCACCGTACAGCGCAGAATTGAGGAAATGGCCAGCATTGTGAATGACCAGCTAATAGCGCGGATAAAAGCCAGTCGATTTTTTGCACTACAGTTGGATGAATCAACTGACATAGCTAACCTTGTCAACCTGCTCTCATACGTAAGGTATGAACACAACGGAGAAATAGAGGAGGACTTTCTCTTTTGTAAATGTTTGCCAACACGCACAACTGCAGAGGCACTTTTTGACATGTTGAACAGTTTCATAACGGAACATAGGATTGATTGGTCAAAATGCGTGGGCATTAGCACAGACGGGGCAGCAGCCATGTTAGGCCGACACAGTGGGCTTGTTAAACGTGTACAAGCAGTGGCTCCACAAACTAAATCAATCCACTGCAGCATCCACAGGGAGGCTCTCGCAGCCCAAAAAATGCCTCCTGATCTCAAAACTGTTCTGGATGAAGCAGTACGAACGGTCAATTATATCAAGGCCCGTCCACTGAATGCCCGGTTGTTTGCCGTTTAATGCGATGAGATGTGATCACCGGCAATTACTTGTGCACACCGAGGTCCGGTGGCTATCGAGAGGAAAGGTGCTCGCGCGGCTCTACGAGTTGCGCGATGAAGTGAGAATGTTTTTACTGAGCATTTGAATGGACTCAATCGGAGTCTTCAGGGGAAGTCAGTGATACTTTTTCACGTGCAAGACAAGTTGAAGCTACAATCAAGAAGATGGAGATGTGGGCCAGGCGCCTGGAGCAGTCAAACTATGACTCGTTTGCAAACCTATCCGATTTTTTGGACGCGGAAATGCAGCTTCCAAATAATGTGAAAAATGATGTCAGGGAGCACTTGCACAGTTTGTAAACACAGCTACGGATGTACTTCCCTATCCCTGACACAACTGCGAACTGGATCAGAAATCCATTTGCGACCCTGGACGATGACATCCTCGCAAACCTTACGTCCAGAGAGCAAGACAGCCTTGTTGAACTGTCCTGTGACAGTGCTTTAAAAGTGGATTTTTCTCAGAGATGCCTGCCTGCCTTTTGGCTAAAAGCTGCTTCAGAATACCCAGAGCTGTCCGACAAGGCCTTGATGTTTCTTATGCCCTTTCCTACTACTTACCTCTGTGAGTCGGGATTTTCATCACTGGTCTCGTTGAAGACAAAATATCGGAACAGACTTAACATTGAACCAGATCTCAGATTGAAGCTGTCATCGCTGGAACCTGACATCCAGATGTTGACGTCTGCGAAGCAACATCATCCATCTCATTAGCTGAGTGATAAGGTTAGCTTGGACTTGCTGTGCGTGTGCGTTGTTTTGAGTTTAATTAGCCTATAATTGCACAAAATCAGTTATTTTATTTATTATTTCCTTATTACACACGTTTATTTACATTTACATTTAGGGCATTTGAGGGTACATTAGTTGAAGCAGACAATAGCATAACGCTGAGGTACGCAAACATACAAATAGAGCAGTTCACAAGTATTCAATTCACAATTCACAATTCACAATTCACAATTCACAAGTTTATGTTCATTTATTTTATATTCAGTGTGATTGATACGATTATTTGTTTCCACTGGACTTGCTGTGCGTGTGTAACATGGTTGTTTTGAGTTTAATTAGCCTATAATTGCACAAAATCTGTTATTTTATTTATTATTTCCTTATTGTACACGGATACAATCGGATGTTGAAAGAGCTGAAGCTGCAGTTCATGTTCACTGATGCAGCTGTTGTGTTCTATGAGTGGATGCAGATTTGAATATATGGTCAAGGACCAAAAGAAAAAAAGAAGTTGTCCGCCGTCCTCTTTGAGAAACAGACACAACACAGACAGACACCGGTCACACCTGCTACAAAAGTATCAGATAGGCTTCAATTTACTTTTGATTGTCTATAATTAACTATAAAAAAATATCTGCGTTTTAACACTACGTTTATATGTACTTATTTTTACGGTTTGCATATGAGGTGGTCCACGAAAATCCTTGAGGATGAATAGTGGTCCGCAGAAACAAAAAGTTTGAGAACCCCTGTCCTATTGCTATGTAGTTCTCTATGATGTCTTGTGTATATAGAGAGAACCAATGGTACTCAATGTTCACCTTCATCTAAAACAAAAAACAAAAGATAAACAATACAAATAAATGAAATGAAATAACAATATCACAAAATAATTCCTCAATAAAACACAACAACAGCTTCTTCTTGTGGTCACCAGGGTTCCAAAAGGAGAACCCAGTCAGTCTGCCTCCTGCCAGACACCAAGGAGAAGCTTGAGATCACTACAAGGGGAGGAAAGGACGGGGAGGGAATCTTCACTTGACAACCGACTAGCAGGGAGCGCTTGGTTTACGCTGTCCCAGTTAGACCAGCACCTTAAGTGATTTCCTCCTCAATGTCTGCAGGCGCACACCGACCAAAGCATCCAGAATTAACATGTCAAAATAAATCAAATTAAAATATCAAAGAGAAAACAATCATTTTTAATAAACGTTTTTTAAATCGTGCCTAATTGTAAATCTTAAAATAGCAAAACTCAACCTTAATTATGTCATTATTTATAACTTGGCCACAGTTCTAAAAGTTCTAAACAATTCTTATTTGCTTTATTGCATTCACACATCAATGAGCAAACCTCCACGTACATTGGACTTCTAGAGCGTCTCCCAGATCCGGACATGCCGTGCAGCGCCTCTTGAACTCAGTACCCCATGCTCTCGGTACCCCTTTCTTTCTCAGTACCCTATTCCTCTTTCACTCAATATCTCTTGCATTCTGTATACTTTTCATTATCTTTCATTCATCTCATTATTTCACTCATTCACAAAAACACCATGATACATTGTTCCCCCGAACAGCAAAGCTGCTGGGGCAATAAACTCACACACACATCAATCAAACACACTCTCCAACTCACAGACTGTCAGTCTCAGACACTCGCCTCAAACGTCTGCGCTTATCCAGGTTTAACTAAACCTGGGTGTAATAAAAACCTCTCCTCATAAACCCTTAGTAGGTGATTAAGACCAAAGCCAAATACTTGATGCGTATTAGAAAGCCTCACATTGTTGTACCATAAACAATGGAGTTGTCTCACTTTAGTTTACTCATTTAAGACGGACACAGGTTTACTTAACGTTTTAATTGGTGTTGTCATACTTGAATAACTCATTTAGGGTTAGAAGGTTTTTTATTTTAAGTTTCATATCACCTTTTTGTTTATCTTTCACTATTTTAGGTTAAATCACTTTGTTGATAGTTGCTATCCATGTTTGTTTGACACCATCTCTCTTTTTTTGTAAAGCGTCTTTGTATATCATGAAAAGTGCTATATGAATCAAATTTATATTATTATTGATAGCAACACACCATTTGTTCCAATTCCGGGACCTTTATCATTTGTATAGCTGATATTTCTTTCTCTCCAGTTGTATTTCAGCTCATGTGCACTACGAATGTATTATACTAGTACTATAACATTCAAATGAGTCCATGTACACAATTAGCAATCTCTTCCGTACCTACGTATCTTTTAACATTACCATATTAACCTCATTAACATGATTGATATCAACATTTCGGTTGGAAGGGTTAGTGGTTGGAGTCAGGGTTAGGGTCAGGTTGTTGATCAATTAAATACCACTGTTAATTGTAATATAAATCAGTGATAGAAAAGACAACATGTTCTGGATCAATATGTTCTAGATATTCAGTGTGTATGTGCCTGGTTGTGGTGCGTGTCGTGCTTCTCAGGTCAACGGCTTCCCTCATGTGTGTGTGTGTTGCTGCATGTCTACGTGTGTCACTTCCCTGTTGGTTGACCTCAGCTGTGGTGGACCCGTCTCCTTCCTGCTCCTCCCCCGCCTTCTTTCAGTCATTTCCTCGTATTCTCTCTCTCTCTCTCTCTCCTCTCTCTCTCTCTCTCTCTCTCTCTCTCTCTCTCTCTCCTCTCTCTCTCTCTCTCTCTCTCTCTCTCCCCCCTCTCTCTCTCCTCTCTCTCTCTCTCTCTCCTCTCTCTCTCCTCCTCTCTCTCTCTCTCTCTCTCTCTCTCTCTCTCTCTCTCTCTCTCTCTCTCTCTCTCTCTCTCGCTCTCTCTCTCTCTCTCTCTCTCTCTCTCTCTCTCTGTCTGAGTGTGAAACTGTGCTGAAACTGGCACCAGTTTCACCAGAGAAAGTTAGCCCCTGGGCCCGGAGTGGTTCTCTCTCTCTCTCTCTGACAGAATGGAATTGAGAAAGACAACCTCCTGCTCCCTCTCCTGTTTGGAGAGTGACTTGTGTGCACAAGAACCGTAGTGGTGTGTACGTAACGTTATATATATATATATATACACACGTGTGTGTGTGTGTGTGTGTGTGTGTATATGTTTGTATATATATATCCCCCCTATGTATGTGTGTATGCGTATGTGTGTGCATGTGTGTGTATGTATGTATGTGTGTGTGTGTGTGTGTGTATGTCTGTGTGTGTGTGTATGTGTGTGTGTGTGTGTGTGTGTGTGTGTGTGTGTGTATAGGCATCCACTTTGATGACCATGCATTCTGTTCCTCTCAAGTTAGTTTGAGTCAGTGATTAGTTTATTTATTTTCCCCCTAAAGCCATCACGCGGTACATTGAAATGATCCACTTACTTATTCCCAATTAGTGCACAGTAGCCTATATATATATATATTTTTTTTTTTAGTGTGACAATAATATATGAATGCAATAACCTCGGGCGTTCAGCGTCGGAATCACACTCAATCAGTGGCCTAACCAGCCGTGGGAATATATACGGATGCAGTTATGCAAGTGTGTTTAAGTACGACGGAGCGTGAGAGTGATGGATAACTAGGACTAATAATAGATAGCTTAGATTTTCTTGTATACGCACGCGATGTGACGCTAGAACTAAATAATAATAATGCCGGCTTTTATATAGCGCTTTTATCCAAAGCGCTTTACATCACCCATTGATACACCGACGGCGGAGTCAGCCATCAAGGAGACAGCCTTGCATGGCTGTCTCCTTGCATGGCTGTCTCCTTGCATGGCTGACTCCTTGCATGGCTGTCTCCTTGCATGGCTGTCTCCTTGCATGGCTGTCTCCTTGCATGGCTGACTCCTTGCATGGCTGACTCCTTGCATGGCTGACTCCTTGCATGGCTGTCTCCTTGCATGGCTGACTCCTTGCATGGCTGACTCCTTGCAAAGGTTTTGATGTTTCCCTTTGAACATAACAGTAAAAGGACTAAAGCTGCCTAACCTCCAGTAAATCATGTTCATCTCCCCTCAAAACAACACTTATTTTGTTTCAGTCAACCTCATCCGTGGAATGACACAAGGACACAAACCGTTTCAGTCCTTGAATGGTAGATTCCATAATATAATATTGATCATTTCATCCATATTAATAAACCCATACGATGAGGGTACAAGATACAAACTTGAGAAACAACTTATTCTGGACGGCAGACAAACAACTAGACTGAAACTGAATGCCGGGCTTTTAAACAAATAAAGCTTTATCAAATTAAATATCCAATCAAATGTGGTCAATAACGTGGCAGCAAGCCAACGCCTTAAGGCATGCTGGAGTCTGCTCAAGTTGGTTTGAGTTCTTTAGAAACTGCTGACCTTACTAGGATGTTACGCACAACCATCTCTAGCATCTCTAACACCTTTTGCAGGTACTGTGAGATCCCACCAAGTGAGTTTCAGAGTGATGAGATGAGAGTGATCCAATGTATGTTGTCCACAGCGTAGCCCTGAAAGATACCATTCACCAGATGTCAAAGAGATGCTGCTGCTGTCCTACTTGGAGGAGAATGAAGACTCAGTGTTCAGTGATGTGGAGGACACCTGCCTGGCCAGAGAACTACAGATGGACCAAGTTCACTCCACTCCCACCATTGTTGTGTCTGGTAAGTTCACATTTTCTTTCTTGGACATTCTTCATATATCTTGAGCACATATACGCTCAAATTGTTTCTTGAAATGTTTTTTAGTTTTAATTGAGTTAGAATGATGTTTTTCTTTTTAGGACGGTCCCGCTATTCTTCAAGAAGACGGTTGTTGCCGAGTGTGGATCAACACATGGTCCAGGACAACATCCCCTCTTGGGTTCTGCCCTGTGATGTTTGGGAGCTGTTATTGATCAACATCCATTACCCATCATCACAGTTGGCATCAACGCTGGAGTTTCTGCAGAGGTGTGTCTTTTTGCTTTATGATGAGTCCACCTTCATCGCCGTCAGCTTACTCCCCAGCAGGGCAGGCCGGATGGTGTTGAACGCACTGGAGAAGTCGAAAAACATGATTCTCACAGTGCTCCCGGGT
>CM051009.1:26908229-26930978 GCA_027704905.1 Muraenolepis orangiensis
TATATAGTAGGTAGTATACATTGTTGTTTATATTGTATATAGTATATGTGTGTTTAGTATATAGTAGGTAGTATATAGTGTTGTTTATAGTATATAGTATATGTGTGTTTAGTATATAGTAGGTAGTATATAGTGTTGTTTATATAGTATATAGTATATCTGTGTTTAGTATATAGTAGGTAGAATATAGTGTTGTTTATAGAAGTAGTATATGTGTACAGTAGTATATGTGTGTTTAGTATATAGTAGGTAGATATAGTGTTGTTTATAGAAGTAGTATATGTGTACAGTAGTATATGTGTGTTTAGTATATAGTAGGTAGTATATAGTGTTGTTATATAGTATATAGTATATGTTTGTTTAGTATATAGTAGGTAGAATATAGTGTTGTTTCAGAAGTAGTATATGTGTACAGTAGTATGTGTGTTTAGTATATAGTAGGTAGTATATAGTGTTGTTTATAGTATATAGTATGTGTGTGTTTAGTATATAGTAGGTAGTATATAGTGTTGTTTATAGTATATAGTATGTGTGTGTTTAGTATATAGTAGGTAGTATATAGTGTTGTTTATAGTATATAGTATGTGTGTGTTTAGTATATAGTAGGTAGTATATAGTGTTGTTTATAGTATATAGTATGTGTGTTTAGTATATAGTAGGTAGTATATGTTGTTATAGTATATAGTATGTGTGTGTTTAGTATATAGTAGGTAGTATATAGTGTTGTTTATAGTATATAGTATATGTGTGTTTAGTATATAGTAGGTAGTATATAGTGTTGTTTATAGTATATAGTATGTGTGTGTTTGTGTTAAAGTGTCTCATAGCTCTTCTTCTGTCCATCACCTCCAGTCCATTGCTGTCTGTGTTGGTCCAATGGGAGGATCACAACTGGGGGCAGCAGGGACCAATCAGGGCCAAGCAGGAAGTCACAGTTGGTATTCAACTATACACACTTGCCCAGGCTCTGTGTGAAACAGAGACCTTTCAACGACAAAGAGACTCACTGTGTGTGTGTGTGTGTGTGTGTGTGTGTGGTGTGGGTGCGTGAGTGTGTGTGTGCGTGTGTGTGTGGGCGTGTGGAGTGTGTGCGTGCGTGCGTGCGTGCGTGTACATTCTGCGTGTAGTCCACCTGCAGTTTTCAAACGCGCATCCAAGCGACAGGTTTTTTATAGCCCTTTCCTCCCTATTTCCTTTATGGCTCTTAGCTTTGACATCCAGCTGAAGAAATACATGCACACTCACCACCATCAATCAGCACCACCACCATCATCATCGTCATCATCATCATCATCATCATCGTCAAGCCAAGACTCCCTCCTAGCCCAGTGTGTTTCACTGAAGACGGGCGTCAAACACACATCAAACATGGGGGATTCATTTCTCCTTATTGTGTTGTTGTTCTGACTTTGGTCGGAGTTTTGAATTCTAAAAAAGAAAAAAGCGGCAAGTCTCCAGGGTGAATTTGCTGCGTGCAAAGTTACGCGTGCTATGTTAAATATAAAATAATCCCATTATAACTAAGACAGATAAAAAAATATAGTCAAATCAACTTTAGCCAAGGTCATTTTCCGTAAATGTACTCATATGTAAGATCTGTGAGTGAGTGTAGAAGAAGAAAAGTGACAGCAGAACATTCCATTAGCAGAACGTTCTCAGGTGGTCAGATGTGTAGCTGCAGGGACAGCGCTCCACACTAAGTGGACGCTTTATAAGCTGGACTCTCTGCTCATCCCTTATCAATTTGCCATCCGCCGTGTTTCTAAGCTTTATTAGGTGTAGCTAATGAACTAGCTACACGGTGTAACGCGCCACTTGGTTCTGGAATTTTCTGCACTGAGAAATTGAAGGAAACTAGACCCGGTAGACAGATCAGATCAGAATTGTTCAAACATGTTCAGATTGGCTGAGAGTATGGTCAATATGTTATACAATAAAAAAAAACACGTATACAAGTATACGTATACAAAAAACCTTGACTGGCATCAACCTAAATACAAGCACAGCCCGACAGGCGGCAGGATAGCTCAGGAGGTAGAGCGGTCGCCTCACAACCCGATGGTTACTGGCAAAAATAAACTGTCGATGTGTCCTTGAGCAAGACACCTAACCGCTCCTGATGAAGCGCTATGGATAAAAGCCTCCATTACCATTACAGGGCAAACTGCAACGCTGTGAAAACAAACATGTGAAAAGAAAAACTAAAAAATATCCCAATAAAAACTGACACAAACATTAGCGAAGTATCAGGAGGCCCATGCAAACAAGCGCCACACTCTCTCTCTCCCTCACACACTCCAAACTTCCTGGGAAAGTCCTATCCACACACACACACACACACACACACACACACACACACCATGTGTGTGAGTGTAGTTTTTAGTTTGCCTGTATGTTAGTGTGTGGGTGAGATACATGTGTGTGAATGTGTGTGTATACTTGCCATTCATCCAGTGTGTTTGTGTGGGCCTGTATGTATGTGTGTGTGTGCGTGTGTGTGTGTGTACCTGGCGTGGATGTGGATGTGCCTGTGTGCTGAAATGGCAGAGGTGAGAGTAGTGATGCTCTCTGGGGATGCTTCTCTGTGTAGCGGTAGCCAGCAGCTCCAGCCTCCCTGTCAGCTCAGGGTCTCTGCCCGGCTCCAGGAGAGGCTGCTGGGTCTCTGCCTGGCTCCGGTGAGAGGCGGCCGGGGTCGCCGGAGGACTCTGGCAGGGTCATGGCTGGTGTATTGTTAGGCGTTGTGGAGTATCAGCCTTCTTGCCTTCTTGGATCCTTCTACTTCTCGTAGTCAGCTATTTATAGAAAAGGCATTGATAAGCCCAGTACCTTAAAATATTAATCAGTAAGCATGACAATTGCTGGATGTACAAACATCAATATATATAATATTGATCTGAACATGATCTTGGATATAGACCCTAAAGAAAACATAATTTAATATTGTTCAATCTCAAAAAATACCAAACCATCAACCATCTCCAGCTAAAAGGGGTCACATCATCCATCCCCAGAGATGCTTACATAGAACACAGCTCCTGAACTGCCTGAAACATCTTAACTTAGTAACTTAGCCATATTATTTCCCCGTTTGCTATCAACGTTTCAAGCAAACACATAAGGATAATGCCCTGGGGCCAGCGGCTAGTTTGGCACGGCCTCAAACAATTATGGACGTTCCTAAGTCAACGGACATACAGTCGTTCACCGTGATGCATGACAATGGCACAGTTAAAATATAGTATCTGAAATAATAATAGAAAATAAACATAGTATACCGGGAAAAGCCTGACTGTTGTGTGTTTAAGTATCAGACTCAACAGGTATGATCTAACCAAAGCTATTGTTACAGTTATTATAATAAAAATGTGTGTTTTGAATATTAAAGCAAGCATGAACTTGAAACCAGAAAATGTGCATAATATGACCCCTTTAATATCTAAACCTGACTCTAACATAATACCTAAAATGAACTTTCTTTAACTGAATATAACTTAACTATCTCTAACCCAACCACCTAAATACCAATACCCTAAAACCCTTCAAAAAAAGACCCTTCGCTCTTCACTTTTCAGCACACTCACTCAGGTCAAACAATCTCAACCCACTATCTAACGTTAAAACTAACGTTAAACTAACGTTTACCCGCTTAATTGACCTGATGGAGAGACTGAGCCTTTCAGGCAACATCACCCAATCTATGGATGGCTCTCCCCCCCACACACCTTAAGTTGGCTGAATCTGTTAACCACTGTAAAAGGCAGCTCACCACATACCTGTTTAGACAGGCGTTTGGCTAACTCTGTTTCACAGTGTCTTATTTTGTTTTCATATTGTTGTAGCGCATCTTTAACTGTGTATTCCGTCCACCTGTTTTGTTCTGTGTGTTTTACTTTTAACGTGCTTCTGTACATCACTTTGTGACTCTTTGTGACGCTTTAGAAATACATTTAACTTAATTTTACTTACTTACTTACTAAAACCTAAATCACGTATAAACAAACATATCAAAACAAAATCCTTGATCATCGCTAGGACTTAATCTCTTAAACGAACACGGAACTTTCACCTCTCACCTCATACTGAAATAAACCTGCACCCCGCAAAGGCAACACACACCACAGCAACACATGGGGCCTTCTAACCTTACTGAGAGCCCCTGCCTCAGCCACACACCACAGCAACACATGGGGCCTTCTAACCTTACTGAGAGCCCCCGCCTCAGCCACACACCACAGCAACACATGGGGCCTTCTAACCTTACTGAGAGCCCCCGCCTCAGCCACAGACCTGTCAGGCTGTGTGATAGGTTTACACCTTTGTGACTGCAAGACCAAAATAGCATGAAAGGTGTACTGTAGACCTCTGATGTAGCCACACAGCGAAGGTTTTCCTCTGCCTCGCTTTGACAGCTGCCAACCGCGGCTTCACGGGAAATCAGGAAAACACCGTGATAGCTTGACGGGGGTACCTCCTGGTTTATTTAAACCAATTCCTTAATATAAAGTGGAGAGAGGCTGAGACAAGGCGATCAAAGAGCAGGCGTGTTGTCGATTCTGTTGTCTAGCGGTTAACGGTGTCGTCTCCGTTATGTAACGCGGTTAAGGGCTGGTGCCAACTTAATGCGATTCGGAGGAAGACAAACGACACCACAAACAAAAACGGAGATGGTTAAAAAGAGAGTTGTCAAATGTGGAAGTCAGGGTGAGAAGGTGTGTGATTGAAGAGGGGATGTGGAGAGTGGGCGGGCACCGTGTTTGAAGCCTTGCTAATTGTGAACATGCTACTCGTGGCTTTCCGCTTCCACACATTTTTTTCCCGATTTTTGTTTTTTGTTCTTTCACACAATTATAAAGGTTTGCTTCAATTTGAATTTGTCCTCAATATTTGTCTGGATGACTTACTCCTGAACATACACACCTTAAAGTCCACCTACGCTGCAAAACACGTGTGCTCATGAGTACATTATAGAGAGATGGATAGGTAATGGGAGTGTTAGTCATCACAGAAAAAATCACATCACATCACTTCATCCCAGCAACGTGTGGGCTGTGATGAAGTGATATGATGAAGTCCTTCACTGACCGCATCCAAAATTACATTTAATTTGTATTTCTATATCGACAGAATGTGTGTGTGTGTGTGTGTGTGTGTGTGTGTGTGTGTGTGTGTGTGTGTGTGTGTGTGTGTGTGTGTGTGTGTGTGTGTGTGTGTGTGTGTGTGAGCCAGCGGAAATCCAGGACTAGGGCCGGGAAGAGGTGGGTTGGACCGTGACACCTAGGCCTGGATTTCCGCTGGTTTCCAGGATCCTCGATGTCACTGGACTCTGTTCCGAATGCCACTCTGGGTTTTCCCTGTCGGCCGTGTCATTCTGGCCTCACCTGTCACACTGATTCTCGGAAAGCCTCACGTCTGTATCACGCATTGTGGCGCAAGGGCGGCAGTATAGCTCAGGAGGTAGAGAGGTCGCCTCACTAACCGGAAGGTTGCTGGTTCGATCCCAGCCGCCTCCTCCTAGCAAAAGCTGTCGAGGTGTCCTTGAGCGAGACACCCTAACCCTGACTGCTCCTGACGTGCTGGCTGTCTCCTTGCATGGCTCACTCCGCCGTCGGTGGTTGAATGTATGGGTGAATGTGAGACTTGATATGTAAAGCGCTTTGAGTAACAATTGGTTAGAAAAGCGCTATATAAATGTCCATTTACCATTGTTTTTTTGATCCACCGTGTTTTGACCATTGCCTGGATGGATGAACAACCTTGTTTTTGCCTCAGCGTTCTTGTACCTTTTGCCTCAACCCTCGACAACCTGTTCCCGACCTCTGCTTGCCTTGACGTTAACGTTGTTGGGCTCTGCCATGCTTTGCACCCTTCGGGGTTTGTGGGCGATTAAAAGATCATTTTTTGTTACCCTGTTTCTACCTGTTTCTCTGCTTTTTGGTCCCAACGACACCAATCCCTGACAGTACAGTTGTTGAATAATATGTCATAACTGTCCAATAACTTATGGAGTAGGTAAAAGATATGTACAGAATTATAGGTATATAAATATACACAAGGGAAGTATAAACAGGTAGTGAGCAGGGGTTTGTAGTTATATATAATTAACAGTTGAAGATTAATATATATATACGTAAGTACAGTTAAAATGTTCATGATTATCAAACAGGTATGTTAAACAATAAATATGTCAACTATAGGTAGGGATACGGAGTTATGATACAGTGCAAGGCCGTTGAAGACGTTGATGGTTAAAGGGTATTGTCAGCAGAGTTCAGAGTTTGTATGTTGTGCAGCAGAGGGGGGGGGGTCTCTGTACTACAGAGTTCAGAGAGATAGACGACAGCTGAAGAAGCTGTTCCTAAGCCTGCTTGGTTGGGTGAAGAGGGAGTAGAGGAGAGGGCCCAGCACACAGTCCTGGGGGACGCCGGTGTTCAGGGTGAGGGTGGAGGAGGTGAGATTGGGAGGAGGTGAGATTGTCTAACATAACAGACGGGTCTGTTGGTTAGGAAGTCCAATAGCCAGTTATTATAATATCAAAGCGCCACCACAGGTGTTGAATGTAACACTTGACACTCGGCAGAGATGGCAGAGAAACGTAGCAAGGGACGGGGCAGAGATGGATGCGTTGTGTCACGAGAGAGGGAGTGGGTTGGACCCCGAACGCAGACGCCGACAAGTGGAGAGTGATACCAGACGGTTTTATTTCCAAACACACAAAACACAAGGGTGCACAGGGAGGACGATCCGCGGAGTACCGGCGGGTAGTCCGGGACAGGGGAAGAAGTCTGTACCGGGGGTATCGGGTGCGGAGTACCGGCAGGTAGTTGGCAGGCGATGGGTACCAGATGGGAGAACTACGTGAATAATAAAGTAACGACCTCACGCTGGGGTAAAGGAAAGACAACGTATATATACCCCAGGTGAGGTGATCAACAAATGACACGGGGGGAAATTGAGTCCAGGTGTGTGTGTGTGTGTGTGTGGCCAGCGCACGTGGCTAGGCCACGCCCCCTGCCAACCAACGTGATTGTTGACAGGAGTGTGTGCGCCACCAGCGCACGTGGCTAGGCCACGCCCCCTGCCAACCACCGTAACCGTGACAGTACCCCCCCCTCAACGGGCGCCTCCTGGCGTCCATCCCGGCTTGAAGGGGTGTTCCCGGTGGCAGTTGAGGGAAAAGAACAGGTCCCGACTGTAGCGGCGCGGGGGCCAACCCCGCCCCTCTGGACCGTCTGCGTCCCAGTCGATGATCCGGGGGGGTGGAGGAGATTTGGTGGGCGGGTGGGGCCTGGGAAGAGAGCCACCCCTTCTGCCCAGGTCGGTGGGAGTCCTCTCTGGAGGTCTCCTCTGGACCCTCCTCCAGGGGTCTCCTCTAAGGGTCTCCTTCGGGTCCTCCTCTGGGGTCTCCTCAGGGGTCTGCTCTGAACCCCCTCTGTAGTCGACAGCCGGGGACCGCGTGACGTCGTCGGGCGGATACGGCGCGGCGTCAGCAGACGGGGGCTGCGTGACGTCAGCAGACGGGGGCTGCGTGACGTCAGCAGACGGGGGCTGCGTGACGTCAGCAGACGGAGGCTGCGTGACATCGTCGGGCGGGTACGGCGTAGCGTCTGCAGACGGGGGCTGCGTGACGTCGTCAGGCGGGTACGGCGCGGCGTCAGCAGACGGGGGCTGCGTGACGTCGTCGGGCGGATCCGGCGCGGCGTCAGCAGACGGGGCCTGCGTGACGTCGTCGGGCGGATCCGGCGTGGCGTCAGCAGACGGGGGTTGCGTGACATCGTCGGGCGGATCCGGCGTGGCGTCAGCAGACGGGGGTTGCGTGACATCGTCAGGCGGGTACGGCGCGGCGTCAGCGGACGGGGGCCGCTTGACGTCATCAGGCCGGTATGGCGCGGCGTCAGCAGACGGGGGCTGCGTGACGTCGTCAGGCGGGTACGGCGCGGCGTCAGCAGACGGGAGCTGCGTGACGTCGTCGGGCGGGTACGGCGCGGCGTCAGCAGACGGGGGCTGCGTGACGTCGTCGGGCGGATCCGGCGCGGCGTCAGCAGACGGGGGCTGCGTGACGTCGTCAGGCGGGTACGGTGCGGCGTCAGCTGACGGGGGCTGCGTGACGTCGCCAGGCGGGTACGGCGCGGCGTCAGCAGACGGGGGCCGCTTGACGTCATCAGGCCGGTATGGCGCGGCGTCAGCAGACGGGGGCTGCGTGACGTCGTCGGGCGGATCCGGCGCGGCGTCAGCAGACGGGGGCTGCGTGACGTCGTCAGGCGGGTACGGTGCGGCGTCAGCTGACGGGGGCTGCGTGACGTCGCCAGGCGGGTACGGCGCGGCGTCAGCAGACGGGGGCCGCTTGACGTCATCAGGCCGGTATGGCGCGGCGTCAGCAGACGGGGGCTGCGTGACGTCGTCGGGCGGATCCGGCGTGACGTCGTCGGGCGGATCCGGCGCGGCGTCAGCAGACGGGGGTTGCGTGACATCGTCAGGTGGGTACGGCGCGGCGTCAGCAGACGGGGGCCGCTTGACGTCATCAGGCAGGTACGGCGCGGCGTCAGCAGACTGCGTGACGTCGTCGGGCGGATCCGGCGCGGCGTCAGCAGACGGGGGCTGCGTGACGTCGTCAGGCGGGTACGGCGCAGCAGACGGGGGCTGCGTGACGTCGTCAGCAGGGTACGCCGCAGCAGACGGGTGCGGAGCGACGTCCTCAGGCGAGTGCGGAGCGACGTCCTCAGGCGAGTGCGGAGCGACGTCCTCAGGCGAGTGTGGAGCGACGTCCTCAGACGGGTGCGGAGCAACGTCCTCAGCCGGGTGCGGAGCGGCGTCGTCAGCCGGGTGCGGAGCGACGTCGTCAGCCGGGTGCGGAGCGGCGTCGTCAGCCGGGTGCGGAGCGACGTCGTCAGCCGGGTGCGGAGCGGCGTCGTCAGCCGGGTGCGGAGCGGCGTCGTCAGCCGGGTGCGGAGCGACGTCGTCAGCCGGGTGCGGAGCGGCGTCGTCAGCCGGATGCGGAGCGACGTCCTCAGGCGGATGCGGAGCGATGTCCTCAGGCGAATGCGGAGCGACGTCCTCAGGCGAATGCGGAGCGACGTCCTCAAGCGGGTGCGGAGCGACGTCCTCAGGCGGATGCGGAGCGACGTCCTCCGCCGGATGCGGAGCGCCGTCCTCAGGCGAATGCGGAGCGACGTCCTCAGGCGAATGCGGAGCGACGTCCTCAGGCGAATGCGGAGCGACGTCCTCAAGCGGGTGCGGAGCGACGTCCTCAGGCGGGGGAGAAGCGTGACGTCAGAGGTCCTTCCGATGAGGGAAGCAATGAAGGTTGCCATGTTCCCGCACTGTTCCAACGTCACCTGTAACTTCCGACCCGCCTGTCCGTGACTGGCGATCAGGGACTCAACAACGAGCTGACACTGGTCACGGACAGCGGGGCCCAGGTTGGCCAACCGGGCCTCCCACGCTTCCTCCTGCTCCCGCAGCGCCTGGATCTGTGATCTGAACCCGACCATCTGAGCATCGAGCCCGCGCTTCGCACGCTCGAGAAGGCCGGGGTCCAGGCATGCATCCCGGTCGTCCCGCATCACCCGGCATATTTGGCGCCACTCGTCGAGGTCGCCGGGGTCCATAATGGTGAGGTTGTTCTGTCACGAGAGAGGGAGTGGGTTGGACCCCGAACGCAGACGCCGACAAGTGGAGAGTGATACCAGACGGTTTTATTTCCAAACACACAAAACACAAGGGTGCACAGGGAGGACGATCCGCGGAGTACCGGCGGGTAGTCCGGGACAGGGGAAGAAGTCTGTACCGGGGGTATCGGGTGCGGAGTACCGGCAGGTAGTTGGCAGGCGATGGGTACCAGATGGGAGAACTACGTGAATAATAAAGTAACGACCTCACGCTGGGGTAAAGGAAAGACAACGTATATATACCCCAGGTGAGGTGATCAACAAATGACACGGGGGGGAAATTGAGTCCAGGTGTGTGTGTGTGTGTGTGTGGCCAGCGCACGTGGCTAGGCCACGCCCCCTGCCAACCAACGTGATTGTTGACAGGAGTGTGTGCGCCACCAGCGCACGTGGCTAGGCCACGCCCCCTGCCAACCACCGTAACCGTGACACGTTGTCTCTCTCTCTCTCTCTCTCTCTCTCTCTCTCTCTCTCTCTCTCTCTCTCTCTCTCTCTCAGCTTTAAGGTTGAATGCCGAAAGTTAATTATGTCAACAAAGTGCCCTTAAACCTCAAACCTCACATCATTAATAATCACACACACACACACACACACACACACACACACACACACACACACACACACACACACACACACACACACACAGCTCGTGTATATATTTAATAGAGCAAATTTAATTATGGATAATTTCAATAATTTCTTCCATTAACCTCCACAGTTCAGCTGATCAAAGATCAAAGTTATGTTATGTTACCGCTAAGAATGCTAAACAGTTGACTTACACATGATGAAAGTGACTAAAACGTTAAGCTAATTGTTGCACACTTCGTATTATCCTGCCAGACACGTTGCTTTAAAGGAGTGACAGGCCTGCATGAATAGACACATTACAGGTCAACATTATGCGTAGGCGCACAACAATTTGACACAAATTGTCTCCCGCAGCATCGTCCTCAACCGCCGGTCCGACCGCCTCGGCCTCAACGACATGCCGCTCTTTCCTGGATTGAGTGTAACTGTAGGGTTGATTTGGGACCCAAATGCACAACTCAGGAGTTAGAAGTAAAAGTCAAAATCCACAGGCAGTTTATTTGTTATTGTGAGGTAGGTTTCAATCTGGTGTCCAAAAAATGATCAAGGCAATCCAAGGACATAAAAAATAAGCAGATCTTATCCAAGATCAATTCAATCAAGTTGTGATGCGTTACCTCGGTAGGTATGGCATGAACTTGCAATGAACAGAAGTGTAGACCAGCTTCTTGTCGGGAGATGAATGGTTGAACGGTATGTGCGCGCTGATGAGCCAGGGGATGTAGAGTGGGTGTGATGTGAAGGTGGGGGAGGAGTCGCAGTAAGGTAACACTTACCTCTCGAAGCGGAATCAGTACGTGACCATCAGTGACTGCAGTTCTCCCCCGGCCCCAGTCAACCAAGGCGGGCTTCAAGGCTGTGTGCTTGGCCCCCTCCTCTTCACCATTTACATGCTCCTGCTTAGTCAAATCATCCCCTACCATGGTCTCAGCTTCCACTCCTACACTGATGATACTTATGTTTATCTCAGCACCAAACCATCCACCCAGCTACCCCCTAAATATCTTGTCAACTGCCTGCATGACATAAAAACTGGATGTCATCAAATCTGTGGCAAAATCATCACCTCCCGCCTGGACTACTGCAATGGAGTCCTGTCCAGGGTTCCCAGTTCCCAGCCCTAGATAGGCTCCAGTATGTCCAGAACTCAGCCGCCACGGTACTCACCCGCACCAAGCTCTGGCCGCACATCAACCCCACCCTCATCTACCTCAACTGGCTCCTGGTCAAGTTCTGCATAAAATACAAATGCTCCTCTTCAGCTACAAGCCTCTCCATTCCCCTTACCCCCCGGTTTACAGACCCCCTCCACACCTATACCCCTGCCGGGGGTCTGCGGTCCTCAGAAACGGGCCTGCTCTCCGGTCAACATTCCCGCCTCACATCGGTCGCGGTCCTCACCCTCTGGAAGATCCGCAACACCTCAGCCTCCCTGGACATTTTCAAAATAACCCTTGAAACTCTATGCTATGCTCATGCTATTCACCATGGGCCTTTAACCCTTAACCTCTGACACATCCCTTTCCCCTCCATTCACTGCTCCTTTTTCCTATTTTAATCATTTTTGCATTTGCCTTAGCTGTTTGCTTCTATGTCTTGTTGTGTTCTTTACCCCTCTCTTAAGAGACTGTGGGAAAACATTTAATATGGAAAGCCTAGTGAAATGTAAATATTAAATATAAAGTACAAAAATGGTGCGATCTAAAATATAAAAGTACGGTCAATAGGTAAAACCCTAGCTCTAGCCTTGCCTGGACTCTGTCGTAAAAAAAATCATTGAAAAGTCTATATCTCTGTAGGCCACTTGATGCCGGTTAGCAAATTGGCAGTAATAAAATACTAATAAATAACTCAGATGAATACTGAAAAAGTGTGAAAATGTTAAAAGTGAAAAGTGAAATTGAATTTACAGTGCAAAAATGACAGTGAAAGGATTTACAGTGCGTTGACCAAAAAAAATAATAACACAGAGCGTTGACCTCAGGTCACTGAGTCTCCACTGTCCCTCTCACCACCCCAGGTAGATGAGTTATAGAGTCTGATGGGATCTGTCACCAAACTATTATGTGCACGCGCAAGACAAGAAGAAACTTGACCTTGACTGTGCGTGTGTATGTGTGTGTGTGTGTTTGCGTGTTGTGTGTGTTCCCTTCCTCCCTCTCTCCCTCTCCCCCTTTCCTTTCATTCCCTCCTTCTCTCCCTTGCAAAAACACACACACACACACACACACACACACACTAATGTGCAATCTATAATGAATCCTCCCCCTTGGCTACACAGCACTATGCTATGGGAAAGCGAGAGAGGGAGAGAGGGAAGGAGGGAGAGAGAGAGAGAGAGAGAGAGAGAGAGAGAGAGAGAGAGAGAGAGAGAGAGAGAGAGAGAGAGAGAGAGAGAGAGAGAGAGAGACATGCACAAACACACTCATAGGGTTCTGTACACACGGTAAGGCCCCGTCACCCCACCACCACCAGCCCTCCCCTCACCACCACGACCCCCGCCCCCCCCCACCAGCGCGGTAGCTGTCACCCCCGATGAGCTGCCCCGTCACCGTGCCAACCTCGCTACACTTTCTACGGACCCCGGCTGTGCGGTCCGAAAGTGCCAATTTAGCTGTACACCTTTTGACATGTGCCAGAGTTCTCTCTCTCTCTCTCTCTCTCTCTCTCTCTCTCTCTCTCTCTCTCTCTCTCTCTCTCTCTCTCTCTCTCTCTCTCTCTCTCTCTCTCTCTCTCTCTCTCTCTTTCTCTCTCTCTCTCTCCCACCTCGCCCTCCCTTGGGGGAGGGGGCGTGGTATTATCCTGGGGAATATGGGCATGGTTATGGAATACGGGCGTGATTGTTGTGGGTATATGGTAGGGCATGGTCATGTGGGAGAGGGGCGTGGTCCTGGGTATGATAGGCGTGGTCATGTGGGAGAGGGGCGTGGTCCTGGGTATGATAGGCGTGGTCATGTGGGAGAGGGGCGTGGTCCTGGGTATGGTAGGCGTGGTCATGTGGGAGAGGGGCGTGGTCCTGGGTATGGTAGGCGTGGTCCCGTTGGTCCAGGGCGTGATGGCAGAGGAGGCCTCGCACGCACATGGCCACTTGGTCATGCTCTCATTTGAATTAAAACAAATCGCTTTCACCCTGTTGACGCATCTTAGCGACTGCTTGATCCCCTCTCTCTCTCTCTCTCTCTCTCTCTCTCGCTCTCTCTCTCTCTCTCTCTCTCTCTCTCTCTCTCTCTCTCTCTCTCTCTCTCTCTCTCTCTCTCTCTCTCTCTCTCTCTCTCTCTCTCTCGCGCTCTCTCGCTCTTTCTCTCTCTCTCTTTGGCTTCTTCTCATCTGATTTGCATTTGATGATATCTTGGTGAGTATCCCTTGTTCATATGTGTTTGTGTTGTGTGTGTGTGTGTGTGTGTGTGTGTGTGTGTGTGTGTGTGTGTGTGTGTGTGTGTGTGTGTGTGTGGAGGGTCTATCTAGCTAGAACCTTCGATGCAAATGATGGCACTTGTTTTGGAAGAAGGAGAAGAAGCGGACATGGTAAGTAAGGTGCTGGACATACACACACAGACACAGACACACACACACACACACACACACACACACACACACACACACACACACACACACACACACACACAAATGCACACTCTCTTGCACACACACACTTATTTCGAAAGGGAGAGGAAATAAATGGATACACACAGTATTTCACAGGACGCCAAGGAAGTGACAACAAATCCTTGTGCAGGAGGTTTTCCGCGTACAAGAGGCGGACAGGTGGGGTGATACAATAGCTAACCACCACCACCAGACACCTTTCACTTTCCTTTCAAGGGATACTTTGCCGGTTTTGATTCATTACAATGTGGGATGTGTAATGTCAATGAACAATGATCAATTCCCCTCTATTTTACCAGCATTCAGTTTTGCAAATTTGTTTGCCAGCAAAAGTCTACCGGTGGACATTTACCGTCTTTAGGGCTGTTGTTCCAACCGTTGTTCTCTGGTCATGTAGCACCAGTTCTCTAGGGCTGTTGTTCCAACTGTTGTTCTCTGGTCATGTAGCACCAGTTCTCTAGGGCTGTTGTTCCAACTGTTGTTCTCTGGTCATGTACACACTCAAATTCACACACATGAAGATAAGAAGGGACATAGAAGAACACACACGCAGAGCCACTTATAGAAATTGGAGAGTTTACACTCCCCCCCCCCCCGCCCCACCCCAGCAATTTAAAAAGCAATTGCCGCCCGTGAGCACTATCAGCACCGCTAGCTTCTGAAGCTAAGACAACACACACTCCTCTGTAAAAGTGGCCCCTTAGCTCACCATGAAAATATTTCAGATTGGTCCTTGAATGCATTCCAATATAGAACACAGTCAATGTCCCTCGGCTCGTTCAAATTAGCAGAGGGGGGTGGACCATCCCGGGCTTGTCCAATCAGCGGATAGGACCCCTGAGCCGAGTATATATTACTTCAGTCAAGACACCCTCGCTGTCTAACTTACGGAAAGCAGCGGACCAGGCGTGGGCTTTTTGACCACGCAGTGAATAGTGACCATTATGAACCAAGACACAAAGGCTTTAAAGAGACCAATGTGGTGGCAGGATGTGGTGTGAGTCAGAGTTGGGAGGCCGCGTTTCGGAAATGAACGAACAGACCTGGTCGGGATGCATTCCTCCACTGGCCTGTTAATGTATGCTGTGACATGATCTGCATACACATCAAGGTCAGTGGTCTTGAATACACTCATGTCAGTGATTTCTAGCCCGGACATTCTAGTCGAACATCTGTTGATCGTATTTTGGTAATAACTTTTTTAAATTGCAGTGGTTAAAGTCCCCCGCTACAATGGGGACTGCCTCGGGGTAGTGATTCTGAAGTTTGCTCACTTCAATGTAAAGTTTGTCCAATCCACCTTTGTTCTTCCCCGTGGACTCAGCTGTTCTGTCGGTCCCAAACAAAGAGAATCCCGGTGGTTGCACTGCTTCGTCAGGAATCACGGAGGACAGCCACGTTTCCTGGCACAACACTCCCTGATGTCCCGCTGCAAGGCGATACACCTCGTCGTCGGACTTGTTTGCGAGAGACTGGACGTTGGCGAGGTGAATGCTCGGTAGGGCTGGTTTCCATCCCCTCCGGCGTGTCCTAACCAGTAGGCCGCCACGGGACCCTCTCCTGCGGGGCGCGTTTGTTGTTGCCCCCTGGGGCTTGGTGGCTCCCCTCCCCCCGCTCTCCTTTGTCCCAGTCCTTTGTTGTGTTGTCTGTGGTTGTATTGTTCCGTAATTCAAAGAGTGTTTGGCGATCATATGTGATATCACACATGGTGACTAGCTATAGTCCTATATATATAATATAAAGAAAACTAAGTAAACTAAATGAACTGTGGGAGCTCGTAGAGACACGTCTGCTCTCCTCCAGCGCCGCACTCTCACTCATAGAGAAGAATAGAGAATATAAATTAAAGTTGAAGTAAAAAAATGTATAATAATAACGTAAAGATATATCGAAAGGAAGAAACCACACTTGTCATGTATAATTGGATGTGTGTTATAAAGCAATTGATCAAATGATGCATATATCACTTCCTAATGAGGTTAGGTTGCTCAGGAAACGTCCGGGGAGGAGTTATCTACAGGGTTTCTGGTCCATCAGGGTTCTCACGGTGCTGGTTTTGGGGAATGGCTCCAGCTCCTCGAACCTCCTCTCACTTCAGCGTTAATAGGCTCCCAACCGGGTAAACCTGCTGAGCATCTCTCTCTCTCTCTCTCTCTCTCTCTCTCTCTCTCTCTCTCTCTCTCTCTCTCTCTCTCTCTCTCTCTCTCTCTCTCTCACTCCATTATTTCTCTCTTTCTCTCTCTCCTTTCTTTCTCTTTCTTTCTGCATGATTTAGCTACTTGACAGCAATATGTATCAGAATGTGTTCAGGCTAGTGTGAGTTCACTACTGTGTATGTGTGTGTGTGTGTGTGTCTGTCTGTGCATAGCCATGCAGTGGTGGGTGTAGAGGGAGTAGAGGAGAGGGCTCAGCACACATCCCTGGGGGGCTCCCGTGTTGAGGGTCAGTGGCTCTGAGGTGGTGTTACCCATCCCGGCGGCGGTCCGACAGGAGGTCCAGTATCCAGCTGCACATGGATGGGGGCACGCCTAGACCTCGAAGCTTGGTGTCGAGCTTGGCAGGAACTATCGTGTTGAATGCTGAGCTGTAGTCCACAAACAGCATTCGCACATAACAGTTCTTTCCCTCCAGGTGGGAAAAGGAAGTGTGGAGGGCCATGGCAATTGCGTCGTCCGTGGATCTGTTTTGACGATATGCAAATTGCCATGGGTCCAGCGTGGCAGGTAACACGGAGCAAATAATGTCCTTGACCAACCTTTTGAAGCATTTGCTGACAATCGAGGTGAGGGATACAGGTCTATAGTCATTCAGGCATGTTACCTTGGGTTGTTTAGGAACAGGCACGATGGTGGACATCTTGAAGACCGTGGGAACAACAGCCTGGGACAGGAAGAGGTTGACGATGTCTGCAAAGACTCCTGCCAACTGGTCTGCGCATGATCTGAGGACACGGCCCGGGATGACGCCTTACGGATGTTGACTGCTTGAAGGTGCGGCGCACATACGCCTCCGAGATGTTCAGCAGGCTGGTCTCCTCAGGCGGCGCTGGCTTCTGCGGGCTGCCGTTCACGTCGAACCAAGCAAAAAAAGTATTTAGCTCTCCTGGGAGGGAGGTAGAGGAGTTCTCTACACAACTGGATCTCCCTCTGATGTTCGTTATCGTCTGTAGCCCCTGCCACATACCCCTCACGTCGTGGCTCTTGAATTTCTCCTCCACTCTGTCCTTGTACTCCCGCTTGGCAGTGACGATGGTCTTACGGAGGTCGTAGCGGGCTCTCGTATATTCCTCCATATTCCAGGAACCAAAGTCAAGTCAAGTCAAGTCAAGTTTATTGTCACTTCACAGTTTACAGTTTAGTATAAAGCAGTGATGTGAAATTCTTGTGTGCAATACCCGACGACAGACAGCAGTTATAGAATAAGATAAAATAAAAATAGATAAAAAATAGAATAAAAAATAGAATAAGGAATATAAAATAAAAATAAAAAATGCAATTTATAAAATGCAAAAATCAGCACAGAAAAGAGCAATATATATATATAAATCAATGTAATAAAATATACATTGTTATATGTTATACGCCCTTGTTCAGCAGCCTGATGGCCTGACTGTGGAAGCTATCTCTAAGCCTATTTGTACGACACTTGATACTGCGGTATCGCCTGCCTGACGGTAATAGTGAGTAAAGTTCGTGGCTGGGGTGGGCAATGTCTTTTATAATTCTTTTGGCCTTGGCCACGCACCGCTGGTTGTAAATGTCCAGGAGGGAGGGGAGCTCACCTCCAACGATATACTGGGCCGTCCGCACCACCCTTTGAAGCGCTCTGCGCTCGAGTGCCGTGCAGTTCCCGTACCAGGCGGTGATACACCCTGTCAGAACACTCTCGATGGTGCCGTTGTAGAATGTTCTCAGGATGCGGGGGCCCATGCTGAATTTCTTCAGACGCCTGAGAAAATACAGGCGTTGTTGGGCCTTTTTCACCACGTGTGTGGTGTGCGTGGACCATGTGAGGTCCTCGGAGATGTGCACGCCGAGGAACTTGAAGCTGCTGACCCTCTCTACTGCAACGCCGTCGATGGAGATAGGGCTGTGCTCTCCCCTCTGCCTCCTGAAGTCCACGATCAGCTCCTTGGTCTTCTTGACGTTGAGGGCGAGGCTGTTCTCCTGGCACCACTGCTCCAGCGATCCGACCTCCTCCCTGTAGGCTGTCTCGTCGTCGCCGGCGATCAGGCCCATCACTGTCGTGTCGTCAGCAAACTTGACGATGACGTTGGAGCTGTGCATAGCCATGCAGTCGTGGGTGTAGAGGGAGTAGAGGAGAGGGCTCAGCACGCATCCCTGGGGGGCTCCCGTGTTGAGGGTCAGTGGCTCTGATGTGGTGCTGCCCATCCTCACCACCTGGCGGCGGTCCGACAGGAGGTTCAGTATCCAGCTGCACATGGATGGGGGTACGCCTAGACCTCTCAGCTTGGTGTCGAGCTTGGCAGGAACTATTGTGTTGAATGCTGAGCTGTAGTCCACAAACAGCATTCGCACATAACAGTTCTTCCCCTCCAAGTGGGAAAGGGCAGTGTGGAGGGCCATGGCAATTGCGTCGTCCGTGGATCTATTTTGACGATATGCAAATTGCCATGGGTCCAGCGTGGTAGGTAACACGGAGCAAATAAAGTCCTTGACCAACCTCTCGAAGCATTTGCTAACGATCGAGGTGAGGGCCACAGGTCTGTAGTCATTCAGGCATGTTACCTTGGTTTGTTTAGGGACAGGCACGATGGTGGATATCTTGAAGACCGCGGGGACAACAGCCTGGGACAGGGAGAGGTTGAAGATGTCTGCAAAGACTCCTGCCAACTGGTCTGCGCATGCTCTGAGGACGCGGCCCGGGATGTCGTCGGGGCCTGCCGCCTTACGGATGTTCAGCCGCTTAAAGGTGCGGCGCACATCCGCCTCCGAGATGCTCAGCTGGCTGGTCTCCCCAGTCGGTGCTGGCTTCGGCGGGCTGCCGTTTACGTCGAACCGAGCAAAAAATGTATTTAGCTCTCCTGGGAGGGAGGTAGAGGAGTTCTCTACACAACTGGTTCTCCCTCTGAAGTTCGTTATATTCTGCAGCCCCTGCCACATACCCCTCGCATCGTGTTTCTTGAATTTATCTTCCACTCTGTCCTTATACTCCCGCTTGGCAGTGACGATGGTCTTACGGAGGTCGTAACGGGCTCTCGTATATTCCTCCGTATTCCCGGAACCAAAGGCGGCGTTACGCGCATGTAGGGCAGCGCGAACATCGCCGTTAATCCACGGTTTCTGGTTGGGATATATCCGAACCGACTTGGTCGGAACAACGTCATCTATGCACTTCTTGATGAACCCGGTGACCGACGACGCGTACTCGTTGATGTTATTGTCCGAGGCAACGCGGAACATGTGCCAGTCAGCGTGATCAAAACAATCCTGCAGCGTAGAATCTGATTGGTCCGACCAGCATTGGACCTCCCTCACAGCGATCGGTTGCTGCTTCAGTCTCTGCCTATAGGCGGGGAGCAGCTGGATAGAGCGGTGATCTGATTTGCCGAACGGTGGGCGGAGGAGGGCCTTGTAGCCATCACGGAAGGGAGTGTAGCAGTGGTCGAGGATCCGCTCGCCCCGTGTGTTGCTCTTTATGTGTTGGTAGAACTTCGGGAGAACCTTCTTCAGGTTCGCCTTGTTGAAGTCCCCCGCTACGATGAGAGCAGCCTCGGGGTGGGCCGACTCCTGTTCGCTGATAGCCCCGTACAGTTCCTTCAGCGCTGTGTCCGTGTTGGCTTGTGGGGGAATGTAAACAGCGGTCACGGTTACCGCTGTAAACTCCCGAGGTAGCCAGTATGGACGGCACATAAGCATCAGGTACTCCAGGTCCGGGGAACAGAAAGACTTGAGGGGATGTACATGACTTTGGTTGCACCAAGATCTGTTTATCATGAGACATACCCCCCCTCCGCGATCTTTACCGGAGAGAGCCTTTGTTCTGTCCGCCCGGTGTACGGAAAATCCCGTCGGCTCGATAGCTGCGTCGGTAACCCCCTCCGACATCCATGTCTCCGTAAGGCAGATAATGCAATTGTCCCTAGTTTCCCGGTGGAATTGAATACGAGCCTGTAGGCAGCATTACGCGTGTGTAGGGCAGCGCGAACATCGCCGTTAATCCACGGTTTCTGGTTGGGGTATATCCAAACCGACTTGGTCGGAACAACGTCATCTATGCACTTCTTGATGAACCCGGTGACCGAGGACGTGTACTCGTTGATGTTAGTGTCCGAGGCAACGCAGAACATGTCCCAGTCAGCGCGATCAAAACAATCCTGCAGCATAGAGTCCGATTGGTCCGACCAGCATTGGACCTCCCTCACAGCGATTGGTTGCTGCTTCAGTCTCTGCCTATAGTAGTAGTAGTAGCTGGATAGAGCGGTGGTCTGATTTTACGAACGGTGGGCAGAGGAGGGCCTTGTAGCCATCACGGAAGGGAGTGTAGCAGTGGTCGAGGATCCGCTCACCCCGTGTATTGCTCGTGTTGGTAGAACTTCGGGAGAACCTTCTTCAGGTTCGCCTCGTTGAAGTCCCCCGCCATGATGAGAGCAGCCTCAGGGTGTGCAGAAACCTGTTCGCTGATAGCCCCATACAGTTCCTTCAGCGCTGTGTCCGTGTTGGCTTGTGGGGGAATGTAAACAGCGGTCACGGTTACCGCTGTAAACTCCCGAGGTAGCCAGAATGGATGGCACATAAGCATCAGGTACTCCAGATCCGGGGAACAGAAAGACTTGAGGTAATGTACATGACTTTGGTTGCACCAAGATCTGTTTATCATGAGACATACTCCACGATCTTTACCGGAGAGAGCCTTTGTTCTGTCCGCCCGGTGGACGGAAAATCCCGTCGGCTCGATAGCTGCGTCGGTAACCCCCTCCGACATCCATGTCTCCGTAAGGCAGATGATACAGTTGTCCTTAATTTCCCAGTGGAATTGAATACGAGCCTGTAGCTCGCTTAACTTATTGTCCAGAGACTGTACATTAGCCAGTAGAATGGTGGGTAGTGGGGGGCGATCGGATCGACATCTCAGCCTGACTAGCACGCCGGCCCGCTTCCCTCGCTTCTTCCTGCGACGCTTGCCTGTAATCTTGCCCAATATGGTCGGAGATAATCCAGCTGTGACTTCGGGCGGGACGTCCGAGTCGAATGAATGAAAAAACTCCGGTAGGTGGCGAGCGACTGACGATCTGATCTCCAGAAGTGTGCAAAAGTTATAAATGAACGTGCTGCTAACTTCCTGAACAAAGATAGTTGCGATAAAAAGAATAAATAACAAAAAACAGCATCGTCGTGCGGGAACTCGCGACACGGTTGTAGTCCATACAATATGTGCAATTTGAATGATACAAAAAATACATTTCAAGACTATTAAAAATATTCTTCAGAATAAAAACAATCTTAACCATCTCAATGTCATAAAGGATCAAATATTTTTGAATCCATGTTAGCCATTACACATGGATAATGTTAATACACATGGGTATAAAAAATGATTGTATGAATTGATAAAGAATCATACATTCATAAAATATATAGATAAAGAATGAAAAATTTGGAATCCGGTCTGGGTTGACAAAAGCATCGTTACTGGCATCCAACCCGTGACCATTTGGCAAAAATCACGACCATGTGCCGATTCAATGAACCGAGCAGAAAAACGGGTGACCAACTGAAAAAGGGGCTCAGTTTTTATTCAAGTTCACTGCTCACACTTCCTTCTTTCCACATTACAGGGTGTGTACTGAGCAAATATGAAAGTCCCTGTCATATCCGTAAGAAGGGAGTCTTTCCAGCCCGAAACAAGCTATGATTAAACCGTCAGAGCTCAGAGCAGGTAGCAGGGGGAGGAGGAGGAGGAGGTGGTATAGGAGGAGATGGTGGAGGAAGGGGGAGGAGGAGAATGGGGAGGAGGGGGATGAGGAGGAGAAGGAGGAGGAAGGGGAGGAGGGAGAGGAGGAGGAGGAGCAGGAGGTGGTGGAGAAGGAGGAGGTGGTGGAGGAAGATGAGGAAGAGGAGGGGGAGGAGGGAGAGGAGAAGGCGGGGGAGAAGGAAGAGGAGGTGGAGGTGGAGGAAGATGTGGTGAAGATGGAGTAGGAGGGGGGAGGAGGAGGAGGAGGAGGGGGAGGGGGAGGATAAGGGGGAGGATGGGGAGAAGTGAAAGGAGGTGGTGGGGGAGGAGGAGGCCAAGAGAGCGCTTGCGGTTGGTTTTCGTCGCTGACCCATGACTCGCACTCGCTGAGAGTAGTAAAACTTAAAACAAAATAACGTTGTCTTGCTCAGGGACACCTTGATACTTTGCTAGGAGGAGGAGCTAGGAGGAGCCGGGGGGTTTGAACCAGCAACCTTTCGGTTGTCAAACAACCCACTCTACCTGCTGAGCTACTGCTACCCTGCTGCTGTTTCTCACGCACACACACACACACACACACACACACACACACACACACACACACACACACACACACACACACACACACACACACACACACACACACACACATACACACACACACACACACACACACACACACACACATACACACACACACACACACACACACACACACACACACACACACACACACACACACACACACACACACACACACACACATACACACACACACACACACACACACACACACACAGACACACACACACACACACACACACACACACACACACACACACACACACACACACACACACACACACACACACACACACACACACACACACACACAGACTCCTGGTTGATGTATTGAGCAGGTGTTTGTTTTGCTGTTCTTTGTTTGTTTATTTGGCTCATGCGTGGTGTTTTC
>CM051009.1:26931978-26966978 GCA_027704905.1 Muraenolepis orangiensis
TCTTCTTTCGTGTAACGTCAGATGTCCAACTCAGTGTCGTGTAGCCATGCCCGCATCTCTGGTCCTAGGTCGAAGAGGCTGGCTTCCGAGGGTGGTCTATATAAGGGGCAGATGGTGATAATATGGTCGGCGGTCTGGTCAGGGTCACCGCACTCGCATGCCGCACTGTCCGCCAAGCCCCACGTCTTCATTGATGCTTTAAAGCGACCGACCCCAGTTCGTAGACGGTTCAGTGTGGTCCATTGCCGACGTGGTAGGTCGTCTCCTCCAATGGCGCAATCTCCTGGGTCCCAGATGTAACAGTGGATTCGGGAGGGCCCGGCTGACTCCCACTCCTGCTTCCAAGCTGCTGCCAACCATGCATCTCTGGAGATGTCCTCAGAGGTGGAGTTGAGCATCTCTTGTGCTGCCTTGTTGTAGGGGTGGCGGGACTTGAGTCTGCTTGGAGGTGCTGGTGTTATTGTGGTGTTGTGCAAGATGTGCCAGTCATACTTTTGTGCCTTCCTGGCCAGGGCGAGGGTGGCAGCCTCCCGTCGGAGGCCGGCCGGTGCTATTCCCGCGAGGACTGGCAAGAGGGACACAGGGGTAGGCTTTAAGCATCCAGTTATTATTCGGAGGGAGGTATTGATAGCCACGTTGACCTTTATCGCATGAGGGCTTCTGCTCCAGACTGGGGCGCAGTATTCCGCTGCAGAGAAGACCAGGGCTTGGGTGGATATTCGCAGCGTCTTAGCGGAGGCTCCCCAGGTTGTTCCAGCGAGGCGGCGGATCAGCGCGACCCTGGATGTCACCTTGGCCTTGACTTCTTCCAGGTGTTGTTTGAATGATAATGTCCGATCCAGACGCACTCCAAGATACTTCGGGGCTTGCTGGACCTCCAGACATTTGTTGTCGACGTGCACCTGAAGTTCCCTCCTGGCTTCTCTGGTGCTAAGGTGGTATGCCGCTGCGACTGTTTTTCCGACGCTGAGCTGTAGACGCCACCTTCGAAGGTATGCTACCAGTGTGCCCATGTCTTCGTTAAGCCCCTCTTCCATCGCCTTCCACGTTGGTCGGCTCAGCATGATGGCAAGATCGTCTGCGTAGCCATACTTTCTGGATACTGTATCAGGTAGGTCGTGGATGTAAACATTGAACAGCATCGGCGAGAGAACAGACCCCTGCGGTACCCCGTTCTTCAGTCTTCTGAGCCTACTGCACTGGCCACTGCTGGTCTGGAGGATGAAGCTGCGGTTGGAAAGTGTCTCCATGATGAACTTCACCATGTGGCGGTCCGGTATTGTCCTCAGCAGCTTCAGGTGGAGTCCCCGGTGCCACACGGTGTCATATGCAGCAGTCAGATCCAGGTACACTACCCCAGCTTTCTCATTGTTCTGGAAGCTGTCCTCGATGTCCTGACAGAGTAGTGTTACCTGGTCTGCTGTTGATCTTCCACGACGGAAACCAGCTTGTTCCCGTGGGAGCTGTGAGTCCACCACTGGCTCGATGCGGCTATGGATCATCCTCTCCAAGATCTTAAATGGGACACAGAGCAACGAGATTGGTCTGTATGACTTGGGGTCTTCTGCAGGTTTATTTGGCTTCGGTAGAGCTATGACAGAGGCACGGCGCCAAGTCTTTGGGAGCTTTAATCTCTGGTAGCATGATGTATAGAAAGCACAGAGCCAGCCAGATGTTGTTGTGCTCTGGTGGATGACGAACTCCGGGTGGATGTTGTCACGGCCAGGGGATTTGCCTGGCTTGAGCTTGCTCATGGCCTCACTGAGTTCCTCTGCTGTGAATTCTCCCGAGAGGTTGGAATCGACACTGGCCGCTCCTGAGATGCAAGACACCTCACGCGATGTCAGTCGGGCAAAGTCTTTGTCAGCATCCGGGAAGCGGCCATTCTTCAGGAGCTGGGATGCGATGGCATTTGCTGTGACTGGGCAGCTGTGGGGTGTTGTATTTCTGCCTGTGAGCTGGTTGATGGTCTGCCACGCCTTGCGACTAGAATGGGTGAAGTCGATTGATTCAACGACTTCTGTCCATCTGGCCCTGCGGGTGATATCCAGCTTCTGTAGCAGTGCTGCTGCAGTCACATCCACCTCTTCTCTGGAGCTAGCCCTCTGGTGGTCACACAGAAGGCGGCTGCATTCCTCGTCCCAACCTGGGATGTAATTCCTGTTATAGCCACGTGGGATGGTCTTCTTTGCCGCACCCAGGAGGACCTGGCAGTAGGCTGCATAGGCCGCATCCAGGTCGGCTGTGTCTGGGTCTGGCAGGCCAGCTGACCTTCTTTCAGTCTCCTCAGCATACGACTCCCAGTTGGCCTTTCGGAAGTTCCATCGCTTGACGGGTTTCCCTGGTACCGGTTCCACCAGTGATGGGACTTTAATGATGGATGGTCGGTGGTGTGAGCGGGGAAACCTGTCCAGGACGCGTCTCTCCGGTTTCGGGTCGTTACTGTGGCAGATGGCGAAGGCCAGGTCCGGGTTGGTGGAGGTATTCCAGCGTGCAGAGAAGAAGGTTGGAGGCTCCTTGGGGTCATACAGCAGCAGAGCATCAGTGTTGGAGGCCCATTCACTCAGCGCCACTCCATTAGGTGTTGTGTGGTTGTAACCCCAGTCTGTGTGCTGACAGTTGAAGTCACCTGCATAGATGGCGGGTGCAGTTATTGATGGGAGTGACGTCGCGGACAGCTCTGATGGTGGGGGCTTGTATACGTTGACGACTGATGTTTCCTGGATTTTAGTAACCAGCCACTCGATGCTAGAGCCTGGTGGGGATTGGCTACTGGCTGACCAGTTTATTTCAGTCCGGACGAACGTTGCCACACCGTGTTGCTTGCTGTAGATGGACCCAGCGAGATGGAACCCAGGGATCTTGAGGATGTTGTCTGATGTGCAGTGTGTCTCCTGCAGGAGCAGAACCGCTGCCCCGTTAGAATCAGCCAGGTGACGCAGGACTTGGAGTTTGGCGGTTGTTAGGCCCTCGACATTGAGTTGAAACACTGACAGGCCTCGGTTTTGGACGGTCGGGATGACTGCCCGTCCGCCGATCCTAAGCCTGCCAGCTCGACGTTTGGTTGGCGACATTAGTTTCACAAGTTGGTCTTGCACCATTTCTTGTTACTTGCGGAGGAGGCCACGTGGAGGCTGTCGTCTTCTCACTCCACCATAGGCTACTGTAATGGATTTAGCTTTTTATTCTGTCTCCACAAAGGGACTTTTCCTGACAGCTTGGACGGCTTGGAGGTCAATAAGACCATTAGCAACCTGTGCACAATGACAGACATAAATACCACATATCCAAGGAGCCATTAGACTGTGAGATGCCTGGCTAATGAGTGTTTTCACTGATCGCCACCAAGCAGCCTTGCAGACAGTCCAGCTGCCATCTGCCCTCATCCAGTAATAGTCACGTGGACGTTGATAACACTCGTGCCACTAAAAAAAAAAAAAGAGAGAGAGAGTGAGAGAGTGAGAGAGAGAGAGAGAGAGAGAGAGAGAGAGAGAGAGAGAGAGAGAGAGAGAGAGAGAGAGAGAGAGAGGGGGGGGCATACAGGGGGAGAGAGAGAGAGAGACTGACAGAGAGAGAGAGAGAGAGAGAGAGAGAGAGAGAGAGAGAGAGAGAGAGAGAGAGAGAGAGAGAGAGAGAGAGAGAGAGAGAGAGAGAGAGAGAGAGAGAGAGAGAGAAAGGGGGGCATACAGGGGGAGAGAGAGAGAGAGACTGACAGAGAGAGAGAGAGAGAGAGAGAGAGAGAGAGAGAGAGAGAGAGAGAGAGAGAGAGAGAGAGAGAGGGACATACAGAGAGAGAGAGAGAGAGAGAGAGAGAGAGAGAGAGAGAGAGAGAGAGAGAGAGAGAGAGAGAGAGAGAGAGAGAGAGAGAGAGAGAGAGAGAGAGGGACATACAGAGAGAGAGAGAGAGAGAGAGAGAGAGAGAGAGAGAGAGAGAGAGAGAGAGAGAGAGAGAGAGAGAGAGAGAGAGAGAGAGAGAGAGAGAGCAGAGAAAGACCAACAGAGAAAGAGAGGGACATACAGGGAGAGAGAGAGAGAGACTGACAGAGAGAGAGAGAGAGAGAGAGAGAGAGAGAGAGAGAGGAGAGAGAGAGAGAGAGAGAGAGAGAGAGAGAGAGAGAGAGAGAGAGAGAGAGAGAGACTGACCGAGAGAGAGAATGTTGTATGTTCAGATTTTCCTTATAGAAATGGGAAATGGAAAACTGGAACAGGAGTTGTGTATTATCTTGACGCATGAGGGGTCGCATCGAGACTTCAATGTCATACATTTAGATTTTCCTTTAGAAATTCATTAAAATAACGTGGAGGAAGCCATTTTCAACTCCAGTGGATGAAATGAGGAGGAATTTTTTCAAACATCATCGTATATTCCCGAATTGACAATTAAATTTTTCAACGATTTTTCTTCTAAAATAATCAACATGGGGCTGGTAGCCCAACAGGAAGTGATGAGGTTAGCAATAAGTGGCCTAGGGGTCACCTAGGACACTAGGGAACGAGCTGGAGACCTGGGGTCTGTTTAGTATGAATGAGGCCATTAAAACAGGAGTCTTCAACCTTCTTCAGCCCCTTGGTGGATTGAGGAGCAGCGCAGCAACCCCCAAATATATATTTCAATAAACTGCTGTTGCATTTTATCACAGGCCTATATAGGCATACTTATGTATAATGCCTTATTTACTTGTTAATATATCCAGCTTGGATGCTTTGTTATAAGAGATATGTCGAGATAATTATAATGAATACATTAGGCTCAATCTCTTCCATTATACGATGACAGACCCTGGTGTGTGGCAAGATACATTTTTTTCCGAGGCCCGGGTCTATCTATGATGTCCATGACCTGGACCTCCCTGCTGTGGAGCAAACACTGACTTGAAGGTGGAGTTTGGGTGAAACGCGGCGGTCAGGTGACGGCAATAATAGGTTTCTGCATTCATCATGTGTGCAGACCCCCTGCAGTACCTCCTTGGACTCCCCTGGGGGTCGCGGACCCCTGGTTGAAGACCACTAAACCACAGAGACTACTAAAATGATCAACACAATGATCCTAACCCTGAAGGAAAGTGATGTAATAAGCATGTGACCTAGGGGTCAAGGACACTAGGGGAGTGAGCGTAAGCTTCTGTTTCATATTAAAGAGGCCCCCGAGGACATATAAGATTATCAATTTGGCGGCTCTAGCCGGACAGGAGGTGACTAGCAAAAGCCTCGCCAAACGCTCCATCTCGTGAGACCTCTCACGCCAACGCTTCAACGCGCCGGCCGGTCTGAGACTCAGAACCTCTGTCTCATTTTATTTTCTCGTAAAATAAATTTAGCCTAATTGCACATTCCACCTTTATAAGTCTCATAAGGGCTGTGCCTCTTTTGACCTGAAAGTTGTAAAATGTGTCAGCACGCCGACTGCTGTCCAGGCACTAAAGGAACACCTTTTGTTGATTGCCGTTTTGAGATGATGTGAAATGTCGGCCCTTAGAAGAAGATTTTTATTTTTACCTTTCAGAAAGTGTGTGGCCCACCAGATCTAGTCGATCTGAATGTGTTCTGGAGATAGGAACGTATGTATGTAGTTACACACTGTATATATAGTGTGGAGTGAGTGTGGTTGGTGGCTGGTTGAAGCAGGCCTAGGCCTGAGATAAGACTGATTACTCTAGGGCTGGTGAGGCTGCACACCTGTTGGTCTTTGTTAATCAAGGACCCACAGGTTAAAACAGCCTCCACCTCCGGCCTCCACCTCACACACTGGAGGAGATGAGCTCTAGCATGTTCCATCTGCTCTGTTCATCCATCAACTTCAAACTCTTGCAACAAACCGGATTCCTCATCCCCCTGTGTCCTTGTCTTCGCGAGGAGCCCTCAAGTAGCAGCATCGTCTGCTACATACAGTTTATATATATATATATAGTTTAAATATTATTATATATATATATATATAACAACATAAATAAAGCAAGGAAGTCTGCCTTTGATGGCCTTTTAAAATATGGCTTTTGAAAGATGCAGGATTACTATTATATTTAATAATAATTGTTACATCTATAGCAGACTAAACTATTACTAATTAAATAGTATTTTAAAACAAGGTTACAAGCAATTTTGCTTGTCTGATCAGTATGTGATGTACTGCTCCCATTGTTCAGGAGAACTTGATGCTCGCATCAAGTTCAAGACTCTGACCTGGTGCTGACCTTTAGGGCAGTCAATGGAACTGCCCCAGCCTACCTCCAGGCGTTGGTCAAACCCTACATCCCAGCCAGAGCGCTCCGCTCAACTTCTGCCAGGCGACTTGTTCGACCTTCACTGAAAACAACCAAGCATCGCTCGTCCAAGACCCAGCTCTTCACGGCTCTGGCTCCACAGTGGTGGAATGAACTCCCGTCTCATGTCAGGACGGCAGAGTCCCTCGCCAGCTTCCGCAAGAGACTTAAGACCCACCTGTTCAGAGTCCACCTGGACTCTCCTTGAACCCTCCTTCTCCTTTGTGAAACCCCTAAACTTGCTTAAGTCCTGACATGAATAGCTCTTAGCATGTTGTATATGTTAGCAAGTGTATATCCTTAATGTTGATAACACGCTCTTATCACAGCTACTTAAGCAGGTGACCTAGCAGTACGAAATTGTGTTATTCATCTTGTTAATATGAATACTTGTGAACTGCTCTATTTTTGTGTTCACGTACCTCAGTGTTATGCTATTGTCTGCTTCTACAAATGTACACCTTGTAAGTCTTTTTGGATAAAAGCGTCTGCCAAATGCCCTAAATGTAAATGTAAATGTACATGTGCTGCTGCAGTTCTCAGGTCTGGAGACCAGGGAATGGCAGACCACTCGGCCAGTTCTCAAACTTCCTCCATGTGAAGAAATTCGCAATATTTAAATCAGTCAGCAAATCCACTTGTTTTGTTTGGGTTGTGTTTGTTAGTTTTTATGACCCACTTTGTTTGTCTGGGTGGAACTCAAAGTGGACTTTGGACACAAAGTGGACACAACTTTAGTCATAGAAAAAACTGGTTCTAGTCTCCCAGTCTCCCAGACAGCCAAGTGGGAGCAAGACGTGAAATACGGGTCTGGCTGTATACAATACTATAAAAATACACGCCCAAAATACACACACACACACACACACACACACACACACACACACACACACACACACACACACACACACACACACACACACACACACACACACACACACACTGCACTGTATTCATGATGCTGCTGCTCTACTGGCACTTCAGAATGCTTTTTAAATGCATTTTGTTGCACAGTTCAACACATGTACATATCCATCAGTCACTTTTGTGTTCTTCTTCTTCTTGTTATTTTTATTGTGTGTAGTATTTTGGTTTAATTGTATTTCACAGTATAGCGTTTTAGGACATGCATACTGCGGGAGGGAATGGGGAGTGAGCATTCCATTGTACTTGCCGCATATGGAAAATGAAAATCTTCCCCTCATTTACCCCATCCTAGACATTCATCTACCCAGGGCGGAGTCAGCCGGTTCAAGCCACTGATAAAACGGGCCAACCAGTTGCCAGTTCCCATCCTGGGCGTGCCCTGCCCTGCTCCCCGGGCACTGTATACACAACAGCTGGATCTCAATCTAAACCAAGAGAACTGGATCCTCTTTACTGGTCACATGCATTGGTTCACAAACAGTGAAATTAGTTTCTCTGCATTTAGCCCATCGTAGTGTAAGGAGCAGTGGGCAGCTATTTTATACACGGCGCCACCAGGAGCAGTGTAAGGGGTCTGGTGCCTTGCTCAAGGGCACCACAGCAGTGCCAATGTGTATTTTGGGGGAATTGAACCGGCAACCACAACAGACTGAACTTTCCTGCCGCCCTGTAATGGCTTAAATGCAGAGGAATCTGGTAGTACTGGTACAGATGCTGTGCAACCGGCGACATGTCCTGTTCAGTGGTGTCTCCGTACCACACGGTGACACAACCCGTCAGGACGCTCTCTACGGGGCCACGCTAGAAGTTCACCAGCCACCTCTGGCCTATAGCACTTTTTCTGAGGCACCGCAGAGCATAGAGGTGCTGGTGTGCCTTCTTCGGCATGACCTCCATGTTGCTTGTCCCCGCCAGGTCATCGGAAATCTGTAGTCCCAGGAGACTGAAGCAGCTGACGACTTCCACCGGTGTCCCATCCAGGCTGATGGTGGAGTGGGTGCCCCGGTGGCTCCTGAAGTCCACGACGAGCTCCTTAGTCTTGCTGACATTCAGTGCGAAGCTGTTGTCCTCACACCATCGTGTCAGCCGGATCACCTCATCTCTGTACTCCGTTTCGTCGCCCTCGCTTATCAAGCCGATGACTGTGGTGTCGTCTGCAAACTTGATAATCAGATTATTGCTGTGCGTGGCAGTACAGTCGTGTGTGTACAGCGAGTACAGCCGGGGGCTGAGGCAGCAGCCTTGGGGTGCTCCGGGGTTGAGGACCAGAATGGATGAGATGTTGTTCCCAATCTTCACCACTTGAGGCCTTCAGGAAGTCCATGATCCAGTTACAGATGGGGGCGCCCAGACCTAGGTCCCTCATTTAAGGACCAGCTTGGAGGGAACGATGGTGTTGAACGCCGAGCTGCAGTCAATGAACAGCAGTCTGACGTAGGTGTCCCTCCTGTCTAGGTGCTGCAGGCCGTGTGTGTGTGTGTGTGTGTGTGTGTGTGTGTGTGTGTGTGTGTGTGTGTGTGTTGTTGCCAGTTGATTGAGTGACAATAACAATCCTGTTGTTCTGGAAGATGTCGGGATTCAGACACTTCTATACACACAGACCTATACAGAGCTAAAACACCACACACACACACACACACACACACACACACACACACATAAAAGTGTCCAAGCACTTCAGGACAGAGCGCCGGCTTAATGTGGTGCGAGCTGCAGTTATAATCTTGGAAGACGGATGTTCCGGGTGAGACCAAATCAAAATCCATAAGAGAAGGGGAGGGAGGGGGAGTCATTTCCAGACCTCTTCCCCCACCTGATCCGCCACGCCAGATGACAAATGGGCCTGGCCAAAGACTGATAGCTACGCATCAGAACAAAGACTTAAGGTGCTTTCGGACCGCAGGGAGCCGTGTTCAACAGTTCTAAGAACTATTGAACTGTCCTCATTTTGTTGTGTTCGCTCCACAACAGAAAGTACGGTTCCCATTAGGAACCGTCGTATCTCTTAGAACTCTGTTTTTTGAGAGACATTTTTAGCTCCCACTTCAGAGCAGCTACTCTCTCCCGGGCCAAGAAGTACCTTGTGACGCAGAGGAAAAAAAGCCCTTGAAGGAACTATTCATCCCCAGGTCCAATAGTTCCTAGTTTCCCCAGTCCTTAGAACTGTTTGGTCTTAAAGCATATGTTGTTACGTTTGGTCAGGGCTCTGTTAAGGCCTCCTCCTCTCCTTCACACAGAGAGAGACAGAGAGAGAGACCGAGAGAGGAGGTTCTCTGGGTGCACGGACGCTTCAATGATGTCTAAATGGTGATTCAGGATAGAGAGAGAGAGAGAGGTGCTTTCAGAACAAAACAGTTCTGGGGGGAACTATAGGGGGAACTACGAACTAGGGACCTGGGGGGAGGAATAGTTCCTTTCTCGTCTTCATTTTCGGTTTGTATATGCACCGCCGGTAGGAATGTTCAGTCCACATCAATTAACGGAGTGTCTGTTTTTGTACCTTATTTTATTTGACTGTTTACGCTAAACAGAGCTTTTTATTAACGGCGGTTGTCGGGGTGTCAACTACGACGTCACCTAAGGTTCCTCTTTGCTGGAAGTGGACATGCTCTGAAGTACGAGCTAAAAAAGTCAATCAAAACAGCGTTCTAGGAACTATGAAGGTTCTAACATCCTGTGGTACGAACACGACAAAAAGAGGACAGTTCCATCAATAGTTCTTAGAAGTATTGAAAGGTTCCTGCGGTCCGAAGCACCTTATCTGAGTTCTGTATATAGTACATAAAGTATATAGTTTCACTTCCTTACCTACTTTGGTTGTGACCTTTCGGAGGAGGAGAGAGGCGGGGGGGGGGGGTTTATGGAAAACAGCATTTGACTCTCTGTCGTAACTCTTGATGTGGGAAACGGGGGATAGACGGTAGAAGGCCCCCGAACGAGAGGTATCCCAAATACACACACAACAGCACTGAGACAAGCTTTAGTCTACATTTGAACATAACTGTCTATTATTTAGAAACGCGTCTTTAGTAGACGGGAGGGTTCCCCACTTAGTCACACGGCAAAGTAACAACCGACAGATGCCTGCTGTTAAAAACACATTTGGTTCAAGATACACGAGCAATTGGCCATATATCCTAAGGACACAACGTGTGCCATAAGCATGCTGTGGTGAACGGCGAGCTTGAGCGTGATTAGCCGTGTGTGTTATGGGACTAGTAGTACCACAAACCACATGAGCCCTTGTTAAAAACCCCTTCTGAAAGCTTCATCCACTCGTGATAGCAGCAGCGCTTTCTGTGACAACACTGACACGGGGTCTGGTCTTTGAAACTGTATATTGCATCTTTAGTCACGGCGTAAAAAAATATATATATATATATATATATATATATATATATATATATTATATAAATATAAATGAACATAGTAAAAAATATATCAACACAACATTATACCGTATGTACATAATTAAATAATTAAAAATTAAATTCAAATACAAAAATAATGCCAGCAATTTTTCAAGTATAATACAAAATACCTTGTTGGCTGCTTGTCATTGTAAAGAGCCTCTTAATTCATTGAAAGTCATTGAAAAGTCTCTTTGACTATATCTATATCTTTGGCTTCAGACGTCAGTGATGATAACTTTGAATGCGATATAGCAGTAGCCTCGTTAGAAGCACGGTCCTGCAACTAATTCCCGAACAGTGGCACTAGACAGAGAAGGTTGTTCCGGAAACAGATGAGAATATAAATGATGGACTGACGCACTAGTGGCTACAACCCTTTTTGTCGCCTAGGCTAAGGTTCTACGCTTTTATGCATCAGGACTCAAGATTAAAGAACGTAATGTGTCACATACACGTACAGGATGTGCAGTGAAAGTAATCAGCATATGCCTGTATGGTAATAGAACAAAACTGCTAATCACTACCTTCATATCCGCATTCTTAGTAGTAATGTAAGTAGCAATGTAAATCTAAGTAGTCCCTTTAATACAGGCTAATGTGCTCTATCTGGTGTGAGATAAAGCTTTATAATTAAAAAGGAATGAAGGGGGTGAAATGAATTGCGGATGTGATTAAAACGGATAATAATATATTAGTTTTGAATTATGCCGGCGCACATTTAATGTAGATTTGGGGGTAAAACGGGAGACCTCTACTGCAGTGTCCCCGTCTCAGTGGTCGGAGGATTCTATTTACTGGAACTGGTCACTTGCTGTGGGATGGGGGAAAACAGGAGCTAGGCTCCTCCTAGCTCCTCCTCCTAGCAAAGTATCAAGGTGTCCCTGAGCAAGACAACGTTATTTTGTTTTAAGTTTTACTACTCTCAGCGAGTGCGAGTCATGGGTCAGCGACGAAAACCAACCGCAAGCGCTCTCTTGGCCTCCTCCTCCCCCACCACCTCCTTTCTCTTCTCCCCCTCCTCCCCCTTATCCTCCCCCTCCTCCTCCTCCTCCTCCTCCCCCTCCTACTCCATCTTCACCACATCTTCCTCCACCTCCACCTCCTCTTCCTTCTCCCCCGCCTTCTCCTCTCCCTCCTCCCCCTCCTCTTCCTCATCTTCCTCCACCACCTCCTCCTTCTCCACCACCTCCTGCTCCTCCTCCTCCTCTCCCTCCTCCCCTTCCTCCTCCTTCTCCTCCTCATCCCCCTCCTCCCCATTCTCCTCCTCCCCCTTCCTCCACCATCTCCTCCTATACCACCTCCTCCTCCTCCTCCCCCTGCTACCTGCTCTGAGCTCTGACGGTTTAATCATAGCTTGTTTCGGGCTGGAAAGACTCCCTTCTTACGGATATGACAGGGACTTTCATATTTGCTCAGTACACACCCTGTGATGTGGACAGAAGGAAGTGTGAGCAGTGAACTTGAATAAAAACTGAGCCCCTTTTTCAGTTGGTCACCCGTTCTTCTGCTCGGTTTATTGAATCGGCACATGGTCGTGATTTTTGCCAAATGGTCACGGGTTGGATGCCGGTAACGATGCTTTTATCAACCCAGACCTGATTCCAAATTTTTCATTCTTTATCTATATATTTTATGAATGTATGATTCTTTATCAATTCATACAATCATTTTTTATACCCATGTGTATTAACATTATCCATGTGTAATGGCTAACATGGATTCAAAAATATTTGATCCTTTATGACATTGAGATTGTTAAGATTGTTTTTATTCTGAAGAATATTTTTAATAGTCTTGAAATGTATTTTTTGTATCATTCAAATTGCACAACCGTGTCGCGAGTTCCCGCACGACGACGCTGTTTTTTGTTATTTATTCTTTTTATCGCAACTATCTTTGTTCAGGAAGTTAGCAGCACGTTCATTTATAACTTTTGCACACTTCTGGAGATCAGATCGTCAGTCGCTCGCTGCCTACCGGAGTTTTTTCATTCATTCGACTCGGACGTCCCGCCCGAAGTCACAGCTGGATTATCTCCGACCATATTGGGCAAGATTACAGGCAAGCGTCGCAGGAAGAAGTGAGGGAAGCGAGCCGGCGTGATAGTCAGGCTGAGATGTCGATCCGATCGCCCCCCACTACCCACCATTCTACTGGCTAATGTACAGTCTCTGGACAATAAGTTAAGCGAGCTACAGGCTCGTATTCAATTCCACTGGGAAATTAAGGACAACTGATCATCTGCCTTACGGAGACATGGATGTCGGAGGGGGTTACCGATGCAGCTATCGAGCCGACGGGATTTTCCGTCCACCGGGCGGACAGAACAAAGGCTCTCTCCGGTAAAGATCGTGGAGTATGTCTCATGATAAACAGATCTTGGTGCAACCAAAGTCATGTACATTACCTCAAGTCTTTCTGTTCCCCGGATCTGGAGTACCTGATGCTTATGTGCCATCCATTCTGGCTACCTCGGGAGTTTACAGCGGTAACCGTGACCGCTGTTTACATTCCCCCACAAGCCAACACGGACACAGCGCTGAAGGAACTGTATGGGGCTATCAGCGAACAGGTTTCTGCACACCCTGAGGCTGCTCTCATCATGGCGGGGGACTTCAACGAGGCGAACCTGAAGAAGGTTCTCCCGAAGTTCTACCAACACGAGCAATACACGGGGTGAGCGGATCCTCGACCACTGCTACACTCCCTTCCGTGATGGCTACAAGGCCCTCCTCCGCCCACCGTTCGTAAAATCAGACCACCGCTCTATCCAGCTACTACTACTACTATAGGCAGAGACTGAAGCAGCAACCAATCGCTGTGAGGTAGGTCCAATGCTGGTCGGACCAATCGGACTCTATGCTGCAGGATTGTTTTGATCGCGCTGACTGGGACATGTTCTGCGTTGCCTCGGACACTAACATCAACGAGTACACGTCCTCGGTCACCGGGTTCATCAAGAAGTGCATAGATGACGTTGTTCCGACCAAGTCGGTTTGCATATACCCCAACCAGAAACCGTGGATTAACGGCGATGTTCGCGCTGCCCTACACGCGCGTAATGCTGCCTTTGGTTCCTGGAATATGGAGGAATATACGAGAGCCCGCTACGACCTCCGTAAGACCATCGTCACTGCCAAGCGGGAGTACAAGGACAGAGTGGAGGAGAAATTCAAGAGCCACGACGTGAGGGGTATGTGGCAGGGGCTACAGACGATAACGAACATCAGAGGGAGAACCAGTTGTGTAGAGAACTCCTCTACCTCCCTCCCAGGAGAGCTAAATACTTTTTTTGCTTGGTTCGACGTGAACGGCAGCCCGCAGAAGCCAGCGCCGCCTGAGGAGACCAGCCTGCTGAACATCTCGGAGGCGTATGTGCGCCGCACCTTCAAGCAGTCAACATCCGTAAGGCGTCATCCCGGGCCGTGTCCTCAGATCATGCGCAGACCAGTTGGCAGGAGTCTTTGCAGACATCGTCAACCTCTTCCTGTCCCAGGCTGTTGTTCCCACGGTCTTCAAGATGTCCACCATCGTGCCTGTTCCTAAACAACCCAAGGTAACATGCCTGAATGACTATAGACCTGTATCCCTCACTTCGATTGTCAGCAAATGCTTCAAAAGGTTGGTCAAGGACTTTATTTGCTCCGTGTTACCTGCCACGCTGGACCCATGGCAATTTGCATATCGTCAAAACAGATCCACGGACGACGCAATTGCCATGGCCCTCCACACTTCCTTTTCCCACCTGGAGGGAAAGAACTGTTATGTGCGAATGCTGTTTGTGGACTACAGCTCAGCATTCAACACGATAGTTCCTGCCAAGCTCGACACCAAGCTTAGAGGTCTAGGCGTGCCCCCATCCATGTGCAGCTGGATACTGGACCTCCTGTCGGACCGCCGCCGGGATGGGCAACACCACCTCAGAGCCACTGACCCTCAACACGGGAGCCCCCCAGGGATGTGTGCTGAGCCCTCTCCTCTACTCCCTCTACACCCACCACTGCATGGCTATGCACAGCTCCAACGTCATCATCAAGTTTGCTGACGACACAACAGTGATGGGCCTGATTGCCGGCGACGACGAGCCTACAGGGAGGAGGTTGGATCGCTGGAGCAGTGGTGCCAGGAGAACAGCCTCGCCCTCAACGTCAAGAAGACCAAGGAGCTGTTCGTGGACTACAGGAAGCAGAGAGGAGAGCACAGCCCTATCTCCATCAACGGTGTTGGAGTAGAGAGGGTCTGCAGCTTCAAGTTCCTCAGCGTGCACATCTCCGAGGACCTCACATGGTCCACGCACACCACACACGTGGTGAAAAGGGCCCCCACATCCTGAGAACATTCTATACCGGCACCATCGAGAGTGTTCTTACCGAGTGTTTCACCGCCCGGTACGGGAACTGCACCGCACTTGAGCGCAGAGCGCTTCAAATGGTGGTGCGGACGGCCCAGTATATCGTTGGAGGTGAGCTCCCCTCCATATACAACGGTGCGTGGCCAAGGCCAAACACATCATAAAAGACAATGCCCACCCCAGCCACAAACTGTATTCACTTTTACCGTCAGGCAGGCGATACCGCAGTATCAAGTGCCGTACAAATAGACTCAGAGATAGCTTCCACAGTCAGGCCATCAGGCTGCTGAACAAGGGCGTATATAACAATGTCTATTTTATTACATAGATTTATATATGCATATTGCTCTTTTTCTATGCGATATATATATTGCATTTTATAAATTGCATTTTTATTTTATATATTTAACTTTATACAGTTTTGCTGTCTGTCGTCGAGTATTGCACATACGATTTTCACTCACTGCTTTATACTTGTGTAAACTGTGAAGTGACAATAAACTTGTCTTGACTTGACTACAAACTACTACGGTTGGTCACACAGTAATTACATTTTGTAGTACATCTTGAAGTAGTACTTCAAGCCAATATCTTTGGATTACAGATCAAACATTGCTCAAAATGCACATATATATATGATACAATACATGCATATAATACATATAAGCATGTGTATGCTTATATGTGTGCAGTGAACAAAGCACTGCAGTTTCTGCACCAGCTCTGCCTGTTAACTTGGTTATCAGAAGGTTTGGGGCGAGGTTTAACTTGAACACTTGAATCCTCTATGAATCCTGCTCGTCAAGTCCCAGGGCCATTGTATTGTCAGCACACATTACAGGAGTACGTACACAAGTGCAGATATTGTGAAGACATGATTCCCTTCAGCGGCAGCCAGATAAGGGTTGTTTGAACAGAAGAGAGCTTGAAGAGAAACAGCTGTGGGGACCATCTCTAATTGGAACTTGTTTTCCTTCCTGTCCAGAATGTTAAAATACAAAAACAGGCTTATGCTTGTCCTGTTAACAATGATGTAAACAGGACACATTCAATATTTGCAGTGTTGGACTTTTTACACACATACACACACTGGCATGCACATATTCATATAACCTCTGGTACCTGTCTCAGAAGTGTCCAAAATACAGCACAATCTTTACTACATTAATTATTGCAGTTACAACACACACACACACACACACACACACACACACCACACACACACACACACACATACACAGTAGTGAACTCACACTAGCCTGAACACATTCTGATACGTATTGCTGTCAAGTAGCTAAATCATGCAGAAAGAAAGAGAAAGAAAGGAGAGAGAGAAAGAGAGAAATAATGGAGCGAGCGAGAGAGAGAGAGAGAGAGAGAGAGAGAGAGAGAGAGAGAGAGAGGAGAGAGAGAGAGAGAGAGAGAGAGAGAGAGAGAGAGAGAGAGAGAGAGAGAGAGAGAGAGAGAGAGATGCTCAGCAGGTTTACCCGGTTGGGAGCCTATTAACGCTGAAGTGAGAGGAGGTTCGAGGAGCTGGAGCCATTCCCCAAAACCAGCACCGTGCGAACCCTGATGGACCAGAAACCCTGTAGATAACTCCTCCCCGGACGTTTCCTGAGCAACCTAACCTCGTTAGGAAGTGATATATGCATCATTTGATCAATTGCTTTATAACACACATCCAATTATACATGACAAGTGCGGCTTCTTCCTTTCGATATATCTTTACGTTATTATTAGCAGACGTGTCTCTACGAGCTCCCGCAGTTCATTTAGTTTACTTTCAGCTTTACTTTATATTATATATATAGGACTATAGCTAGTCACCATGTGTGATATCACATATGATCGCCAAACACTCTTTGAATTACGGAACAATACAACCACAGACAACGCAACAAGGACTGGACAAAGGAGAGCGGGGGGAGGGGAGCCACCATGCCCCGGGGGGCAACAACAAACGCGCCCCGCAGGAGAGGGTCCCGTGGCGGCCTACTGGTTAGGACACGCCGGAGGGGATGGAAACCAGCCCTACCGAGCATTCACCTCGCCAACGTCCAGTCTCTCGCAAACAAGTCCGACGACGAGGTGTATCGCCTTGCAGCGGGACATCAGGGAAGTGTTGAGCCAGGAAACGTGGCTGTCCTCCGTGATTCCTGACGAAGCAGTGCAACCACCGGGATTCTCTTTGTTTGGGACCGACAGAACAGCTGAGTCCACGGGGAAGAACAAAGGTGGATTGGACAAACTTTACATTGAAGTGAGCAAACTTCAGAATCACTACCCCGAGGCAGTCCCCATTGTAGCGGTGGACTTTCACCACTGCAATTTAAAAAAGTTATTACCAAAATACTATCAACAGATGTTCGACTAGAATGTCCGGGCTAGTAATCACTGACATGAGTGTATTCAAGACCACTGACCTTGATGTGTATGCAGATCATGTCACAGCATACATTAACAGGCTAGTGGAGGAATGCATCCCGACCAGGTCTGTTCGTTCATTTCCGAAACGCGGCCTCCCAACTCTGACTCACACCACATCCTGCCACCACATTGGTCTCTTTAAAGCCTTTGTGTCTTGGTTCATAATGGTCACCTATTCACTGCGTGGTCAAAAAGCCCACGCCTGGTCCGCTGCTTTCCGTAAGTTAGACAGCGAGGGTGTCTTGACTGAAGTAATATATACTCGGCTCAGGGGTCCTATCGGCTGATTGGACAAGCCCGGGATGGTCCACCCCCCTCTGCTAATTTGAACGAGCCGAGGGACATTGACTGTGTTCTATATTGGAATGCATTCAAGGACCAATCTGAAATATTTTCATGGTGAGCTAAGGGGCCACTTTTACAGAGGAGTGTGTGTTGTCTTAGCTTCAGAAGCTAGCGGTGCTGATAGTGCTCACGGGCGGCAATTGCTTTTTAAATTGCTGGGGTGGGGCGGGGGGGGGGAGTGTAAACTCTCCAATTTCTATAAGTGGCTCTGCGTGTGTGTTCTTCTATGTCCCTTCTTATCTTCATGTGTGTGAATTTGAGTGTGTACATGACCAGAGAACAACAGTTGGAACAACAGCCCTAGAGAACTGGTGCTACATGACCAGAGAACAACGGTTGGAACAACAGCCCTAAAGACGGTAAATGTCCACCGGTAGACTTTTGCTGGCAAACAAATTTGCAAAACTGAATGCTGGTAAAATAGAGGGGAATTGATCATTGTTCATTGACATTACACATCCCACATTGTAATGAATCAAAACCGGCAAAGTATCCCTTGAAAGGAAAGTGAAAGGTGTCTGGTGGTGGTGGTTAGCTATTGTATCACCCCACCTGTCCGCCTCTTGTACGCAGAAAACCTCCTGCACAAGGATGTGTTGTCACTTCCTTGGCGTCCTGTGAAATACTGTGTGTATCCATTTATTTCCTCTCCCTTTCGAAATAAGTGTGTGTGTGCAAGAGAGTGTGCATTTGTGTGTGTGTGTGTGTGTGTGTGTGTGTGTGTGTGTGTGTGTGTGTGTGTGTGTGTGTGTGTGTGTGTGTGTGTGTGTGTGTGTGTGTGTGTGTGTCTGTGTCTGTGTGTGTATGTCCAGCACCTTACTTACCATGTCCGCTTCTTCTCCTTCTTCCAAAACAAGTGCCATCATTTGCATCGAAGGTTCTAGCTAGATAGACCCTCCACACACACACACACACACACACACACACACACACACACACACACACACACACACACACACACACACACACACACACACACACAAACACACACACAAACACATATGAACAAGGGATACTCACCAAGATATCATCAAATGCAAATCAGATGAGAAGAAGCCAAAGAGAGAGAGAGAAAGAGCGAGAGAGCGCGAGAGAGAGAGAGAGAGAGAGAGAGAGAGAGAGAGAGAGAGAGAGAGAGAGAGAGAGAGAGAGAGAGAGAGAGAGAGAGAGAGAGAGGGGACCAAGCAGTCACTAAGATGCGTCAACAGGGTGAAAGCGATTTGTTTTAATTCAAATGAGAGCATGACCAAGTGGCCATGTGCGTGCGAGGCCTCCTCTGCCATCACGCCCTGGACCAACGGGACCACGCCTACCATACCCAGGACCACGCCCCTCTCCCACATGACCACGCCTACCATACCCAGGACCACGCCCCTCTCCCACATGACCACGCCTATCATACCCAGGACCACGCCCCTCTCCCACATGACCACGCCTATCATACCCAGGACCACGCCCCTCTCCCACATGACCACGCCCTACCATATACCCACAGCAATCACGCCCGTATTCCATAACCATGCCCATATTCCCCAGGATAATACCACGCCCCCTCCCCCAAGGGAGGGCGAGGTGGGAGAGAGAGAGAGAGAAAGAGAGAGAGAGAGAGAGAGGAGGAGAGAGAGAGAGAGAGAGAGAGAGAGAGAGAGAGAGAGAGAGAGAGAGAGAGAGAGAGAGAGAGAGAGAGAGAGAGAGAGAGAGAGAGAGAAAAACTCTGGCACATGTCAAAAGGTTTACAGCTAAATTGGCACTTTCGGACCGCACAGCCGGGGTCCGTAGAAAGTGTAGCGAGGTTGGCACGGTGACGGGGCAGCTCATCGGGGGTGACAGCTACCGCGCTGGTGGGGGGGGGCGGGGGTCGTGGTGGTGAGGGGAGGGCTGGTGGTGGTGGGGTGACGGGGCCTTACCGTGTGTACAGAACCCTATGAGTGTGTTTGTGCATGTCTCTCTCTCTCTCTCTCTCTCTCTCTCTCTCTCTCTCTCTCTCTCTCTCTCTCTCTCTCTCTCTCTCTCTCTCTCTCTCTCCCTCCCTCCCTCTCTCCCTCTCTCGCTTTCCCATAGCATAGTGCTGTGTAGCCAAGGGGGAGGATTCATTATAGATTGCACATTAGTGTGTGTGTGTGTGTGTGTGTGTGTGTGTGTTTTTGCAAGGGAGAGAAGGAGGGAATGAAAGGAAAGGGGGAGAGGGAGAGAGGGAGGAAGGGAACACACACAACACGCAAACACACACACACACATACACACACACAGTCAAGGTCAAGTTTCTTCTTGTCTTGCGCGTGCACATAATAGTTTGGTGACAGATCCCATCAGACTCTATAACTCATCTACCTGGGGTGGTGAGAGGGACAGTGGAGACTCAGTGACCTGAGGTCAACGCTCTGTGTTATTATTTTTTTTGGTCAACGCACTGTAAATCCTTTCACTGTAATTTTTGCACTGTAAATTCAATTTCACTTTTCACTTTTAACATTTTCACACTTTTTCAGTATTCATCTGAGTTATTTATTAGTATTTTATTACTGCCAATTTGCTAACCGGCATCAAGTGGCCTACAGAGATATAGATGATTTTTTTTACGACAGAGTCCAGGCAAGGCTAGAGCTAGGGTTTTACCTATTGACCGTACTTTTATATTTTAGATCGCACCATTTTTGTACTTTATATTTAATATTTACATTTCACTAGGCTTTCCATATTAAATGTTTTCCTTAGTTTTCAATGTGTGTGTCAGCAGGGGGAACGACTCTGGGGTTTTGCGAACACTGCAGAAGCAATCTTGGAGTGATTATTAATGATAATAATAATAATAATAATAACTTGAATTTATACAGCGCCTTTCAAGGGGCCCACAGTCTCTTAAGAGAGGGGTAAAGAACACAACAAGACATAGAAGCAAACAGCTAAGGCAAATGCAAAAATGATTAAAATAGGAAAAAGGAGCAGTGAATGGAGGGGAAAGGGATGTGTCAGAGGTTAAGGGTTAAAGGCCCATGGTGAATAGCATGAGCATAGCATAGAGTTTCAAGGGTTATTTTGAAAATATCCAGGGAGGCTGAGGTGTTGCGGATCTTCCAGAGGGTGAGGACCGCGACCGATGTGAGGCGGGAATGTTGACCGGAGAGCAGGCCCGTTTCTGAGGACCGCAGACCCCCGGCAGGGGTATAGGTGTGGAGGGGGTCTGTAAACCGGGGGGTAAGGGGAATGGAGAGGCTTGTAGCTGAAGAGGAGCATTTGTATTTTATGCAGAACTTGACCAGGAGCCAGTTGAGGTAGATGAGGGTGGGGTTGATGTGCGGCCAGAGCTTGGTGCGGGTGAGTACCGTGGCGGCTGAGTTCTGGACATACTGGAGCCTATCTAGGGCTGGGAACTGGGAACCCTGGACAGGACTCCATTGCAGTAGTCCAGGCGGGAGGTGATGATTTTGCCACAGATTTGATGACATCCAGTTTTTATGTCATGCAGGCAGTTGACAAGATATTTAGGGGGTAGCTGGGTGGATGGTTTGGTGCTGAGATAAACTTAAGTATCATCAGTGTAGGAGTGGAAGCTGAGACCATGGTAGGGATGATTTGACTAAGCAGGAGCATGTAAATGGTGAAGAGGAGGGGGCCAAGCACACAGCCTTGAAGCCCGCCTTGGTTGACTGGGGCCGGGGGAGAACTGCAGTCACTGATGGTCACGTACTGATTCCGCTTCGAGAGGTAAGTGTTACCTTACTGCGACTCCTCCCCCACCTTCACATCACACCCACTCTACATCCCCTGGCTCATCAGCGCGCACATACCGTTCAACCATTCATCTCCCGACAAGAAGCTGGTCTACACTTCTGTTCATTGCAAGTTCATGCCATACCTACCGAGGTAACGCATCACAACTTGATTGAATTGATCTTGGATAAGATCTGCTTATTTTTTATGTCCTTGGATTGCCTTGATCATTTTTTGGACACCAGATTGAAACCTACCTCACCTACCTTCATTTGACATTTATATTTTGCGTCATTTGCGTCACTTTGTTATTTTGAAGGCAGATGAATAACAAATAAACTGCCTGTGGATTTTGACTTTTACTTCTAACTCCTGAGTTGTGCTTTTGGGTCCCAAATCAACAGTCCCTACAGTTACACTCAATCCAGGGAAGAGCGGCGTGTCGTTGAGGCCGAGGCGGTCGGACCGGCGGTTGAGGACGATGCTGCGGGAGACAATTTGTGTCAAATTGTTGTGCGCCTACGCATAATGTTGACCTGTAATGTGTCTATTCATGCAGGCCTGTCACTCCTTTAAAGCAACGTGTCTGGCAGGATAATACGAAGTGTGCAACAATTAGCTTAACGTTTTAGTCACTTTCATCATGTGTAAGTCAACTGTTTAGCATTCTTAGCGGTAACATAACATAACTTTGATCTTTGATCAGCTGAACTGTGGAGCTTAATGGAAGAAATTATTGAAATTATCCATAATTAAATTTGCTCTATTAAATATATACATGAGCTGTGTGTGTGTGTGTGTGTGTGTGTGTGTGTGTGTGTGTGTGTGTGTGTGATTATTAATGATGTGAGGTTTGAGGTTTAAGGGCACTTTGTTGACATAATTAACTTTCGGCATTCAACCTTAAAGCTGAGAGAGAGAGAGAGAGAGAGGAGAGAGAGAGAGAGAGAGAGAGAGAGAGAGAGAGAGAGAGAGAGAGACAACGCATCCATCTCTGCCCCGTCCCTTGCTACGTTTCTCTGCCATCTCTGCCGAGTGTCAAGTGTTACATTCAACACCTGTGGTGGCGCTTTGATATTATAATAACTGGCTATTGGACTTCCTAACCAACAGACCCGTCTGTTATGTTAGACAATCTCACCTCCTCCACCCTCACCCTGAACACCGGCGTCCCCCAGGACTGTGTGCTGGGCCCTCTCCTCTACTCCCTCTTCACCCAACCAAGCAGGCTTAGGAACAGCTTCTTCAGCTGTCGTCTATCTCTCTGAACTCTGTAGTACAGAGACCCCCCCCCCCCTCTGCTGCACAACATACAAACTCTGAACTCTGCTGACAATACCCTTTAACCATCAACGTCTTCAACGGCCTTGCACTGTATCATAACTCCGTATCCCTACCTATAGTAGACATATTTATTGTTTAACATACCTGTTTGATAATCATGAACATTTTAACTGTACTTACGTATATATATATTAATCTTCAACTGTTAATTATATATAACTACAAACCCCTGCTCACTACCTGTTTATACTTCCCTTGTGTATATTTATATACCTATAATTCTGTACATATCTTTTACCTACTCCATAAGTTATTGGACAGTTATGACATATTATTCAACAACTGTACTGTCAGGGATTGGTGTCGTTGGGACCAAAAAGCAGATAAACAGGTAGAAACAGGGTAACAAAAAATGATCTTTTAATCGCCCACAAACCCCGAAGGGTGCAAAGCATGGCAGAGCCCAACAACGTTAACGTCAAGGCAAGCAGAGGTCGGGAACAGGTTGTCGAGGGTTGAGGCAAAAGGTACAAGAACGCTGAGGCAAAAACAAGGTTGTTCATCCATCCAGGCAATGGTCAAAACACGGTGGATCAAAAAACAGAACACAATGGTAAATGGACATTTATATAGCGCTTTTCTAACCAATTGTTACTCAAAGCGCTTTACATATCAAGTCTCACATTCACCCATACATTCAACCACCGACGGCGGAGTGAGCCATGCAAGGAGACAGCCAGCACGTCAGGAGCAGTCAGGGTTAGGGTGTCTCGCTCAAGGACACCTCGACAGCTTTTGCTAGGAGGAGGCGGCTGGGATCGAACCAGCAACCTTCCGGTTAGTGAGGCGACCTCTCTACCTCCTGAGCTATACTGCCGCCCTTGCGCCACAATGCGTGATACAGACGTGAGGCTTTCCGAGAATCAGTGTGACAGGTGAGGCCAGAATGACACGGCCGACAGGGAAAACCCAGAGTGGCATTCGGAACAGAGTCCAGTGACATCGAGGATCCTGGAAACCAGCGGAAATCCAGGCCTAGGTGTCACGGTCCAACCCACCTCTTCCCGGCCCTAGTCCTGGATTTCCGCTGGCTCACACACACACACACACACACACACACACACACACACACACACACACACACACACACACACACAAACACACACACACACACACACACACACACACACACACACACACACACACATACTGTCGATATAGAAATACAAATTAAATGTAATTTTGGATGCGGTCAGTGAAGGACTTCATCATATCACTTCATCACAGCCCACACGTTGCTGGGATGAAGTGATGTGATGTGATTTTTTCTGTGATGACTAACACTCCCATTACCTATCCATCTCTCTATAATGTACTCATGAGCACACGTGTTTTGCAGCGTAGGTGGACTTTAAGGTGTGTATGTTCAGGAGTAAGTCATCCAGACAAATATTGAGGACAAATTCAAATTGAAGCAAACCTTTATAATTGTGTGAAAGAACAAAAAACAAAAATCGGGAAAAAAATGTGTGGAAGCGGAAAGCCACGAGTAGCATGTTCACAATTAGCAAGGCTTCAAACACGGTGCCCGCCCACTCTCCACATCCCCTCTTCAATCACACACCTTCTCACCCTGACTTCCACATTTGACAACTCTCTTTTTAACCATCTCCGTTTTTGTTTGTGGTGTCGTTTGTCTTCCTCCGAATCGCGTTAAGTTGGCACCAGCCCTTAACCGCGTTACATAACGGAGACGACACCGTTAACCGCTAGACAACAGAATCGACAACACGCCTGCTCTTTGATCGCCTTGTCTCAGCCTCTCTCCGCTTTATATTAAGGAATCGGTTTAAATAAACCAGGAGGTACCCCCGTCAAGCTATCACGGTGTTTTCCTGATTTCCTGGAAACCGCGGTTGGCAGCTGTCAAAGCGAAGCAGAGGAAAACCTGCGCTGTGCGGCTACATCAGAGGTCTACAGTACACCTTTCATGCTATTTTGGTCTTGCAGTCACAAAGGTGTAAACCTATCACACAGCCTGACAGGTCTGTGGCTGAGGCGGGGGCTCTCAGTAAGGTTAGAAGGCCCCATGTGTTGCTGTGGTGTGTGGCTGACGCGGGGGCTCTCAGTAAGGTTAGAAGGCCCCATGTGTTGCTGTGGTGTGTGTTGCCTTTGCGGGGTGCAGGTTTATTTCAGTATGAGGGGAGAGGTGAAAGTTCGGTGTTCGTTTGAGAGAGATTAAGTCCTAGCGATGATCAAGGATTTTGTTTTGATATGTTTGTTTATACTATGATTTAGGTTTTAGTAAGTAAGTAAGTCAAATTAAGTTAAATGTATTTCTAAAGCGTCACAAAGAGTCACAAAGTGATGTACAGAAGCACGTTAAAAGTAAAACACACAGAACAAAACAGGTGGACGGAATACACAGTTAAAGATGCGCTACAACAATATGAAAACAACATAAGACACGGTGTGAAACAGAGTTAGCCAAACGCCTGTCTAAACAGGTATGTGGTGAGCTGCCTTTTACAGTGGTTAACAGATTCAGCCAACCTAAGGTGTGGGGGGGGAGAGCCTTCCATAGATTGGGTGATGTTGCCTGAAAGGCTCAGTCTCTCCATCAGGTCAATTAAGCGGGTAAACGTCAGTTTAACGTTAGTTAGATAGTGGGTTGAGATTGTTTGACCTGAGTGAGTGTGCTGAAAAGTGAAGAGCGAAGGGTCTTTTTTTGAAGGGTTTTAGGGTATTGGTATTTAGGTGGTTGGGTTAGAGATGCTTAAGTTATATTCAGTTAAAGAAAGTTCATTTTAGGTATTATGTTAGAGTCAGGTTTAGATATTAAAGGGGTCATATTATGCACATTTTCTGGTTTCAAGTTCATGCTTGCTTTAATATTCAAAACACACATTTTTATTATAATAACTGTAACAATAGCTTTGGTTTGATCATACCTGTTGAGTCTGATACTTAAACACACAACAGTCAGGCTTTTCCCGGTATACTATGTTTATTTTCTATTATTATTTCAGATACTATATTTTAACTGTGCCATTGTCATGCATCACGGTGAACGACTGTATGTCCGTTGACTTAGGAACGTCCATAATTGTTTGAGGCCGTGCCAAACTAGCCGCTGGCCCCAGGGCATTATCCTTATGTGTTTGCTTGAAACGTTGATAGCAAACGGGGAAATAATATGGCTAAGTTACTAAGTTAAGATGTTTCAGGCAGTTCAGGAGCTGTGTTCTCTGTAAGCATCTCTGGGGATGGATGATGTGACCCCTTTTAGCTGGAGATGGTTGATGGTTTGGTATTTTTTGAGATTGAACAATATTAAATTATGTTTTCTTTAGGGTCTATATCCAAGATCATGTTCAGATCAATATTATATATATTGATGTTTGTACATCCAGCAATTGTCATGCTTACAGATTAATATTTTAAGGTACTGGGCTTATCAATGCCTTTTCTATAAATAGCTGACTACGAGAAGTAGAAGCATCCAAGAAGGCAAGAAGGCTGATACTCCACAACGCATGACAATACACCAGCCATGACCCTGCCAGAGTCCTCCGGCGACCCCGGCCGCCTCTCACCGGAGCCAGGCAGAGACCCAGCAGCCTCTCCTGGAGCCGGGCAGAGACCCAGCAGCCTCTCCTGGAGCCGGGCAGAGACCCTGAGCTGACAGGGAGGCTGGAGCTGCTGGCTACCACTACACAGAGAAGCATCCCCAGAGAGCATCACTACTCTCGCCTCTGCCATTTCAGCACACAGGCACATCCACATCCACGCCAAGTACACACACACACACACATACACACATACCTACAGGCCCACACAAACACACTGGATGAATGGCAAGTATACACACACATTCACACACATGGATGTATCTCACCCACACACTAACATACAGGCAAACTAAAAACTACACTGTGTGTGTGGATAGGACTTTTCCCTTTTTCCCAGGAAGTTTGGAGTGTGTGTGGGAGAGAGAGAGTGTGGCGCTTGTTTGCATGTGCCTCCTGATACCTGATACAGTTTTTTATTGGGATATTTTTAGTTTTTCTTTTCACATGTTTGTTTTCACAGCGTTGCTGTTGGCCCTGTAATGGTAATGGATGCTTTTATCCATAGCGCTTCATCAGGAGCGGTTAGGTGTCTTGCTCAAGGACACATCGACAGTTTATTTTTGCCAGTGACCATCGGGTTGTGAGGCGACCGCTCTACCTCCTGAGCTATCCTGCCGCCCTGTCGGGCTGTTCTTGTATTTAGGTTGATGCCAGTCAAGGTTTTTTGTGTACGTATACTTGTACACGTGTTTTTTTAAATTGTATAACATATTGACCATACTCTCAGCCAATCTGAAAATGTTTGAACAATTCTGATCTGATCTGTCTACCGGGTCTAGTTTCCTTCGATTTCTCAGTGCAGAAAATTCCAGAACCAAGTGGTGCGTTACACCGTGTAGCTAGTTCATTAGCTACACCTAATAAAGCTTAGAAACACGGCGGATGGCAAATTGATAAGGGATGAGCAGAGAGTCCAGCTTATAAAGCGTCCACTTAGTGTGGAGCGCTGTCCCTGCAGCTACACACCTGACCACCTGAGAACGTTCTGCTAATGGAATGTTCTGCCTGTCACTTTTCTTCTTCTACACTCACTCACAGATCTTACATATGAGTACATTTATGGAAAATGACCTTGGCTAAAGTTGATTTGACTATATTTTTTTATCTGTCTTAGTTATAATGGGATTATTTTATATTTAACATAGCACGCGTAACTTGCACGCAGCAAATTCACCCTGGAGACTTGCCGCTTTTTTCTTTTTTAGAATTCAAAACTCCGACCAAAGTCAGAACAACAACACAATAAGGAGAAATGAATCCCCCATGTTTGATGTGTGTTTGACGCCCGTCTTCAGTGAAACACACTGGGCTAGGAGGGAGTCTTGGCTTGACGATGATGATGATGATGATGATGACGATGATGATGGTGGTGGTGCTGATTGATGGTGGTGAGTGTGCATGTATTTCTTCAGCTGGATGTCAAAGCTAAGAGCCATAAAGGAAATAGGGAGGAAAGGGCTATAAAAAAAAATCAACCTGTCGCTTGGATGCGCGTTTGAAAACTGCAGGTGGACTACACGCAGAATGTAAGCACACACGCACGCACGCACGCACGCACGCAGACACACACACACACATACACACACACACACACACACACACACACACACACACACACACACACACAGTGAGTCTCTTTGTCGTTGAAAGGTCTCTGTTTCACACAGAGCCTGGGCAAGTGTGTATAGTTGAATACCAACTGTGACTTCCTGCTGGGCCCTGATTGGTCCCTGCTGCCCCCAGTTGTGATCCTCCCATTGGACCAACACAGACAGCAATGGACTGGGGGTGATGGACAGAAGAAGAGCTATGAGACACTTTAACACAAACACACACATACTATATACTATAAACAACACTATATACTACCTACTATATACTAAACACACACATACTATATACTATAAACAACACTATATACTACCTACTATATACTAAACACACATATACTATATACTATAAACAACACTATATACTACCTACTATATACTAAACACACACATACTATATACTATAAACAACACTATATACTACCTACTATATACTAAACACACACATACTATATACTATAAACAACACTATATACTACCTACTATATACTAAACACACACATACTATATACTATAAACAACACTATATACTACCTACTATATACTAAACACACACATACTATATACTATAAACAACACTATATACTACCTACTATATACTAAACACACACATACTATATACTATAAACAACACTATATACTACCTACTATATACTAAACACACATATACTATATACTATAAACAACACTATATACTACCTACTATATACTAAACACACATATACTATATACTATAAACAACACTATATACTACCTACTATATACTATACTATAAACAACAACTTCCTGCTCATTCTTGACGTGTATTTATGTATTTTATTTAGTTGTTTTGATCATATCTTCATACTTTCTAACAGTAAGAGGAAAGGGGGCCTTTTGACACGTCATCCATGCAAAGTCTCATTGACAACAGCCGGCTGGGAAGTGGCAGAAGCTGCTTGAGGGAAACAGGGCTTTGAAATGTAAAGAAAGAACAACACAAAGCATCCAAAACAAACACAGGCATGAAAACAAGCATACGTGACAGGAGACACCAACGGGAAGACCTCATCACATGAATGAAAGGATCAACGGAGGGATATCAACAGGGAGTAAAGTTAAAACATGGCACACAGCAGGCAGTACGGGATGTATGGTTGTTATTATATGACTGGCTTGGTCGTGATCTAAATCTAAATTTGTGGTGGATTGAATCGTCTTTAATGGTCACATACAAAGGGTCTGGAGCCTTGCTCAAGGGCACCTCGGCAGTTTCCAGGTGTTTCTGAACCGGCGTCACCGGATTTTTTGGGATTTTTTTGGAATATTTAAAAAACCATTGTTTAATATTGTAGCTCATAAGGAATTATAAAAAAAACGAATTATTAAAAAAAAAAGTGGTTAGTGTGTTTAAAGTTGGCGAGAAAGAATGGTGATGTTTTTCAACGCTTTATAAGCTGGTGTAAGCATAATGAGATTGGCTGTCTTGTTTTTAGGCTGGTAGGCTTTCTCCCACCGCTGCGAGCTACGCTTAGAATCTTCCGCGGTCTGGTGTAAAACGTTCACAGATTACAGATCATTGCTAATCGATTCAATTCGATATCTGTATGTAAACACGTATGCCATACAACAAACAGTGGTATCTTATTTCAGATTTAAAAGATTCAAAATTAGTTTCCCCAAGTCTCTCCACCAAGAGCATCAGATACACACACACACACACACACACACACACGCACACACACACACACACACACACACGTACACACACACACACACACACACACGCACACACACACACACACACACACACACACACACATGTGTGTGTGTGTGTGTGTGTGTGTGTGTGTGTGTGTGTGTGTGCATGTGTAATGTATGTGTGTGTGTGTGTGTGTGTGTTTTTGTGAAGCCCAGCGTTATAACGTGGAGACCGTAGCACTGTTCCATTTGCTCTCTTATCATATGAAAATATACAAAAACAATTATTATTTTTTAGCTGACTGCTTTATTTTATTAATTTCGATCCCCGACGAATCTAATGAAGCGCTTCACTTCAGACGACCACATGGCTTTATCCCATCGACCAATCAAAAACAACAATGCCCCTCCTTAAGCGACTGACGTTTGTATGTTTTGATTTGATTGAATCATTTCTAGAAAGCATTGTCATCTAATGAAGAGCAGGCCGACTGTGAATCAATGGCTCTCTGTTTGATTAGGTTCTAATCACATTGATCCTGATCTTGGGTTGTGGGCTGGGTTTGAGAAAGCATGTTTACAAAATGAAGAATATTTGTATCTCTAAAGTTGTTCATTGTTTGGCATTTGATTAGGAATATCCTCCAATCAGCTTCTCAATGTGGTTTTTTTCCACCAATTATAGATGTCAAATTGAAACATCTGTTTAGTTGAAGTAATCTTAGTCAAAACTGCATTTAATGTGCCAAAATAGGGCAACAATTTAAGGACTAATTACCTTACGAGCGACCCACTATGTGTAGAATACGATTTTTACCCAAACCATTTGCTTTAATTTGATATATATATATAAAACATATATAAAGGCAGGAAGGGGTTAGGTGTTTTGGCTGCAGAATGCTTGCAGACATTGGGGTTTGAACCCTGAACCTTCCGGCTGTCATCAAACATCCAATGAACAAGAGACATCTGTACAGATGTGTCTCATCAAATACAGATGTTTGTCGAGAAGTCGCCCTTAGTACAAATACAGATGTTTATCAGGAAGTCGCTCCTTGTACAAATACAGATGTTTATCGGGAAGTCGCTTTTCATACACATACAGATGTTTATTGGGAAGTCACTCTTCGTACAAATACAGATGTTAAGCGAGAAGTAGATATTCATACAAATCCAGATGTTTATCGGGAAGTCGCGCTTATGATAAATACAGATGTTGGTTGAGAAGTCGCTCTTAGTACAAAAACAGATGTTTATCAGGAAGTCGCTCCTTGTACAAATACAGATGTTTGTCGGGAAATAGCTCTTTGTACAAATGCAGATGTTTATCGGCTGCTAATGGAGGGATTGTTCAAGTTGCTGACCTTCTCCTTCTCTTTTATTTGTCGCAGTTCTCAGAGAAATGTGATCTCATTCGGCGACCCCCCCGTTAAATAACACCAACATCCTACTTCTCAAACTGTCTTTTGAGAGGCGCAGTGTTTAACGTGTCATCGTTAAACAGCGTACAAGCCAACTGGTTTTGAAACACACACACACACACACACACACACACACACACACACACACACACACACACACACACACACACACACACACAGTATGTGTGAAAACAAACAAGACACACACTATAGACAAACACACTCTCTTGTGGCGCGGTATTCTCTGATGGGCTGGTTGAGCTGCTTATCCGTGTGTTTGTCGCCAGGTTTGAAGCAGAGAGGAAGACAGACTGTGTGTTGTTTCTCTCTACCTTCTCTCAAGCAGACAACCTTCAAAGATGGGGGGGGGGGGGGGGAAGGGGTTAAATTATGAGATGCAGGAAGCAGACAAGGCTGTGTTGTTTTTTTCATGATGTTGAGCCGTGGATCTTGTCGAGCTACCGTTTAGCCTTCCCCTTCTGATGTTCACGCCCCTGAGGCGCACCTTAATACACACGTCAGGCTAGGGAAAGACCTTGTGTGTGTGTGTGTGTGTGTGTGTGTGTGTGTATGAGAGAGATGTGCTCAGCCTCAAACAGATCTGATTCCCTTGTTTATTCTCCAATCATCCCTCCATCCCTCCGATACACATACCTTACACCCCCCCCCCCCCCCCCACACACACACACACACACACACACACACACACTTGTACACAAGCACGCACACACAAACACAGGCACGCACACATACATACACCTGTGCTCACACAAACAGTACACACACACACAACCACTGGTCTCGGGGGAAATCAGTGACAGGGGTAGTGGTGTTTGTTTGTTTGTAGTGCGCTCTGGTACCCCCTCCGATCCTCCTATCTCTCTCTCTCTCTCTCTCTCTCTCTCTCTCTCTCTCTCTCTCTCTCTCTCTCTCTCTCTCTCTCTCTCTCTCTCTCTCTCTCTCTCTCTCTCTCTCTCTCTCTCTCTCTCTCTCTCTCTCTTCTCTTCTTTTCTTTCTTTCAAACCCATCGGCAGCACAATAGCCATCTGCCTACTTCCTGTCTGGAATCCATACTCTCTCTGTCTCCCTCTATATATCCATGTCTCTCTCTCTCTCCCCTTTGTCTCCTCCTCTTGTATTGCTCAGTCACTTACTCACAGTTCAGTGGCCATTGGCCTCTCTCTCTTCACCTCCAGAGTTCCCTGTCCCCGTCTCCCCCCATCCCCGTCTCGCCCTGTCCCCATCTCCCCCCGTCCCCGTCTCCCCCTGTCCCCATCTCCCCCCATCCCCGTCTCCCCCCGTCCCCGTCTCCCCCCATCCCCGTCTCCCCCCGTCCCCATCTCCCCCCATCCCCGTCTCCCCCCGTCCCTGTCTCCCCCCATCCCCGTCTCCCCCCGTCCCTGTCTCCCCCCATCCTCGTCTCCCCCTGTCCCCGTCTCCCCCATCCCGTCTCCCCCCGTCCCCATCTCCCCCCATCCCCGTCTCCCCCCATCCCCGTCTCGCCCTGTCCCCATCTCCCCCCGTCCCCGTCTCCCCCTGTCCCCATCTCCCCCCATCCCCGTCTCCCCCCGTCCCCGTCTCCCCCCATCCCCGTCTCCCCCCGTCCCCATCTCCCCCCATCCCCGTCTCCCCCCGTCCCTGTCTCCCCCCATCCCCGTCTCCCCCCGTCCCCGTCTCCCCCCATCCTCGTCTCCCCCTGTCCCCGTCTCCCCCATCCCGTCTCCCCCCGTCCCCATCTCCCCCCATCCCCGTCTCCCCCCATCCCCGTCTCCCCCGTCCCCATCTCCCCCCCATCCCCATCTCCCCCCGTCCCCGTCTCCCCTCGTCCCCGTCTCCCCTCGTCCCCGTCTCCCCTCGTCCCCGTCTACCCTCGTCCCCGTCTCCCCCGGTCCCCGTCTCCCCCGGTCCCCGTCTCCCCCCGTCCCCGTCTCCCCCCGTCCCCGTCTCCCCCCGTCCCCGTCTCCCCCCGTCCCCGTCTCCCCCTGTCCCCGTCTCCCCCGTCCCCGTCTCCCCCGTCCCCGTCTCCCCCTGTCCCCGTCTCCCCCCATCCCCGTCTCCCCCGTCCCCGTCTCCCCCCATCCCCGTCTCCCCCCGTCCCTGTCTCCCCCCATCCCCATCTCCCCCTGTCCCCGTCTCCCCCATCCCGTCTCCCCCTGTCCCCATCTCCCCCCATCCCCGTCTCCCCCGTCCCCATCTCCCCCCATCCCCATCTCCCCCCCATCCCCATCTCCCCCCCATCCCCATCTCCCCCCCATCCCCGTCTCCCCCCATCCCCGTCTCTCCCCCGTCCCCGTCTCCCCCGTCCCCGTCTCCCCCCCATCCCCATCTCCCCCCCATCCCCATCTCCCCCCCATCCCCGTCTCCCCCCATCCCCGTCTCTCCCCGTCCCCGTCTCCCCCCGTCCCCGTCTCTCCCCGTCCCGTCTCCCCCCGTCCTCGTCTCCCCCCGTCCCCGTCTCCCCCCATCCCTGTCTCCCCCCATCCCCGTCTCTCCCCGTCCCGTCTCCCCCCGTCCTCGTCTCCCCCCGTCCCCGTCTCCCCCCATCCCTGTCTCCCCCCATCCCCGTCTCTCCCCGTCCCCGTCTCCCCCCATCCCTGTCTCCCCCCATCCCCGTCTCCCCCCCATCCCCGTCTCCCCCCGTCCCCGTCTCTCCCCGTCCTCATCTCCCCCCTTCCCCGTCTCCCCCCATCCCTGTCTCCCCCCATCCCCGTCTCTCCCCGTCCCCGTCTCCCCCCATCCCCGTCTCCCCCATCCCCGTCTCTCCCCGTCCCCGTCTCCCCCCGTCCCTGTCTCCCCCGTCCCCGTCTCCCCCCCATCCCCGTCTCCCCCCGTCCCCGTCTCCCCCCATCCCTGTCTCCCCCCATCCCCGTCTCTCCCAGTCCCCGTCTCCCCCCATCCCCGTCTCCCCCATCCCCGTCTCTCCCCGTCCCCGTCTCCCCCATCCCCGTCTCTCCCCGTCCCCGTCTCCCCCCATCCCCGTCTCTCCCCGTCCCCGTCTCCCCCCGTCCCTGTCTCTCCCCGTCCCCGTCTCCCCCCATCCCCGTCTCTCCCCGTCCCCGTCTCCCCCCATCCCCGTCTCTCCCCGTCCCCGTCTCCCCCCGTCCCTGTCTCTCCCCGTCCCCGTCTCCCCCATCCCTGTCTCTCCCCGTCCCCGTCTCTCCCCTCGTCCCCGTCTCCCCCCGTCCCCGTCTCCCCCCATCCCCGTCTCTCCCCGTCCCCGTCTCTCCCCGTCCCCGTCTCCCCCCGTCCCCGTCTCCCCCCGTCCCCGTCTCCCCCCGTCCCCGTCTCCCCCATCCCCGTCTCTCCCCGTCCCCGTCTCCCCCCGTCCCTGTCTCTCCCCGTCCCCGTCTCCCCCCATCCCCGTCTCTCCCCGTCCCCGTCTCTCCCCGTCCCCGTCTCTCCCCGTCCCCGTCTCTCCCCGTCCCCGTCTCTCCCCCATCCCTGTCTCTCCCCGTCCCCGTCTCTCCCCTCGTCCCCGTCTCCCCCCGTCCCCGTCTCCCCCCATCCCCGTCTCTCCCCGTCCCCGTCTCTCCCCGTCCCCGTCTCCCCCGTCCCCGTCTCCCCCGTCCCCGTCTCTCCCCGTCCCCGTCTCTCCCCGTCCCCGTCTCTCCCCGTCCCCGTCTCCCCCCATCCCTGTCTCTCCCCGTCCCCGTCTCTCCCCTCGTCCCCGTCTCCCCCCGTCCCCGTCTCCCCCCATCCCCGTCTCTCCCCGTCCCCGTCTCTCCCCGTCCCTGTCTCTCCCCGTCCCCGTCTCTCCCCTCGTCCCCGTCTCCCCCCGTCCCCGTCTCCCCCCATCCCCGTCTCTCCCCGTCCCCGTCTCTCCCCGTCCCCGTCTCCCCCCGTCCCCGTCTCCCCCCGTCCCCGTCTCCCCCCGTCCCCGTCTCCCCCATCCCCGTCTCTCCCCGTCCCCGTCTCCCCCCGTCCCTGTCTCTCCCCGTC
>CM051009.1:26969478-26981978 GCA_027704905.1 Muraenolepis orangiensis
CCCATTGAAAGACATTGTTTAGTATAGCATTGTATAGTATAGTATACTATTGTAGTTGAGTATAGTATTGTTGTTGACATACATACTGTGAGAGGGAATGCGTTATAAGTGTTCCATTGGACTTGTTGCACACGGCAATTAAAAACATCTTGAATCTTGAACCTTGAACATGTGAGCCCTCATGGCATATTGATTGATCCAAAATCAATATATGAATCTTCTTACTTTACAACGGACACGTCATGTCGCAACATGGTTTGGTGGAAACATCAACCTGCTATGCTGAGACATGTCGCATATGTGTGTGTTCTACAGTTACACAGAGTGTAATGCCTGTATGCACAGCACTTAAAAGTCAACAAGTACCAGTAGACTCTATGTTAACATGGTGTAACACAGTTACATTTTTAAAGTATATTTTCAATCAGTGAATGGGATATCTAAGGACGCACACCTCATATGCACAACACTTATTACAAAAACCAATCTCTCACAACCTCCGTCAAAACTAGCTTGTGCTGCTTTGTTTTGGGAGCGATCTTTGTAGTTTCTCCTTTTTTATTTGTACTCTTTTGTTTGTCTTATGCCTAACTCGCTCACATTGGAAGAATAGATAGATGTTAGATTAGATAGAGAGGAAGATATACCGAATGACTTCATGTTAGAATAGCTAGATAGGAAGATATACCGAATGACTTCATGTTAGAATAGATAGATAGGAAGATATACCGAATGACTACATGTTAGCATAGATAGATAGGAAGATATACCGAATGACTACATGTTAGCATAGATAGAGAGGAAGATATACCGAATGACTACATGTTAGAATAGATAGAGAGGAAGATATACCGAATGACTACATGTTAGAATAGATAGAGAGGAAGATATACCGAATCACTACATGTTAGAATAGATAGAGAGGAAGATATACCGAATGACTACATGTTAGCATAGATAGAGAGGAAGATATACCGAATGACTACATGTTAGAATAGATAGAGAGGAAGATATACCGAATGACTACATGTTAGAATAGATAGAGAGGAAGATATACCGAATGACTACATGTTAGCATAGATAGAGAGGAAGATATACCGAATGACTACATGTTAGAATAGATAGAGAGGAAGATATACCGAATGACTACATGTTAGCATAGATAGAGAGGAAGATATACCGAATGACTACATGTTAGAATAGATAGAGAGGAAGATATACCGAATGACTACATGTTAGAATAGATAGAGAGGAAGATATACCGAATGACTACATGTTAGAATAGATAGAGAGGAAGATATACCAAATGACTACATGTTAGAATAGATAGAGAGGAAGATATACCGAATGACTTCATGTTAGAATAGATAGATAGGAAGATATATCGAATGACTACATGTTAGATTAGATAGAGAGGAAGATATATCGAATGACTACATGTTAGAATAGATAGATAGGAAGATATACCGAATGACTACATGTTAGATTAGATAGAGAGGAAGATATATCGAATGACTACATGTTAGAATAGATAGAGAGGAAGATATACCAAATGACTACATGTTAGCATAGATAGAGAGGAAGATATACCGAATGACTACATGTTAGCATAGATAGAGAGGAAGATATACCAAATGACTACATGTTAGAATAGATAGATAGGAAGATATACCGAATGACTACATGTTAGCATAGATAGAGAGGAAGATATACCGAATGACTTCATGCTAACATCAACAGTACATTTCCAAATAAGTAAATCCACTTCTCTTCCAAGCACGTGTTTCTGTCTATGGGTATTAGTGGAATCAACAAGACCCTTTTTCCCAGCTGTGAGTCGATTCCATGGTGTCAAAGCAGCATGTGTCTGGCTGAGAGAAGAGACATGGGGAGGAGGTCTGTGAGTGAACTTGTTGAACCTTTGACAAATCGTCCTAAATGTTCTAGAAAAGTTCTGGAGGCAAGGGGGGGGGGGGGGGGGGGGGGTGTCTCTTGTTGTTGACGAGCTGCCATCGGTAATTAGCGCACTGTGCTAACGTGTAACGTTTGGCTCGCTCGACGTCCAGGAGCTGGTGTTCCAATGTGTTTTGCGGCCCCGGTGGCATCAGGGCACCGGTGATGCCAGGCGGTGGATGTATAACGAGGTGCTGGCACAACCTGTCACTACCAATATCATCTCTGTAGTCGGATTGATTTATTTTAACAAAATCCAAGTTTCATTATGAATAATAAGGTAGAGTGCAGAATGTACAGTGAAATGTTACTGCCAGCTCCACAATATGTGCAAAAAACTACAGAATACACAACAAATTTTTTTTACAAAAATTACAACATTTACAAAAATACAAAAATAATACACAAAAGCACATATTTTCCTGCTCAGGTAAAGCCAGGTTGGGTATTTTAGTTACCTAGTGAGAGATGTACAGGGTGAGTCGAGTGGGCCATGTGTTCGGCCCCCAGTCCAAAAGTCCATGGTTTGGTCTCCAGCTTAAAGGATCGATCCCCAACCCCCTAGCCCCCTACCTGCTCCTTCATGAATCTGAAATCACTGCCAAGTAGCCTCGGATACATTTGGCTGCTTGATTTGACTTGAAATGTTAGAACTATAGACGTGGATTCACCGATTCCACTGCTGCCGTCACTCTCGGACAACTATCTGAAATGGGGATTTCATTCCACCCACGGCTCAATCTGCACACAGTTTATGGGCGCTGGCTTCACGGCAGATGTTTTATTAGCACTGGAGGGGAAAAAGATTCAAAACATAAGAAGCCCAAAGGAAGAACATGATTTTAATATAATGTGTTTTAATATATATATATATATATATATATATATATATATATATATATATATATGTATATATACGGTGTCAAGAGACAAAGCTCGGTACTGTAGTCCCAGAACGTAAACAACCAGGCCTACAAGTGACGTCAGACTTCATCCAGCTCCCCACCTGTCCTGTCCTCTGTCCTGTTTTACATTCCCCTTTAGCTACTCTTAATTGTGTTTCTTTTTATGCTAAACTATGCATGGCTAAGACAAAATAAAGATAAATGAATGAAATACATCCTCTGACATTGATTTATTCACAAGACATGTTCAGAATGCGTATGCGTCTCAATTGGGCTGTAAGAAGAAGAAAAAAACCATGAATAAATGAATGCACGTCCATGCTACTGTAACTATACATCTGCCATCTGAAGGTCTCTTGTTTTGAAGGTCACTTGCGTGAAGTTCACTTCGTCGTTCAGATGCACCACCCCCTCCCCCCTCACACACACACACACACACACACACACACACACACACACACACACACACACACACACACACACACACACACACACACACACACACACACACACACACACACACACACACATGTCCCCCCATCTCCACAACTCTCACAAGTCTTTCTTTGACTCTGTGTGTGTGCAGTGTTGTGCCAGTGATGGCAGCACTTCATACGTTATGTTGGTCTTCTTTTACATCTCAGTCCCAAAAAAACACTATATGTATATTTATGAAATATGCATCTCTGCCCTGGGGAATTGGATATATATATATATATATATATATATATATATTTATATATATATATTTATATATACATTTCATAGATATATGTCCTTACAGGGGGGCAGGATAGCTTAGTCTGTTGGGACTTGGTTTGGGAACCAGAAGGTCAAGTCCCTGGAACACCTGGGCACTGTCGAGGTGCCCCTGAGCAAGGCACCAGACCCCTACGCTAATTCCTGGGTGCTGCCCACTGCTCCTTATACTAGAATGCAGAGAAACACATGTCACTGTGTGTGTGTGTGTGTGTGTGTGTGTGTGTGTGTGTGTGTGTGTGTGTGTGTGTGTGTGTGTGTGTGTACATGTATGTGACAAATAAAGAGGATTCAATCCTCCAGATTTAGATTTAGATTACGGGGACCCTGTCCTGTCCAAGACCACCGTCTTTAGGAGTCAGCTTTAGACCCCATGTCCTCACTTCCCCGTGGTCACTAAAGATGTCATGGCACATGGGTGTCAGGGTTGGGGTGCTAACCCGGGGGTCCCGGCCTGATTACCCAAACATGGCCCCCAAATCATCATCCTCTGGTCTCTAGTTGTTTCCATAGTTCCACTCCTCACCTCCTCCTTCACTGTGAGAGCCAGTGTGTGGTGAGCAGTCTGGTGCTTACTGGCACCGGACACGCACACACACACACACACACACACACACACACACACACACACACACACACACACACACACACACACACACCACACACACACACACACACACACACACACACACACACACACATATACACCTGCACACACACACACACACACACACACACACACAAGTATACACCTGCACACACACACACACACACACACACACACGTATACACCTGCACACACACACACACACACACACACACACACAAACACACAAAAACACACACACACACACACACATACACAAACACATACACAGACAGACACAGACACTCACACACACACACACACCACACACACACACACACACACACGTATACACCTGCACACACACACACACACACACACACACACGTATACACCTGCACACACACACACACACACACACACACAAAAACACACACACACACACACACACACACACACACACACAAACACACAAAAACACACACACACACACACACATACACAAACACACACATACACAAACACATACACAGACAGACACAGACACTCACACACACAGACACAGACACTCACAGACACACACACACTCACTCACACACAGTGCTTTGGACAGGTCCACAGTAGTGGTGTTCATATGAGGTTGTGGAGTTTATTTGAACGCCACCTCTGTGTTGGGTCCACCTGGTCAGGTGGACATGGTCGCCGGGGTTGAACTATTAGTTTTCAAGGTCAAGAGCTGGATGAGGTCATGGACCTTTGACCTCGGAGGAAACTTGCGTGTGTATCGTGTTATTCCTGCCACTGTTAATCTGAAACTGAATTTGATTTATTCTCTGTCTCTACAAGTTTTACTGTGATATTCCTGTGCATTTCTGGCTATTGTTTTGGCCAAATTAGCATTACCATCACTACAAAATAGCACTAAGAAACAATCTAGCCACGTTACAGTATGACTTGATGAGTACCTAGTGGTATTCTAGCTAGCTAGCTTGGCATTTATAGGATTCAGGTGGGGCTGGCTGGTGCTGGTTATGTCCATGGGGCTGTCTATGGTTATGTCCATGGGGCTGTCTATGGTTATGTCCATGGGGCTGTCTATGGTTATGTCCATGGGGCTGTCTATGGTTATGTCCATGGTGCCGTCCGTGGTGCTGTCCATGGTGCTGTCCATGGTGCTGTCCATGGTGCTGTCCATGGTGCTGTCCATGGTGCTGTCCGTGGTGCTGTCCATGGTGCTGTCCATGGTTCCCTTAAATTTCATATTTTTGCATTGCTAAAACCCTTACATTTTAGCCTAAATTGTATCTAAATATATCTAAGGGTCTCCCTCTCTCTCTCTTTTTATGTCTCTCTCTTCACTACACAGAGCACACACGTGTGCACATATGTGTGTGTGTGTGTGTCAGAATTGTTTGTTAACAAATGAATTGACAAAAAAAGTCTTTAATTAACAAAAAAGATGAATCCTAGCTGCGCTGTGCGTTGGACTGAGTTGGGTGGTGAGCACAGGTTCAGGTTCAGACAGAGCCAGCACCGTCTTGTACACTCTCGCTTGGAGCTGGAGACGCTCTCTTTCTGAGAACTTCTCACAGGATTCAATGTATGAACATATATTAAGGTTGTGAGGCAGACTGAGTGTCGTGGATACTGGGGAGGTTGTCTCCCCACCGGAGGTGTGGGGTGGTTCGTGGTTCGTTCAATGCCCATTGTCCACAACCTACGTAAACAGATCTATAAATATATGCCATAAATGACAGCAATGCGTGTGCCTGAGTTTGTGTTATAAGATGGGCGTCGTTAAAAATGGATTGACCCGCGCCAAAAGTTCAAAACTCGAAAAGGAAGTGCATGAGAGGCTGGCTTAATCATAGACCTGCAGGGCAGGACGTGTTGATCAGGAAATACCTGATATCTTCCTAAATGGATGTAATCCTATTTGAAGGTATAGCGGTCGGGTGTTTTGCAACACCAACATGGTTTTTGACATTTTTTGAATTAATGTGTATTTTTATCTAAGGAAGCAAATCTAGAAATGACTTACTTCACCTTAATTGGAGAAATAGGTTGCAGCCAAGATTTGGCAACCAACACCAAAAACTGGCGACTTTATTTTTATTTTGTGCAATAAACATCCATAAATATTTAGAATTACTGATATATATCAGTATATATCATATATACACAGACATATACTGTATATACATTTTGTAACCACCTTAATGCGGCCCCATTTGACTGAATGTTTCAAACAACAAACATCAAAGCCTTCATCCTCAGGTAAACACACAGCCGTTTACCCACCATTAGTTTTCTCCTCCCTCAAAACCGCCAAAATTGAAGAATAAATGAGTTGGAGAGTTCCAGAGAGGTTATCGGTGCTTTAGTATTTTATATAGCGCTTTTATCCAAAGCGCTTTACAAGTCATGCCTCACATTCACCCATTCATACACCGACGGCGGAGTGTGTGTAACCGCGCGGGTTTTAAACTCACAGTTCCCCGGCATGAGAGGCGGGACGCTCTTAACGTGAGAAGCTAAAACCAACGGGCTCGAAAGCTTCAACGCTAGATCGTCTTTTAGGTGTCAGGGAGTGGGGGGTGTACTTCACTGCACAGCACCACAGGCTGGGGTCTGTTACACTACTGTGGAATATTTATTGCAATGAATTGAAACTTCAATCCTAAAGTTATTCATTCATCTTCCAGTCTGCCTCCTCTGTTATTGGGAGCAAAATAATATCGACACACCGACCTAACTCATTCACCATCTCTGTACCCCAAAAATAACGGGACTAGACAAACAGGATTATAACCCGTCTATCTGACTGGAAGTCTGGATGAAAATTAAAATACTTTTGATGTCAGTCTCAATGTGGTCGCTAATAGCACGGAGATGTAGCATAATTCCACAACAGACGTGGGACGGATCTGAAATGGGATTGATTGATTGATCTGGGGCATTTTGAGAATCGTCAACATCCTCAATCGGTGGGATGAAATTAGTCTAATGGCCCAAACAACAACAACAACAACAACAACAACCATTGAAGTGGAGGTGGACAGGAAAGTGGGTTGAGAGGGAGAGAGAGAGAGAGAGAGAGAGAGAGAGAGAGAGAGAGAGAGAGAGAGGAGAGAGAGAGAGAGAGAGAGAGAGAGAGAGAGAGAGAGAGAGAGAGAGAGAGAGAATGACATGTTTGACAATTTTTAAACATGATATTTCATATTAATGTAAGTCAATGGGCATGTGTGTGAGACTCCAACTACTTGAGCCTTCAAACAAAAATCAAACGTCAATTTCTTACCTTTAAACTTTGTTGCTCGGACAATTGATGAATCATCGCATTTCGAACTGTACACTGATCGAAACAGCCGTTCGATATATTTTATACTTTGTTGAGATTCAACCGTTTTCCAATCTATACCCACTTCATAATTCTTTGATCCTAAAATCCACAGTCATTATTTTAACTAGAAACCCAATGGGAAGCCCTAACTCTTACTGTGGTCCTTGTTTCAGAATTGGAATTACCCTTTTACTTTACATTGAGACCCACCAGTGTCGTTGTTTACACCATTCTTAAGCTCACCAGTAAACACTCTATATTCTTGAAGAGGCAGACACGCGGTGGACATCCACATGTTCCTGACGGCCTACTTCTTCTGAGCATGACCATGTCCAGTAATTCAGTAGTTAGAGTTTGTTCGAAAAAGGCTAAATCTAAATGTCAAAATCTAAATCTGGAGGATTGAATCCTCAGTCACATACACACACACACACACACACACACACACACACACACACACACACACACACACACACACACACACTGAATTGTGCTTCCCTGCATTTAACCCATCCTAGTATTAGGAGCAGCCCGGGGAGGAGTGTAGGCATCTCTAGGGCACCTCGGCATAGCCCAGATGCTACGGGGTGTTCCTACGCCTAGTCCCAAAAGACTAAGCTATCCTGCCGGCTATGGTTCAGGGCGAGGTTCTGGTTATCTTCTATGCATGTATACACACTTCTATACAATGACCAAAACTATACTATTTATGCTTTTTGAATGATTCGACTTTTTAACGAAGAAAACCCTAGAACACCCTAGCAAACCCCTAGAACACCCTTGCAAACCAACAAGAACACCCAGGAAGCAACATATAACACCCGCCACAAGAGCAGCTACCATCAACCTGCAGCACCACTTCTGTCCATTAAGGTGATAAGGGTCACTCTAAGGGTCACTCTAAGGGTCACTCTAAGGGTCACTCTAAGGGTCATCATTTCCATTATACCAGAGTACTAAACACATTATTTTTGGCAAGCTGCACACAATAATTCTCATGTCAGGACGGCAGAGTCCCTCGCCAGCTTCCGCAAGAGACTCAAGACCCACCTGTTCAGAGTCCACCTGGACTCTCCTTTGTGAAACCCCTAAACTTGCTTAAGTCCTGACATTAATAGCTCTTAGCATGTTGTATATGTTAGCAAGTGTATGTCCTTAATGTTGTTAACACGCTCTTATCACAGCTACTTAAGCAGGTGACCTGGCAGTACCAAATTGTGTTATTCATCTTGTCAATATGAATACTTGTGAACTGCTGTATTTATATGTTTGCGTACCCCAGTGTTATGCTATTGTCTGCTTCAACTAATGTACACCTTGTAAGTCGCTTTGGATAAAAGCGTCTGCCAAATGCCCTAAATGTAAATGTAAATGTAATAATTTCTTCAGAAATTGTGCCTTTTCCAGTTAACATTTATTTGAATGTGGCACATTTCAAGATTCATGATTCAAGATTCAACATTTTTAGTACAATTTTAAGTACAATGGAATGCTCACTTTCTCCCCATTCCCTCCATTTGTATTGTAACTCTGTAAATAATGAATTATATTACACAATACAAATGTAACAAAGTACAACTTATTGAAATATCATTCATGAATTGTGCCACAGGACGGCAGAGTCCCTCGTCAGCTTCCGCAAGAGACTCAAGACCCACCTGTTCAGAGTCCACCTGGACTCTCCATGAACCCTGCTTTTCCTTTGTGAACCCCTAACTTGCTTAAGTCCTGACATTAATAGCTCTTGGCATGTTGTATATTCTAGCAAGTGTATATCCTTAATGTTGATAACACGCTCTTATCACAGCTACTTAAGCAGGTGACCTGGCAGTACCAAATTGTGTTATTCATCTTGTTAATATGAATACTTGTGAACTGCTCTATTTTTATGTTTGCATACCTCAGTGTTATGCTATTGTCTGCTTCAACTAATGTACACCTTGTAAGTCGCTTTGGATAAAAGCGTCTGCCAAATGCCCTAAATGTAAATGTAAATGTAAATATGCCATCTTAAACAATGTAGTCTTCACCAATTTGACCCATCGTCTGGCATAGCATAATCTGCCTCTGTAGGATATAGTTTAAGAATACCAATGAGAATCTTGATTTATGATGCTCTTGTCAGTAAGTTAGCTGGCAAAGTCTCACATACATACACACGCGGGTTTATGTAGTACACATACATACATCATACATCTCACATACATACATACATTTTAAGGACAGAATAAATGCCATATGTGTGACTCTGTCACTAACCATCAAAACATTGAGTTGTGTTTATTCCACATCTACATCTGTAACATATGCATTGTATCAAGGATAACATTCTGTTGGCTCGTCATCATTTAGAGACGCAGACCGATCTGCTGCATTCATTTCGGAAATTAAAGACAGCATTCTGTGATGATTTAGTAGAAGAAAATCAAACGGTCCAAGTTGTAACGGATGGCAGCGGCAGCCAATGAAAGACGGCTTGTCAGATGAAAGCCCTCCCCCATTGGGTCGGTGCCATAGCTGTGTCACGCCTGACACTGTGACTTTGGAAATGATACAGGAAGACAGAAGTTTAACACTTTCAACGGTGGTGCCTTTCATCACAATAGTGACTTTGAAGATGAATAATGAAAACGTTCCACTTTTTAAATGAGATTTGACAAACAGTGCCGGATATTTTGAAATACCAATTTATTTTCCCATCATCACACTTAAATAGAAGAAACAATGGAGCCTTTAAATGAGGACACAGTCACGTTGATTCTTGGTTGGCTACCATGGTGCCTGCTAAGCCGGGACCTGCTAGGAGTTAGCCAAGTGCTTTAGTGCTAATAAAAGCAAGCTGTGTGAACAGCAGACTAGCCAGAGGGTTATTTATTATATTTTTTATTTTTTAACCAAGCTAATGGGGCTCCAGGAAGGAGGTCTTTAGCACATTCGCTGGGCAATGCGATCGCAGGGACAGCGCACATTGCGTGCGAAACACTTCACCAAAACCATGATAGACAGCAGGAACAGCTGACAGGTCTGGTGGGACCGGAACAAATCCCGGTGGAGCGACTTCGACGAGCCCTGGCAGACAGCAGACAGTGGGATAAGAAGAACACACTCCAGCCGTTGAGTTCTAACCAGGATCTAGGACCAGGACCAGGATCTAGGACCAGGACTAGAGCAGAGTTGGGGCGGTCATGGCATACAACCATCATATTGCCACGTGGTCAACAACAACAACAAAGCTAGCCACCTCTCTTCCCGTATCCAACCTGGTCTTGCACCTGCTAGCAGCTCCCTATTTAGCCACTGTTAATTATAGGGTAGCCCAAATACATTTTTTGGTAGAAATAATAATATCCTTTGGTCAACATTACAAGTACGACTTCAAGCACCACGCGTACCTTAGCGTGCGGTGTTCCCCCTCCCCTCCAGCGGAAGGCGGAACATTTGGAAAGGGCTGAACATGAAAGGTTTTTTGTGTAGAAATAGCACAATCCACCCATGGTTTCTTTGATAAAACAAGCCCAAATATAATCTTACTTGGACCTTCAGGTGTATTAATGCCATTCTAAAAGAGTGGGTATTGAGCTGTAATACAAAGGAACTCCTTTTTTATATAAAAAATAAATAAGAAATCTGGGGGCTTGCGATGTTGGCTTGCGTGCCTCAGTCAGATGCGTGCGGCGCGAAGAAACTATTGTTTAAAAAGTGAAAGCGACCCCCCGCTGCTGCAGGCAGCTTCTATTACTGTTTGCATCATTGGACACATGGGGAGAGGACCTTTTTTCCTCCTTCTGAGGATGAGTTCACGAGTTCTGCGTTTCATAAAATTGTCCAGTTAAGCGCGACAGATCATGTGACTCCTGGCTGGTGGAGGGTGTCTCAAAAAAACGTCACAAAAGACCAAACAGCAGTGTTGTCCCTAACCCTAACCCTCAATACTCAAGACCTAATGCTTGAGAGTAGTGAGGTGGCAAGACTGTCCTGAATGTCTTAATCCTTGGCCCACACGGCATGCGACAATGTTTTGCAAGCGCTTTTCAATGTATACGTATGTGCCACCCACTCAATGAGAGGACAATAGAGGGCAGTTCTATAGTCAACGTGTGCAACGTCTGTGGAAAATAGAGTCGCCAGCTATGTTTTGTGTGCTATTGGAGTGGAATACACTTTTCAAAAGTGAAGTCATTAACGCTTATCGCTGTCACTGTCGCGCCTTCGTTGTAGATGTACACAGAAGGGCTCTGCCAGAGTGCTGCCAGGGTGGCATTGATGTTGAAGACATCTGGTTGTGTTGCTTACACGCATGCAGGCGTTCTGATGGAGAAACGCCTGATCCTCCGCCGGCTCCTTAATGCCATGGCTCTGTAATCACTGTAAGTCGCATTGGCTCAAGGCATCTTCTAAATGGCTCAGTAGCATCTTTACATGTCAGCGCATCTTTGCTGATGACTGCAAAGACAGTAGCACCTCAGGTGTTTACATAAGTACGTATGTCAGCAGCTTTGACTTTAGCTCTGAAACTGGTAGTCACTGAAACTCGCTGGTGCTCACCTCATAACCATCACTGCCCCCCTTCCCCACTGTGGAGCGTCTACAACTACTGGCTTTTAGAGATGTTTATTTTATATTCTATTTTTTCCTAGATCTGCTTTGTTATTTTGTTTGCGTCGTTGATTTCTGTTTCTTTGGTTTGTTGTGGTTGTTGTTGTTGTTGTTGTTGTTGTTGTTGTTGTTGTTGTTGTTGTTGTTGTTGTTGTTGTATTGAGCCAGAGCTTCACGTTCCATTCTGGTTAGAATCAGCAAGTTTTGGGGGTGGGGGGGGGGGGGGGGGGGTTTCACTATTACCTCCCCATCTTCAAACACAGGTCCAGAAGGTTCTCTTTGTTCACCGTGTTATACAACATACGCTCAAACTCCTCCCAAGCTAGCGTTCCTTGTTTAAGCCAGCCAGCCATCTGAA
>CM051009.1:26991978-26994478 GCA_027704905.1 Muraenolepis orangiensis
TTATTGGTCACATACATGCACTTTCAGTGACATTTGTTCCTTTGCATTTAACCAAATATCATATTAGGAGCAGTGGGCAGCTATTTATATCAACAGCACCCAGGGAGCAGTGTGTAGGGGGTCTGGTGCCTTGCTCTAAGGGCACATCGGCAGTGCCCAGGTGTTTCGGGGACTTGAACCATGCGACCTTCCGGTTCCCAAGCCCAAGTCCAAACAGACAGAGCTACTGCCGCCCCTTTGTGAGCATGGAAACACATGCTCATGTTTCAACAAAGGAGTATTGCAGTAGTCCAGCCGTGGGAGATGACAACCACACATTGTAATGGACCAATCTTCATGATCAAGATTCAACCTCAAGATGTTTTGAATATGCCATTTGTTGTGTGTGGAATGCTTACTCCCCATCCCCTCCCGCAGTATGAATTTAAACAACAATATTAAACTATGCTATAAACAACCGTCCCCGGGAACCATCACCTTATCGTGGTGGAAAGGTTTTTCTGTTAATATCTTAATTTTTCCCTCATAGTTTTAAAATCCATTTAACCAGACTTTGGTCGGGGCTTGGGTCTTGTCCGATTAAAGCTCTAATGCACACTAGCTCGTTCCCATGCAGGCGCGCATACACACATTCAGTACATTACATACACTACTGGAGCGGCAGTATAGGTAGAGCGGTCGCCTCAAAACCGGAAGGTTGCTGTTTCGATCTCCGGCTCCTCCTAGCAAGTTCTTAGGTCTCTCCCTGTTCTCTGTTCTTCAATAATTTTCTTCTCTCTAAATGGTCTTTATGGTTCTTGGATCTCTCTCTCTGGTTTCTCTTGTCTCTCTGGTCTCTCTCTGGTCTCTCTCTGGTCTCTCTCTCTCTGGTCTCTCTCTCTCTCTCTCTCTCTCTCTCTCTCTCTCTCTCTCTCTCTCTCTCTCTCTCTCTCTCTCTCTCAAAAAGTGGTGTGTGATTCAGACCAACAACAGGAGGTGATTAACATTAGCCTGAATCGCAGAAATTAAAGGGACACCCATGTAATTGGGGGAAGCATCACCTAGCTCGAGGCTTAAGGTTTTCTCTCATGTACTCTAGCCCCCCCCCCTCCCTCCTCCTCCTTGTAAGGCTTTCTCATTTTATTGACTGTAAATCTGCCTCTCTGTCATAATTTCATCTTCTCTTCCAGTCGTTTTACCGTCCTCATCCAGGGATAATAAATCATATCAGCGAAATCACGCAACTGGAAGAACTATTCTCTATCTCTCTCCTCCTCCTCCTCCTCCTCCTCCTCCTCCTCCTCCTCCTCCTCCTCCTCCTCCTCCTCCTCCTCCTCCTCCTCCTCCTCCTCATCCAACACACTGCAAGAGAAAGCAAGCGGGATAGATTGTTTTGATATATACGTAGGACCTGGTGAATCACGCAATATTGTATTGAATTGTCATTGCGTGTATCATATCACATCCATTCATATTGTATGATCGTATGATGCCATGTATCCCATTGGTATTCACATTGTATAATGTCACATTGTATCGTATGATGTCATAACATATCACCATATCATCATTATCATCGTATTAATCATACACACACACACACACACACACACACACACACACACACACACACACACACACACACACACACACACACACACACACACACACACACACACACACACACACACATATACATATATTGTATGTAGCATAACACTTAATTATATTTATACGTGACCTTATTTAATTTTTTATAGTTTCTGGATGGTATATTTGCACACATTTATCTCAACTCATTGTAAATACTGTTGCATTGACCTTTATATATATTTTATATTCTATTTTGCGAAATTTCTGCATGGCACTGCCACTTTCATCTCAGTGGAGCGTGTGTGTGGTGGGTGGCTGGTTTAAGCAGCCTCACCTTTCCCCAGTCAGGCTGATTACTCTATGACTGGTGATGGCTGCACACCTGTGGGTCCTTGTTAATCAAGGCCCCACAGGTCAAACCAGCCACCACACACCAACACACACACACACACACACACACACACACACACACACACACACACACACACACACACACACTCGGTGGTAAGAGCTTGTATGTACCAACTACTCTGTTCACTATGATTCAAAACTCTGCAATAAACCGGATTCCTCGTTCAACCTGTGTCCTTGTCCTCTGGAGGATCCCTCAAGCAGCCCTTGTAATGGCTGGTGGCAGCGTCATCTGCTTCAGTGACAAATAAAGCTCTTGAATCCTGAACCTCGAATCATATAAAAATAATAAAAAACTTAATAAAAAACAATAGAAATGGCGGTTTGAGCTAAACGCTCCAACGCTACACTGCACAGCGTCGGACGAGGTGGCGACCCCCTATCACCACCGGCCTTGGGGCTGGCGTTAAAAGGTTGTTAAAAGGTCAAAGGTCACACGGAGGACCAGGACGGAGTCACGGACATCGGGAGGCTGCGGCGTGCCGTCTGGCCATGCGTTTGCGGCCACTGCGCTCAA
>CM051009.1:26999478-27011978 GCA_027704905.1 Muraenolepis orangiensis
TACACAGTAACAAAAACAATTAAATAAAAGAACAATAAAGTGACAGGCGGATGATTTGAATTGTTCGGCGATTGCTTTCCCAAACCACTTCCCATCATGGTGGACTCCGGTGTCACGTCGCTGGGGTCCTCAGCGGTACACCCGCCAAGCCTGAAGTCCATTGGATGAGCCCTGGTTAAGGAGCAGACAGGACATGCATACAGAGACTCCTATCGCTATTGGCTAAGGTGGTCAACAATGACCTTATGTGTTCACCGTGTTTGTGTGTGAATTTGATACTTTTTGCACGCAATTCTCATTGAAGGCATGTGTTCATATTGTCAATCTACAATCTACCGTCTGTTTGAAGCTCATTGGAGGATCTGACTTTGAGGGCCGCATGATGGTATAGTGTTATAGTATAGTGTTGTGCAGTATAAGTATTGATTTAGTATAGTGTTGTATAGTATAAGTATAGTACATAGTATAGTATATAGTGTGTAATGGTAGGAAATTCGTACTGCGGGAGGGAATGGAGAATAATTCCCATTGTTCTTGTTGCATATATCAAATAAAAAACATCTTGAATCTTGAATGATCTAACCTTTAAGAAGGCTAGAAGGCTAGATGGCCGGAGGGCCTTAAAAACTCAGTGGAGGTGGTGGTGGTGGTGGCGGTGGAGGTGGTGGTGGTGGTGGAGGTGGAGGTGGAGGTGGTGGTGGTGGTGGAGGTGGAGGTGGTGGTGGTGGTGGTGGTGGTGGTGGTGGCGGTGGAGGTGGTGGTGGTGGTGGAGGTGGAGGTGGTGGTGGTGGTGGTGGCGGTGGAGGTGGTGGTGGTGGTGGAGGTGGAGGTGGTGGTGGTGGTGGAGGTGGTGGTGGTGTTGGTGGGTGGCGGGAAATCAGTTATATGAAAAATGAGACGTCCGACCAAAGAGACATTTTAACGTTTAAACAAAGGGGCCAAAGAACAAATGGGGGTTACCTTGGTAATGGTTTGCCAATATGGGCTTAGAGATGTAAATATCGATGGGCAGATACCTCAATCTGTCTTCATACACCAGGGATCCATAGTGGTCAGAGTGGAAGATATTTCATATTTCATATTTTTTATAAATAATAATATCCCAAAACTTATAATAATACAAATATTTTTTAATAAAATATATAAATAGAAAAGATATATAAAAAAATATATATATTCTTATGGGTCCTACAATACCCTGAATGCATAGTTGGAATTTCCAGAGGCAAAAAGTGTTTGTTTGTGTATGTGTGTGTGTGTGTGTGTGTTTATGTGTGTGTGAGAGAGAGGTTATGATCCTACAAGGGATTGGTATCCAGGTCATGTGACCGTATATCCGGCTGGGATGTGATCCAGAACCTCCTGTTACCCTGACCACGTTATGTGGCTAAGGGCCAGCGGTGCTTGATGGATGAGTAGCCTAACTGGCCTCTGGCGTCCCAAGCAGTAAACAAGGGCTTTTCATTTTTCCTAACTCTATATCACGTCTGACATTGCTCTTTTGCAATGGCTCTCACTATACATCCCTCACTGTACTGTATATGGAACATATGAGAAATGTCTTTCATATGTTCCATCTCAGACCGGCTTACAGACATTTGTGAGGCATATGCCCCTGATGTAACCATTTAAAACAGCTAATGGCAATGAAGGCGTATGGATAAATCATGTGTGACATCATAAGACATCATGCATTTCTTGCAAAACCGGTTACCCGGTTACAAGGAGGGTAGATGTGTGGAAGCACTTGGGGCGGTTGAACACCAGGCGAGCTGCAGCTTTCTGAATGAGCTCCAGGGGCCTGATGGCAAATGCCAGGGCGCCAGTAAGGATGGAATTGCAGTAGTCCAGCCGGGAGATGACAAGAGCCTGGATGAGCACCTGGATGAGCAGCTGCGCAGCCTTTTCAGTGAGAAAAGGCCGAATCCATCTGATGTTGTAGAGGAGGAATCTGCAGGAGCGTGTCACCGATGCAATGTTTGCCGAGAACGACAGTTGGTCGTCCAGGGTCACACCCAGATTCCTTGCGGTCCGATTAGCTGTCACCACAGCATCATCAATGGTGACAGCCAGGTCTCAGTGCGGACAGCCCTTTGCTGGGAAGAACACTAGCTCAGTCTTGTCCAGGTTGAGCTTTAGGTGGTGCATCGACATCCACTTTGAGATGTCTGCTAAGCACACGGCAATGCGTGTTTCCACTTTTCCACACCAGTTGGGTGTGGTCAGCATAGCAGTGGTAGGATAAGTCATGGGAGTGGATAACAGCACCAAGGGACGTTGTGTAGAGGGAGAAGAGAAGAGGACCCAGGACCGATCCTTGTGGAACCCCAGTAGTCAGTCGGCGTGGTTCCGACACAGACCCTCCCAGTGCCACCTGGTAGGAGCGACGCGTCAGGTAGGATGCAAACAAGGAGAGAGCAGAGCCCGAGACACCCATCCCCTCAAGGGTGGAGAGGAGAATCTGGTGGTTCACAGTGTCAAATGCTGCAGACAGGTCCAGGAGTATCAGGACCGAGGAGAGCGAATTTGCTCTAGCAACATGGGGCGACTCAGTTACTGCCAGAAGGGCATTTTCTGTCGAGTGACCTGCCATAAAACCAGATTGGTGGGGATCCAATAGGCAGTTCTGGTGGAGATATACGGACAATTGGTTAAAGGACAATTGGTTAACCATACAGTTTGTTTTGTTTTTGTATCATGTATTAAACCCATCCTAGAATAAAGAGCAGTGGGCAGCTATTTTTAATACAGGGGTCTGGTGCCTTGCTCAAGGGCACCTCGGCAGCACCCAGGAGACAAACCGGGCACCCTTTTTCCAAGTACCAGTTGCCACTCCGTACTTGGTCCATTTTTTCGGAGACTTAAACCGGTGCCCCTCCGGTTCCCAAGCCAAGTCCCAACAGACGGAGCTACTGCCTCTCCCTATAAAATAAGCCGAGAAAAATATACGAGACAATTGAGATGTGACTGGTGCTTATTATGGGGGCTAGCACACTAAAACCAGGCTTCACCATGGCTGCACAATTCCACCTATGGGGACAATTACGATGGCCCGCTAAAGGTGCAGCGAAACATCTGAGACAATGCGCACTGTGAGTATCAATGACATATCCCTGTTAAAGACCCCCCATTGTATCAAGCAGGCGTGAGCTGGGATTGCTCACTAAAAGTCAGTTGTGAGATCTCTCGGCTTGTGACACAAAGAGAAGTCACAAGAAACAGCACCAGAAAAATGAAAAAATATGTCAAAACCAGAAAATATGTCAAAATAGTGTTTAAATTAGACCCTCTCTCTATTTCTCTTTCTCTTACTCTCTTACTCTCTCTCTCGCGCTCTCTCACTCACTCAGACACACAAAAGAGACACACACATACACACACACACACATGCACACACTCACACACACACACACACACACACACACACACACACACACACACACACACACTCACACACACACACACACACACACGACAGACACAGCCACTCTTCCTGGCAGTAATATTGATGGTGTATGACCATCATGGCGGTGACTTATCTGGCTCGGGGAGATCTGCAGACTCCCTCTAGCGTCATGACAACAGACTCCCCTATAGCTCCGTGCCAGCTCCTGCGCTACTAGTCAGTGGAACCCGCCAACCTGTTGACACCAGGCCAGAGAACTAAGGTGATAGACGCACCTAACACGTCATGCACACACCAATTCATGTATACATATAAACACACACACATACATATGATGTATGTGGCAGCAGTAGCTCAGTCTGCCCCTTCTGGGCACTGCCGATGTGCCCTTTAGCAAGGCACCAGAACCGTACACTGCTTCCCCGGGCACTCTATATACAACAGCTGCCCACTGCTCCTATTGCTAGAATGGGTTAAATGCAGAGAAACAAATGTTACTGTGTGTGTGCTCTGCTGTGTACATAGTTAGTTAGTTAAGCCCTTGGCTCCTCCAGGGAGCATAGGTCATTGACGAATGTCTTCCATCTCACTCGGTTTGGGGCAAGTTTTTCAAGGTCTCCCCAGTTTTGCCCACTCAAAGAGATCTCTGCCATGACATCCCTCCTCCAACTGTTCTTGGGGCGACCTCTTTTTCTCTTCCCTTGTGGGTTCCACTTTAGGGCTTGTCGGTTGATGTTGTTGGCTGATTTCCTGAGAGTGTGTCCTATCCAGCTCCACTTTCTTTTTAGGATCTGTAGGTCAGTGGGATCCTGTCCAGTTCTCTCCCACAGGTCCACATTCCTGACTTTGTCCCTCCACCAGATGTTCAGGATCCTCCTAAGGCAGTTGTTGATGAATGTTTGCAGTCTGGTGGTTGTTTGTTGTTGGCCATGTTTCTGAACCATACGGCATAACCTGTTTCACATTGGAGTTGAAGATGCGTAGTTTGGTGTTAGTTGAGATGGTTTTGTGTCTGACTTACTGTTGTAAGTCACCTTTATTTGGGAGTTTCACAATGTGTCCCTCTGCCCATTCTCTCTTCATAGTCTTTTCCTCTTCCCAAATCCTGCCAAACAAGACGTAGAGCATGTCTGTTGATGTATTTGCATCTGCTTTAGGGCTTCTGATGTAATATTATCATGGCCAGCAGCCTTGCCACTCTTCTGTTGTTTGATTGCTGTCTTTATTTCAATTTATTTTGTTGGTCTCTCACACCTGATATTTAGTGGAGACCCAGCTTTGCGTATATTTGGTGGTTCTGCTGGTGGTGGCCTATTTAGAACATCTTGAAAGTGTTCTACCCATCTTTATAGCTGTTCTTCCAGAGTTGAGAGCATTATGCCATTCTTGTCTAGAATAGGTTTGTTGTTTTGTGTGTATTTTCCCGTCAGTTTCTTTGTGATGGCATACAGCTCCTTCATGTTTTTCTGTGCAGCTGCCTTTTCTGCCTCCAGGGCTAGCCTCTCTACCTGTTGTATCTTGCTGTGTACATGTGCGTGACCAATTAAGAGGATTCAAAATCCTCCAGATTTAAGATATATGATATAAGATGAACCCACGTACAAGCACACAGGAGGTAGAGCGGTCGCCTCACAACAGGAGGTAGAGCGGTCGCCTCACAACCGGAAGGTTGCTGGTTCGATCCCCGGCTCCTCCTAGCAAAAACTGTCGAGGTGTCCTTGAGGAAGACCCTAACCCTAACTGCTCCCCGGGCGCTGTATGAATAGCTGCCCACTGCTCCTAATACTAGGATGGGTTAAATGCAGAGAACACGTTTCACTGTATGTCTTCATGTATGTGACCAATAAAGAGGATTCAATCCTCACGATTTGTTGTTTGTTGACATATATACATACCTAGGTTGAATGCACTTATTATTAAGTCACTTTAGACAAAAGCAGCTGCTATACGAATGTGCTGTAATGTAAATAAACATACAATATGTATACAACATACATGCAGTAAATACATACATATAAACACACATTTCCATATACATATACACACACCTTCACATTGAACACATCGTTCTTGAACATAAACAATAACAGATGCACAACTGTGGGATTCTGTGTCCCACCCTTTTTATGAATATCACAGAAATACAGAGAGCAACGCCTCCTCCGGATACGACGACTGCCACTGATTGCAGACACACACACCTCTCTCTTCAGTCTACATGTATGCCAGATTCACCCTCCAGGCTAGCAGCTAGCAGGGGCTGTGGCTTAACCACCAGGTTTGGGTCATTTACTGCAGCAGCGGAATACACCTCCATCACGGCGGTCCCAGATTTACTGGCAATAATTAGCTGCGGTATTCAGCACGGCAATTAGCAGGCTTATGGCTTTGCGATCACCAGCGCAGACCGCCTGGAGGTGTGTGTGTGTGTGTGTGTGTGTGTGTGTGTGTGTGTGTGTTTGTGTGTGAGGTGTAGGGTCGAGAACAGAGGGCGATGGAAGCGTAAAATGATCTGATGTAGTGGAATGCAGGAAGATGAGTGAAGACGAGGTAGGGGAACGGTCACGGCCTCTCGTGACCTCATTTATAAATCAACAAAATTCGACAAAAACATGTTTACTTAGCAACAGTAAAACTATGATTTTTCTAAATATATTCTACGTTAAATTGATATATTTTCTTCATGCTATCTTGAGCTGGGCTCTAGCCTAGCGTTAAACAACACAACACGCTTATTTAGTTCATCGCTGATGTCGTTTTTTTCACCTTTTTGGTTTTGTTAATTTCCAAACAACACTTACTGCAGTTAAAGCTGTACTTTCTTTGTAATGACTACATTTTAAACAACACCAGCAGTTCTCCCGTGTTTTCTTAATGTCCTCTTAAAAACTAAAAAACAACTAATGTACACCTAGAGGGAACTTGAGCTTCTGGGAAAGAAGTTATTTAGCAGAAATGTTTACAGGGGAGGCCCCATCAACCGTCTACAACACAACACAGCTCAAGATGATGGTTTCTTAAAGAAGAAAGTGTGTATGTGTTTGTGTGTGTGTGTGTGTGTGTGTGTGTGTGTGTGTGTGTGTGTGTGTGTGTGTGCATGTGTATGTGTGCGTGTATGTAGGTGTGTGTGTCTGTGTTCATGTGTCTATGTGTGTGTGTCTATGTGTGTGTGTGTGTGTGTGTGTCTGTGTGCGTGTGTGTCTGTGTGCGTGTGTGTCTTTGTTTGTGTCTGTGTGTCTGTGTGTGCGTGCGTATGTGTGAGTGTGTGTCGCTGTGTGTGTGTGTCTGTGTGTGTCTGTGTGTATGTGCGTGCGTGTGTGTGTGTCTGTGTGCGTGTGTTTGTCTCGGTGTGTGTGTCTGTGTGTGTCTGTGTGTATGTGCGTGTGTGTGTGTGTGTCTGTTTTGTGTGTTTGTGCGTGTGTGTGTCTGTGTGTCTATGTGTGTGTGTGTATGTTAAATGGCAAGCCACTTTTCCATGGGGGGGGTCTTGGGCTGTGGGGGGTCTCCTGTAGAAAGACTGAATGCTCTTCAACAGTTTACCAGATGGTCATTACACACACCTTTAATGGACCAAGTGGCTTCTGGCTAGTTCCCTTACATTTGACAATAGGCATGCACACACACACACACACACATACACGCGCATGCACGCGCATGCACACGCATACACACGCACACACGTACACACAATCCACACGCACACACACACACACACACAAAAGCATACATGCAAACACACACACACACACACACACACACACAGAATATGTACGCATTGTTGTGTATTGTATATATACCTACGTATTACTGTAATAATACTGTAAATTGTACAATTCATCTGTCTATACATTTAGATTTCATTCAGTTATATTTTGTTTATACTAGTTTAGTTTAGTTTAGTTTGTTGTTATTTAGCTTTTAGGTATTAGTATATTTTGTGTGCATTTATTCCCCCTGTTTCAACTGTTGCACCTTAATTTCCCTCGGGATAAATAAAGTTATCTTGAATCTTGAATCTTGAATCTTGAACAAAGCACCCACAGAGATGCCATTGACAGATAATGGCTCTCGTATTTTCCAACGGTTAAACGCACTGAACTGTTGAAGCTAACGCTAAAGCTAACGTGCTAATGGGCAGCATGTAGCAGTTGGCTTATCCAGCAGGGATGCTTCATATAGCTGCAGATGGTATAAAATGCCTGCACACACATGTGAGCTTGTTAGCTTGTTAGCACACTAAGAGGACCAGACACAGCAATACAGAATATATTTTCTTCAGAAAGTCTGTTAGGATAAAAAATTTTTATAGAATTGCTTAGCCCATGTGTATATATCTGATACACAAATGGCCTACGTCTCGATATAATTGATATGTAGTATGCTAAACTACCGATTGTAAATCCACCTCTTTCTCAGACGGGCGTAGATTTCCATTAGCTGCCATCCGGGCAGTAACTCCGTCAGATCTTTCTCCATGTGCAGCAAAGATCAGAGAATCTCTCCCGGACCATCGCAGATCTGAGCCCAGTTTCCAATTTTCGTCGTAAGCGAGAGGTTTCTCTCTGATGTTGCCCAGCTAATGGGCACAGAGAGAGTGTGAGCACCGGCTGTAGTAGAAACCACTTTTGAGACTTTTGTTCCTCTTCCTTCGAGAGACCTTAGGGGGGGTTGCTATTCCTCTCCACAGGAAATGTGACAGAATTCTTCCGAACGCTCACGTCACTTTCATGACTCCTTTTCCTTCATCCAGCCCAAGGAGATGGATCTTCGGGCCCAGGAGTACATTTTGGCCACAACATTTAGTCATTCTGATGTCTTAGTTTCACAACACACGACTCAACCAATGGACCAATGAATATGCAATGAATAGAAACAGCAAACAGGTGCTCCTGTCTGATTCGCTGCTCTGAGCGCCACTCAAATGCCCGGACCTGACAGACACTCCCTCATCAGGATGATTGTAACAGCAAGCAGCCTACGGCATCCTAAACCACTGCAGTCTTCGGAGGAGAGGGAGGGAGGGAGGGAGGGAGGGAGGGGGGGGAAGAAGGAGAGAGGTGGAGGAAGGGATGGTAGACCTCCACCAACCCCAACTATCCCGAAGGTTAGAACTTAGAAAGATTATAATGGAGACAAACCAGACACTCTAAATATATTCTACATTAAATTGATATGCTGCTGGTCTTCCACCAGCAGCATCACATGATTTACAGCAGTTGGTACGGCAAATGAAAAGCTTTGCTAATGTCCAGACAGAGAGTTGTTCGGTCTTCAAGGACTTTGCCTCATCTGCAATTACTGCCAGAGAACTAGACTTGTGCATGGCACTGGCAACATCCTCACAAACTTGATACGAGCAAAGCTGTAATGTTGATCTTCCCAATTGGATGTTTCAGGGAAAGTAGGGGGCACCAGTAGTTTCCGTCCTATCATTTCTTCCCCCCCGGTGAAGTCTTTATCCACGTTAGCTTGAGCTCCAGCAGCAGTGACCTGAAATCCATCAGCGTGGGGCCCTGAGGCAGGAGATTCAGTCACTTGACTCCTAGATGGGATAGTTTGGTCAAAGGTGGATGGTTTTCTTTTTGTCTTTTTACAAACACTGACAGATGCCCTCGGCTGCTAAAAGGAACACAGCGACTTCTGAAAAAGCAGTGTACAAAGTACCATGGAATGCTGGAGAGTGAGGTAGAGTATGTAGTAGAGTGAGGTAGAGTATGTAGTAGAGTGAGGTAGAGTCTGTAGTAGAGTGAGGTAGAGTATGCAGTAGAGTGAGGTAGAGTATGTAGTAGAGTGAGGTAGAGTATGCAGTAGAGTGAGGTAGAGTATGTAGTAGAGTATGCAGTATAGTGAGGTAGAGTATGTAGTAGAGTGAGGTAGAGTATGCAGTAGAGTGAGGTAGAGTATGCAGTAGAGTGAGGTAGAGTATGCAGTAGAGTGAGGTAGAGTATGTAGTAGAGTGAGGTAGAGTATGTAGTAGAGTGAGGTAGAGTATGCAGTAGAGTGAGGTAGAGTATGTAGTAGAGTGAGGTAGAGTATGTAGTAGAGTGAGGTAGAGTATGCAGTAGAGTGAGGTAGAGTATGCAGTAGAGTGAGGTAGAGTATGTAGTAGAGTGAGGTAGAGTATGCAGTAGAGTGAGGTAGAGTATGTAGTACAGTGAGGTAGAGACTCTACTTGAGGAGTGAAAACAGAAGAGATGGAAGTAGGGGCTAAAGAGCTCAGTATTGAATCAAATAAACCTCAACCGTATCTCAAACATTTCGGCAGTGATTTCTGCTTGTTAGAAGTCAACGCCGGCGGTATCATCAGAGTTGTGTGTGGGTTCTCAGGTGAATTGAACCGCCTGTCAATCATTTGAATGCATTGCTTTGCTATGATACACTACACTACACTACACTACACTACACTACACTACACTACACTACACTACACTACACTACACTACACTACACTGGCTGGCTGGTCAGGCTGTCAGATCCCACTGTGCTACGGTCTGTCACTGGGATGTCAAACTGCCACCACCTTCAAAAGCAGTGCTGTTAAGAAAGCACACACACACACACACACACAGGCACGTACACACACACACAGACTCACACACAGGCACACAAACACACACACACACATACACACACACACACACACACACACACGCAAACACACACACACACACACACACACACACACACACACACACACACACACACACACACATACACCCACACACACACACACACACACACACACACACACACACACACACACACACACATACACACACACACACACACACATCCTTTCTCCTACAACAGCATTTTAGGGACAAGTTAGTTAGTAGTTGTAGTTGAAGTGTGTAGTTGTCAGATGAATTGAGAGCAGGGCTAAAGAAGTGAACATAGCGTGTTAATGACGAGTCGTTTGGCAGCCGGCCAACAGCTTAGACAGGACTGCTCTCATGAATATGCATGAGGAAAGAACCGTCATCATCATCATCGGATAGAAATAGCCTTTTTCACCTAAACGGTTCAATATTTAATGAGTATAATGCCATAAAAAAGTGTCTTATTATCTTATTCTTATCCTCCGTCAGAAAATAACCCAATCAAAAAATGATTTGCTTGTCCAATTTTATAGAAAATCCCCATTGATACTTTTGTCAATGGGGGAGTGTGTAACCTATTTAGTAGTGGAGAATCTTCTTATTAGAACATCTTTGAACTTTGGTTAAACTCTGCATCCATTTCCTCACTTTAGATCCACAGCCCACAGCCAACTTGTATTGTTATTGTTAAAATGTATTTCAAATAATTTAAGGCGATGCAACTGAGGCTGATTGACTTGAATGTTTCTTTCAATACTGCATTAATGAAGTGTTCCACTTGTGATTTCACTCCTCTAGGGTAACACTAATGGCTCATAGAACTAGTCTTATTTCACACCATCTGGGGAACATCAGTTATTTCCAAAGCCTGGCCGTGTGCTGTTCAGTCAATGTGCTGTAGCAGTGGGTGCCATTAAAAAATCATATTATTCAATAAATAAAAAGGAACGGGGAAGATTTAACAATCAAATGCTAGTGGTATTAATCATGAGGTCCACTTAAACAAAGCTAAACAATTGTGCAAATCGTTCATCATCGCTGCGGAGAAACGTTTATTAAAATGTTATGTTGCTTCCCCCCCCCCCTGTCCCACCTGATAAATGTCTCTGATGAATAGACGTTGTCATCCATTAAAAAGATGAAGCAATGAAGTTTGAGATGGTCACAGTGATTTATAATTGATAATGTACTTACAGATAACTCAATTCTATGGTCTCCCAACAGATCCTGATCACCATCGAGAACACCCAAGTCTCCCCCTCAACCACAACAAGAGACCTTGGTGTGGTGGTAGATGACCAGCTGTCCTGCAATGCCAACGTCACCGTGGTGGCCCGATCTTGCAGAATTGCCCCCTCCTACTGCAACTCTCTCCTGGCGGGACTCCCCGCCTCTGCAACCAAGCCCCTCCAACGCATCCAGAATGCAGCAGCACGCCTGGTATTCAACCTACCAAAATGCTCCCACGTGACCTCTCTCTTCCAAATCTCCACTGGCTTCCGGTAAATGCTTGCATCAAGTTCAAGACTCTGGTACTGACCTTCAGGGCAGTCAATGGAACTGCCCCAACCTACCTCCAAACGTTGGTCAAGCCCTACATCCCAGCCAGAGCGCTCCGCTCAACTTCTGCCAGGCGACTTGGTCGACCTTCACTGAAAACAACCAAGCATCGCTCTTCCAAGACCCAGCTCTTCACGGCTCTGGCTCCACAGTGGTGGAATGAACTCCCGTCTCATGTCAGGACGGCAGAGTCCCTCGCCAGCTTCTGCAAGAGACTCCAGACCCACCTGTTCAGAGTCCACCTGGACTCTCCATGAACCCTCTTTCTCCTTTGTGAACCCATAACTTGCTTAAGTCCAGACATTTATAGCTCTTAGCATGTTGTATATTCTAGCAAGTGCATATCCTTAATGTTGATAACACGCTCTTATCACAGCTACTTAAGCAGGTGACCTGGCAGTACCAAATTGTGTTATTCATCTTGTTAATATGAATGCTTGTGAACTGCTCTATTTTTAAGTTGGCGTACCTCAGTGTTATGCTATTGTCTGCTTCAACAAATGTACTCCTTGTAAGGCGAAGAAACTTTGTTTCTTTGCCTGCCAGAATTTTTCATCTTTATATTAAACTTGAGACCAAAACAGGGCCTATGGTTTGGGTCCAACACAAAGTTTGTTCGCTTAAATATCCAAACCCGATCCGACAATAGCTAAAGATTTAGACATTTACAACTGTAACACAGAAATTGACCCCCCGGCTCCAATGACATTTTTAATGTGAAAAACGACTGGTACATATATTGAACCAGCCTTTTAGGAAGAGGCAGGGCTTCAGGAAGACCTTGGCTTGTTATCGTGACGATATCTCTCCCCGGCCATGTTTATATACAACGTGTTCGTGTACGTGTTTATTTGCATAAAGAGTGGGGAAAGTTAGATCGGATCTCAAGTCTCACATTCTTGGTTCAAGTTTCAAGATTTACGATTATTTACTTG
>CM051009.1:27019376-27031876 GCA_027704905.1 Muraenolepis orangiensis
TAAATTGGCACTTTCGGACCCGCACAGCCGGGGGTCCGTAGAAAGGTGCGCGAGGTTGGCAGGGGGGACGGGGCAGCTCATCGGGTGTGTTGACAGCTACCGCGCTGGTGGGGGGGGGCGGGGGTCGTTTGGTGGGGGGGGGGGGCGGGGGGGGGGGTCGTCTGTGGTGTGGTGAGGGGTTAGGGCTGGGGTGGGGGGTGGGTGGGTGGTGTTGACGGGGCCTCTCTGTTTGTTGGCTCCTCTTACCGTGTGTACAGAACCCGTTATGAGTGTGTTGTGCATGTCTCTCTCTCTCTTCTCTCCATCTCTCTCTGCTCTCTCTCTCTCTCTCTCTCTCTCTTCTTAGTTCTCTATCTCTCTCTCTCTCTTCTTCTCTCTCTCTCCCTCCCTTCTCCCTCTTCTCCCTCTCTCGCTTTACCCATAGCAAGTGCTGTGTAGCCAATGGGGGTAGGAATTCATTATAGATTGCAAATTAGTGTGTGTGTGTGTGTGTTCGTGGGTGTGTTTTTTTTTGCAAGGGGAGAGGCAAGGAGGGAATGAAGGAAAGTGGGGAGAGGGGGGGAGAGGGGAGAGGAGAGAGATGGGAGGAAGGGAAAACACACCACAAACACGCAAACAAACAACACACACATTACACCCGACACAGCAAGTCAAGTTTTTTCTTCTTGTCTTGCTTGCCACCGTGCACATAATAGTTTGGTGACAGATCCCATCAGACTCTCTATAAACTCATCTACCTGGCGGTGGGGCGGTGTTGGAGAGCAGAGGGACAGTGGAGACTCAGTGACCGTGGAGGTCAACAGCTCTGTGTTATATTTTTTTTGGTCAACGCACTCGTAACTCCTTGTCACTGTCATTTTTGCACGTGTAAATTCAATTTCACCTTTCACTCTTTAACATTTTCACACTTTTTCAGGAATTCATCCTGATGTTATTATTAGTATTGTATTACTGCCCATTTGCCCCTAACGGCATCAAAGTGGCCTACAGAGATATAGACCTTTTCAATGATTTTTTTTTACGACAGAGTCCAGGCAAGGCTCTAGAGCTAGGAGTTTTTACCTATTGACCGTACTTTTATATTTTAGATCGCACCATAGTTTTGTACTTTATAATTTAATATTTACATTTCACTAGGCTTTCCATATAAATGTTTTCCCACAAGTCTCTTAACGGAGGAGGGGTTAAGAGACACACAAAAACCACACAAGACATAGAAGGGCAAACAGCTAAGGCACAATGCAAAAAATAAAAATGATTTAAAATAGGAAAGAAAAAGGAGCCAGTGTGAATGGAGGGGAAAAGGGATGTGTCAGAGGGTTTAAGGAGTTAAAGGCCACCCCCCATGGTGTGAATAGCAATGAGCATAGCATAGAGTTTTCAAGGGAGTTATTTTGAAAATGTCCAGGGAGGCTGAGGTGTTGTTGCGGATTCTCCCAGAGGGTGAGGACCTGCGACCGATGTGTGAGGGCCGGGAATGTTTTGACCAGGAAGAGCAGGCCCGGTTTTCTGCAGGCGGACCGCAGACGACCACCGGCAGGGGTATAGGTGTGGAGGGCGGTCTGGGCTGTTTTTTAAAAAACACAAAAACCCAAAAAAAACAAACCAAAAAAAAAAAAACAAAAAAAACCGGGGGGGTAAGGGGAAAGGAGAGGCTTCTTGTAGGGGGGGGCTTTGAAGAGGAGCACATTTGTATTTTATGCAGAAAGAACTTGACCAGGAGCCAAAGTTGAGGATAGATGGAGGGTGGGGTTGATGTGCAGGCCAGCAGAGAGCTTGGTGCGGGTTGAGTAACCAGGTGGAGAGAAGTTGTGAGTACGTGGCGGCTGACTGAGGTTCTGGACATACGGGAGCCTATCTAGGGCCTGCGGGAAACTGGGGAACCCTGGAACAGGGGACTCCATTGCAGTAGTAGTCCAGGCGGGAGGAAGGTGATGATGATTTTGCCACAGATTTTGATGACATCCAGTTTTTACGTTCATGCAAGGCAGGTGGTTGACAAGATATATTAGGGGGGTAGCGGGGTTGGATGGTTTGGTGCTGGACGAGATAAACATAAGTCTCATCCGTGTTGTAGGGAGTGGAAGCTGAAGACCATCGGTTAGGGGGATGATTTTTGACCTAAAGCAAGGAGCATGTAGGAGGAGAGATACATGTAAAGTAAAAATGGTTGAAGAAGGAAGTGAAGAGGAGGGGCCAAAAACAGCACACAGCCCTGAAGGCCCGCCTTGGTCTGCACTGGGGCCGTGGGGGGAAGCGAGAACTGTGGAGAATGCAGTCACTGATGTTGGTCACGTACTGATTCCGCCTCGCAGAGGTAACCTCGTCGGACGAGGTAAAGTGTTACCTTACTGCGACTCCTACCTCCACCTTACCCCACCTTCACATCACACCACTCCACTCTACAGTCCCCCTGGCTCATCAGCAGCGCACCGAGCACATTACAGTTCAACCATTCATCTCCCGACAAGAGGCTGGTCTACACTTCCTGGTTCATTGCAAAGTTCATGCCATACCTACCGAGGAACTAACGCATCACAACTTGATTTGAATTGATCTTGGGATAAGATCTGCTTAAAATTTTTTTATGTCCTTGGATTGCCCTTGATCCATTTTTTTTGTGGACACCCAGATTTGAAACCTACCGCACACATAACCAAATAAACCTGCCTGTGGATTTTTTGAACTTTTACTCTCTACCTCCTGAGTTGTGCCTATTTGGGTCCCAAATTCAACCCTACAGGTACACTCAATCCAGGAAAAGAGCGGGGCCATGTCGTTGAGGCCGAGTGCGGGGTACGGGACCGGACGGTTTTGAGGACGAGCTGCGGGGGGAGGACAAATTTCATTTTGTGTCAAATTGTTGATAGTGCAGCGCGCTACGGCATAATCGTTTTGACCCTGTAATGGTGTCTCATTCATGCAGGCCTGTCACCTCCTTTAAAGCAAGTGTCTTGGCAGGATAATACGAAAGTGTGCAACAATTAGCTTAACGTTTTATTTTTTAGTCACTTTCATCATGTGTACGTCAACTGTTTAGCATTCTTAGCGGGTGGTAACATAACATAACTTTGATCCTGTTGAATCAGCTGAACTGTGGAGGGTTAATGGAAGAGAAATTATTGGAAATTAGCCATAATTAAAATTGCTCTATTAAAATATATACACGGAGCTGTTGTGTGTGTGTGTGTAGTGTGTGTGTGTGTGTGCGTGGGTGTCGCCTTCGTGTGTGTGTGTGGTGTGTTGCTGTTGTGTGTGTGATTATTAATGATGCTTTGAGTGAGGTTTTGAGGTGGTTTTTCTTTAAGGGCACTTTGTTGACATAATTAACTTTCGGCATTCATTCAACCTTTAAAGCTGAGAGAGAGAGAGCGAGAGGAGGACGGAGAGAGTCTGAGAGCGAGACGACAGGGGATGGCGGAGATGAGACGAAGAATGGAGAGAGAGATTGGGGAAATGAGAGGAAGATGTGAGCGAGGATTCGAGGGCGGACGGGTGGAGGAAGTGCGAAGTTGAAGGGGAGGGGGAGGTGAGGAGGAGGAGACCAGGCGGGGAGCGAGGGGGATGAGGGAGGGACGAGGACAGAGATTTTCGGAGAGAGTTAGACGGATGGGAGGAGTGGGGGAGAGATGATGAGAGAGAGAGAGAGGAGAGACAACGTGTCACGGTTACGGTGGTTGGCAGGGGGCGTGGCCTAGGCCACAGTGCGCTGGTGGCGCACACACTCCTGTCAACAATCACGTTGGTTGGCAGGGGGCGTGGCCTAGCAGCAGTGCGCTGGCCACAACACACACACCACACACACCTGGACTCAATTTCCCCCCGTGTCATTTGTTGATCACCTCACCTGGGGTTTGGTATCTCTACGTTTGGTCTTTCCTTTACCCCAGCGTGAGGTCGGTTAACTATTATTATTCACGTATGTTCTCCCATCTGGTACCCATCGCCTGCTGCAAAACTACCTGCCCGGTACGGTACTACCGCACCCGGATTACCCCCGGGTACAGACTTCTTCCCCCTTTGTCCCGGACTACCCGCCGGTAACTCCGCCGGATCGGCTCCCTGTGCACCCTTGTGTTTTGTCGTGTTTGGAAATAAAACCGTTCTGGTATCACTCTCCACCTGTCGGCTAGTCTGCGTTCGGGGTTCCAACCCACTCCCTCTCTTCAGTGACAGAAACAACCTCACCAATTATGGACCCGGCGACCTCGACGAGAAGTGGGGCCAAATTATGCCGGGTGATGCGGGGACGACCGGGATGGGGCCCATTGCCTGGGACCACGGCCTCTCTCGAGCGCGTAGAGCGAATCGAAAGCTCGGCGGGGGCGCGTATGCTCAGATGGTTCGGGTTTCAGATCACAGATCCCAGGCGCTGCGGGAGCGAAGCAGGAGTGGGAGGAAAAGGGGAAGCGTGGGAAAAGGCCCCGGGTTTATTGGGCCAACCTGGGGCCCCGCCTCGTCCGTGGACCAGTGTCAGCTCGTTGTGGAGTCCCTGATCGCCCAAGTCTACGGGACAGGCGGGTCGGGAATGGTAAGTTACCACGGTGACGTTGGAACAGGTGCGTGGAACACATGGCAACCTTCATTGCTTCCCTCATCAGGGAAGGACTCTGACGTCACGCTTCTCCCCGCCTCCTGAAGGACGTTCGCTCCCGCAACCCGCCCGCTTGAGGATTCGTTTCCGCTCCGCATTCGCGCTGAGGACGTCGCTCCAGCATTCGCCTGAGGGACGTCGCTCCGCATTCGCCCGAGGGGGACGGCGCTCCAGCCATCCGGCGGAGGGACGTCGCTCCGCATCTGCCCTCGGAGGACGTCTGCTCCGCAACCCGGCTTCGAGGACGCCGACCTCCGCATTCGCCGGGTGAGGACGGTCGGCTCCCGCATTTCTCGCCTGAGGGACATCGCTCCGCATCCGCCTGAGGACGTCGCTCCGCATCCGGGCTGACGACGCCGCTCCGCACCCGGCTGACGACGTCGCTCCGCACCCGGCTCTGACGACGCCGCTCCGCACCCGGCTGACGACGCCGCTCCGCACCCGGGCTGACGACGTCGCTCCGCACCCGGCTGACGACGCCCGCTCCGCACCCGGCTGACGACGTCGCTCCGCACCCGGCTGACGACGCCGCTCCGCACCCCGGCTGAGGACGGTTGCTCCGCACACCGTTCGAGGACGTCGCTCCACACCGCCCTGAGGACGTCGCTCCGCACTCGCCTGAGGACGTCGCTCCGCACTCGCCTGAGGACGTCGCTCGCACCCCGTCTGCTGCGGCGTACCCTGCTGACGACGTCACGCAGCCCCCGTCTGCTGCGCCGTACCCGCCTGACGACGTCACGCAGCCCCCGTCTGCTGACGCCGCGCCGGATCCGCCCGACGACGTCACGCAGTCTGCTGACGCACGCGCCGTACCTGCCTGATGACGTCAAGCGGCCCCCCCGTCTGCTGACGCCGGCGCCGTACCCACCTGACGATGTCACGCAACCCCCGTCTGCTGACGCGCGCCGGATCCGCCCGGACGACGTCACGCCGGATCCGCCCGACGACGTCACGCAGCCCCCGTCTGCTGACGCCGCGCCATACGGCCTGATGACGTCAAGCGGCCCCCGTCTGCTGACGCGCGCACGTACCCGCCTGGCGACGTCACGCAGCCCCCGTCAGCTGACGCCGCACCGTACCCGCCTGACGACGTCACGCAGCCCCCGTCTGCTGACGCCGCGCCGGATCCGCCACGACGACTGCACGCAGCCCCCGTCTGCTGACCGCCGCGCCATACCGGCCTGATGACGTCAAGCGGCCCCCCGTCTGCTGACGCCGGTCGCCGTACCCGCCGTGGCGACCGTCACGCAGCCCCCCGTCAGCTGACGCCGCACCCGTACCCGCCTGACGACGTCACGTTCAGCCCCCCGTCTGCTGACGCCGCGCCGGATCCGCCCGACGACGTCACGCAGCCCCCGTCTGCTGACGCCGCGCCGTACCCGCCCGACGACGTCACGCAAGCTCCCCGTCTGCTGACGCCGCGTCGCTACCCGCCGTGACGACGTCACGCAAGCCCCCGTCTGCTGACGCCGCGCCAATACCGGCCTGATGACGTCAAGCGGCCCCCCGTCCGCTGACGCCCGCGCCGGTACCCGCCTGACGATGTCACGGCAACCCCCGTCTGCTGACGCCACGCCGGATCCGCCCGACGATGTCACGCAACCCCGTCTGCTGACCGCCACGCCGGATCCGCCCGACGACGTCACGCAGGGCCCCGTCTGCTGACGCCGCGCCGGATCCGCCCGACGACGTCACGCAGCCCCCGTCTGCTGACGCCGCGCCGTACCCGCCTGACGACGTCACGCAGCCCCCGTCTGCAGACGCTACGCCGTACCCCGCCCGACGATGTCACGCAGCCTCCGTCTGCTGACGTCACGCAGCCCCCGTTCTGCTGACGTCACGCAGCCCCCGTCTGCTGACGTCACGCAGCCCCCCGTATGCTGACGCCGCGCCGTATCCGCCCGACGACGTCACGCGGTCCCCGGCTGTCGACTACAGAGGGGGTTCAGAGCAGACCCCTGAGGAGACCCCAGACAGAGGAGGACCCGAAGGAGACCCTTAGAGGAGGACCCCCTGGAGGAGGGTCCAGAGGAGACCTCCAGAGAGGACTCCCACCGACCTGGGCAGAAGGGGTGGCTCTCTTCCCAGGCCCCACCCGCCCACCAAATCTCCTCCACCCCCCCGGGATCATCGACTGGGACGCAGACGGTCCAGAGGGGCGGGGTTGGCCCCCGCGCCGCTACAGTCGGGACCTGTTCTTTTCCCTCAACTGCCACCGGGAACACCCCTTCAAGCCGGGATGGACGCCAGGAGGCGCCCGTTGAGGGGGGGGTACTGTCACGGTTACGGTGGTTGGCAGGGGGCGTGGCCTAGCCACGTGCGCTGGTGGCGCACACACTCCTGTCAACAATCACGTTGGTTGGCAGGGGGCGTGGCCTAGCCACGGTGCGCTGGCCACACACACACACACACACACCTGGACTCAATTTCCCCCCGTGTCATTTGTTGATCACCTCACCTGGGGTATATATACGTTGTCTTTCCTTTACCCCAGCGTGAGGTCGTTACTTTATTATTCACGTAGTTCTCCCATCTGGTACCCATCGCCTGCCAACTACCTGCGGTACTCCGCACCCGATACCCCCGGTACAGACTTCTTCCCCTGTCCCGGACTACCCGCCGGTACTCCGCGGATCGTCCTCCCTGTGCACCCTTGTGTTTTGTGTGTTTGGAAATAAAACCGTCTGGTATCACTCTCCACTTGTCGGCGTCTGCGTTCGGGGTCCAACCCACTCCCTCTCTCGTGACACAACGCATCCATCTCTGCCCGTCCCTTGCTACGTTTCTCTGCCATCTCTGCCGAGTGTCAAGTGTTACATTCAACACCTGTGGTGGCGCTTTGATATTATAATAACTGGCTATTGGACTTCCTAACCAACAGACCCGTCTGTTATGTTAGACAATCTCACCTCCTCCCAATCTCACCTCCTCCACCCTCACCCTGAACACCGGCGTCCCCCAGGACTGTGTGCTGGGCCCTCTCCTCTACTCCCTCTTCACCCAACCAAGCAGGCTTAGGAACAGCTTCTTCAGCTGTCGTCTATCTCTCTGAACTCTGTAGTACAGAGACCCCCCCCCCTCTGCTGCACAACATACAAACTCTGAACTCTGCTGACAATACCCTTTAACCATCAACGTCTTCAACGGCCTTGCACTGTATCATAACTCCGTATCCCTACCTATAGTTGACATATTTATTGTTTAACATACCTGTTTGATAATCATGAACATTTTAACTGTACTTACGTATATATATATTAATCTTCAACTGTTAATTATATATAACTACAACCCCTGCTCACTACCTGTTTATACTTCCCTTGTGTATATTTATATACCTATAATTCTGTACATATCTTTTACCTACTCCATAAGTTATTGGACAGTTATGACATATTATTCAACAACTGTACTGTCAGGGATTGGTGTCGTTGGGACCAAAAAGCAGAGAAACAGGTAGAAACAGGGTAACAAAAAATGATCTTTTAATCGCCCACAAACCCCGAAGGGTGCAAAGCATGGCAGAGCCCAACAACGTTAACGTCAAGGCAAGCAGAGGTCGGGAACAGGTTGTCGAGGGTTGAGGCAAAAGGTACAAGAACGCTGAGGCAAAAACAAGGTTGTTCATCCATCCAGGCAATGGTCAAAACACGGTGGATCAAAAAACAATGGTAAATGGACATTTATATAGCGCTTTTCTAACCAATTGTTACTCAAAGCGCTTTACATATCAAGTCTCACATTCACCCATACATTCAACCACCGACGGCGGAGTGAGCCATGCAAGGAGACAGCCAGCACGTCAGGAGCAGTCAGGGTTAGGGTGTCTCGCTCAAGGACACCTCGACAGCTTTTGCTAGGAGGAGGCGGCTGGGATCGAACCAGCAACCTTCCGGTTAGTGAGGCGACCTCTCTACCTCCTGAGCTATACTGCCGCCCTTGCGCCACAATGCGTGATACAGACGTGAGGCTTTCCGAGAATCAGTGTGACAGGTGAGGCCAGAATGACACGGCCGACAGGGAAAACCCAGAGTGGCATTCGGAACAGAGTCCAGTGACATCGAGGATCCTGGAAACCAGCGGAAATCCAGGCCTAGGTGTCACGGTCCAACCCACCTCTTCCCGGCCCTAGTCCTGGATTTCCGCTGGCTCACACACACACACACACACACACACACACACACACACACACACACACACACACACACACACACCACACACACACACACACACACACATTCTGTCGATATAGAAATACAAATTAAATGTAATTTTGGATGCGGTCAGTGAAGGACTTCATCATATCACTTCATCACAGCCCACACGTTGCTGGGATGAAGTGATGTGATGTGATTTTTTCTGTGATGACTAACACTCCCATTACCTATCCATCTCTCTATAATGTACTCATGAGCACACGTGTTTTGCAGCGTAGGTGGACTTTAAGGTGTGTATGTTCAGGAGTAAGTCATCCAGACAAATATTGAGGACAAATTCAAATTGAAGCAAACCTTTATAATTGTGTGAAAGAACAAAAAACAAAAATCGGGAAAAAAAATGTGTGGAAGCGGAAAGCCACGAGTAGCATGTTCACAATTAGCAAGGCTTCAAACACGGTGCCCGCCCACTCTCCACATCCCCTCTTCAATCACACACCTTCTCACCCTGACTTCCACATTTGACAACTCTCTTTTTAACCATCTCCGTTTTTGTTTGTGGTGTCGTTTGTCTTCCTCCGAATCGCATTAAGTTGGCACCAGCCCTTAACCGCGTTACATAACGGAGACGACACCGTTAACCGCTAGACAACAGAATCGACAACACGCCTGCTCTTTGATCGCCTTGTCTCAGCCTCTCTCCACTTTATATTAAGGAATTGGTTTAAATAAACCAGGAGGTACCCCCGTCAAGCTATCACGGTGTTTTCCTGATTTCCCGTGAAGCCGCGGTTGGCAGCTGTCAAAGCGAGGCAGAGGAAAACCTTCGCTGTGTGGCTACATCAGAGGTCTACAGTACACCTTTCATGCTATTTTGGTCTTGCAGTCACAAAGGTGTAAACCTATCACACAGCCTGACAGGTCTGTGGCTGAGGCGGGGGCTCTCAGTAAGGTTAGAAGGCCCCATGTGTTGCTGTGGTGTGTGGCTGAGGCGGGGGCTCTCAGTAAGGTTAGAAGGCCCCATGTGTTGCTGTGGTGTGTGGCTGAGGCAGGGGCTCTCAGTAAGGTTAGAAGGCCCCATGTGTTGCTGTGGTGTGTGTTGCCTTTGCGGGGTGCAGGTTTATTTCAGTATGAGGTGAGAGGTGAAAGTTCCGTGTTCGTTTAAGAGATTAAGTCCTAGCGATGATCAAGGATTTTGTTTTGATATGTTTGTTTATACGTGATTTAGGTTTTAGTAAGTAAGTAAGTAAAATTAAGTTAAATGTATTTCTAAAGCGTCACAAAGAGTCACAAAGTGATGTACAGAAGCACGTTAAAAGTAAAACACACAGAACAAAACAGGTGGACGGAATACACAGTTAAAGATGCGCTACAACAATATGAAAACAAAATAAGACACTGTGAAACAGAGTTAGCCAAACGCCTGTCTAAACAGGTATGTGGTGAGCTGCCTTTTACAGTGGTTAACAGATTCAGCCAACTTAAGGTGTGTGGGGGGGAGAGCCATCCATAGATTGGGTGATGTTGCCTGAAAGGCTCAGTCTCTCCATCAGGTCAATTAAGCGGGTAAACGTTAGTTTAACGTTAGTTTTAACGTTAGATAGTGGGTTGAGATTGTTTGACCTGAGTGAGTGTGCTGAAAAGTGAAGAGCGAAGGGTCTTTTTTTGAAGGGTTTTAGGGTATTGGTATTTAGGTGGTTGGGTTAGAGATAGTTAAGTTATATTCAGTTAAAGAAAGTTCATTTTAGGTATTATGTTAGAGTCAGGTTTAGATATTAAAGGGGTCATATTATGCACATTTTCTGGTTTCAAGTTCATGCTTGCTTTAATATTCAAAACACACATTTTTATTATAATAACTGTAACAATAGCTTTGGTTAGATCATACCTGTTGAGTCTGATACTTAAACACACAACAGTCAGGCTTTTCCCGGTATACTATGTTTATTTTCTATTATTATTTCAGATACTATATTTTAACTGTGCCATTGTCATGCATCACGGTGAACGACTGTATGTCCGTTGACTTAGGAACGTCCATAATTGTTTGAGGCCGTGCCAAACTAGCCGCTGGCCCCAGGGCATTATCCTTATGTGTTTGCTTGAAACGTTGATAGCAAACGGGGAAATAATATGGCTAAGTTACTAAGTTAAGATGTTTCAGGCAGTTCAGGAGCTGTGTTCTATGTAAGCATCTCTGGGGATGGATGATGTGACCCCTTTTAGCTGGAGATGGTTGATGGTTTGGTATTTTTTGAGATTGAACAATATTAAATTATGTTTTCTTTAGGGTCTATATCCAAGATCATGTTCAGATCAATATTATATATATTGATGTTTGTACATCCAGCAATTGTCATGCTTACTGATTAATATTTTAAGGTACTGGGCTTATCAATGCCTTTTCTATAAATAGCTGACTACGAGAAGTAGAAGGATCCAAGAAGGCAAGAAGGCTGATACTCCACAACGCCTAACAATACACCAGCCATGACCCTGCCAGAGTCCTCCGGCGACCCCGGCCGCCTCTCACCGGAGCCAGGCAGAGACCCAGCAGCCTCTCCTGGAGCCGGGCAGAGACCCTGAGCTGACAGGGAGGCTGGAGCTGCTGGCTACCGCTACACAGAGAAGCATCCCCAGAGAGCATCACTACTCTCACCTCTGCCATTTCAGCACACAGGCACATCCACATCCACGCCAGGTACACACACACACGCACACACACATAATACAGGCCCACACAAACACACTGGATGAATGGCAAGTATACACACACATTCACACACATGTATCTCACCCACACACTAACATACAGGCAAACTAAAAACTACACTCACACACATGGTGTGTGTGTGTGTGTGTGTGTGTGTGTGTGTGTGTGGATAGGACTTTCCCAGGAAGTTTGGAGTGTGTGAGGGAGAGAGAGAGTGTGGCGCTTGTTTGCATGGGCCTCCTGATACTTCGCTTAATGTTTTGTGTCAGTTTTTATTGGGATATTTTTTAGTTTTTCTTTTCACATGTTTGTTTTCACAGCGTTGCAGTTTGCCCTGTAATGGTAATGGAGGCTTTTATCCATAGCGCTTCATCAGGAGCGGTTAGGTGTCTTGCTCAAGGACACATCGACAGTTTATTTTTGCCAGTAACCATCGGGTTGTGAGGCGACCGCTCTACCTCCTGAGCTATCCTGCCGCCTGTCGGGCTGTGCTTGTATTTAGGTTGATGCCAGTCAAGGTTTTTTGTATACGTATACTTGTATACGTGTTTTTTTTTATTGTATAACATATTGACCATACTCTCAGCCAATCTGAACATGTTTGAACAATTCTGATCTGATCTGTCTACCGGGTCTAGTTTCCTTCAATTTCTCAGTGCAGAAAATTCCAGAACCAAGTGGCGCGTTACACCGTGTAGCTAGTTCATTAGCTACACCTAATAAAGCTTAGAAACACGGCGGATGGCAAATTGATAAGGGATGAGCAGAGAGTCCAGCTTATAAAGCGTCCACTTAGTGTGGAGCGCTGTCCCTGCAGCTACACATCTGACCACCTGAGAACGTTCTGCTAATGGAATGTTCTGCTGTCACTTTTCTTCTTCTACACTCACTCACAGATCTTACATATGAGTACATTTACGGAAAATGACCTTGGCTAAAGTTGATTTGACTATATTTTTTTATCTGTCTTAGTTATAATGGGATTATTTTATATTTAACATAGCACGCGTAACTTTTGCACGCAGCAAATTCACCC
>CM051009.1:27039376-27044376 GCA_027704905.1 Muraenolepis orangiensis
CATCCCCGTCTCCCCCCGTCCCCGTCTCCCCCATCCCCGTCTCCCCCCGTCCCCGTCTCTCCCCGTCCCCGTCTCCCCCCGTCCCCGTCTCTCCCCGTCCCCGTCTCCCCCCGTCCCCGTCTCTCCCCGTCCCCGTCTCCCCCCGTCCCCGTCTCTCCTCGTCCCGTCTCCCCCGTCCCCGTCTCCCCCCGTCCCCGTCTCCCCCCGTCCCCGTCTCCCCCCGTCCCCGTCTCTCCTCGTCCCCGTCTCCCCCCGTCCCCGTCTCTCCCGTCCCCGTCTCCCCCCGTCCCCGTCTCCCCCCGTCCCCGTCTCTCCCCGTCCCCGTCTCCCCCCGTCCCCGTCTCTCCCCGTCCCCGTCTCTCCCCGTCCCCGTCTCCCCCCTCCCCGTCTCCCCCGTCCCCGTCTCCCCCATCCCCGTCTCCCCCCGTCCCCGTCTCTCCCCGTCCCCGTCTCCCCCCGTCCCCGTCTCTCCCCGTCCCCGTCTCCCCCCGTCCCCGTCTCTCCCCGTCCCCGTCTCCCCCCGTCCCCGTCTCTCCTCGTCCCCGTCTCCCCCCGTCCCCGTCTCCCCCCGTCCCCGTCTCCCCCCGTCCCCGTCTCTCCCCGTCCCCGTCTCTCCCCGTCCCCGTCTCTCCCCGTCCCCGTCTCCCCCCGTCCCCGTCTCCCCCGTCCCCGTCTCTCCCCGTCCCCGTCTCCCCCCGTCCCCGTCTCTCCCCGTCCCCGTCTCTCCCCGTCCCGTCTCTCCCCGTCCCCGTCTCCCCCCGTCCCCGTCTCCCCCGTCCCCGTCTCCCCCCGTCCCCGTCTCTCCCCGTCCCCGTCTCCCCCCGTCCCCGTCTCCCCCCGTCCCGTCTCCCCCGTCCCCGTCTCCCCCGTCCCCGTCTCTCCCCGTCCCCGTCTCCCCCCGTCCCCGTCTCCCCCCGTCCCCGTCTCTCCCCGTCCCCGTCTCCCCCCGTCCCCGTCTCTCCCCGTCCCCGTCTCCCCCCGTCCCCGTCTCCCCCCGTCCCCGTCTCTCCCCGTCCCCGTCTCCCCCCGTCCCCGTCTCTCCCCGTCCCCGTCTCCCCCGTCCCCGTCTCCCCCGTCCCCGTCTCCCCCCGTCCCCGTCTCTCCCCGTCCCCGTCTCCCCCCGTCCCCGTCTCCCCCCGTCCCCGTCTCTCCCCGTCCCCGTCTCCCCCCGTCCCCGTCTCCCCCGTCCCCGTCTCCCCCCGTCCCCGTCTCCCCCGTCCCCGTCTCCCCCCGTCCCCGTCTCCCCCGTCCCCGTCTCCCCCGTCCCCGTCTCCCCCCGTCCCCGTCTCTCCCCGTCCCCGTCTCTCCCCGTCCCCGTCTCCCCCCGTCCCCGTCTCCCCCCGTCCCCGTCTCTCCCCGTCCCCGTCTCTCCCCGTCCCCGTCTCCCCCCGTCCCCGTCTCCCCCCGTCCCCGTCTCCCCCCGTCCCCGTCTCTCCCCGTCCCCGTCTCCCCCCGTCCCCGTCTCTCCCCGTCCCCGTCTCTCCCCGTCCCCGTCTCTCCCCGTCCCCGTCTCCCCCCGTCCCCGTCTCTCCCCGTCCCCGTCTCCCCCCGTCCCCGTCTCTCCCCGTCCCCGTCTCCCCCCGTCCCCGTCTCCCCCGTCCCCGTCTCCCCCCGTCCCCGTCTCTCCCCGTCCCCGTCTCTCCCCGTCCCCGTCTCCCCCCGTCCCCGTCTCTCCCCGTCCCCGTCTCCCCCCGTCCCCGTCTCTCCCCGTCCCCGTCTCTCCCCCGTCCCCGTCTCCCCCCGTCCCCGTCTCCCCCCGTCCCCGTCTCTCCCCGTCCCCGTCTCCCCCCGTCCCCGTCTCCCCCCGTCCCCGTCTCCCCCCGTCCCCGTCTCCCCCCGTCCCCGTCTCTCCCCGTCCCCGTCTCCCCCCGTCCCCGTCTCTCCCCGTCCCCGTCTCCCCCCGTCCCCGTCTCTCCCCGTCCCCGTCTCCCCCCGTCCCCGTCTCTCCCCGTCCCCGTCTCTCCCCGTCCCCGTCTCCCCCCGTCCCCGTCTCTCCCCGTCCCCGTCTCTCCCCGTCCCCGTCTCCCCCCGTCCCCGTCTCCCCCCGTCCCCGTCTCTCCCCGTCCCCGTCTCCCCCCGTCCCCGTCTCCCCCCGTCCCCGTCTCTCCCCGTCCCCGTCTCCCCCCGTCCCCGTCTCTCCCCGTCCCCGTCTCTCCCCGTCCCCGTCTCCCCCCGTCCCCGTCTCCCCCCGTCCCCGTCTCCCCCGTCCCCGTCTCCCCCCGTCCCCGTCTCTCCCCGTCCCCGTCTCCCCCGTCCCCGTCTCCCCCGTCCCCGTCTCCCCCCGTCCCCGTCTCTCCCCGTCCCCGTCTCCCCCCGTCCCCGTCTCTCCCCGTCCCCGTCTCCCCCCGTCCCCGTCTCTCCCCGTCCCCGTCTCCCCCGTCCCCGTCTCTCCCCGTCCCCGTCTCCCCCCGTCCCCGTCTCTCCCCGTCCCCGTCTCCCCCCGTCCCCGTCTCTCCCCGTCCCCGTCTCCCCCCGTCCCCGTCTCTCCCCGTCCCCGTCTCTCCCCGTCCCCGTCTCCCCCCGTCCCCGTCTCCCCCGTCCCCGTCTCCCCCCGTCCCCGTCTCTCCCCGTCCCCGTCTCCCCCCGTCCCCGTCTCCCCCCGTCCCCGTCTCCCCCGTCCCCGTCTCTCCCCGTCCCCGTCTCTCCCCGTCCCCGTCTCTCCCCGTCCCCGTCTCCCCCCGTCCCCGTCTCCCCCCGTCCCCGTCTCTCCCCGTCCCCGTCTCCCCCGTCCCCGTCTCTCCCCGTCCCCGTCTCCCCCCGTCCCCGTCTCTCCCCGTCCCCGTCTCTCCCCGTCCCCGTCTCTCCCCGTCCCCGTCTCTCCCCGTCCCCGTCTCTCCCCGTCCCCGTCTCTCCCCGTCCCCGTCTCCCCCCGTCCCCGTCTCTCCCCGTCCCCGTCTCTCCCCGTCCCCGTCTCCCCCGTCCCCGTCTCCCCCGTCCCCGTCTCCCCCGTCCCCGTCTCCCCCGTCCCCGTCTCTCCCCGTCCCCGTCTCTCCCCGTCCCCGTCTCCCCCCGTCCCCGTCTCCCCCCGTCCCCGTCTCTCCCCGTCCCCGTCTCCCCCCGTCCCCGTCTCCCCCCGTCCCCGTCTCCCCCGTCCCCGTCTCCCCCCGTCCCCGTCTCTCCCCGTCCCCGTCTCCCCCCGTCCCCGTCTCTCCCCGTCCCCGTCTCCCCCGTCCCCGTCTCTCCCCGTCCCCGTCTCCCCCCGTCCCCGTCTCTCCCCGTCCCCGTCTCTCCCCGTCCCCGTCTCCCCCGTCCCCGTCTCCCCCGTCCCCGTCTCCCCCCGTCCCCGTCTCTCCCCGTCCCCGTCTCTCCCCGTCCCCGTCTCCCCCGTCCCCGTCTCCCCCCGTCCCCGTCTCTCCCCGTCCCCGTCTCCCCCGTCCCCGTCTCCCCCCGTCCCCGTCTCCCCCGTCCCCGTCTCCCCCCGTCCCCGTCTCTCCCCGTCCCCGTCTCCCCCGTCCCCGTCTCTCCCCGTCCCCGTCTCCCCCCGTCCCCGTCTCTCCCCGTCCCCGTCTCCCCCCGTCCCCGTCTCTCCCCGTCCCCGTCTCTCCCCGTCCCCGTCTCCCCCGTCCCCGTCTCCCCCGTCCCCGTCTCTCCCCGTCCCCGTCTCTCCCCGTCCCCGTCTCCCCCGTCCCCGTCTCCCCCCGTCCCCGTCTCTCCCCGTCCCCGTCTCCCCCCGTCCCCGTCTCCCCCGTCCCCGTCTCCCCCGTCCCGTCTCCCCCGTCCCCGTCTCCCCCCGTCCCCGTCTCCCCCGTCCCCGTCTCCCCCGTCCCCGTCTCTCCCCGTCCCCGTCTCCCCCCGTCCCCGTCTCCCCCCGTCCCCGTCTCCCCCGTCCCCGTCTCCCCCCGTCCCCGTCTCTCCCCGTCCCCGTCTCCCCCCGTCCCCGTCTCTCCCCGTCCCCGTCTCCCCCCGTCCCCGTCTCTCCCCGTCCCCGTCTCCCCCCGTCCCCGTCTCTCCCCGTCCCCGTCTCCCCCCGTCCCCGTCTCTCCCCGTCCCCGTCTCCCCCCGTCCCCGTCTCTCCCCGTCCCCGTCTCCCCCCGTCCCCGTCTCTCCCCGTCCCCGTCTCCCCCCGTCCCCGTCTCTCCCCGTCCCCGTCTCCCCCCGTCCCCGTCTCTCCCCGTCCCCGTCTCTCCCCGTCCCCGTCTCCCCCGTCCCCGTCTCCCCCGTCCCCGTCTCCCCCCGTCCCCGTCTCTCCCCGTCCCCGTCTCCCCCCGTCCCCGTCTCCCCCGTCCCCGTCTCCCCCCGTCCCCGTCTCTCCCCGTCCCCGTCTCTCCCCGTCCCCGTCTCTCCCCGTCCCCGTCTCCCCCGTCCCCGTCTCCCCCCGTCCCCGTCTCTCCCCGTCCCCGTCTCCCCCCGTCCCCGTCTCTCCCCGTCCCCGTCTCCCCCCGTCCCCGTCTCTCCCCGTCCCCGTCTCTCCCCGTCCCCGTCTCTCCCCGTCCCCGTCTCCCCCGTCCCCGTCTCTCCCCGTCCCCGTCTCTCCCCGTCCCCGTCTCCCCCCGTCCCCGTCTCCCCGTCCCCGTCTCTCCCCGTCCCCGTCTCCCCCCGTCCCCGTCTCCCCCGTCCCCGTCTCCCCCCGTCCCCGTCTCCCCCCGTCCCCGTCTCTCCCCGTCCCCGTCTCCCCCCGTCCCCGTCTCTCCCCGTCCCCGTCTCCCCCCGTCCCCGTCTCTCCCCGTCCCCGTCTCCCCCCGTCCCCGTCTCCCCCGTCCCCGTCTCTCCCCGTCCCCGTCTCCCCCCGTCCCCGTCTCTCCCCGTCCCCGTCTCCCCCCGTCCCCGTCTCTCCCCGTCCCCGTCTCTCCCCGTCCCCGTCTCCCCCCGTCCCCGTCTCTCCCCGTCCCCGTCTCTCCCCGTCCCCGTCTCCCCCCGTCCCCGTCTCCCCCGTCCCCGTCTCCCCCCGTCCCCGTCTCTCCCCGTCCCCGTCTCCCCCGTCCCCGTCTCTCCCCGTCCCCGTCTCCCCCCGTCCCCGTCTCTCCCCGTCCCGTCTCTCCCCGTCCCCGTCTCCCCCGTCC
>CM051009.1:27049376-27059376 GCA_027704905.1 Muraenolepis orangiensis
TGCCATCGGTAATTAGCGCACTGTGCTAACGTGTAACGTTTGGCTCGCTCGACGTCCAGGAGCTGGTGTTCAAATGCGGTTAGCGGCCCCGATGGCATCAGGGCACCGGTGATGCCAGGCGGTGGATGGATAACGAGGTGCTGGCACAACCTGTCACTACCAATATCATCTCTGTAGTCGTATTGATTTATTTGAACAAAATCCAAGTTTCATTATGAATAATAAGGTACAGTGCAGAATGTACAGTGAAATGTTACTGCCAGCTCCACAATATGTGCAAAAAACTACAGAATCCACAACAAAAAAAAAATTACAAAAATTACAACATTTACAAAAATATACACAATAATAATACACAAAAAGCGCATATTTTCCTGCTCAGGTAAAGCCAGGTTGGGTATTTTAGTTACCTAGTGAGAGATGTACAGGGTGAGTCGAGTGGGCCGTGTGTTCGGCCCCCAGTCCAAAAGTCCAGCTTAAAGGATCGATCCCCAACCCCCTAGCCCCCTACCTGCTCCTTCATGAATCTGAAATCACTGCCAAGTAGCCTTGGATACATTTGGCTGCTTGATTTGACTTGAAATGTTAGAACTATAGACGTGGATTCACCGATTCCACTGCTGCCGTCACTCTCGGACAACTATCTGAAATGGGGATTTCATTCCACCCACGGCTCAATCTGCACACAGTTTATGGGCGCTGGCTTCACGGCAGATGTTTTATTAGCACTGGAGGGGAAAAAGATTCAAAACATAAGAAGCCCAAAGGAAGAACATGATTTTAATATAATGTGTTTTAATATATATATATATATATATATATATATACATATATATATATATGTATATATACGGTGTCAAGAGACAAAGCTCGGTACTGTAGTCCCAGAACGTAAACAACCAGGCCTACAAGTGACGTCAGACTTCATCCAACTCCCCCACCTGTCCTGTCCTCTGTCCTGTTTTACATTCCCCTTTAGCTACTCTTAATTGTGTTTCTTTTTATGCTAAACTATGCATGGCTAAGACAAAATAAAGATAAATGAATGAAATACATCCTCTGACATTGATTTATTCACAAGACATGTTCAGAATGCGTATGCGTCTCAATTGGGCTGTAAGAAGAAGAAAAAACCATGAATAAATGAATGCACGTCCATGCTACTGTAACTATACATCTGCCATCTGAAGGTCTCTTGTTTTGAAGGTCACTTGCGTGAAGTTCACTTCGTCGTTCAGATGCACCACCCCCTCCCCCCTCACACACACACACACACACACATGTCCCCCCATCTCCACAACTCTCACAAGTCTTTCTTTGACTCTGTGTGTGCAGTGTTGTGCCAGTGATGGCAGCACTTCATACGTTATGTTGGTCTTCTTTTACATCTCAGTCCCAAAAAAACAACAACACTCTAATTAATTTCAACTCTATATTCATATGCTATACACTATATGTATATTTATGAAATATGCATCTCTGCCCTGGGGCATTGGGTATATATACATACATACATATATATATATATATTTATATATATATATATATATTTATATATATATATATTTATATATACATTTCATAGATATATGTCATTACAGGGGGGCAGGATAGCTTAGTCTGTTGGGACTTGGTTTGGGAACCAGAAGGTCAAGTCCCTGGAACACCTGGGCACTGTCGAGGTGCCCCTGAGCAAGGCACCAGACCCCTACGCTAATTCCTGGGTGCTGCCCACTGCTCCTTATACTAGAATGGGTTAAATGCAGAGAAACACATGTCACTGTGTGTGTGTGTGTACATGTATGTGACAAATAAAGAGGATTCAATCCTCCAGATTTAGATTTAGACTACGGGGACCCTGTCGCGTCCAAGACCACCGTCTTTAGGAGTCAGCTTTAGACCCCATGTCCTCACTTCCCCGTGGTCACTAAAGATCTCATGGCTCATGGGTGTCAGGGTTGGGGTGCTAACCCGGGGGTCCCGGCCTGATTACCCAAACATGGCCCCCAAATCATCATCCTCTGGTCTCTAGTTGATTCCATAGTTCCACTCCTCACCTCCTCCTTCACTGTGAGAGCCAGTGTGTTGTGAGCAGTCTGGTGCTTACTGGCACCGGACACACACACACACACACACACACACACACACACACACACACACACACACACACACACACACACACACACACACACACACACACACACCACACACACACACACACACCACACACACACACACACACACACACACACACACACACACACACACACACACACACACACACACACACACACACACACACACACACACACACACACACACACACACACACACACACACACACACACACACACACACACACACACACACACCACACACACAGACACACACACACACACACGTATACACCTGCACACACACACACACACACACACACACACACACACACACACACACACACACACACACACACACACACACACACACACACAAGTATACACCTGCACACACACACACACACACACACACGTATACACCTGCACACACACACACACACACACACACACACACACACAAAAACACACACACACACATATACACAAACACATACACAGACAGACACAGACACTCACACACACACACACACACCACACACACACACACACACACACACACGTATACACCTGCACACACACACACACACACACACACACGTATACACCTGCACACACACACACACACACACACACAAAAACACACACACACACACACACACACACACACAAACACACAAAAACACACACACACACACACACATACACAAACACATACACAGACAGACAGACACTCACACACACACACACTCACACACACACACACACACACATACACAAACACATACACAGACAGACACAGACACTCACACACACAGACACAGACACTCACAGACACAGACACTCACAGACACACACACACACTCACTCACACACACAGTGCTTTGGACAGGTCCACAGTAGTGGTGTTCATATGAGGTTGTGGAGTTTATTTGAACGCCACCTCTGTGTTGGGTCCACCTGGTCAGGTGGACATGGTCGCCGGGGTTGAACTATTAGTTTTCAAGGTCAAGAGCTGGATGAGGTCATGGACCTTTGACCTCGGAGGAAACTTGCGTGTGTATCGTGTTATTCCTGCCACTGTTAATCTGAAACAGAATTTGATTTATTCTCTGTCTCTACAAGTTTTACTGTGATATTCCTGTGCATTTCTGGCTATTGTTTTGGCCAAATTAGCATTACCATCACTACAAAATAGCACTAAGAAACAATCTAGCCACGTTACAGTATGACTTGATGAGTACCTAGTGGTATTCTAGCTAGCTAGCTAGGCATTTATAGGATTCAGGTGGGGCTGGCTGGTGCTGGTTATGTCCATGGGGCTGTCTATGGTTATGTCCATGGGGCTGTCTATGGTTATGTCCATGGGGCTGTCTATGGTTATGTCCATGGGGCTGTCTATGGTTATGTCCATGGTGCCGTCCGTGGTGCTGTCCATGGTGCTGTCCATGGTGCTGTCCATGGTGCTGTCCATGGTGCTGTCCATGGTGCTGTCCGTGGTGCTGTCCGTGGTGCTGTCCATGGTGCTGTCCATGGTTCCCTTAAATTTCATATTTTTGCATTGCTAAAACCCTTACATTTTAGCCTAAATTGTATCTAAATATATCTAAGGGTCTCCCTCTCTCTCTCTTTTTATGTCTCTCTCTTCACTACACAGAGCACACACGTGTGCACATATGTGTGTGTGTGTGTGTCAGAATTGTTTGTTAACAAATGAATTGACAAAAAAAGTCTTTAATTAACAAAAAAGATGAATCCTAGCTGCGCTGTGCGTTGGACTGAGTTGGGTGGTGAGCACAGGTTCAGGTTCAGACAGAGCCAGCACCGTCTTGTACACTCTCGCTTGGAGCTGGAGACGCTCTCTTTCTGAGAACTTCTCACAGGATTCAATGTATGAACATATATTAAGGTTGTGAGGCAGACTGAGTGTCGTGGATACTGGGGAGGTTGTCTCCCCACCGGAGGTGTGGGGTGGTTCGTGGTTCGTTCAATGCCCATTGTCCACAACCTACGTAAACAGATCTATAAATATATGCCATAAATGACAGCAATGCGTGTGCCTGAGTTTGTGTTATAAGATGGGCGTCGTTAAAAATGGATTGACCCGCGCCAAAAGTTCAAAACTCGAAAAGGAAGTGCATGAGAGGCTGGCTTAATCATAGACCTGCAGGGCAGGACGTGTTGATCAGGAAATACCTGATATCTTCCTAAATGGATGTAATCCTATTTGAAGGTATAGCGGTCGGGTGTTTTGCAACACCAACATGGTTTTTGACATTTTTTGAATTAATGTGTATTTTTATCTAAGGAAGCAAATCTAGAAATGACTTACTTCACCTTAATTGGAGAAATAGGTTGCAGCCAAGATTTGGCAACCAACACCAAAAACTGGCGACTTTATTTTTATTTTGTGCAATAAACATCCATAAATATTTAGAATTACTGATATATATCAGTATATATCATATATACACAGACATATATATACATTTTGTAACCACCTTAATGCGGCCCCATTTGACTGAATGTTTCAAACAACAAACATCAAAGCCTTCGTCCTCAGGTAAACACACAGCCGTTTACCCACCATTAGTTTTCTCCTCCCTCAAAACCGCCAAAATTGAAGAATAGAGTTGGAGAGTTCCAGAGAGGTTATCGGTGCTTTAGTATTTTATATAGCGCTTTTATCCAAAGCGCTTTACAAGTCATGCCTCACATTCACCCATTCATACACCGACGGCGGAGTGTGTGTAACCGCGCGGGTTTTAAACTCACAGTTCCCCGGCATGAGAGGCGGAACGCTCTTAACGTGAGAAGCTAAAACCAACGGGCTCTATAGCTTCAACGCTAGATCGTCTTTTAGGTGTCAGGGAGTGGGGGGTGTACTTCACTGCACAGCACCACAGGCTGGGGTCTGTTACACTACTGTGGAATATTTCTTGCAAAGCTGAAATCACAGAACAAACGATTATGAATTGAAACTTCAATCCTAAAGTTATTCATTCATCTTCCAGTCTGCCTCCTCTGTTATTGGGAGCAAAATAATATCGACACACCGACCTAACTCATTCACCATCTCTGTACCCCAAAAATAACGGGACTAGACAAACAGGATCATAACCCGTCTATCTGACTGGAAGTCTGGATGAAAATTGAAATACTTTTGATGTCAGTCTCAATGTGGTCGCTAATAGCACGGAGATGTAGCATAATTCCACAACAGACGTGGGACGGATCTGAAATGGGATAGATTGATTTAGGACATTTCTTCAATGTGTTGAGGGCATTTTGAGAATCATCAACATCCTCAATCGGTGGGATGAAATTAGTCTAATGGCCCAAACAACAACAACAGCAACCATTGAAGTGGAGGTGGACAGGAAAGTGGGTTGAGAGAGAGAGAGAGAGAGAGAGAGAGAGAGAGAGAGAGAGAATGACATGTAGCAAATGACCACAAATGGGAATCGAACCAGGGTCACTAAGAGGCATTTTGTTTTGCCCTTGACAGAGCGTGTGAGCCGTGAGGCCGCCTTCTTGACAAAACATTATTTTCCTTTGTTTTGTTCTTCTTTATTCTTTCTTTCTTTATTGTTCTCGAACAAACAATATCCTCCCACCATTATTCACATAAAGACGGCTTGGAAGTGCACGCTATCGTTCAAATTCAAATCTCTTTAAAAAAAACAAAAAAAGATGATATTCTTTTTTTATATTGTCAATTTTTAAACATGATATTTCATATTAATGTAAGTCAATGGGCATGTGTGTGAGACTCCAACTACTTGAGCCTTCAAACAAAAGTCAAACGTCAATTTCTTACCTTTAAACTTTGTTGCTCGAACAATTGATGAATCATCGCATTTCGAACTGTACACTGATCGAAACAGCCGTTCGATATATTTTATACTTTGTTGAGATTCAACCGTTTTCCAATCTATACCCACTTCATAATTCTTTGATCCTAAAATCCACAGTCATTATTTTAACTAGAAACCCAATGGGAAGCCCTAACTCTTACTGTGGTCCTTGTTTCAGAATTGGAATTACCCTTTTACTTTACATTGAGACCCACCAGTGTCGTTGTTTACACCATTCTTAAGCTCACCAGTAAACACTCTATATTCTTGTAGGGGCAGACACGTGTTGGACATCCACATGTTCCTGACGGCCTGCTTCTTCTGAGCATGACCAGGTCCAGTAATTCAGTAGTTATAGGCTAAATCTAAATGTCAAAATCTAAATCTAAATCTGGAGGATTGAATCCTCGTTATTGGTCATCACACACACACACACACACACACACACACACACACACACACACACACACACACACACACACACGCACGCACGCACGCACGCACGCACGCACGCACGCACGCACGCACGCACGCACACACACACACACACACACACACACACACACACACACACACACACACACACACACACACACACCAAAACATACTATTTATGATTTTTGAATGATTCGATTTCGATTTCTTTTTAACTAAGAAAACCCTAGAACACCCTAGCAACCCCCTAGAACACCCTTATAACACCTATAACACCCGCCGCAAAAGTAGCTACCCTAAACCTGCAGCACCACTTCTGTCCTTTAAGGTGATAAGGGTCACTCTAAGGGTCATCATTTCCATTATACCAGAGTACTAAACACATTATTTTTGGCAAGCTACACACAATAATTTCTTCAGAAATTGTGCCTTTTCCAGTTAACATTTATTTGAATGTGGCACATTTCAAGATTCAACATTTTTTGTACAATTTTAAGTACAATGGAATGCTCACTTTCTCCCCATTCCCTCCATTTGTATTGTAACTCTGTAAATAATGAATTATATTACACAATACAAATGTAACAAAGTACAACTTATTGAAATATCATTCATGAATTGTGCCACAGGACGGCAGAGTCCCTCGCCAGCTTCCGCAAGAGACAGACCCACCTGTTCAGAGTCCACCTGGACTCTCCATGAACCCTCCTTCTCCTTTGTGAACCCCTAACTTGCTTAAGTCCTGACATTAATAGCTCTTAGCATGTTGTATATTCTAGCAAGTGTATATCCTTAATGTTGATAACACGCTCTTATCACAGCTACTTAAGCAGGTGACCTGGCAGTACCACATTGTGTTATTCATCTTGTTAATATGAATACTTGTGAACTGCTCTATTTTGATGTTTGCGTACCTCAGTGTTATGCTATTGTCTACTTCAACAAATGTACACCTTGTAAGTCGCTTTGGATAAAAGCGTCTGCCAAATGCCCTAAATGTAAATGTAAATGTTAATGTGCCATCTTAAACAATGTAGTCTTCACCAATTTGACCCATCGTCTGGCATAGCATAATCTGCCTCTGTAGGATATAGTTTAAGAATACCAATGAGAATCTTGATTTATGATGCTCTTGTTAGTAAGTTAGCTGGCAAAGTCTCACATACATACATACGCGGGTTTATGTAGTACACATACATACATCATACATCTCACATACATACATACATTTTAAGGACAGAATAAATGCCATATGTGTGACTCTGTCACTAACCATCAAAACATTGTGTTGTGTTTATTCCACATCTACATCTGTAACATATGCATTGTTATCAAGGATAACATTCTGTTGGCTCGTCATCATTTAGAGACGCAGACCGATCTGCTGTGTTCATTTCAGAAATTAAAGACAGCATTCTGTGATGATTTAGTAGAAGAAAATCAAACGGTCCAAGTTGTAACGGATGGCAGCGGCAGCCAATGAAAGACGGCTTGTCAGATGAAAGCCCTCCCCCATTGGGTCGGTGCCATAGCTGTGTCACGCGTGACACTGTGACTTTGGAAATTATACAGGAAGACAGAAGTTTAACACTTTCAACGGTGGTGCCTTTCATCACAACAGTGACTTTGAAGATGAATAATGAAAACGTTCCACTTTTTAAATGAGATTTGACAAACAGTGCCGGATATTTTGAAATACCAATTTATTTTCCCATCATCACACTTAAATAGAAGAAACAATGGAGCCTTTAAATGAGGACACGGTCACATTGATTCTTGGTTGGCTACCATGGTGCCTGCTAAGCCGGGACCTGCTAGGAGTTAGCCAAGCGCTTTAGTGCTAATAAAAGCAAGCTGTGTGAACAGCAGACTAGCCAGAGGGTTATTTATTAAAATTTTTATTTTTTAACCAAGCTAATGGGGCTCCAGGAAGGAGGTCTTTAGCACATTCGCTGGGCAATGCGATCGCAGGGACAGCGCACATTGCGTGCAAAACACTTCACCAAAACCATGATAGACAACAGGAACAGCTGACAGGTCTGGTGGGACCGGAACAAATCCCGGTGGAGCGACTTCGACGAGCCCTGGCAGACAGCAGACAGTGGGATAAGAAGAACACACTCCAGCCGTTGAGTTCTAACCAGGATCTAGGACCAGGACTAGAGCAGAGTTGGGGCGGTCATGGCATACAACCATCATATTGCCACGTGGTCAACAACAACAACAAAGCTAGCCACCTCTCTTCCCGTATCCAACCTGGTCTTGCACCTGCTAGCAGCTCCCTATTTAGCCACTGTTAATTATAGGGTAGCCCAAATATAATTTTTTGAAGAAATAATAATATCCTTTGGTCAACATTTCAAGTACGACTTCAAGCACCACGCGTACCTTAGCGTGCGGTGTTCCCCCTCCCCTCCAGCGGAAGGGGGAACATTTGGAAAGGGCTGAACCTGAAAGGTTTTTTGTGTAGAAATAGCACAATCCACCCATGGTTTCTTTGATAAAACAAGGCCAAATATGATCTTACTTGGACCTTCAGGTGTATTAATGCCATTCTAAAAGAGTGGGTATTGAGGTGTAATACAAAGGAACTCCTTTTTTATATTAAAAAAAAATAAGAAATCTGGGGGCTTGCGATGTTGGCTTGCGTGCCTCAGTCAGATGCGTGCGGCGCGAAGAAACTATTTTTTACAAAGTGAAAGCGACCCACCGCTGCTGCAGGCAGCTTCTCTTACTGTTTGCATCATTGGACACACGGGGAGAGGACCTTGTTTCGTCCTTCTGAGGACGAGTTCACGAGTTCTGCGTTTCATAAAATTGTCCAGTTAAGCACGACAGATCATGTGACTCCTGGCTGGTGGAGGGTGTCTCAAAAAAACGTCACAAAAGACCAAACAGCCGTGTTGTCCCTAACCCTAACCCTCAATACTCAAGACCTAATGCTTGAGAGTAGTGAGGTGGCAAGACTGTCCTGAATGTCTTAATCCTTGGCCCACACGGCATGCGACAATGTTTTGCAAGCGCTTTTCAATGTATACGTATGTGCCACCCACTCAATGAGAGGACAATAGAGGGCAGTTCTATAGTCAACGTGTGCAATGTCTGTGGAAAATAGAGTCGCCAGCTATGTTTTGTGTGCTACACTTTTCAAAAGTGAAGTAATTAACGCTTATCGCTGTCACTGTCGCGCCTTCGTTCAGATGTACACAGAAGGGCTGTGCCAGCATGCTGCCAGGGTGGCAGTGATGTTGAGGACATCTGGTTGTGTTGCTTACACGCATGCAGGCGTTCTGGTGGAGAAACGGCCGATCCTTCTGCCGGCTCCTTAAAGCCATGGCTCTGTAATCACTGTAAGTCGCTTTGGCTCAAGGCATCTCCTAAATGGCTCAGTAGCATCTTTACATGTCAGCGCATCTTTGCTGATGACTGCAAAGACAGTAGCACCTCAGGTGTTTACATAAGTACGTATGTCAGCAGCTTTGACCTTAGCTCTGAAACTGGTAGTCACTGAAACTCGCTGGTGCTCACCTCATAACCATCACTGCCCCCCTTCCCCACTGTGGACCGTCTACAACTACTGGCTTTTAGAGATGT
>CM051009.1:27064376-27094376 GCA_027704905.1 Muraenolepis orangiensis
CCAAACATCATATTAGAAGCAGTGGGCAGCTATTTATATAAACAGCACCCAGGGAGCAGTGTGTAGGGGGTCTGGTGCCTTGCTCTAAGGGCACATCGGCAGTGCCCAGGTGTTTCGGGGACTTGAACCATGCGACCTTCCGGTTCCCAAGCCCAAGTCCAAACAGACAGAGCTACTGCTGCCCCTTTGTGAGCATGGAAACACATGCTCATGTTTCAACAAAGGAGTATTGCAGTAGTCCAGCCGTGGGAGATGACAACCACACATTGTAATGGACCAATCTTCATGATCAAGATTCAACATCAAGATGTTTTGAATATGCCATTTGTTGTGTGTGGAATGCTTACTCCCCATCCCCTCCCGCAGTATGAATTTAAACAACAATATTAAACTATGCTATAAACAACCGTCCCCGGGAACCATCACCTTATCGTGGTGGAAAGGTTTTTCTGTTAATATCTTCATTTTTCCTTCATAGTTTTAAAATCCATATTTTTATCATTGTTTTTTAATTCTTATTTATTTTAAAATACATACATTGTAATAAGAATGTATGGTTTTCATAAAGAAAAACCCAAATGTTTTAATTCAACTTCTTGTGTGCAAAGAGGTGGTTGTGTCTCGGTGCTTTGTGTGGTGAGGAAGCATCTAGTTGGGAGATTGATAGCCATCACACACACACACACACACACACACACACACACACACACACACACACACACACACACACACACACACGCACACACACACACACACACACACACACACACACACACACACACACACACACACACACACACACACACACACACACACACACACACACACACACACACACACACACACACACAGACACACACACACACACACACACACACACACACACACACACACACACACACACATACACACACACACACACACACACACACACACACACACACACACACACACACACACACACACACACAGTGCAAACATTCACTTAGATTGTCAATGTTTTAAACTGATTGGGCCTCAGAGGTTATACAGATGTTCAGATCTTAAAGAGGGGAAGAGGGTACAACTCTTATGGCTAACAAAAAAAACCCCACACACACACACACATCATACACACACACACACACACACACAAACACACATATACACACACAAAATACAACTATACATCATTTTGAATCTTGAATCTACAATCATAAACACACTGGACACACACACAAAAGCATAAACACAGACACACACACAGATCATACACACAGACCAGAGCTGATGGTCCTGAGAGAGGAGAGAGTTGCAGTAGTCCAAAACGGGAGCTGGCAAGAGCCTGGATGGGCACCTGCACAGCCTTTTCAAGATACAACATACAAAAGATACACCATTTCTTATTGGCCATTTGCAACAAGTACAATGGAATGCTTAATCATGATCTCTAAAATGTCAGTAAGAAAAGGGCCAATCCTCCTGATGTTGTAGGAGGAGGAGGAGTCTGCAGGAGCGTGTCACCGATGCAATGTTTCCAGGGTCACACCCAGATTCCTTGCAGTCCGAGTAGTAAGTCACCACAGCATCTTCGGTGGTGACAACCAGGTCTCGGTGCGGACAGCCCTTTGCCGGGAAGAAGACTCACTCAGTATTTTCCAGGTTGAGCTTTAGGTGGTGCATCGTCATCCACTTCGATATCTGCTAAGCACACGGCAATGCGTGTTTCCGCTTGCGCGTCGATGCACAATGCAAAAGTTGAAAGTCTGTTGAAATACAACAGAACACAAAGAAAAAATGCAACACCGCGACGGCACGCCCACAGATCACCATCCAACAAGGACACTTGTTGAGTACAATATCTGGGGCTGTGATCACGTTCTGACTTCTGAAAAAATGCCATGGAGGTGCGGTCTGGGGATCGGGTCAGGTTCGGACGGACTTTGGTCGGGGCTTGGGTCTTGTCCGATTAAAGCTCTAATGCACACTAGCTCGTTCCCATGCAGGCGCGCATACACACATTCAGTACATTACATACACTATTGGAGCTGCAGTATAGGTAGAGCGGTCGCCTCAAAACCGGAAGGTTGCTGGTTCGATCCCCGGCTCCTCCTAGCAAAAAATACTGTCGTGGTTTCCTTGAGCAAGACCCCCTAACTCAAACTGCTCCCCGGGTAGCTGTATACATACTGCCCACTGCTCCTAATACTAGGATGGGTTAAATGCAGAAAACACATTTCACTGTATGTGTACATGTATGTGACCAATAAAGAGGATTCAATCCTCCAGATTTAGATTTAGATTTACAAGCAGAGCACGGCATCAGTCAATGACTTCCACCGGGGCCGTCCCTCAGTGGCATACAGATACGCTCCGCTCTTCAACATCGCAACCGCTTTAATGAAATGACCATGTCGCCACCGGGCCGCGGGTCTCCTCAGATGACTCCGGAACAACCAGCCACGCTGATGTGTTAATAACCAGATATCAGCTCGATTTTAGGGGCAGCGACGCTCCGTGGAGCCGGCCTAGCTGCCGCGTGTAGCCGCATACTCGCTAATGAACCGCAAGTTCTTAGGTCTCTCCCTGTTCTCTGTTCTTCAATCATTTTCTTCTCTCTAAATGGTCTTTATGGTTCTTGGATGTCTCTCTCTGGTTTCTCTTGTCTCTCTGGTCTCTCTGGTCTCTCTCTGGTCTCTCTCTCTCTCTCTCTCTCTCTCTCTCTCTCTCTCTCTCTCTCTCTCTGGTCTCTCTCTCTCTCTCTCTCTGGTCTCTCTCTCTCTCTCTCTCTCTCTCTCTCTCTCTCTCTCTCTCTCTCTCTCTCTCTCTCTCTCTCTCTCTCTCTCTCAAAAAGTGGTGTGTGATTCAGACCAACAACAGGAGGTGATTAACATTAGCCTGAATCGCAGAAATTAAAGGGACACCCATGTAATTGGGGGAAGCATCACCTAGCTCGAGGCTTAAGGTTTTCTCTCATGTACTCTAGCCCCCCCCCCCTCCCTCCTCTTCCTTGTAAGGGTTTCTCATTTTATTGACTGTAAATCTGCCTCTCTGTCATAATTTCATCTTCTCTTCCAGTCGTTTTACCGTCCTCATCCAGGGATAATAAATCACATCAGCAAAATCACGCAACTGGAAGAACTATTCTCTATCTCTCTCCTCCTCCTCCTCCTCCTCCTCCTCCTCCTCCTCCTCCTCCTCCTCCTCCTCCTCCTCCTCCTCCTCATCCAACACACTGCAAGAGAAAGCAAGCGGGATAGATTGTTTTGATATATACGTAGGACCTGGTGAATAACGCAATATTGTATTGAATTGTCATTGTGTGTATCATATCACATCCATTCATATTGTATGATCGTATGATGCCATGTATCCCATTGGTATTCACATTGTATAATGTCACATTGTATCGTATGATGTCATAACATATCACCATATCATCATTATCATCGTATTAATCATACACACACACACACACACACACGCACGCACACACACGCACACACACACACACACACACACACACACACACACACACACACACACATATACATATATTGTATGTAGCATAACACTTAATTATATTTATACGTGACGTTTATAGTTTCTGGATGGTATATTTGCACACATTTATCTCAACTCATTGTAAATACTGACCTTTATATATATTTTATATTCTATTTTGCGAAATTTCTGCATGGCACTGCCACTTTCATCTCAGTGGAGCGTGTGTGTGGTGGGTGGCTGGTTTAAGCAGCCTCAACTTTCCCCAGTCAGGCTGATTACTCTATGGCTGGTGATGGCTGCACACCTGTGGGTCCTTGTTAATCAAGGCCCCACAGGTCAAACCAGCCACCACACACCAACACACACACACACACACACACACACTCGGTGGTAAGAGCTTGTATGTACCAACTTCTCTGTTCACCATGATTAAAAACTCTGCAATAAACCGGATTCCTCGTTCAACCTGTGTCCTTGTCCTCAGGAGGATCCCTCAAGCAGCCCTTGTAATGGCTGGTGGCAGCGTCATCTGCTTCAGTGACAAATAAAGCTCTTGAATCCTGAACCTCGAATCATATACAAATAATAAAAAACTTAAAAACAACAGAAATGGCGGTTTGAGCTAAACGCTCCAACGCTACACTGCACAGCGTCGGACGAGGTGGCGACTCCCTGTCACCACCGGCCTTGGGGCTGGCGTTAAAAGGTTGTTAAAAGGTCAAAGGTCACACGGAGGACCAGGACGGAGTCACGGACATCGGGAGGCTGCGACGTGCCGTCTGGCCGTCTGGCCATGTGTCAGGGAGGAGCCTAACCCTGCATGAGTCTCTCTCCCTATCGCATAGGCTATTAACATAGAAGTAGTTTGTTAGCGTCAGCATTTAGCGTCAGGCCCCAGGAACTAAGACCCAGAACAAAGACCAAGGAGTCATTCTACAGGAGTCTGTCTAGGGAGTTAGTCCTACTTAGCCAAATCTAGTCCCCCTACCCTTGCTATGTGTCGTCATTCCATTGTAGTCTGGACATCCTCCCGCAATAGATGGCATCGAGACTCTCCCTCTCGACGCCGCAACCCTTCCAATCTCCTCTATCCTACTATTTCTACCTTCACAGATCTTGTGGTGAAAGGGGGACTCTGGAATTGCCAATCGTCGGTCAAGAAGACAGAAACCATTCTGGCCTACGCCGCACTCCAGTCTCTCCACTTCCTGGCTCTCACCGAGACCTGGATCACCCCTGAGAACACGGCTACCGCAGCTGCTCTCTCCGCGACCTACTCCTTCACCCACACCCCCCGACCCTCTGGGCGTGGTGGAGGAACGGGACTCCTAGTCTCTCCAAACTGGTCATATCAGGTACTCCCTCTGGGTCATCTGACCAGATCGGCACTCGAATTTCATGCTGTTTCTGTTACAATCCCAACTAGGCTCAACATTGCCGTAATTTACCGACCACCGGGCCCTCTTGGTGACTTCTTTGACGAGATGGACGCCCTCCTCAGCTGCTTTCCTGAGGACGGCACCCCACTCGTGGTTCTGGGTGACTTCAACATCCAGTCGGATAAGTTACAATCTCCTGAATTCATTAACTTTTTTGCCATATTCGGTCTAACACTCACTCCTTCTCCCCCTACCCACAGAGCTGGGAACCAACTGGATCTTGTCTTCACAAGATCCTGTACCACCTCGGTGATCTCGGTCACACCCCTCCCTGTCTCTGATCACCATTTTGTTGCTTTCTCTCTCCCTCTCAAATCCCCCACCTCCCTACCCACTACTCCCCACATTGTTACCTTCCGTAGTAACCTGAAAACTCTCTCTCCCTCTTCTTTCTCCGCATCTGTCCTATCCTCACTACCATCCCCCCAACAATTCTCTCTCTTGTCGGTGGAGGAAGCCTCCTCCACTCTGACTTCCTCTCTCTCCTCCTCCTTCGACTCTCTCTGTCCTCTCACCTCCAGACCAGCACGAGCCTCTCCTCCACCTCCTTGGCTGTCCGAACCTCTGCGGGCTTGTAGAGCAGAGCTACGGGCGGCCGAGAGAAAATGGAGGAAATCGGACTCCTCTGATGACCTCGCTCACTACCTCCGTCTCCTCGCTGGCTTCACCTCCACGGTATCGGCTGCTAAATCTGCCTTCTACCGTACAAAAATAAACTCTTCTGCCTCTAACCCAAGGAAACTTTTCTCCATGTTCTCTTCCCTCCTCAACCCCCCCTCCCCTCCCCCTCCCTCCTCCCTCTCAGCTGATGACTTTGTCACCTTCTTTACGAAGAAGGTGAACGACATTACCTCCTCCTTCACCCCCACCGCTTTCCTCCCTCCCTCCTCTCCCACCCCCACTAACCTTACCTGTTTCAACCCCCTCTCCCCCGATGAAGTTAACAAACTGGTGACATCTAACCACCCTACCACCTGCCCCCTCGACCCAATCCCTTCCTCTCTTCTCCAGGACATCTCGGGCGATATCCTTCCCTTCCTTACATCCCAAATCAACATCTCCCTTGAGGCAGGCCTGTTTCCGGCAGCCTTCAAGACTGCCAGAATCAAGCCGCTCCTCAAGAAACCATCCCTAGACATCACTGATGTCCAAAACTACAGACCGGTATCTCTCCTATCATTCCTGTCCAAAACCCTTGAACGGGCTGTCTCCTCACAACTTTCTTCCTATCTCTCCCAGAACAACCTCCTCGACCCTCACCAGTCAGGCTTCAAGGCTGCGCACTCCACGGAGACGGCACTGCTCGCAGTGACAGAGTCTCTTCGTGATGCCAGAAGCTCGTCCCTCTCATCGGTACTGATCCTTCTCGACCTGTCTGCGGCGTTCGACACAGTGAACCACCAGATCCTCCTCTCCACTCTCGCCGAGCTTGGAATCGCTGGAACTGCGTTATCCTGGTTCACCTCCTACCTTGCAGATCGGACTTATCAGGTCACATGGAACGGTTCCCTGTCCAAACCCTGCACCCTGGACACCGGAGTTCCTCAAGGCTCAGTATTGGGACCCCTTCTGTTTTCTCTTTACACTAAATCGCTAGGCTCTGTAATCGCATCTCATGGCTTCTCCTATCACTGCTATGCGGATGACACTCAACTGTTTCTCTCCTTTCCCCCCTCAGAAACCCAAATAGCAACACGCATCTCGAAATGCCTGGCCGACATCAGCAGATGGACAGCCGCCAACCACCTGAAGCTCAACCTTGACAAGACTGAGCTCCTCTTCATACCGGGGAAAGACTGCCCTCAGATGGACCTACTGGTCACCATCGAGAACACCCAAGTCTCCCCCTCAACCACAACAAGAGACCTTGGTGTGGTGGTAGATGACCAGCTGTCCTGCAATGCCAACGTCACCGAGGTGGCCCGATCTTGCAGAATTGCCCTCTACAACATCCGCAGGATCCGGCCCTTCCTCACACGTGAAGCGGCGCAGATCCTGGTCCAAGCGCTCGTCATCACCCGCCTCGACTACTGCAACTCTCTCCTGGCGGGACTCCCCGCCTCTGCAACCAAGCCCCTCCAACGCATCCAGAACGCAGCAGCACGCCTGGTATTCAACCTACCGAAATTCTCCCACGTGACCCCTCTCTTCCGCGAACTCCACTGGCTTCCGGTAAATGCTCGCATCAAATTCAAGATTCTGGTGCTGACCTTTAGGGCAGTCAATGGAACTGCCCCGGCCTACCTCCAGGCGTTGGTCAAACCCTACATCCCAGCCAGAGCGCTCCGCTCAACTTCTGCCAGGCGACTTGTTCGACCTTCACTAAGGTCAACCAAACATCGCTCGTCCAAAACCCAGCTCTTCACGGCTCTGGCCCCACAGTGGTGGAATGAACTCCCGTCTCATGTCAGGACGGCAGAGTCCCTCGCCAGCTTCCGCAAGAGACTCAAGACCCACCTGTTCAGAGTCCACCTGGACTCTCCTTTGTGAAACCCCTAAACTTGCTTAAGTCCTGACATTTATAGCTCTTAGCATGTTGTATATGTTAGCAAGTGTATGTCCTTAATGTTGTTAACACGCTCTTATCACAGCTACTTAAGCAGGTGACCTAGCAGTACGAAATTGTGTTATTCATCTTGTCAATATGAATACTTGTGAACTGCTGTATTTATATGTTTGCGTACCCCAGTGTTATGCTATTGTCTGCTTCAACTAATGTACACCTTGTAAGTCGCTTTGGATAAAAGCGTCTGCCAAATGCCCTAAATGTAAATGTAAATGTAAATGTTTGTGGCCACTGCACTCAATCATACTTGCTGAGCTTCACCTTGGCTAAGGTTACCATTAGGGGTTTGTATTAGGTCGTGGATCATGTGTTCTGCGGTCCATTAGCAAGAGGAGGAAATAGGCTTAGTAGCAGACCCAGGTCCGTAATGAATACTCTCTCCTGTAGTTAACACCTGATCGGGACACCTTGCCGTTGTCTTGGCCGTCGTCACCCTGGTTTAGTTTTTCTGCGGTTTCTTCTGTGAATGACTGTTGCTGCTCCAAAATGTATCAACCTTTTCGTTCGCTACCATCTGTTGCCTGGGGTTGATATTATGGGATAGCCAGCGTTTTTTAAGTTGCTAACGTCTTATCTTCGACAACAACCAATTTCACAGCGCTAGATAAAATACTGCACCATCAAATGATGGAACATAAACTGTTTATTTTAGTGTTCTATATGTTTAGGTGAAATGGCATTAAGATGATGTTTTTCATCATTACATTCCATGGTGTGACATGTTTTCTCTCGCAGTTCCCTCAGGCGTCTCCTGTGTACCACATCCTCACACCATGGGATCAGTGTGTGGGCTGGGGATGAATGCATGCTCTCTCTCACACAGACACACACTGTCATGGCCTTTGGTGGTTTGAGGCTTGAATGACAATTTCATGCTCAGAACCCAATCAGGATTTTTTTTTAAAACTAAATGACTGGAAATACAGGCAATATAAATGACACGCATATGAGGCTGTTATTTAAAGTACCGGCGGGAGAAGCCTGTTGATTCATGGGTATCATCGACCATGTGGCGCTACCGCCGTGCTGTAGCGCCTGATGAGGCTAACCTGCTTCCACAACCCACTTTCTCTTCTGCCTCATCCTTTTCACAGCCCCGCACACACACACACACACACACACACACACACACACACACACACACACACACACACACACACACACACACACACACACACACACACACACACACACACACACACACACACACACACACACACACACACACACACACACCGACCCCCTGATTGCCTCCACCCCCACCACCACCACCACCACCACCTCCACCATCACCACCACCACCACCACCACCACCACCATCAACACCACCACCACCACCTCCACCATCAGCTCCACCACCACCTCCACCATCACCACCACCACCATCACCCCCTCCACCACCACCACCACCACCACCTCCACCATCAGCTCCACCACCACCTCCATGTCGAACACTGACTGCCCCACCGACACCACCACACACAGCTCCGTCAGCATCACCACCTCTGTCACCTCCGCCCACCTCCGTCACGACTCCTCCGCCACCACTCCTCCGCCTCGACAACCTCCACCACCATAACCACCTCCACCATCACCACTGTCACCCATCGTCGGCTGTCACCTCACTCTGACCACCTCTCAGCACACATCAACATGATAGCTAATAGCTGACTGTCCCCCCCCCCCTCCCCTCCCACCCCCCCCCCCACCCCTGTCCTCCTCTTCGTCGTGCTCTTCATCGCACTCAACACTCGACAATAAGTTCCACCTTTTATTCTGTCTTTCTTCTGTCTTCCGGCGGTTCCCCGGGGAAAGCACTGGCGTGTTGCTATAGATGCTAATTGAATTTGCCGCGCGTGGAGTGTATTCACGGACGTGCCTTAACAACACTCCAGGGTGTGCAGAAGTGTGCACGACTAACTCCAAGTTTGCAAAACTGTCAAACTTATTTTTTTGGGAGGAAAGGGTTGGCGCGGATGGTGGGTCTGGGCGGGGGCGGATGGTGGGTCTGGGCGGGGCGGCGGGTGGTGGTGATGGTGCTGGCTGCAACTGATTCTGAAATCGATGGAACAAAATGTGTGTTGAGAATCGTGTGGCACAGATAAGCAACGATGGCAAGTCTTTGCTTCTGTTCATCCGTCTAATGCCGACCACCTCTTCCAATACAGAAAGCTTTTGAGAAAGTCTGTTGGCTACCACACACACACACAACAGGCTTTAGCTCATTATGACATAAAGTAGTAATTTCTTTCTCCGCGTGCAACACCATTGTTCCCTCCAAGTTGGTCCTGAAACTGAGGAACCTAGGTCTGGACACCCCTATCTGTAACTGGATTATGGACTTCCTGACGTGCAGGCCTCAAGTGGTGAAGATTGGGAACAACATCTCATGCACTATGGTCCTCGACACCGGAGCACCTCAAGGCTGCTGCCTCAGTCCCCGGCTGTACCAAGTATCAAGTTTGCAGACAACACCACAGTCATCAGCCTGATAAGCAAGAGTACAGAGATGAGGTAGTCATGCATTGAGGAGATTTGTAGGACCAGATGTCGGAAGTCAGAAAGGACTTCAACCATCCTGGGCAACATCTCCACTCCCCCCTACCGTCTGGTCAACGGTTGCACAGCAAGTACTACCAGGTTTAAAGATATAGTTTAGGCAGTGCGCCTAGTGAACTGCTAAGAGTGCTGCCACGATGATAACATTGTCATTAACATGAATTACACTTTCAAACTTTCTGGACTCATCAAAGTTAATGCACTGTATTCATGATGCTGCTCCACTACTGGGACTTTAAATTCATTTAAATATTTTGCAGAATTCAACACTTCATATCATCTATCAGTCACTTTGCTGTTGTTTTTTTGTTCATTTTTATTGCATATATTATTTTTTATGGTATTGTTTTGGAGCTTCATACTGCGGGAGGGAATGGGAAGTAAGCATTCCGATGTACGTATATATCTTGTATCTTCTATCTTGTATCTTGTATATTTAATATAATAAAACACTGTACACAGTAACAAAAACAATTAAATAAAAGAACAATAAAGTGACAGGCGGATGATTTGAATTGTTCGGCTATTGCTTTCCCAAACCACTTCCCATCATGGTGGACTCCGGTGTCACGTCGCTGGGGTCCTCAGCGGTACACCCGCCAAGCGTGAAGTCCATTGGATGAGCCGTGGTTAAGGAGCAGACAGGACACGCATACAGAGACTCCTATCGCTATTGGCTAAGCTGGTCAACAATGACCTTATGTGTTAACCGTGTTTGTGTGTGAATTTGATACTTTTTGCACGCAATTCTCATTGAAGGCATGTGTTCATATTGTTGTTACGTTCCTGTATGTTTTGCTGCTGTCCTGTCTGTGTCCTTGTCCCGTTTGTCTCCCTCAGGTGGCCCAAAGGGATGCGTGTGGTGCCTTGTGGCTCCTCCCCCCCCCAGAAAACGATCAATCATCCACCACCTGTGTCCAATCATCAATTATCCCTCTGCCATGTGGTGTCCTATAAAATGTGTAACTTATTTTGTCAAGGGAGGAAGGAGAGAGGTAGAGGTACTTTGGGCGGTTGACAGTACTGACATTTTGAGATAACTTTCGGGGCGAAGTAACTATATTTCGCCATATAGTTACTATTGTGTTGAGCCTTTATTTGTTCCTGTTTTTGTTTCCGGCCTTTACAACCCTTTTTAGAGTAGTGTAGGATTCCTTTTGTTTGTGTTTTTGTTCACCAGCCTGGGAGAAGGGCTAGGTAAGAAACCCTGGGGTCTACACTGCATCACGTAGTAGTTTTCTTTGTCTATACACACTAGGGCGCCCTTCTCCCTGTTCCAAACCCTCTGTTTAGCTGCTTAGCTAATTGTTAGTTGGTTTTGCCTCTCCTGTCCTCGTAGAGTTTTGATTTAGTCTGTATGTTGCTCCTGTTTATGATTGCCTGTTGTTCCTTTTTCTTCTGTTGGAGTAAATAGTTAATTAAACTATTTAATACCTGTTTAACACTGCTTTCTGTTTGTGTCTTTAGTTTTGGGTGCCCCACCCCAGGGTTTACCCCAAACCCCATACATTCCTTACACTTGCCCACTGTGTTTAGGTAGGCTGTTGCGACTCCCCCTGTACCCTAGAAGAACACCTCGGGGGAGGGCGTAACAATTGGGGGCTCGTCCGGGATCCTTGAATCCTGAGCCTGCTTACCACAGTGTTGGTGGTGTTTAGTTTTTGGGGTTGTGTTTGTGGTAGTTTCAGGTTTACGTTGCTATGGCGACGTCCCTAGTACATTTGTTTATTGACAACCCGTCTGTTGATCTGCTGGATCAGTGTAAGGTGGCAGAATTAGGACAGATTGCAGAATATTATGAGATAGAAGTACCTAAAAGGGCAGTGAAGGCAGAACTACTCTCAAGTGTTAAAGAGGCTTTGGTGGCCCAGCGGGTGCTCCACCTTCCTGATCTGGAGCAGGCCATTCCTGCTGTTGACCAAGCTCTCCATACACCAGAGAGGCCACAACAAGTTGACCAGGTGGTGCTCGGGGGCAAGTCTGATGTTGCAGCGAAGGCGGAGCTCGACACTGGGGTGAGGGGCAGACTCCCTAAAACACTCCCTCGGTTTAATCCGAGTCCGGTCTCTCCTTCAGGGGAGGACCTGCGTGGGCAGATGCGACAAGCTTTTTATGAGAGAAGAGAGTCGCAGACGCAGGCAGAGTATGCCCATAAGTTTGAGGTCCGGAAGCTGGAGCTTGAGGCTGAGCATCAACTCCAGGTACAGATTCGCCAACTTGAGATGGACGAGAAAGTGGCCCTAGCTCAAATACAGGCGCAGATTGCTGCTACTTCCCCGCCCCCGCCAGCCTTGCAGTCAGATAGGTTTGATGTCAGCAAGAATATCTCTCTAGTACCACCCTTCAGAGAGTCAGAAGTTGACTCCTATTTCAGTGTGTTTGAACGTGTTGCTGCCTCCTTAAAGTGGCCCAGAGATATGTGGCCACTTTTGCTGCAATGTAAGCTTTGTGGTAAAGCTCAGGAGGTGGTCTCCGCTCTTTCTTTAGAAGACAGTTTACAGTATGACTGTGTCAAAAATGCAGTCTTGCGGGCCTACGAATTGGTGCCGGAGGCCTACCGCCAGAGATACAGGCACCATAGGAAGAGCCAGACCCAGAGTTTTGTGGAGTTTGCTCGTGAGAAGGAGGGTTTATTTGACAAGTGGTGTGTGGCAAGTAAGGTTACTGACTTTGCTTCTTTGAGGGATCTGAACTTACTGGAAGACTTCAAGAATTGTCTGCCAGAAAGACTTGTAGTTTATTTAAATGAGCAAAAGGTGTCTACGTTGCCGCAAGCTGCAGTGTTAGCAGATGAATTTGTGTTAACTCATAAGACAGTGTTTTTGGCCCCACCTCCCGAAACCCGAAGAGTTTTGGCTTCATTTCCTCCAAAGCATAATTTGTCTCCTCCTAGTTCCAAGGAGGCTCCAAGGTTCCAAGGGGAGCAGCGGGAGTGCTTTTACTGTCACCGTCCAGGTCATATAATAGCTGACTGTAAGCTACGGCTTAGAAAAGGACAGTCCTTCTCCTCAACCCCCACAGCTGCCACCCCTAAGCCTCACGGGTTTATTAAGTCTGTGTCTGTTGCTCCAGGTCCCAGTGGGATGTCATCATTGTTTGACCCGAGCTACGCCCCTTTCATCTTTGCTGGCTCCGTTTCGCTACGTGACAACATGGACCGGGTTCCTATCCGTATACTGCGAGACACTGGAGCTGCACAATCGGTTATCCTTTCAGATGTGTTGCCCTGGTCAGAGGACTCTTCCTGTGGGTATAGCGTTCTATTGCAAGGCATTGAGATGGGTCAAGTACCAGTGCCGTTACACCATGTTTTTCTCTGTTCGGGTTTAGTCAGTGGGCGGTTCAAGGTTGGGTTACAGCCTGCGCTTCCCGTACCAGGGATTACATTGATTATGGGTAATGACATCGCAGGTGGACTGGTGTTACCAGTGTTGGAGGTGTATACCCCTCCCAGTAAACCCGCTAACCTAGATGATTTAGGGAGGGTTTTTCCTACAGCCTTTCCGGCCTGTGCAGTAACCCGTGCCCAGTCACGCAGGCTGGGTAATGTGTGTGATATAGAAGATTCAGTGTTCAGTCAGATCTTCAGCACAGATGAGCTTGTCAGTGTGACGCCTCTTCCTAAGAGTGAGAAAGCTAAAGCCATGCCCTCCGTGGCAGAAACAGAAAGTGAGTTTTTCTTGCCAGTTACCGGTAAAACTTTGAAAGAGGCTCAGAAAGCAGACACTAGTTTGGCCAAATGCTTTTCCACGGTTGTGTCCCTGGAGAAATCTGTTAAGCAGAGGATAGCCTACTTGCTTGAGGATGGACTCCTCCTACGCAAGTGGATGTCCAGGAAGGGGACTGACTGTGATTGGAGTTCTGTGTGCCAGATTGTGGTCCCAAAGCCTTTCCGCTCCCAGGTGCTGTCCCTCGCCCATGACATCCCATGGGCCGGTCATTTAGGTGTTACGAAAACATACAACCGTATCCTTCGTCATTTTTTTTGGCCTGGGTTAAAGCAAGATGTAGCTCAGCACTGTAAATATTGTCATACCTGTCAGCTCATGGGGAAACCTAACCAGACTATTTCTCCAGCCCCTCTCCAACCCATTCCGGTGATGGGAGAGCCTTTTGAGCGCGTCATAGTCGATTGTGTTGGTCCATTGCCCAGGACAAAATCAGGAAACCAGTATCTGTTAACCATCATGTGTGCTGCTACCCGTTATCCAGAGGCCATTCCGTTACGTAAGATTACCTCTAAAGTAATAGTGGCGGCTTTAACTAAGTTTTTCTCTACATTTGGCCTGCCAAAAGTTGTGCAAACAGACCAGGGGTCTAACTTCATGTCGAAGCTGTTTGCTCAGGTCCTCAAGACACTAGGTATCACACATCAGGTATCCAGTGCCTACCACCCTCAGAGTCAGGGTGCTTTAGAGCGTTGGCACCAAACGCTGAAGTCCATGCTTAAAAAGTACTGTTTAGACACCTGCCAGGATTGGGATGAAGGTATCCCTTATGTGCTATTTGCCATACGTGAAACTGTACAGGAGTCTTTGAAGTTTAGTCCAGCTGAGCTGGTATTCGGCCATACTGTGCGTGGCCCGTTAAAAGTGTTAAAAGACCAGATGATGACCACAGACCCAGGTCCCAGGAATGTGCTGGACTACGTCAGTCGGGTTAGAAAACAGTTACACGATGCCTGTGAGTTAGCAAAAGAAGCCCTGACGGCTTCTCAGGAGTCCATGAAGGCTCGTTTTGATCGAAAGGCTGTGGAGCGGTCTCTCCAACCGGGGGATCAGGTGCTGGTGTTGCTGCCTGTGCCCGGTTCTTCGCTGTCTGCCCGTTTCACTGGACCTTATGTCATTGAAAAGAAACTGAGTGTTACAGACTATGTAGTGCGGACTCCTGACAGGAGACACAAGTCCAGAGTATGTCATATTAACATGCTTAAGTTGTATCATGCTAGAAAGGAAGAACAACCTAAGATAGATGGTACCAGCATTCCCGTGTTGAGTGTTTCAGTTTTCAGTGACAAAGTTGATGAGGATGGTTTTGTGCTGCGCAACCTTCCCCAGCAATGTGCAAGACTATGCAACACAGAGATGTTAAGCTCTTTAAGAGAACATTTAATGCATTTAGAGCCGGCTCAACAAAACGACATTGTTAGAGGGGTACATGCGTTTCCTGACCTGTTCTCTGATGTGCCTACATGTACGTCTGTGCTGCAGCATGATATTGAGGTAGGAGATGCCCGTCCGATCAGACAACATGCATACAGAGTCAACCAATCTAAGAGACAAGTGATGCAGCAGGAAGTTTCCTATCTTTTAGACCATGGTTTAGCGGTCCCTAGTACTAGTCCTTGGAGTTCCCCCTGTATCCTAATCCCCAAGCCTGATGGTACAAATAGGTTCTGCACAGACTATCGTAAGGTGAACGCTGTAACGGTGCCCGACTCGTTTCCCTTACCCCGTATTGATGATTGTGTAGATACCATTGGGGGTGCTTTGTATGTCAGTAAACTGGATTTACTAAAGGGATATTGGCAAGTCCCTCTGACACCCCGTGCCTCTGAGATATCCGCCTTTGTCATCCCAGACAATTTCCTTCAGTACACTGTGATGCCTTTTGGTATGTGCAACGCCCCTGCTACTTTTCAGCGTTTAATCAACCTAGTGTTGTCGGGCGTGCCTAACTGCACCGCCTACTTGGATGATCTGGTTATATATTCAGCTAACTGGTCAGAGCATTTAGGTACACTGCAAACGGTGTTCCAGCGTTTGGCCCAGGCTAACCTAACCCTGAATTTAGCCAAGTGTGAGTTCGGGAAGGCTACGGTGACCTACCTAGGGAAGGAAGTAGGGGGTGGTATGGTACGCCCTGTAGCTGAAAAGGTCTCTGCCATCACTGCCTTCCCTACTCCTAGTACCCGCAGACAGTTACGTCGGTTTCTGGGGATGACGGGATATTATAGAGGTTTTTGTCGCAACTTCTCCTCAGTTGTTGCTCCTCTGACTGGGTTACTTAGCCCATCTGTGACGTTTTGTTGGTCGGTAGAATGTCAGCGGGCCTTTGAAACTGCCAAGGCCTTATTGTGTTGCTCCCCTGTTCTTTCTGCTCCGAACTTTGCGAAGGCTTTTAAGCTGGAAGTTGACGCGAGTGCGGTGGGTGCTGGTGCTGTGCTGGTGCAGGAGGATAGCGATGGAATTGATCATCCCGTGTGCTACTTTTCCCGCAAGTTCAACAAAGCGCAGACCAGGTACTCTACTATTGAGCAGGAGACCCTAGCATTGTTGTTGGCCTTGCAGTACTTTGAGGTATATGTTGGCTCAAGTGCCTACCCGATCGAGGTCTTCACAGATCACAACCCCCTTGTGTTTTTGAGTCGCATGTACAACCACAACCAGCGCTTAATGCGTTGGGCGTTGTTTGTCCAGGGTCTTCCCCTGGTTATAAGACACAAAAAGGGCTCTGAGAACATCGTCGCCGATGCGCTATCTAGGTGCTCAAGCTAAGCCTATTGGTTCTCTGGTATCTGATTGAGCTTGTGAATTTTTTTTATTGCTCCGTTTCAGTTCCAGTTGTGACGCCTTTTGGTTATTTTGTTTGTGGACATGGTAATTATTTGTTGTTATTGGGGATAGATATATATATATATATATATATATTTTTTTTTTGTCACAAATCCCTGTGGGTTTGTTCTTGAAGTGTTACGTTCCTGTATGTTTTGCTGCTGTCCTGTCTGTGTCCTTGTCCCGTTTGTCTCCCTCAGGTGGCCCAAAGGGATGCGTGTGGTGCCTTGTGGCTCCTCCCCCCCCCAGAAAACGATCAATCATCCACCACCTGTGTCCAATCATCAATTATCCCTCTGCCATGTGGTGTCCTATAAAATGTGTAACTTATTTTGTCAAGGGAGGAAGGAGAGAGGTAGAGGTACTTTGGGCGGTTGACAGTACTGACATTTTGAGATAACTTTCGGGGCGAAGTAACTATATTTCGCCATATAGTTACTATTGTGTTGAGCCTTTATTTGTTCCTGTTTTTGTTTCCGGCCTTTACAACCCTTTTTAGAGTAGTGTAGGATTCCTTTTGTTTGTGTTTTTGTTCACCAGCCTGGGAGAAGGGCTAGGTAAGAAACCCTGGGGTCTACACTGCATCACGTAGTAGTTTTCTTTGTCTATACACACTAGGGCGCCCTTCTCCCTGTTCCAAACCCTCTGTTTAGCTGCTTAGCTAATTGTTAGTTGGTTTTGCCTCTCCTGTCCTCGTAGAGTTTTGATTTAGTCTGTATGTTGCTCCTGTTTATGATTGCCTGTTGTTCCTTTTTCTTCTGTTGGAGTAAATAGTTAATTAAACTATTTAATACCTGTTTAACACTGCTTTCTGTTTGTGTCTTTAGTTTTGGGTGCCCCACCCCAGGGTTTACCCCAAACCCCATACATTCCTTACACTTGCCCACTGTGTTTAGGTAGGCTGTTGCGACTCCCCCTGTACCCTAGAAGAACACCTCGGGGGAGGGCGTAACAATTGTCAATCTACAATCTACCGTCTGTTTGAAGCTCATTGGAGGATCTGACTTTGAGGGCCGCATGATGGTATAGTGTTATAGTATAGTGTTGTGTAGTATAAGTATTGATTTAGTATAGTGTTGTATAGTATAAGTATAGTACATAGTATAGTATATAGTGTGTAATGGTAGGAAATTCATACTGCGGGAGGGAATGGAGAATAATTCCCATTGTTCTTGTTGCATATATCAAATAAAAAACATCTTGAATGATCTAACCTTTAAGAAGGCTAGAAGGCTAGATGGCCGGACGGCCTTAAAAAGTCAGACATCGTCCTAAAGTCAACACATGTTGGACCTCCCGTCACTCCCTTCCCCCAACCGTCTCCATCACACACAACACTACTTGAAACACACACACACACACACACACACACACACACAGAATTGAATTATCCTCAGTGGTCAGTGGGTCGTATGAGCGAGGTGTCTGGGTCTTTTCCAGAAGGAACCGTTTATCCATCCATTGATTCACCCTTAATAGATTAAACCATGAGAGTGGTGGTGGAGGTGGAGGTGGTGGTGGTGCTGGTGGCAGTGGACGTGGTGGTGGTGGTGGAGGTGGAGGTGGTGGTGGTGGTGGTGGTGGTGGTGGTGGAGGTGGTGGTGGAGGTGTTGGTGGTGGTGGAGGTGGTGGTGGTGGTGGTGGTGTTGGTGGGTGGCGGGAAATCAGTTATATGAAAAATGAGACGTCCGACCAAAGAGACATTTTAACGTTTAAACCAGGGGTGTCAAACATACGGCCCGCGGGCCGGAACCGGCCCCCAAGGAGGTTCGATCAGGCCCGCAGGATAATTTGAAAGTGGAAAAAATGCAGTTCAAAAAAAAAAAAAAAAAAAAAAAAAAAAAAAAAGTTCAAAGACAAAGTACAAGCCCTTAATGGAGGAGATCGTTTCTGGACATTTCACTGTATTTTGCACCAGGAGGCATTGTGTTGCAAGTCGCTGAAAATGGACCACGTCATGGAGGTGGTTGTTCGCACTGTAAATTTCATCCGGTCCAGAGGTCTGAACCATCGTCAGTTTGACAAACTTCTCAGCGACAGCAACATTACCCACAGCCTGCCATACCACACTGAAGTGAGATGGTTAAGCCGAGGCGCTGTGCTGAGGCATTTCTTTGATCTACGAGAGGAAATCAGACAGTTCATGGAGAAAAAAGGAAAACCGGTGTTGGAATTACAATCTCAGGAATGGCTACGGGACCTTGCATTCTTGGTTGATATTACTGAACACTTGAACAATCTGAACAAAATGTTGCAAGGCCGCAAAAAAGTTGTCACACAGTTTTCTGACAACATACATGCATTTAAGTTGAAGCTGACTTTGTGGGAGATGCAACTGGCAAATGGCAACCCTGCTCATTTCCCCTGTCTGAGAGATGTGTGTGTGACCAGACCTGATGCGGACATGAAACTGTACAAAGACAAAATTGCAGGACTACTGCGGGAGTTTGAGAAACGTTTTCAGGTATTTGGTGAACTTGAGACAGAATTTTCAGTTTTTCGCTCACCTTTCACAGTTAAAGCTTCTGATCTGCCGGTCGAAATTCAGCTAGAGATAATTGATTTGCAGTGTGATGCAGATTTGAAGGGCAAATTTGCCTCTGTAGGTCTGGACAGATTTTATCAGTATCTACTACCAGGGTACCCCAAATTAACAGCCCTGGCTGCTAAAATTTTGTGCATGTTTGGGACAACCTACCTTTGTGAACAAATTTTCTCAGTGATGAATATCAATAAAACAAAAATGCGTTCAAGGCTCACAAACAAACACTTAAATGACATTCTGAAAGTGACAGCTAGTCAGGACATGACACCTGGTGTTGATGCACTTGTACAGGCCAAAAGATGCCAAGTTTCAGGAAAAAATACAAGTCCAGACTAGACTAACACCTTTAAAATGCTGCCTTAGATACTGTTTGCATTGAAAGAATACAGCTCTGTGAAGATGAATCCTTACTGTGGTGATTTAAAAAATGTGCACTTTAATGTTAGTCAGCAGCTTCAAAACAAAAGTTGTGTGATGGAATTCTACTGTTCATACAACTCCATAAATTTTCAGTATGTATTGTATGTGTATGTATGTTTCATGTATGAAGTTTACAGATTTACAGGACAGGCGAACACTTTCTTCATTACACATTTAAAATCACTCTCCTTAGTTTGTAAGGTGTACGCAGGGATTACATTTAGATTTTATATGCGTATGTGTAAGTGGTTTAAAAATTCCTTTCTTTAAAAGTCTCATTTAATCTTAAAGTGCATTACTATATTTTTCAGTACCAATTAAAGTTTTGTGCCTTTGTACAATCAGTGGGATCAGTTGCAATGCATATTTGTGAATGATAAAAGTAAATTGCACATTTGTCTAAGGAAATATGAGGTGTTTCATGAAATGTTTTGTAAAAGGATAGTTCATTAAATTTCAATATTTTCCTAATGTTCTTGTGCTTCTTTACACCAAAACAAAGGAAAGACATGATATTTTGGTTATTTATAGCAGAGTATGGTATAATTTTAATGGTCCGGCCCACTTGACATCTCCCTAGGCCGTATGTGGCCCACGATGCGAAATGAGTTTGACACCCCTGGTTTAAACAAAAGGGGCCAAAGAACAAATGGGGGTTACCTTGGTAATGGTTTGCCAATATGGGCTTAGAGATGTAAATATCGATGGGCAGATACCTCAATCTGTCTTCATACACCAGGGATCCATAGTGGTCAGAGTGGAAGATATTTCATATTTTTTATAAATAATAATATCCCAAAAATTATAATAATAAAAATCTTTTTTTATAAAATATATAAATATAAAAGATATATAAAAAAATATATATATTCTTATGGGTCCTACAATACCCTGAATGCATAGTTGGAATTTCCAGAGGCAAAAAGTGTTTGTTTGTGTATGTGTGTGTGTGTGTGTGTGTGTTTATGTGTGTGTGAGAGAGAGGTTATGATCCTACAAGGGATTGGTATCCAGGTCATGTGACCGTATATCCGGCTGGGATGTGATCCAGAACCTCCTGTTACCCTGACCACGTTATGTGGCTAAGGGCCAGCGGTGCTTGATGGATGAGTAGCCTTCCTGGCCTCTGGCGTCCCAAGCAGTAAACAAGGGCAATAGGCTTTTCATTTTTCCTAACTCTATATCACAACTGACATCGCTCTCTCCGGATGGCTCTCACTATACATCCCTCACTGTACTGTATATGGAACATATGAGAAATGTCATATGTTGTTCATATGTTCCATCTCAGACCAGCTTACAGACATTTGTGAGGCATATGCCCCTGATGTAACCATTTAAAACAGCTAATGGCAATGAAGGCATATGGATAAATCATGTGTGACATCATAAGACATCATGCAATTCTTGTAAAACCGGTTACCCGATTACAAGGAGGGTAGATGTGTGGAAGCACTTGGGGCGGTTAAACACCAGGCGAGCTGCAGCTTTCTGAATGAGCTCCAGGGGCCTGATGGCAAATGTCGGGGCGCCAGCAAGGATGGAATTGCAGTAGTCCAGCCGGGAGATGACTAGAGCCTGGATGAGCAGCTGCGCAGCCTTTTCAGTGAGAAAAGGCAGAATCCCCCTGATGTTGTAGAGGAGGAATCTGCAGGAGCGTGTCACCGATGCAATGTTTGCCGAGAACGACAGTTGGTCGTCCAGGGTCACACCCAGACTCCTTGCGGTCCGATTAGCTGTCACCACAGCATCAGCAATGGTGACAGCCAGGTCTCGGTGCGGACAGCCCTTTGCTGGGAAGAACACTAGCTCAGTCTTGTCCAGGTTGAGCTTTAGGTGGTGCATCGACATCCACTTTGAGATGTCTGCTAAGCACGCGGCAATGCGTGTTTCCACTTTTCCACACCAGTTGGGTGTCGTCAGCATAGCAGTGGTAGGATAAGTCATGGGAGTGGATAACAGCACCAAGACGTTGTGTAGAGGGAGAAGAGAAGAGGACCCAGGACCGATCCTTGTGGAACCCCAGTAGTCAGTCGGCGTGGTTCCGACACAGACCCTCCCAGTGCCACCTAATAGGAGCGACATGTCAGGTAGGATGCAAACAAGGAGAGAGCAGAGCCCAAGACACCCATCCCCTCAAGGGTGGAGAGGAGAATCTGGTGGTTCACAGTGTCAAATGCTGCAGACAGGTCCAGGAGTATCAGGACCGAGGAGAGAGAATTTGCTCTAGCAACATGGGGCGTCTCAGGGCATTTTCTGTCGAGTGAACTGCCATAAAACCAGATTGGTGGGGATCCAAGAGGCAGTTCTGGTGGAGATATAAGGACAATTGGTTAAAGGACAAGAGGCAGTTCTGGTGGAGATACAAGGACAATTGGTTAACCATACAGTTTGTTTTATTTTTGTATCATGTATTAAACCCATCCTAGAATAAAGAGCAGTGGGCAGCTATTTTTAATACAGGGGTCTGGTGCCTTGCTCAAGGGCACCTCGGCAGCACCCAGGAGACAAACCGGGCACCCTTTTTCCAAGTACCAGTTGCCACTTCACCATTTTTTCGGGGACTTAAACCGGTGCCCCTCCGGTTCCCAAGCCAAGTCCCAACAGACGGAGCTACTGCCTCTCCCTATAAAATAAGCCGAGACAAATATACGAGACAATTGAGATGTGACTGGTGCTTATTATGGGGGCTAGCACACTAAAACCAGGCTTCACCATGGCTGCACAATTCCACCTATGGGGACAATTACGATGGCCCGCTAAAGGTGCAGCGAAACATCTGAGACAATGCGCACTGTGAGTATCAATGACATATCCCTGTTAAAGACCCCCCATTGTATCAAGCAGGCGTGAGCTGGGATTGCTCACTAAAAGTCAGTTGTGAGTTCTCTCGGCTTGTGACACAAAGAGAAGTCACAAGACACAGCACCAGAAAAATGAAAAAATATGTCAAAACCAGAAAATATGTCAAAATAGTGTTTAAATTAGACCCTCTCTCTCTATTTCTCTTTCTCTTACTCTCTTACTCTCTCTCTCGCGCTCTCTCACTCACTCAGACACACAAAAGAGACACACATACACACACACACACATGCACACACTCACACACACACACACACACACACACACACACACACACACACACACACACACACACACACACACACACACACACACACACACACACACACACACACACACACACACACTCACACACACACACGACAGACACAGCCACTCTTCCTGGCAGTAATATTGATGGTGTATGACAGCAGCAGGATGGCGGTGTGTTATCTGGCTGGGGGAGATCTGCAGACTCCCTCTAGCGTCGTGTCAACAGACTCCCCTATAGCTCCATGCCAACAGACTCCCCTATAGCTCCATGCCAGCTCCTGAGCTACTAGTCAGTGGAACCCGCCAACCTGTTGACACCAGGCCAGAGAACTAAGGTGATAGACGCACCTAACACGTCATGCACACACCAATTCATGTATACATATAAACACACACACATACATATGATGTATGTGGCAGCAGTAGCTCAGTCTGCCCCTTCTGGGCACTGCCGATGTGCCCTTTAGCAAGGCACCAGAACCGTACACTGCTCCCCGGGCACTCTATATACAACAGCTGCCCACTGCTCCTATTGCTAGAATGGGTTAAATGCAGAGAAACAAATGTTACTGTGTGTGTGCTCTGCTGTGTACATAGTTAGTTAGTTAAGCCCTTGGCTCCTCCAGGGAGCATAGGTCATTGACAAATGTCTTCCATCTCACTCGGTTTGGGGCAAGTTTTTCAAGGTCTCCCCAGTTTTGCCCACTCAAAGACATCTCTGCCATGACATCCCTCCTCCAACTGTTCTTGGGGCGACCACTTTTTCTTTTCCCTTGTGGGTTCCACTTTAGGGCTTGTCGGGTGATGTTGTTGGCTGATTTCCTGAGAGTGTGTCCTATCCAGCTCCACTTTCTTTTTAGGATCTGTAGGTCAATGGGATCCTGTCCAGTTCTCTCCCACAGGTCCACATTCCTGATTTTGTCCCTCCACCAGATGTTCAGGGTCCTCCTAAGGCAGTTGTTGATGAATGTTTGCAGTCTGGTGGTTGTTTGTTTTGTTGTTCGCCATGTTTCTGAACCATACGGCATAACCTGTTTCACATTGGAGTTGAAGATGCGTAGTTTGGTGTTAGTTGAGATGGTTTTGTGTCTGACTTACTGTTGTAAGTCACCTTTCTTTGGGAGTTTCGCAATGTGTCCCTCTGCCCATTCTCTAAGGTGTCTTTTCCTCTTCCCAAATCCTGCCAAACAAGTCGTAGAGCATGTCTGTTGATGTATTTGCATCTGCTTTAGGGGTTCTGATGGAATATTATCAGGGCCAGCAGCCTTGCCACTCTTCTGTTGTTTGATTGCTTCAATTGATTGCTTTGTTGGTCTCTCACACCTGATATTTAGTGGAGACCCAGCTTTGCGTATATTTGGTGGTTCTGCTGGTGGTGGCCTATTTAGAACATCTTGAAAGTGTTCTACCCATCTTTATAGCTGTTCTTCCAGAGTTGAGAGCATTATGCCATTCTTGTCTAGAATAGGTTTGTTGTTTTGTGTGTATTTTCCCGTCAGTTTCTTTGTGATGGCATACAACTCCTTCATGTTTTTCTGTGCAGCTGCCTTTTCTGCCTCCAGGGCTAGCCTCTCTACCTGTTGTATCTTGCTGTGTACATGTGTGTGACCAATTAAGAGGATTCAAAATCCTCCAGATTTAAGATATATGATATAAGATGAACCCACGTACAAGCACACATATACATACAGACACACCTAGGTTGAATGCACTTATTATTAAGTCACTTTAGACAAAAGCAGCTGCTATACGAATGTGCTGTAATGTAAATAAACATACAATATGTATACAACATACATGCAGTATATACATACATATAAACACACATTTCCATATACATATACACACACCTTCACATTGAACACATCGTTCTTGAACATAAACAATAACAGATGCACAACTGTGGGATTCTGTGTCCCGCCCTTTTTATTAATATATACACAGAAATACAGAGAGCAACGCCTCCTCCAGATACGACGACTGCCACTGATTGCAGACACACACACCTCTCTCTTCAGTCTACATGTATGCCAGATTCACCCACCAGGCTAGCCGCTAGCAGGGGCTGTGGCTTAACCACCAGGTTTGGGTCATTTACTGCAGCAGCGGAATACACCTCCATCACGGCGGCCCCAGATTTACTGGCGATAATTAGCTGCGGTATTCAGCACGGCAATTAGCAGGCTTATGGCTTTGCGATCACCAGCGCAGACCGCCTGGAGGTGTGTGTGTGTGTGTGTGTGTGTGTGTGGTGTGTGTGTGTGTGTGTGTGTGTGTGTGTGTGTGTGTGTGTGTGTTTGTGTGTGTGTGTGTGTGTGTGTGTGTGTGTGTGTGTGTGTGTGTGTGTGTGTGTGTGTGTGTGTGTGTGTGTGTGTGTGTGTGTGTGTGTGTGTGTGTGTGTGTGTGTGTGTGTGTGTGTGTGTGTGTGTGTGTGTGTGTGTGTTTGTGTGTGTGAGGTGTAGGGTCGAGAACAGAGGGCGATGGAAGCGTAAAATGATCTGATGTAGTGGAATGCAGGAAGATGAGTGAAGACGAGGTAGGGGAATGGTCACGGAGAGAGATGGATGAAGGGAAAAGAGAGGGAGGGTGGAGGGAGGAAAGGGAGGGATGGAGAGAGGAGAGGGAGAGGTGGAGGGAGGAGTGGGAGGGATGACGGAGGGAAGGAGGAGAGGGAGGGATGATGGAGGAAAGAGGAGGATGGAGGAGAGGGAGGGATGAAGGGAGGGAGGAGAGGGAGGAGAGAAGGGATGGAGGGAGGAGAGGGAGGGGTGGAGGAGAGGGAGGGATGAAAGGAGGGAGGAGAGGGAGGGGTGGAGGGAGGAGAGGGAGGGATGGAGGGAGGAGAGGGAGGGGTGGAGGGAGGGAGAGAGGAGGGAGAATAGGAAGGAGAGGGAGGGATGGAGGGTGGGAGGAGGGGGAAGAAGGAGAGAGGTGGAGGAAGGGATGAAAGACCTCCGCCAACCCCAACCGGTTAGAACTTAGGAAGATTATAATGGAGACAAACCAGACACTTATTGAAATTCGACAAAAACATGTTTACTTAGCAACTGTAAAACTATGATTTTTCTGAATATATTCAACGTTAAATTGATATATTTTCTTCATGCTATCTTGAGCTGGGCTCTAGCCTAGCGTTAAACAACACAACACGCTTATTTTGTTCATCGCTGATGTCGTTTTTTTTCACCTTTTTGGTTTTGTTCATTTCCAAACAACACTTACTGCAGTTAAAGCTGTACTTTCTTTGTAATGACTACGTTTTAAACAACACCAGCAGTTCTCCCGTGTTTTCTTAATGTCCTCTTAATAACTAAAAAACAACTAATGTACACCTAGAGGGAACTTGAGCTTCTGGGAAAGAAGTTATTTAGCAGAAATGTTTACAGGGGAGGCCCCATCAACCGTCTACAACACAACACAGCTCAAGATGATGGTTTCTTAAAGAAGAAAGTGTGTATGTGTTTGTGTGTGTGTGTGTGTGTGTGTGTGTGTGTGTGTGTGTGTGTGTGCATGTGTATGTGTGCGTGTATGTAGGTGTGTGTGTCTGTGTTCATGTGTCTATGTGTGTGTGTCTATGTGTGTGTGTGTGTGTGTGTGTGTGTGTGTCTGTGTGCGTGTGTGTCTGTGTGCGTGTGTGTCGCTGTGTGTGTGTCTGTGTGTGTCTGTGTGTATGTGCGTGCGTGTGTGTGTGTCGCTGTGTGTGTGTCTGTGTGTGTCTGTGTGTATGTGCGTGCGTGTGTGTGTGTCTGTGTGCGTGTGTTTGTCTCTGTGTGTGTGTCTGTGTGTGTCTGTGTGTATGTGCGTGTGTGTGTGTGTGTGTCTGTTTTGCGTGTTTGTGCGTGTGTGTGTCTGTGTGTCTATGTGTGTGTGTGTATGTTAAATGGCAAGCCACTTTTCCATGGGGGGGGTCTTGGGCTCTGGGGGGTCTCCTGTAGAAAGACTGAATGCTCTTCAACAGTTTACCAGATGGTCATTACACACACCTTTAATGGACCAAGTGGCTTCTGGCTAGTTCCCTTACATTTGACAATAGGCATGCACACACACACACACACACACATACACGCGCATGCACACGCATACACACGCACACACGTACACACAATCCACACGCACACAAACACACACACACACACAAAAGCATACATGCAAACACACACACACACACACACACACACACACACACACACACACACACACATATATTTTTGTGTGCATTTATTCCCCCTGTTTCAACTGTTGCACCTTAATTTCCCTCGGGATAAATAAAGTTATCTTGAATCTTGAATCTTGAATCTTGAACAAAGCACCCACGGAGAAGCCATTGACAGATAATGGCTCTCGTATTTTCCAACGGTTAAACGCACTGAACTGTTAAAGATTTGACACGCTAAAGCTAACGTGCTAATGGGCAGCATGTAGCAGTTGGCTTATCCAGCAGGGATGCTGCATATAGCTGCAGATGCTATAAAATGCCTGCACACACATGTGAGCTTGTTTTCAGAAAAATTCAGATTCAGAAAACTTTATTAATCCCGAGGGAAATTAAGGAACAAGCTCGTGGAGACAAACCAGACACTCTAAATATATTCTACATTAAATTGACATGCTGCTGGTCTTCCACCAGCAGCATCACACGATTTACAGCAGTTGGTACGGCAAATGAAAAGCTTCGCTAATGTCCAGACAGAGAGTTGTTCAGTCTTCAAGGACTTTGCCTCGTCTGCAATTACTGCCAGAGAACTAGACTTGTGCATGGCACTGGCAACATCCTCACAAACTTGATACGAGCTTGTTAGCACACTAAGAGGACCAGACACAGCAATACAGAATATATTTTCTTCAGAAAAAATGTATAGAATTGCTTAGCCCATGTGTACATATCTGATACACAAATGGCCTACGTCTCGATATAATTGATATGTAGTATGCTAAACTACCGATTGTAAATCCACCTCTTTCTCAGACGGGCGTGGATTTCCATTAGCTGCCATCCGGGCAGTAACTCCGTCAGATCTTTCTCCATGTGCAGCAAAGATCAGAGAATCTCTCCCGGACAATCGCAGATCTGAGCACAGTTTCCAATTTTCGTGGTAAGCGAGACGTTTCTCTCTGATGTTGCCCAGCTAATGGGCACAGAGAGAGTGAGTGAGCACCAGCTGTAGTAGAAACCACTTTTGAGACTTTTGTTCCTCTTCCTTCGAGAGACCTTAGGGGGGGTTGCTATTCCTCTCCACAGGAAATGTGACAGAACTCTTCCGAACGCTCACGTCACTTTCATGACTCCTTTTCCTTCATCCAGCCCAAGGAGATGGATCTTCGGGCCCAGGAGTACATTTTGGCCACAACATTTAGTCATTCTGATGTCTTAGTTTCACCACGCACGACTCAACCAATAGACCAATGAATATGCAATGAATAGAAACTGCAAACAGGTGCTCCTGTCTGATTCGCTGCTCTGAGCGCCACTCAAATGCCCGGACCTGACAGACACTCCCTCATCAGGATGATTGTAACAGCAGGTAGCCTACGGCATCCTAAACCACTGCAGTCTTCGGAGGAGAGGGAGGGAGGGAGGGAGGGAGGGAGGGAGGAGGGAGAATAGGAAGGAGAGGGAGGGATGGAGGGTGGGAGGAGGGGGAAGAAGGAGAGAGGTGGAGGAAGGGATGGTAGACCTCCACCAACCCCAACTATCCTGAAGGTTAGAACTTAGAAAGATTATAATGGAGACAAACCAGACACTCTAAATATATTCTACATTAAATTGACATGCTGCTGGTCTTCCACCAGCAGCATCACACGATTTACAGCAGTTGGTACGGCAAATGAAAAGCTTCGCTAATGTCCAGACAGAGAGTTGTTCAGTCTTCAAGGACTTTGCCTCGTCTGCAATTACTGCCAGAGAACTAGACTTGTGCATGGCACTGGCAACATCCTCACAAACTTGATACGAGCAAAGCTGTAATGTTGATCTTCCCAATTGGATGTTTCAGGGAAAGTAGGGAGCACCGGTTGTTTCCGTCCTATCATTTCTTCCCCCCCGGTGAAGTCTTTATCCACGTTAGCTTGAGCTCCAGCAGCAGTGACCTGAAATCCATCAGCGTGGGGCCCTGAGGCAGGAGATTCAGTCACTTGACTCCTAGATGGGATAGTTTGGTCAAAGGTTGATGGTTTTCTTTTTGTGTTTTTACAAACACTGACAGATGCCCTCGGCTGCTAAAAGGAACACAGTGACTTCTGAAAAAGCAGTGTACAAAGTACCATGGAATGCAGGAGAGTGAGGTAGAGTATGCAGTAGAGTGAGGTAGAGTATGCAGTAGAGTGAGGTACAGTTTGTAGTAGAGTGAGGTAGAGTATGTAGTAGAGTGAGGTACAGTATGTAGTAGAGTGAGGTAGAGTATGTAGTAGAGTGAGGTAGAGTATGTAGTAGAGTGAGGTAGAGTATGTAGTAGTGTGAGGTAGAGTATGTAGTAGAAGTAGAGTGAGGTAGAGTATGTAGTAGAGTGTGGTAGAGTATGCAGTAGAGTGAGGTAGAGTATGCAGTAGAGTGAGGTAGAGTATGCAGTAGAGTGAGGTAGAGTATGTAGTAGAGTGAGGTAGAGTATGCAGTAGAGTGAGGTAGAGTATGTAGTAGAGTGAGGTAGAGTATGCAGTAGAGTAAGGTAGAGTATGTATTAGAGTGAGGTAGAGTATGCAGTAGAGTGAGGTAGAGTATGCAGTAGAGTGAGGTAGAGTATGCAGTAGAGTGAGGTAGAGTATGCAGTAGAGTGAGGTAGAGTATGTAGTAGAGTGAGGTAGAGTATGTAGTAGAGTGAGGTAGAGTATGTAGTAGAGTGAGGTAGAGTATGCAGTAGAGTGAGGTAGAGTATGTAGTAGAGTGAGGTAGAGTATGCAGTAGAGTGAGGTAGAGTATGCAGTAGAGTGAGGTAGAGTATGCAGTAGAGTGAGGTAGAGACTCTACTTGAGGAGTGAAAACAGAAGAGATGGAAGTAGGGGCTAAAGAGCTCAGTATTGAATCAAATAAACCTCAACCGTATCTCAAACATTTCGGCAGTGGTTTCTGCTTGTTAGAAGTCAACGCCGGCGGAATCATCAGAGTTGTGTGTGGGTTCTCAGGTGAATTGAACCGCCTGTCAATCATTTGAATGCATTGCTTTGCTATGATACACTACACTACACTACACTGGCTGGCTGGTCAGGCTGTCAGATCACACTGTGCTACGGTCTGTCACTGGGATGTCAAACTGCCACCACCTTCAAAAGCAGTGCTGTTAAGAAAGCACACACACACACACACACACACACACACACACACAC
>CM051009.1:27109472-27116972 GCA_027704905.1 Muraenolepis orangiensis
CACCGGGGGGAAGAAATGATAGGACGGAAACAACCGGTGCTCCCTACTTTCCCTGAAACATCCAATTGGGAAGATCAACATTACAGCTTTGCTCGTATCAAGTTTGTGAGGATGTTGCCAGTGCCATGCACAAGTCTAGTTCTCTGGCAGTAATTGCAGACGAGGCAAAGTCCTTGAAGACTGAACAACTCTCTGTCTGGACATTAGCGAAGCTTTTCATTTGCCGTACCAACTGCTGTAAATCGTGTGATGCTGCTGGTGGAAGACCAGCAGCATGTCAATTTAATGTAGAATATATTTAGAGTGTCTGGTTTGTCTCCATTATAATCTTTCTAAGTTCTAACCTTCAGGATAGTTGGGGTTGGTGGAGGTCTACCATCCCTTCCTCCACCTCTCTCCTTCTTCCCCCTCCTCCCACCCTCCATCCCTCCCTCTCCTTCCTATTCTCCCTCCTCCCTCCCCCCCTCCCTCCCTCCCTCCCTCCCTCCCTCCCTCCCTCCCTCCCTCCCTCCCTCCCTCCCTCCCTCTCCTCCGAAGACTGCAGTGGTTTAGGATGCCGTAGGCTACCTGCTGTTACAATCATCCTGATGAGGGAGTGTCTGTCAGGTCCGGGCATTTGAGTGGCGCTCAGAGCAGCGAATCAGACAGGAGCACCTGTTTGCAGTTTCTATTCATTGCATATTCATTGGTCTATTGGTTGAGTCGTGCGTGGTGAAACTAAGACATCAGAATGACTAAATGTTGTGGCCAAAATGTACTCCTGGGCCCGAAGATCCATCTCCTTGGGCTGGATGAAGGAAAAGGAGTCATGAAAGTGACGTGAGCGTTCGGAAGAGTTCTGTCACATTTCCTGTGGAGAGGAATAGCAACCCCCCCTAAGGTCTCTCGAAGGAAGAGGAACAAAAGTCTCAAAAGTGGTTTCTACTACAGCTGGTGCTCACTCACTCTCTCTGTGCCCATTAGCTGGGCAACATCAGAGAGAAACGTCTCGCTTACCACGAAAATTGGAAACTGTGCTCAGATCTGCGATTGTCCGGGAGAGATTCTCTGATCTTTGCTGCACATGGAGAAAGATCTGACGGAGTTACTGCCCGGATGGCAGCTAATGGAAATCCACGCCCGTCTGAGAAAGAGGTGGATTTACAATCGGTAGTTTAGCATACTACATATCAATTATATCGAGACGTAGGCCATTTGTGTATCAGATATGTACACATGGGCTAAGCAATTCTATACATTTTTTCTGAAGAAATATATTCTGTATTGCTGTGTCTGGTCCTCTTAGTGTGCTAACAAGCTAACAAGCTCACATGTGTGTGCAGGCATTTTATAGCATCTGCAGCTATATGCAGCATCCCTGCTGGATAAGCCAACTGCTACATGCTGCCCATTAGCACGTTAGCTTTAGCGTGTCAAATCTTTAACAGTTCAGTGCGTTTAACCGTTGGAAAATACGAGAGCCATTATCTGTCAATGGCTTCTCCGTGGGTGCTTTGTTCAAGATTCAAGATTCAAGATTCAAGATAACTTTATTATCCCGAGGGAAATTAAGGTGCAACAGTTGAAACAGGGGGAATAAATGCACACAAAAATATATGTGTGTGTGTGTGTGTGTGTGTGTGTGTGTGTTTGCATGTATGCTTTTGTGTGTGTGTGTGTGTTTGTGTGCGTGTGGATTGTGTGTACGTGTGTGCGTGTGTATGCGTGTGCATGCGCGTGTATGTGTGTGTGTGTGTGTGTGTGTGCATGCCTATTGTCAAATGTAAGGGAACTAGCCAGAAGCCACTTGGTCCATTAAAGGTGTGTGTAATGACCATCTGGTAAACTGTTGAAGAGCATTCAGTCTTTCTACAGGAGACCCCCCAGAGCCCAAGACCCCCCCCATGGAAAAGTGGCTTGCCATTTAACATACACACACACACATAGACACACAGACACACACACGCACAAACACGCAAAACAGACACACACACACACACACGCACATACACACAGACACACACAGACACACACACAGAGACAAACACACGCACACAGACACACACACACGCACGCACATACACACAGACACACACAGACACACACACAGCGACACACACACACGCACGCACATACACACAGACACACACAGACACACACACAGCGACACACACGCACACAGACACACACGCACACAGACACACACACACACACACACACACACATAGACACACACACATAGACACATGAACACAGACACACACACCTACATACACGCACACATACACATGCACACACACACACACACACACACACACACACACACACACACACACACACACAAACACATACACACTTTCTTCTTTAAGAAACCATCATCTTGAGCTGTGTTGTGTTGTAGACGGTTGATGGGGCCTCCCCTGTAAACATTTCTGCTAAATAACTTCTTTCCCAGAAGCTCAAGTTCCCTCTAGGTGTACATTAGTTGTTTTTTAGTTATTAAGAGGACATTAAGAAAACACGGGAGAACTGCTGGTGTTGTTTAAAACGTAGTCATTACAAAGAAAGTACAGCTTTAACTGCAGTAAGTGTTGTTTGGAAATGAACAAAACCAAAAAGGTGAAAAAAAACGACATCAGCGATGAACAAAATAAGCGTGTTGTGTTGTTTAACGCTAGGCTAGAGCCCAGCTCAAGATAGCATGAAGAAAATATATCAATTTAACGTTGAATATATTCAGAAAAATCATAGTTTTACAGTTGCTAAGTAAACATGTTTTTGTCGAATTTCAATAAGTGTCTGGTTTGTCTCCATTATAATCTTCCTAAGTTCTAACCGGTTGGGGTTGGCGGAGGTCTTTCATCCCTTCCTCCACCTCTCTCCTTCTTCCCCTCCTCCCACCCTCCATCCCTCCCTCTCCTTCCTATTCTCCTCCTCTCTCCCTCCCTCCACCCTCCCTCTCCTCCCTCCATCCCTCCCTCTCCTCCCTCCACCCCTCCCTCTCCTCCCTCCTTTCATCCCTCCCTCTCCTCCACCCCTCCCTCTCCTCCCTCCATCCCTTCTCTCCTCCCTCTCCTCCCTCCCTTCATCCCTCCCTCTCCTCCATCCTCCTCTTTCCTCCATCATCCCTCCCTCTCCTCCTTCCCTCCGTCATCCCTCCCACTCCTCCCTCCACCTCTCCCTCTCCTCTCTCCATCCCTCCCTTTCCTCCCTCCACCCTCCCTCTCTTTTCCCTTCATCCATCTCTCTCCGTGACCATTCCCCTACCTCGTCTTCACTCATCTTCCTGCATTCCACTACATCAGATCATTTTACGCTTCCATCGCCCTCTGTTCTCGACCCTACACCTCACACACACAAACACACACACACACACACACACACAACACACACACACACACACACACACACACACACACACAAACACACACACACACACACACACACACACACACACACACACACACACACACACACACACACCACACACACACACACACACACACACACACAAACACACACACACACACACACACACACACACACACACACACACACACACACACACACACACACACACACACACCTCCAGGCGGTCTGCGCTGGTGATCGCAAAGCCATAAGCCCGCTAATTGCCACGCTGAATACCGCAGCTAATTATTGCCAGTAAATCTGGGGCCGCCGTGATGGAGGTGGATTCCGCTGCTGCAGTAAATGACCCAAACCTGGTGGCTAAGCCACAGCCCCTGCTAGCGGCTAGCCTGGTGGGTGAATCTGGCATACATGTAGACTGAAGACAGAGGTGTGTGTGTCTGAAATCAGTGGCAGTCGTCGTATCCAGAGGAGGCGTTGCTCTCTGTATTTCTGTGTATATATTCATAAAAAGGGTGGGACACAGAATCCCACAGTTGTGCATCTGTTATTGTTTATGTTCAAGAACGATGTGTTCAATGTGAAGGTGTGTGTATATGTATATGGAAATGTGTGTTTATATGTATGTATTTACTGCATGTATGTTGTATACATATTGTATGTTTATTTACATTACAGCACATTCATATAGCAGCTGCTTTTGTCTAAAGCGACTTATAATAAGTGCATTCAACCTAGGTGTGTCTGTATGTATATGTGTGCTTGTACGTGGGTTCATCTTATATCATATATCTTAAATCTGGAGGATTTTGAATCCTCTTAATTGGTCACACACATGTACACAGCAAGATACAACAGGTAGAGAGGCTAGCCCTGGAGGCAGAAAAGGCAGCTGCACAGAAAAACATGAAGGAGTTGTATGCCATCACAAAGAAACTGACGGGAAAATACACACAAAACAACAAACCTATTCTAGACAAGAATGGCAAAATGCTCTCAACTCTGGAAGAACAGCTATAAAGATGGGTAGAACACTTTCAAGATGTTCTAAATAGGCCACCACCAGCAGAACCACCAAATATACGCAAAGCTGGGTCTCCACTAAATATCAGGTGTGAGAGACCAACAAAGCAATCAATTGAAGCAATCAAACAACAGAAGAGTGGCAAGGCTGCTGGCCCTGATAATATTCCATCAGAAGCCCTAAAGCAGATGCAAATACATCAACAGACATGCTGTACGACTTGTTTGGCAGGATTTGGGAAGAGGAAAAGACACCTTAGGAGAATGGGCAGAGGGACACATTGTGAAACTCCCAAAGAAAGGTGACTTACAACATTAAGTCAGACACAAAACCATCTCAACTAACACCAAACTACGCATCTTCAACTCCAATGTGAAACAGGTTATGCCGTATGGATCAGAAACATGGCCAACAAACACAAACAACCACCAGACTGCAAACAGTCATCAACAACTGCCTTAGGAGGACCCTGAACATCTGGTGGAGGGACAAAGTCAGGAATGTGGACCTGTGGGAGAGAACTGGACAGGATCTCTTCTGACCTACAGATCCTAAAAATAAAGTGGAGCTGGATAGGACACACTCTCAGGAAATCAGCCAACAACATCAACCGACAAGCCCTAAAGTGGAACCCACAAGGGAAGAGAAAAAGAGGTCGCCCCAAGAACAGTTGGAGGAGGGATGTCAGGGAGAGATGTCTTTGTGTGGGCAAAACTGGGGAGACCTTGAAAACCTTGCCCCAAACCGAGTGAGATGGAAGACATTTGTCAATGACCTATGCTCCCTGGAGGAGCCAAGGGCTTAACTAACTAACTATGTACACAGCAGAGCACACACACAGTAACATTTGTTTCTCTGCATTTAACCCATTCTAGCAATAGGAGCAGTGGGCAGCTGTTGTATATAGAGTGCCCGGGGAGCAGTGTACGGTTCTGGTGCCTTGCTAAAGGGCACATCGGCAGTGCCCAGAAGGGGCAGACTGAGCTACTGCTGCCACATACATCATATGTATGTGTGTGTGTTTATATGTATACATGAATTGGTGTGTGCATGACGTGTTAGGTGCGTCTATCACCTTAGTACTCTGGCCTGGTGTCAACAGGTTGGCGGGTTCCACTGACTAGTAGCGCAGGAGCTGGCACGGAGCTAGGGGAGGCTGTTGGCACGACGCTAGAGGGAGTCTGCAGATCTCCCCGAGCCAGATAAGTCACCGCCATGATGGTCATACACCATCAATATTACTGCCAGGAAGAGTGGCTGTGTCTGTCGTGTGTGTGTGTGTGTGAGTGTGTGTGTGTGTGTGTGTGTGTGTGTGTGTGTGTGTGTGTGTGTGTGTGTGTGTGTGTGTGTGTGTGTGTGTGCATGTGTGTGTGTGTGTGTATGTGTGTGTCTCTTTTGTGTGTCTGAGTGAGTGAGAGAGCGCGAGAGAGAGAGTAAGAGATTAAGAGAAAGAGAAATAGAGAGAGAGGGTCTAATTTAAACAGTATTTTGACATATTTTCTGGTTTTGACATATTTTTTCATTTTTCTGGTGCTGTGTCTTGTGACTTCTCTTTGTGTCACAAGCCGAGAGAACCCACAACTGACTTTTAGTGAGCAATCCCAGCTCACGCCTGCTTGATACAATGGGGGGTCTTTAACAGGGATACGTCATTGATACTCACAGTGTACGTTGTCTCAGATGTTTCGCTGTGCCTTTAGCATACCATCGTAAATTGTGCAGCCATGGTGAAGCCTGGTTTTAGTGTGCTAGCCCCCATAATAAGCACCAGTCACATCTCAATTGTCTCGTATATTTGTCTCGGCTTATTTTATAGGGAGAGGCAGTAGCTCCGTCTGTTGGGACTTGGCTTGGGAACCGGAGGGGCACCGGTTTAACTCCCCGAAAAAATGGACCAAGTACGGAGTGGCAACTGGTACTTGGAAAAAGGGTGCCCGGTTTGTCTCCTGGGTGCTGCCGAGGTGCCCTTGAGCAAGGCACCAGACCCCTGTATTAAATAATACAGGGGTCTGCTCTTATACACTGCTCTTTATTCTAGGATGGGTTTAATACATGATACAAAACAAACTGTATGGTTAACCAATTGTCCTTGGTATCTCCACCAGAACTGCCTCTTGGATCCCCACCAATCTGGTTTTATGGCAGGTCACTCGACAGAAAATGCCCTTCTGGCAGTAACTGAGTCGCTCCATGTTGCTAGAGCAAATTCTCTCTCCTCGGTCCTGATACTCCTGGACCTGTCTGCAGCATTGGACACTGTGAACCACCAGATTCTCCTCTCCACCCTTGAGGGGATGGGTGTCTTGGGCTCTGCTCTCTCCTTGTTTGCATCCTACCTGACGGGTCGCTCCTACCAGGTGGCACTGGGAGGGTCTGTGTCGGAACCACGCCGACTGACTACTGGGGTTCCACAAGGATCGGTCATGGGTCCTCTTCTCTTCTCCCTCTACACAACGTCTTGGTGCTGTTATCCACTCCCATGACTTATCCTACCACTGCTATGCTGACGACACCCAACTGGTGTGGAAAAGTGGAAACACGCATTGCCGCGTGCTTAGCAGACATCTCAAAGTGGATGTCGATGCACCACCTAAAGCTCAACCTGGACAAGACTGAGCTAGTGTTCTTCCCAGCAAAGGGCTGTCCGCACCGAGACCTGGCTGTCACCATTGCTGATGCTGTGGTGACAGCTAATCGGACCGCAAGGAGTCTGGGTGTGACCCTGGACGACCAACTGTCGTTCTCGGCAAACATTGCATCGGTGACACGCTCCTGTAGATTCCTCCTCTACAACATCAGATGGATTCGGCCTTTTCTCACTGAAAAGGCTGCGCAGCTGCTCATCCAGGCTCTTGTCATCTCCCGGCTGGACTACTGCAATTCCATCCTTACTGGCGCCCGGCATTTGCCATCAGGCCCCTGGAGCTCATTCAGAAAGCTGCAGCTCGCCTGGTGTTCAACCGCCCCAAGTGCTTCCACACATCTACCCTCCTTGTAACCGGGTAACCGGTTTTGCAAGAAATGCGTGATGTCTTATGATGTCACACATGATTTATCCATACGCCTTCATTGCCATTAGCTGTTTTAAATGGTTGCATCAGGGGCATATGCCTCACAAATATCTG
>CM051009.1:27124472-27126972 GCA_027704905.1 Muraenolepis orangiensis
TGAGTGCAGTGGCCACAAACGCATGGCCAGACGGCACGCCGCAGCCTCCCGATGTCAGTGACTCCGTCCTGGTCCTCCGTGTGACATTTGACCTTTTAACAACCTTTTAACGCCAGCCCCAAGGCCGGTGGTGACAGGGAGTCGCCACCTCGTCCGACGCTGTGCAGTGTAGCGTTGGAGCGTTTAGCTCAAACCGCCATTTCTATTGTTTTTAAGTTTTTTTATTATTTGTATATGATTCGAGGTTCAGGATTCAAGAGCTTTATTTGTCACTGAAGCAGATGACGCTGCCACCAGCCATTACAAGGGCTGCTTGAGGGATCCTCCTGAGGACAAGGACACAGGTTGAATGAGGAATCCGGTTTATTGCAGAGTTTTGAATCATAGTGAACAGAGAAGTTGGTACATACAAGCTCTTACCACCGAGTGTGTGTGTGTGTGTGTGTGTGTGTGTGTTGGTGTGTGGTGGCTGGTTTGACCTGTGGGGCCTTGATTAACAAGGACCCACAGGTGTTGCAGCCATCACCAGTCATAGAGTAATCAGCCTGACTGGGGAAAGGTGAGGCTGCTTAAACCAGCCACCCACCACACACACGCTCCACTGAGATGAAAGGGGCAGTGCCATGCAGAAATTTCGCAAAATAGAATATAAAATATAAAAATATATATAAAGGTCAATGCAACAGTATTACAGTATATTGCAATGAGTTGAGATAAATGTGTGCCAATATACCGTCCAGAAACTATAAAAAATTAAATAAGGTCACGTATAAATATAATTAAGTGTTATGCTACATACAATATATGTATATGTGTGTGTGTGTGTGTGTGTGTGTGTGTGTGTGTGTGTGTGTGTGTGTGTGTGTGTGTGTGTGTGTGTGCGTGTGTGTGTGTGTGTGTGTGTGTGTGTGTGTGTGTATGATTAATACGATGATAATGATGATATGGTGATATGTTATGACATCATACGATACAATGTGACATTATACAATGTGAATACCAATGGGATACATGGCATCATACGATCATACAATATGAATGGATGTGATATGATACACGCAATGACAATTCAATTCAATATTGCGTGATTCACCAGGTCCTACGTATATATCAAAACAATCTATCCCGCTTGCTTTCTCTTGCAGTGTGTTGGATGAGGAGGAGGAGGAGGAGGAGGAGGAGGAGGAGGAGGAGAGAGATAGAGAATAGTTCTTCCAGTTGCGTGATTTCGCTGATGTGATTTATTATCCCTGGATGAGGACGGTAAAACGACTGGAAGAGAAGATGAAATTATGACAGAGAGGCAGATTTACAGTCAATAAAATGAGAAAGCCTTACAAGGAGGAGGAGGGAGGGGGGGGGGGCTAGAGTACATGAGAGAAAACCTTAAGCCTCGAGCTAGGTGATGCTTCCCCCAATTACATGGGTGTCCCTTTAATTTCTGCGATTCAGGCTAATGTTAATCACCTCCTGTTGTTGGTCTGAATCACACACCACTTTTTGAGAGAGAGAGAGAGAGAGAGAGAGAGAGAGAGAGAGAGAGAGAGAGAGAGAGAGAGAGAGAGAGAGAGAGAGAGAGATCCAAGAACCATAAAGACCACCTCCTGTTGTTGGTCTGAATCACACACCCCTTTTTGAGAGAGAGAGAGGGAGAGAGAGAGAGAGAGAGAGAGAGAGAGAGAGAGAGAGAGAGAGAGAGAGAGAGAGAGAGAGAGAGAGAGAGAGAGAGAGAGAGAGAGAGAGAGACCAGAGAGAGAGAGAGAGAGAGAGAGAGAGAGAGATCCAAGAACCATAAAGACCACCTCCTGTTGTTGGTCTGAATCACACACCCCTTTTTGAGAGAGAGAGAGAGAGAGAGAGAGAGAGAGAGACCAGAGAGAGAGAGAGAGAGAGACCAGAGAGAGACCAGAGAGAGAGAGAGACCAGAGAGAGACCAGAGAGAGAGAGAGAGAGAGACCAGAGAGAGAGAGAGAGAGAGACAAGAGAGACCAGAGAGAGAGACCAGAGAGAGAGATCCAAGAACCATAAAGACCATTTAGAGAGAAGAAAATGATTGAAGAACAGAGAACAAATGTGTTTTCTGCATTTAACCCATCCTAGTATTAGGAGCAGTGGGCAGTATGTATACAGCACCCGGGGAGCAGTTTGAGTTAGGGGGTCTTGCTCAAGGAAACCACGACAGTTTTTTTGCTAGGAGGAGCCGGAGATCGAAACAGCAACCTTCCGGTTTTGAGGCGACCGCTCTACCTATACTGCCGCTCCAGTAGTGTATGTAATGTACTGAATGTGTGTATGCACGCCTGCATGGGAACGAGCTAGTGTGCATTAGAGCTTTAATCGGACAAGACCCAAGCCCCGACCAAAGTCCGTCCGAACCTGACCCGATCCCCAGACCGCACCTCCATGGCATTTTTTCAGAAGTCAGAACGTGATTACAGCCCCAGATATTGTACTCAACAAGTGTCCTTGTGGGATGGTGATCTGTGGGCGTGCCGTTGCG
>CM051009.1:27134472-27144472 GCA_027704905.1 Muraenolepis orangiensis
TTTGCAGTCATCAGCAAAGATTCGCTGACATGTAAAGATGCTACTGAGCCATTTCGAAGATGCCTTGAGCCAAAGCGACTTACAGTGATTACAGAGCCATGGCATTAAGGAGCCGGCGGAGGATCAGGCGTTTCTCCACCAGAACGCCTGCATGCGTGTAAGCAACACAACCAGATGTCTTCAACATCAATGCCACCCTGGCAGCATGCTGGCACAGCCCTTCTGTGTACATCTGAACGAAGGCGCGACATGTGACAGCGATAAACGTTAATTACTTCACTTTTGAAAAGTGTAGCACACAAAACATAGCTGGCGACTCTATTTTCCACAGACGTTGCACACGTTGACTATAGAACTGCCCTCTATTGTCCTCTCATTGAGTGGGTGGCACATATGTATACATTGAAAAGCGCTTGCAAAACATTGTCGCATGCCGTGTGGGCCAAGGATTAAGAATTCAGTCAGAACAGTCTTGCCACCTCACTTCTCTCAAGCATTAGGTCTTTCAGGAGTATTGAGACAACACGGCTGTTTGGTCTTTTGTGACGTTTTTTTGAGACACCCTCCCCAGCCAGGAGTCACATGATCTGTAGTGCTTAACTGGACAATTTTATGAAACGCAGAACTCGTGAACTCTTCCTCAGAAGGACGAAACAAGGTCCTCTCCCCGTGTGTCCAATGATGCAAACAGTAATAGAAGCTGCCTGCAGCAGCGGGGGTCGCTTTCACTTTAAAAAATAATTGTTTCTTCGCGCCGCACGCATCTGACTGAGGCACGCAAGCCAACATCGCAAGCCCCCAGATTTCTTATTTTTTTTTATATAAAAAAGGAGTTCCTTTGTATTACACCTCAATACCCACTCTTTTAGAATGGCATTAATACACCTGAAGGTCCAAGTAAGATTCGATTTGGGCTTGTTTTATCAAAGAAACCATGGGTGGATTGTGCTATTTCTACACAAAAAGCCTTTCATGTTCAGCCCTTTCCAAATGTTCCCCCTTCCGCTGGAGGGGAGGGGGAACACCGCACGCTAAGGTACGCGTGGTGCTTGAAGTCGTACTTGAAATGTTGACCAAAGGATATTATTATTTCTTCAAAAAATTATATTTGGGCTCCCCTATAATTAACAGTGGCTAAATAGGGAGCTGCTAGCAGGTGCAAGACCAGGTTGGATACGGGAAGAGAGGTGGCTAGCTTTGTTGTTGTTGTTGACCACGTGGCAATATGATGGTTGTATGCCATGACCGCCCCAACTCTGCTCTAGTCCTGGTCCTAGAGCCTGGTCCTGGTCCTAGATCCTGGTTAGAACTCAACAGCTGGAGTGTGTTCTTCTTATCCCACTGTCTGCTGTCTGCCAGGGCTCGTCGAAGTCGCTCCACCGGGATTTGTTCCGGTCCCACCAGACCTGTCAGCTGTTCCTGCTGTCTATCATGGTTTTGGTGAAGTGTTTTGCACGCAATGTGCGCTGTCCCTGCGATCGCATTGCCCAGCGAATGTGCTAAAGACCTCCTTCCTGGAGCCCCATTAGCTTGGTTAAAAAATAAAAATTTTAATAAATAACCCTCTGGCTAGTCTGCTGTTCACACAGCTTGCTTTTATTAGCACTAAAGCACTTGGCTAACTCCTAGCAGGTCCCGGCTTAGCAGGCACCATGGTAGCCAACCAAGAATCAACGTGACTGTGTCCTCATTTAAAGGCTCCATTGTTTCTTCTATTTAAGTGTGATGATGGGAAAATAAATTGGTATTTCACTGTTTGTCAAATCTCATTTAAAAAGTGGAACGTTTTCATTATTCATCTTCAAATTCACTATTGTGATGAAAGGCACCGTCGTTGAAAGTGTTAAACTTCTGTCTTCCTATATAATTTCCAAAGTCACAGTGTCACGCGTGACACAGCTATGGCACCGACCCAATGGGGGAGGGCTTTCATCTGACAGGCCGTCATTCATTGGCTGCCGCTGCCATCCGTTACAACTTGGACCGTTTGATTTTCTTCTATTAAATCATCACAGAATGCTGTCTTTAATTTCTGAAATGAACGCAGCAGATCGGTCTGCGTCTCTAATGATGACGAGCCAACAGAATGTTATCCTTGATAAAATGCATATGTTACAGATGCAGATGTGGAATAAACACAACTCAATGTTTTGATGGTTAGTGACAGAGTCACACATATGCCATTTATTCTGTCCTTAAAATGTATGTATGTATGTAAACCCCACGTGTGTATGTATGTGAGACTTACTAACAAGAGCCTCATAAATCAAGATTCTCATTGGTATTCTTAAACTATATCCTACAGAGGCAGATTATGCTATGCCAGACGATGGGTCAAATTGGTGAAGACTACATTGTTTAAGATGGCACATTTACATTTACATTTACATTTACATTTACATTTAGGGCATTTGGCAGACGCTTTTATCCAAAGCGACTTGTTGAAGCAGACAATAGCATAACACTGAGGTACGCAAACATCAAAATAGAGCAGTTCACAAGTATTCATATCAACAAGATGAATAACACTATTTGGTACTGCCAGGTCACCTGCTTAAGTAGCTGTGATAAGAGCGTGTTATCAACATTAAGGATATACACTTGCTAGCATACACAACATGCTAAGAGCTATTAATGTCAGGACTTAAGCAAGTTAGGGGTTCACAAAGGAGAAGGAGGGTTCATGGAGAGTCCAGGTGGACTCTGAACAGGTGGGTCTGGAGTCTCTTGCGGAAGCTGGCGAGGGACTCTGCCGTCCTGTGGCACAATTCATGAATGATATTTCAATAAGTTGTACTTTGTTACATTTGTATTGTGTAATATAATTCATTATTTACAGAGTTACAATACAAATGTAGGGAATGGGGAGAAAGTGAGCATTCCATTGTACTTAAAATTGTACTAAAAATGTAAATCTGAATCATGAATCTTGAAATGTGCCACATTCAAATAAATGTTAACTGGAAAAGGCACAATTTCTGAAGAAATTATTGTGTGCAGCTTGCCAAAAATAATGTGTTTAGTACTCTGGTATAATGGAAATGATGACCCTTAGAGTGACCCTTAGAGTGACCCTTAGAGTGACCCTTATCACCTTAATGGACAGAAGTGGTGCTGCAGGTTTAGGGTAGCTACTTTTGCGGCGGGTGTTATAGGTGTTATAAGGGCTAGGGGGTTGCTAGGGTGTTCTAGGGGGTTGCTAGGGTGTTCTAGGGTTTTCTTAGTTAAAAAGTCGAATCATTCAAAAAGCATAAATAGTATGTTTTGGTCATTGTATAGAAGTGTGTATACATGCATAGAAGATAACCAGAACCTCACCCTGAACCATAGCCGGCAGGATAGCTTAGTCTTTTGGGACTAGGCGTAGGAACACCCGTAGCACCTGGGCTATGCCGAGGTGCCCTAGAGATGCCTACACTCCTCCCCGGGCTGCTCCTAATACTAGGATGGGTTAAATGCAGGGAAGCACAATTCAGTGTGTGTGTGTGTGTGTGTGTGTGTGTGTGTGTGTGTGTGTGTGTGTGTGTGTGTGTGTGTGTGTGTGTGCGTGCGTGTGCGTGTGTGTGTGCGTGCGTGCGTGCGTGTGTGTGTGTGTGTGTGTGTGTGTGTGTGTGTGTGTGTGTGTGTGTGTGTGTGTGTGTGTGTGTGTGTGTGTGTGTGTGTGTGTGTGTGTGTGTGTATGTGACTGAGGATTCAATCCTCCAGATTTAGATTTTGACATTTAGATTTAGCCTTTTTCTAACAAACTCTAACTACTGAATTACTGGACATGGTCATGCTCAGAAGAAGTAGGCCGTCAGGAACATGTGGATGTCCAACGAGTGTCTGCCCCTTCAAGAATATAGAGTGTTTACTGGTGAGCTTAAGAATGGTGTAAACAACGACACTGGTGGGTCTCAATGTAAAGTAAAAGGGTAATTCCAATTCTGAAGGACCACAGTAAGAGTTAGGGCTTCCCATTGGGTTTGTAGTTAAAATAATGACTGTGGATTTTAGGATCAAAGAATTATGAAGTGGGTATAGAAGTATAAAATATACTTTTATACTTTGCAAGGGTGTGGCCTCACGGCTCACACGCTCTGTCATGGGCAAAACAAAATGCCTCTTAGTGACCCTGGTTCGATTCCCATTTGTGGTAATTTGCTACATGTCATTCTCTCTCTCTCTCTCTCTCTCTCTCTCTCTCTCTCTCTCTCTCTCTCTCTCTCTCTCTCTCTCTCTCTCTCTCTCTCTCTCTCTCTCTCTCTCTCTCTCTCTCTCTCTCTCTCTCTCTCTCTCTCTCTCAACCCACTTTCCTGTCCACCTCCACTTCAATTGTTGTTTGGGCCATTAGACTAATTTCATCCCACCGATTGAGGATGTTGACGATTCTCAAAATGCCCTCAACACATTGAAGAAATGTCCCAGAGCAATCAATCCCATTTCAGATCCGTCCCACGTCTGTTGTGGAATTATGCTACATCTCCGTGCTATTAGCGACCACATTGAGACTGACATCAAAAGTATTTAAATTTTCATCCAGACTTCCAGTCAGATAGACGGGTTATAATCCTGTTCGTCAAGTCCCGTTATTTTGGGGTACAGAGACGGTGAATGAGTTAGGTCGGTGTGTCGATATTATTTTGCTCCCAATAACAGAGGAGGCAGACTGGAAGATGAATGAATAACTTTAGGATTGAAGTTTCAATTCATTGCAATAAATATTCCACAGTAGTGTAACAGACCCCAGCCTGTGGTGCTGTGCAGTGAAGTACACCCCCCACTCCCTGACACCTAAAAGACGATCTAGCGTTGAAGCTTTCGAGCCCGTTGGTTTTAGCTTCTCACGTTAAGAGCGTCCCGCCTCTCATGCCGGGGAACTGTGAGTTTAAAACCCGCGCGGTTACACACTAACGGTTACACACACTCCGCCGTCGGTGTATGAATGGGTGAATGTGAGGCATGACTTGTAAAGCGCTTTGGATAAAAGCGCTATATAAAATACTAAAGCACCGATAACCTCTCTGGAACTCTCCAACTCTATAGGCTTTGATGTTTGTTGTTTGAAACATTCAGTCAAATGGGGCCGCATTAAGGTGGTTACAAAATGTATATATATGTCTGTGTATATATGATATATACTGATATATATCAGTAATTCTAAATATTTATGGATGTTTATTGCACAAAATAAAAATAAAGTCGCCAGTTTTTGGTGTTGGTTGCCAAATCTTGGCTGCAACCTATTTCTCCAATTAAGGTGAAGTAAGTCATTTCTAGATTTGCTTCCTTAGATAAAAATACACATTAATTCAAAAAATGTCAAAAACCATGTTGGTGTTGCAAAACACCCGACCGCTATACCTTCAAATAGGATTACATCCATTTAGGAAGATATCAGGTATTTCCTGATCAACACGTCCTGCCCTGCAGGTCTATGATTAAGCCAGCCTCTCATGCACTTCCTTTTCGAGTTTTGAACTTTTGGCGCGGGTCAATCCATTTTTAACGACGCCCATCTTATAACACAAACTCAGGCACACGCATTGCTGTCATTTATGGCATATATTTATAGATCTGTTTACGTAGGTTGTGGACAATGGGCATTGAACGAACCACGAACCACCCCACACCTCCGGTGGGGAGACAACCTCCCCAGTATCCACGACACTCAGTCTGCCTCACAACCTTAATATATGTTCATACATTGAATCCTGTGAGAAGTTCTCAGAAAGAGAGCGTCTCCAGCTCCAAGCGAGAGTGTACAAGACGGTGCTGGCTCTGTCTGAACCTGAACCTGTGCTCACCACCCAACTCAGTCCAACGCACAGCGCAGCTAGGATTCATCTTTTTTGTTAATTAAAGCCTTTTTTTGTCAATTCATTTGTTAACAAACAATTCTGACACACACACACACACATATGTGCACACGTGTGTGCTCTGTGTAGTGAAGAGAGAGACATAAAAAGAGAGAGAGAGGGAGACCCTTAGATATATTTAGATACAATTTAGGCTAAAATGTAAGGGTTTTAGCAATGCAAAAATATGAAATTTAAGGGAACCATGGACAGCACCATGGACAGCACCACGGACAGCACCACGGACAGCACCATGGACAGCACCATGGACAGCACCACGGACGGCACCATGGACATAACCATAGACAGCCCATGGACATAACCATAGACAGCCCCATGGACATAACCATAGACAGCCCCATGGACATAACCATAGACAGCCCCATGGACATAACCATAGACAGCCCCATGGACATAACCATAGACAGCCCCATGGACATAACCATAGACAGCCCCATGGACATAACCAGCACCAGCCAGCCCCACCTGAATCCTATAAATGCCTAGCTAGCTAGCTAGAATACCACTAGGTACTCATCAAGTCATACTGTAACGTGGCTAGATTGTTTCTTACTGCTATTTTGTAGTGATGGTAATGCTAATTTGGCCAAAACAATAGCCAGAAATGCACAGGAATATCACAGTAAAACTTGTAGAGACAGAGAATAAATCAAATTCAGTTTCAGATTAACAGTGGCAGGAATAACACGATACACACGCAAGTTTCCTCCGAGGTCAAAGGTCCATGACCTCATCCAGCTCTTGACCTTGAAAACTAATAGTTCAACCCCGGCGACCATGTCCACCTGACCAGGTGGACCCAACACAGAGGTGGCGTTCAAATAAACTCCACAACCTCATATGAACACCACTACTGTGGACCTGTCCAAAGCACTGTTTGTGTGAGTGAGTGTGTGTGTGTGTGTGTGTGTGTGTCTGTGAGTGTCTGTGTCTGTGTGTGTGAGTGTCTGTGTCTGTCTGTGTATGTGTTTGTGTATGTGTGTGTGTGTGTGTGTGAGTGTGTGTGTGTGTGAGTGTCTGTCTGTGTATGTGTTTGTGTATGTGTGTGTGTGTGTGTGTGTTTTTGTGTGTTTGTGTGTGTGTGTGTGTGTGTGTGTGTGTGTGTGTGTTTTTGTGTGTGTGTGTGTGTGTGTGCAGGTGTATACGTGTGTGTGTGTGTGTGTGTGTGTGTGTGCAGGTGTATACGTGTGTGTGTGTGTGTGTGTGTGTGTGTGTGGTGTGTGTGTGTGTGTGAGTGTCTGTGTCTGTCTGTGTATGTGTTTGTGTATGTGTGTGTGTGTGTGTGTGTTTTTGTGTGTTTGTGTGTGTGTGTGTGTGTGTGTGTGTGTGTGTGCAGGTGTATACGTGTGTGTGTGTGTGTGTGTGTGTGTGTGCAGGTGTATACTTGTGTGTGTGTGTGTGTGTGTGTGTGTGTGTGTGTGTGTGCAGGTGTATACGTGTGTGTGTGTGTGTGTGTGTGTGTGTGTGTGTGTGTGTGTGTGTGTGGTGTGTGTGTGTGTGTGTGTGTGTGTGTGTGTGTGTGTGTGTGTGTGTGTGTGTGTGTGTGTGTGTGTGTGTGTGTGTCCGGTGCCAGTAAGCACCAGACTGCTCACCACACACTGGCTCTCACAGTGAAGGAGGAGGTGAGGAGTGGAACTATGGAAACAACTAGAGACCAGGGGATGATGATTTGGGGGCCATGTTTGGGTAATCAGGCCGAGACACCGGGGTTAGCACCCCAACCCTGACACCCATGTGCCATGAGATCTTTAGTGACCACGGGGAAGTGAGGACATGGGGTCTAAAGCTGCATCCTAAAGACGGTGGTCTTGGACGGGACAGGGTCCCCGTAATCTAAATCAGGAGGATTGAATCCTCTTTATTTGTCACATACATGTACACACACACACACAGTGACATGTGTTTCTCTGCATTTAACCCATTCTAGTATAAGGAGCAGTGGGCAGCACCCAGGAATTAGTGTAGGGGTCTGGTGCCTTGCTCAGGGGCACCTCGACAGTGCCCAGGTGTTCCAGGGACTTGACCTTCTGGTTCCCAAACCAAGTCCCAACAGACTAAGCTATCCTGCCCCCCTGTAATGACATATATCTATGAAATGTATATATAAATATATATATATATAAATATATATATATATATATATATGTATGTATGTATATATACCCAATACCCCAGGGCAGAGATGCATATTTCATAAATATACATATAGTGTATAGTATATGAATATAGAGTTGAAATGAATTAGAGTGTTGTTGTTTTTTTGGGACTGAGATGTAAAAGAAGACCAACATAACGTATGAAGTGCTGCCATCACTGGCACAACACTGCACACACACAGAGTCAAAGAAAGACTTGTGAGAGCTGTGGAGATGGGGGGACATGTGTGTGTGTGTGTGTGTGTGAGGGGGGAGGGGGTGGTGCATCTGAACGACGAAGTGAACTTCACGCAAGTGACCTTCAAAACAAGAGACCTTCAGATGGCAGATGTATAGTTACAGTAACATGGACGTGCATTCATTTATTCATGTTTCTTTTCTTCTTCTTACAGCCCAATTGAGACGCATACGCATTCTGAACATGTCTTGTGAATAAATCAATGTCAGAGGATATCATGTATCTTTCTTTTGTCTTAGCCATGCATAGTTTAGCATAAAAAGAAACACAATTAAGAGTAGCTAAAGGGGAATGTAAAACAGGACAGAGGACAGGACAGGTGGGGGAGTTGGATGAAGTCTGACGTCACTTGTAGGCCTGGTTGTTTACGTTCTGGGACTACAGTACCGAGCTTTGTCTCTTGACACCGTATATATACATATACATACATATACATATATATATATATATATACATATATATATATATATATATATATATATATATATATATATATATATATATATATATATATATTAAAACACATTATATTAAAATCATGTTCTTCCTTTGGGCTTCTTATGTTTTGAATCTTTTTCCCCTCCAGTGCTAATAAAACATCTGCCGTGAAGCCAGCGCCCATAAACTGTGTGCAGATTGAGCCGTGGGTGGAATGAAATCCCCATTTCAGATAGTTGTCCGAGAGTGACGGCAGCGGTGGAATCGGTGAATCCACGTCTATAGTTCTAACATTTCAAGTCAAATCAAGCAGCCAAATGTATCCAAGGCTACTTGGCAGTGATTTCAGATTCATGAAGGAGCAGGTAGGGGGCTAGGGGGTTGGGGATCGATCCTTTAAGCTGGACTTTTGGACTGGGAGCCGAACACACGGCCCACTCGACTCACCCTGTACATCTCTCACTAGGTAACTAAAATACCCAACCTGGCTTTACCTGAGCAGGAAAATATGTGCTTTTGTGTATTATTTTTGTATTTTTGTAAATGTTGTAATTTTTGTAATTTTTTAATTTGTGTATTCTGTAGTTTTTTGCACATATTGTGGAGCTGGCAGTAACATTTGGATCAACTCATTTGGATTTTGTTAAAATAAATCAATACAACTACAGAGATGATATTGGTAGTGACAGGTTGTGCCAACACCTCGTTATACATCCACCGCCTGGCATCACCGGTGCCCTGATGCCATCGGGGCCGCAAACCGCATTTGAACACCAGCTCCTGGACGTCGAGCGAGCCAAACGTTACACGTTAGCACAGTGCGCTAATTACCGATGGCAGCTCGTCAACAACAAGAGACACCCCCCCCCCCCCCCCCCCTCTTGCCTCCAGAACTTTTCTAGAACATTTAGGACGATTTGTCAAAGGTTCAACAAGTTCACTCACAGACCTCCTCCCCATGTCTCTTCTCTCAGCCAGACACATGCTGCTTTGACACCATGGAATCAACTCACAGCTGGGAAAAAAGGTCTTGTTGATTCCACTAATACCCATAGACAGAAACACATGCTTGGAAGAGAAGTGGATTTACTTATTTGGAAATGTACTGTTGATGTTAGCATGTAGTCATTCGGTATATCTTCCTCTCTATCTATGCTAACATGTAGTCATTCGGTATATCTTCCTCTCTATCTATTCTAACATGTAGTCATTCGGTATATCTTCCTATCTATCTATTCTAACATGAAGTCATTCGGTATATCTTCCTCTCTATCTATTCTAACATGTAGTCATTCGGTATATCTTCCTCT